>JAGIQG010000001.1:26350004-27002504 GCA_024679065.1 Sphyrna mokarran | reverse complement strand
TCATCCTTGTGAACCTCCTCTGGACCCTTTCCAAGATACCATGCCCAAAAATGCTCACAATACTCCAAATGAGGTCTTACCAGAGCCTTATAAAGCCTCAGAAGTACATCCCTGCTCTTGTATTCTAGCCTTCTCAACATGAATGCTAACATTGCATTTACTTTCCAAGCTGCTGATTGAACCTATAAGTTAACTTTAAGAGAATCTTGAACAAGAACTCCCAAGTCCCTTTGCAGTTCTGATTTCCTAAGCATTTCCCCATTTAGAAAAAAGTCTATGCCTCCATTCTTCCTTCCAAAGTGCATAACCTCACTCTTTTCCACATTGTATTCCATCTGCCGCTTTTTTGCCCATTCTCCAGATGTGTCCAAGTCCTTCTGCAGCCCCCCTGCTTCCTCAATACTACCTGTACTTCTATATATCTTTGTATCATCTGCAAACTTAGCAACAGTGCCTTCAGCTCCTTTCTCCAAATCGTTAATGTACATTGTGAAAAGTTGCAGTCTCAGCATTAACCCCTGAGGCACACCACTAGTCACTGGCTGCCATCCTGAAAAAGACCCCTTTATCCCCACTCTCTGCTTTCTGTCAGTAAGCCAATTCTCTATCCATGCCAGGATCTTACCCTGAACGCCATGAGCAGCAAACTGGGTGAGCAGCAGGACCTCTCTCACTTTTATATTCTTGTGTGTCACATGACTATTAAGGAAAACATCTGAAAGACATGCTGATTAGGTGCATTGGCTATGCTAAATTCTCCCTTAGTACACCCGAACAGGCACCAGAATGTGGTGACCAAATGATTTTCACAGCAACTTCATTGCAGTGTTAATGTAAACCTACTTTAGACAATAATAAATAAACTTTAAACTTAATGGTTATGTCAAGTAAACCAGTAAAGTGAAATGAAATTCTGTCGTAAGCAACAGGGTCATATGTCGTTATATTCTTCTGCTTGTAACGAGGCCCTGACAGCTTAGTTTGGTTATGTTTTACCAGAACATCACTTACATATTAGTTATTTCTTTCTTTTCTTTGTCCTTTACCTGCTTGAATGTAGCCTGAATGGAGGAGCATATTTTATTGAACTGTAAGATAGGTTGAGGGAGCTGGGACTCTTCTCACTGGAGAGATGTAGGTTGAGAGGCGACCTGATAGAGGCTTATAAAATGTTGAGAGGAATAGATAGGGTGGACTCTCAGAGACTATTTCCCCGAGCTGAAATGGTCAATACGAGAGGACACAGATTTAAGGTGCAGGGAAGCAAATACAAAGGAGATGTCAGGGGTAGGTTTTTCACTCAGAGGGTGGTGAGTGGATGGAACCGACTGCCGTCAGAAGTTGTTGAGGCAAACTCACTGGGGTCTTTTAGAAGACTTCTGGATGAGTATATGGAAAAGAATAGGATAGGGGGGTTATAGATAGGTCTGTGGATTGGTAGATGTGATCGGTGCAACTCGTGGGCCGAAGGGCCTGTTTGTGCTGTATTGTTCTATGTTCTATGTAAGGTGATCCCTGATGTGAACAAGGGACACATCTGTAAACTTGCTGGTGTCTTACACTCATCTGCAAAACAGGGTTAAAGTGATGGCAATGAATGGCGATGGATAAATGCTTAATGTGTGTAGTGATGAAGTGGCACTGTGAATAGGGAAATTGGATTATGGTTAGAGTCTCAGGGATTAGCTGAATTTTAAGATAAGCATGTTCTTTATTCCAGCTGCCAATGGGTTGTTGGGGTGCTCTGGCCTTGGTGAGGCTAATGGCAGAGCAGTGCAAATCACCCAGCAATTTGTAAAATTTGCTCCACCACTGTAAATTGTTCAGTTTTTACCCATTCAGAATAATAGAATCATAGAATTCTCTGCCATGCAGTGCAGAAGAAGGCCATTTGACCCTTAGAGTCTGCACCAACTACAATCCCATCCAGACCTTATCCCCATAACCCTATGCATTTACCCCCCGACACTAAGGGGCAAATTAGTATGGACTGTGGGAGAAAACCTGATCACTAGGAGGAAACCCACACAGACACAGGGAGAATATCCAAACACTTACACAGAATGGCAGCCATTGTTACCAGACCTTTATTGTTCCAGCAAATCCTAGTCAAATCAACATGTTAAAATATCATCTAAAATGAGGAGGAAGCAACTTGACAATTAGAGAATGGAAAACACACTATTCGTCAAAGTTTTTTTTTAATTCAATAGTGGGACATGGGCATCACTGGCTGGTCAGCAATTATTGCCCATCCCTAATTGCCCTTGGAGGACAGTTGAGAGTCAATCATATTTTTATGGTTCTGAAGACCAGACCATTTAGAGATACAAGAACTGATTAGGGACAGTCAGCATGGTTTTGTGAGTGGAAAATCATGTCTCAAAAATTTAATTGAGTTTTTTGAAAGAGTAACCAAGAAATTTATGAGGACAGTGCAGTTGATGATGTTTACATGGATTTTAGCAAGGCCTTTGACAAGGTACTGCATAGCAGGTTATCACAAAAAGTTAAATCTCTTGGGATCCAGGGTGAGGTATGTAAGTGGATACAAAATTGGCTTTTTAACAGAAGCCAGAGGATGCTTCTAGAGATTTGCTTTTCAAACTGGAGGCCTGTGACCAGCAGTGTGCCTCAAGGATCAGTGCTGGGTCCACTGTTATTTGTCATTTAGTTGCATGATTTGAATGAGAATATAGGGGCATGGTTAGTAAATTTGTAGATGACACCAATATTGATGGCATAGTGGACAGTGAAGAAAGTTATCTCCAATTGCAATGGGATCTTGATCAATTGGGCCAGTGGGCTGATGAATGGCAGATGGAGTTTAATTTAGACAAATGCAAGGTGATGCATTTTGGTAAATTGGATCAGGGAAGGACTTACTCAGTTAATGGTAGGGCACTGGGGAGAGTTACAGAACAAAGAGATCTATGGGTACATGTTCATAGTCCCTTGAAAGTGGAGTTACAGGTGGACAGAATGGTGAAGAAGGCATTCAACATGCTTGGTTTCATCGGTCAAAACACTGAATATAGAGTGGGGATGTCTTGTTGAAGTTGTACAAGATATTGGTAAGGCCATACTTGGAATATTGTGTGCAATTCTAGTCACCCTATTATTAAACTAAAAAGAATGCAGAAAAGATTTATTAGGATGCTACCAGGATTTGATAGATTGAATTATAAGGAGAGGTTGAATAGACTGGAACTTCTTTCTCTGAAGGATCAGAAACTGAGGGGTGACCTGATAGAGGTCTTTAAAATAATGAGGGGCACAGATAAGGTAGATAGTCAATATCTTTTCCCAAATGTAGGGAGTCTAAAACTAGAGGGCATAGGTTTAAGGTGAGGGAGGAGATACAAAAGTGTCCAGAGGGGCAATTTTTTCACACAAAGAGTGGTGTGTCTAGAACAAGCAGCCAGAGGTAGTAGTAGAGACAGGTACAATTTTATCTTTTAAAAATCATTTAGATAGATACATGAGTACAGTGGGTATGGAGGGATATGGAACATAGACATAGAACATTACAACGCAAAGCAGGCCCTCCGGCTTTTGATGTTGCACCGACTTGTGAAACCAATCTAAAGCCCATCTAACCTACACTATTCCAATATCATCCATATGTTTATCCAATGACCATTTAAATGCACTTAATGTTGGCAAAAGCACTGTTGTTGCAGGCAGGGCATTCCAAGCTCTTTCTACTCTGAGTAAAGAACCTATCTCTGACATCTGTCCTATACCTATCACTCCTCAATTTAAAGCTATGTCTCCTCGTGCTAGCCATCTATATCTGAGGAAAAAGGTTCTCACTGTCCACTCTATCTAATCCTCTGATGATTTTATCTGTGTCTATTAAATCACCTCTTAACCTTCTTCTTTCTAACAAAAAAGAAGGCTCTTTCGAGGCTAAGAGGGGACCTGATCGAAACATATAAGATGATTAGAGGTTTAGATAGGGTGGACAGTGATAGCCTTTTTCCTAGGATGGAAAAAGCTAGCACGAGGGGACACAGCTTTAAATTAAGGGGTGATAGTTATAGGACGGATATCAGAGGCAGGTTCTGTACCCAAAGGGTGGTTCGGGAGTGGAATGCCCTGCCTGCAGCGGTTGTAGATGCGCCAAGTTTGGTGGCGTTTAAGAGGTTAGTTGATAAGTATATGGAAGAGAAGGGAATGGTTTAGTTTGGAGGGGCATTGCTTTTTATATTGGTCGGCGCAACATCGAAGGCCGAAGGGCCTGTTCTGTGCTGTAATGTTCTATGTTCTATGTTCTATAAAAACAGCCTCAAGTCCCTCAGTCTTTCCTTATAAGACCTTTCTTTCCACTATACCAGGCAACAGCCTAGTAAATCTCTTCTGCACCTTTTCAATGCTTCTACATCCCTCCTATAATGTGGTGACCAGAACTGTAGGCAATACTCCAAGTGCAACCGCACCAGAGTTTTATACAGCTGCAACATGACCTCATGGCCCCGAAATTCAATCCCTCACCAATAAAAGCTAACACACAGTATGCCTTCTTAACAACTGTCAACCTGGATACCAACTTTCAGGGATCTATGCACATGGACACCGAAGTTTCTGTTCAACCACACTACCAAGTAACTTCGGCCCTACAAGCCTGCGCTGCCCATTTTAACACTCAGTGAATGCCCTATTCAAGTTCTTCTTCTACCTCCAACTTTGTCTACATCTAGTGGACTCCACTTCACACTTTTCCACATTAAACTCCATTTGCCATCTCGCAGCCCAACTTGTAACTTATCTATGTCGCTCTGTAACCTGCAACATCCTTTCGCAGTGTCCACAACTCCACCGACTTTAATGTCATCCACAAATTTACTAACCCATTCTTCTATGCCCTCATCCGGTCATTATAAAAATAACAAACAGCAGTGGCCCCAAAACAGATCCTCGCAGTACACCACGAGTCACTGAATTCCAGGATGAACATTTCCAGGATGAGCAACCACCACCCTCTGTCTTCTTACAGCTAGCCAATTTCTGATACAAACCACTAAATCACCCTCAATTCCATGCCTCCGTATCTTCTGCAATAGTTTACTGTGGGGAACTTTATCAAACACATTATTGAAATCCATGTACACCACATCAACTGCTTTACCCTCATCCACCTCTTTGGTCACCTTGTCAAAGAACTCAATAAGATTTGTGAGGCATGACCTGCCCTTCACAAAACCGTGTTGACTATCCCAAATCAAATTATTCCTTTCTAGATGATTATAAATCCTATCTCTTATAATCTTTCCCAAAACTTTGCCCACAACAGAAATAAGGCTGACTGGTGTACAATTACCAGGGTTCTATCTGCTCCCCTTCTTGAACAAAAAGACAACACTTGCTATCCTCTAGTCTTCTGGCATTATTCCTATAAACAATGATGACCTAAAGATCAAAGCCAAAGGCTCTGCAATTTCCTCTCTAGCCTCCCAGAGAATCCTAGGCTAAATCCCATCCAGCCCAGGAGATTTATCTATTTTCACACTTTCCAGAATTGCTAACACCTCCTCCTTATGAACCTCAATCCCATCTGATCTAAAAGCATGTACCTCCTCAACAACATTGCCTTCTTCTTGTATGAATACTAATGAAAATATGAGCCAAGTGTGGGCAGTTGGGATTAGCTTAGGGATTTAAAAAACAGAGCGGCATGGACAAGTTGGGCCGAAAGGCCTGTTTCCATGCTGGAAACATCTATGATACTATAACTCTATGGCCAGTTAAGGATGACAGATTTCCTTCCCTGGAAGACACTAGTGAACCAGATGGATTTTTCCAACAATTGATATGAATGTCAGCACAGCTATTCAGGGATGGCATCTCATAACAAAAGGACATTTTGGCTGGAATTTGCTCCTCACTCCATGGAAATTGTAACAGAAAATTTGGCATGTCAACTATGACTCTCACCAACTTTTATAGATGCTCCATGCAAAGTATTCTTTCTGGTTGTATCATAGCTTGGTATGGCTCCTGTTCTGTCCAAGACCACAAGAAACTACAAGAAGATCATAAGTGTGACCCAATCCATCATGCAAATCTGCCTCCCATCCACTGACTCTATCTACACTTCCCGCTGTCTCAGCAAAGCAGCCAGCATTACTCAGGACACACACACCTTAGACATTCTCTTCTTCACCTCCTTTCTTCAGGAAAATGATAGAAAAATGTTAGAAGTCATGTTCCAACCAACTCAAGAACAGCTTCTTCCCTGCTGATGTCAGACATTTGAATGACTTACCTTGCATTAAGTTGATCTTTCCCTCCACCCTAGCTACGACTAAAACACTACATTCTTCACTCTCTCATATTCTTTGTCTGAATAGCGTGCAAGAAACAATACTTTTCACTGTATTTAATACATGTGACAATCATAAATCAAATCAAATCAAAGCAGATGGGACACGAACCATACAGACCATACCAGATCATTCTCTGGTGGGAAGGAGGGAGGAGGAGGTTGGCAGATCAGATTGATCTCTGGTAGTAGTGGTGCAGGAGGGGGTTGATGAGGAGGGCCAGATGTATCTCTGGTGAGTATGGGGGAGGAGTGAGGCCCAATCGTTTTCTGGTGGTCAAGGGGGTGGGGGGATGGGGGGCAGGGAGGCCTGATCATTCCCTGTTGGGGAGGAGGGAGGCCCGATTGTTCTCAGGTGAGGGGGGGTGGGGGTGGTGGGGGAGTGGGTGGTGAGCGAGGCCAGATGGATCTCTGGTAGGGTGCGGGGGTTGGGAGAGGCAGTGATGGAATGTCCACTGCCACTCTGCGGGGAGTGGAGCAGAGAGTTGTGATTAATCTGGGTAGCGGGGCAAGGGTGGATAAGGGGGACAGTTATGTTGTGGGGATGGGGCAATGTTTGTGCGGGCCATTGCTCCCAGGTTGCTTTATCCGCTTTTTGCTGCCCGGAAGATATGTAACAGGGGTGCATTTTTCAATTTTCTTTTTACTGCGCATGCACAGTTCAAAGCTCCAATCGGAGCAGCAGCGTTTCGGGCACGATAAGCACTGCCCACAGCACAATTCAAACTCGGGATTTTTTTTTCAGGTTAAGTGCATATGGAGGCCCTGAAAGCAGATTTCTAACTCAGATCTGAACTGCGCCCAGTTTCAGCACTCAGAATCAAAATGGTAAAATTACCCCCATGACTCAAATTGAATGTAGTTCTATCAGGTTATACACAAATATGAAAATAGATAGTAAGTCGCTGAGTGCTGTTTTCTGTTAATGTCTCTGATAGCTAGATAATGCTCACAAAGATATAGGATGGGATTTTACAGCCTCGCTCACCCCGAAAATCCTGCCCGAAGTCAACAGATCTTTCCATGGTCTACCCCTCACCCGCTCCGATTGCCACGGTGGATGGTACGGTAAAATTCGTCCCATTGACTACTTAAGATGGGATCAGTAACAGAATAACATGGATTCTTTATTCAAGGATGGTTCAACCAAATACAGACTGCACTTCTTCAGACTGCCAGCACACTGAGTCACATGGTATATTACATCACATCCTTTACATCGCATTCCATTGAAAACAATTTTTTTAAGTTTATTTATTAACCGTTACAAGTAGGCTCACATTAACACTGCAATGAAGTTACTGAGAAAATCCCCTAGCTGCCACACTCCAACACCTTTTCAGAAATGCTGAGGGAGAATTTAGCATGATCAGTGCACCTAACCAGCACATCTTTCAGACAGTGTGAGGAACCTGGAGGAAACCCACACAGAGACAGGGAGAATGTGCAGATTTCACACAGACAGTGACCCAAGCTGGGAATCGGACACAGGTTCCTGCTGTTGTGAGCCAGCAGGGCTAAACACTTTGCCACAGCCACACTCCTTAAAGGTGTACCATAGTACTGAGGAATGCTGATACTAATTTTTGCCAATTTTCAGTAAATAGCACTCATTTTCCATTTAGTTAACGCCTCCCACAGAGGAAGCACTAAGATGGAAGTAGCGAAAGTAAGAGGAGGAGGTAAGGGCCTGATTACTGTTTTTTGAATATGTTTCATTGAAAAAAGTCGATGCTTTCTAACTTATATGATGAATTGTTGTAAAGGGTGATATTTCCATTTTCATAACCAAGATTGCAAGAAACTACAAAGGCTCATGAAAAAGCCCAGTCCAGCATGCAAACCAGTCTCCAATCCATTGACTGTCTACACTTACCATTCCCAGCATAATCAAGTACATCACCACCCTGGATATACTTTCTTCCACCTTCTTCCTTTGGGAAAAAGACACAAAAGTCTGATGTACCAACTGACTTGAGAACAGCTTCTTCCTTGCTGCCATCAGACTTTTGAATGGATCTACCATATATTAGCTGAACTTTCTCTACACGCTAACAATGATTGTAACACTATTTTCTGCACCCTCTCCTTCTCCCCTGTGTACTCTATGAGCAGTGTGTTTTGGCTGTATAGTGCGCAAGAAACAATACTTTCCACTGTCTTCCAATACATGTGACAATAAACCAAATCAGTTAGCAGTAATGATGATCCCACGATCAGCTCAATGCCAAGCCTAATCCTTAAAAAGAAAAGCTAGCATTCATACAATATCTTTCATGATGGATTGTAATCATTGTATGCTTCATCTTCAGTAATGGAGGAGACAAGGCAGCCAATTTGTGCCAGGCTAACCCCCATTAACTGCAAAGTGTTGAGGGATGAATTTTGGCCAGGACACTGGGGATATTTCTGCTGTTCTACTTTGAATAAAGCCAAGAGATCTTTTATATCCATTGGAGAGGAAACTATAATAATTGGTCTAAAAGGGTGCATTGCTGTCAGTGCAGCAGTCCCTCAGTACTGCACTGAATTTACTAAATTTATTTCATCAGTAAAATGTTTATGATCATGAGCAAGTGACGGTGGTATAGTGGCGAGTATATCTACCTGCCAAGCAGTTGACCTGGGTTCGGTTCCCGGCCATTATATTGATAATTTATTTAGAACCTTATCCACAGCTTCTTGTGTTTGTGCGCTACATTGTGGCACAGTGGATAGCACTGCTGCTTCACAGTGCCAGGGACCTGCGTTTGATTCCCAACTTGGGTCACTGTTTGTGTGGAGTTTGCACATTCTCTCTGTGTCTGCATAGGTTTCCCATGCATGCTCCAGTATCCTCCCATATTCTGAAAGGTGGTGCATTGACCCAAACAGATGGCAATTTGGAGAATTCTGCAGTAATTTCATTGCAGTGTTACTGTAAGTCTTATTTGTGGCTAATAAAGAAACTTTTAAAACTTCATTTAGATGTATACGTTTGCCAGAGATCGTGAATTATGTATTTGCTTCGCTAAGAAGCTAGAAGTTAATATTTTCTTGATATTAGTCGACCCTCAGCCTGCAGAAACGTTTAATTAAACATTAGCTCTCTATGTTGAAATCAATGGAGGTCTCTGGGTTTTGCAGACATCATTGCAGATGTAGCCCTAATGTCAAGATTTTTACCAACCACCTGCAAATGGAGGACTTTCAGACTATGAAGGATTTTATGGAGTAAAACGCGATAGCTGGTTATCAGTGGCCACCAGCAAAAATCCCAATCACAGTAATCATATGTATTAACACAGTGAAAAGTATTGTTTCTTGCGTGCTATACAGACAAAGCATTCCATTCATAGAGATGGAAATGAGAATGTAGTGTTACTGTCATAGGCAGGATATAGAGAAAGATAAACTTAATGCAAAGTGAGTCCATTCAAAAGTCTGACGGCAGCAGGGAAAACACTGTTCTTGAGTCAGTTGATATGTTACTTCAGAATTTTGTATCTTTTTCCCAATGGAAGAAGGTGGAAAAGAGACTATCCAGGATGTGTGGGATCCTTAATTATGCTGGCTGATTTGCTGAGGCAGTGGGAATTGTAACAGAGTTAATGATGGGAGGCTCTTTTGCATGATGGACTGGGCTTCATTCATGACCTTTTGTGGTTTATTGTGGTCTAGGGCAGAGCAGGAGCCATACCAACCTTGATACAATCAGAAAGAATGCTTTCTATGGTGCATCTGTAAAATCTTTTCTAGAATCTAATGTTTGAAGCCCTCCTAAGTTTTCACCCTTGCCACAGCATTAAAACAGCTCTTACCACAAACAATTGCTGAAGATCTTTGTGCATTGCACAAAGCGATTTTTCTTCCTCTCCATACAGGTTACAATGTTAATCGAGTACTTAGCAGAAGTGACACAATCAGCAACTTAGCTAGAAAGTGTCCATAATGTTAGTCATCACATAAACCCAAACTTGCTCCAAGTTGCACCCAAGGAGCTTGGATGGAATGTGAAAGAGGGAAAGAACAACATTTACAAATAAAGAGAACAATTCTACCAATTTGTTTTAACATTTTTTTAATATTGGTACTTGGAATGTGGGTGTTTTTGATTTGATTTGATTTATTATTGTGACATGTATTGGGATACAATGAGAATAATTATTCCCTGCATGCTATACAGACAAAATATACCGTTCATAGAGTAAATAGGGGAGAAGGAAAGAAGATGCAGCTTATAATGTTATTGGCTGGGCCAGTGCTTATTGCCCATCTCCAATTTCCCTTGAACTGAATAACTTACTAGGCCATTTCAGAGACATTTAAGAGTCAGTCACATTGTTGTCACTCTGCAACCACATGTAGGCAAGATTGGATAAGGAAGTCAGATTTCCTTTCCTAAAGGAAATTAATGAACCAGATGAGTTTTTATGACAATTGATAATAGTTTCATGGTCATCAATAGATTCTTAATTCCAGATTTTTATTGAATTCAAATTTCACCATCTGCTGTGGTGGGATTTTGGGTTACTGGATTACTATTCCAGTGATAATACCATTAGACCACCACATTCCCTATCACCTACACTTTATATTCTGAGGGCAATGAGCGTTAATTTTATAGTGTGGGACTTTGCTCACATATGGGCCTACCCAGGCAAGAGCAGCGGGTTCCTTATCCTGAAACAACCCAGGTTTTCTGATGTCAAGTTACAAATGATCAGATCTCTTTTCCACCTTGCTATGATGGGCTTTGAACGCAACCTACGTTCGCATAACTACCTGCAAACTGTATCCACACAAGACAGCCTCAAACTTGAAACTGTTGTGTGGCAGTGTATTTACATATGGAGATGCAAATTAGGCTGTTTTTGCTTTAGTTCCAACATTTCCCCTGCTCCCCACAGACCCACCCCCGCACCTCACCCCCTGACTCTGCCAAGCCAAATTGCAAATGGACCCTGTTGAAAGCTTGTTGAATCTTCAATATCCTATTCCATATTAAAATTGAGAGAATCCTTGAATAAATCTCCCAGCCCGCAAAACATATTTCTAGTTTTGGAAAGAAGCTAATATAAGCGCAATCATGTTTTATTTATTCAATCAATTGATCGTGACTATCCAGGTCAGACACCAGAAAGACTAAGTTTACATCAGATTGAGAGCTGATTCAAGAGAAGAAGTTCAAGGGTTACCTTTAACACTTGGTTACTTCCTGTCCTCAATCAGCTATCTTATCTATGTACCTGATGTAAAGGTAGACTTGCTCGCAGTCGCCCAGGACAGGCATAATCAATCAAGCCATTATATAAAAAAAGCATCAGCACGTTTTATTATTTTAAAACCCTGTAACTGCAGAGCAGCTCTGAATCCATTTCCATTCTCTCAGCAGCCCATTATTTTAATCTGTAGCTATTTCAAATTTAATTAAATGCTATTTACAGCTGATAAAAATGCAATTGGGGTTTTCACAGTGAGTATGTATCAGATCGCTCATGTTAATATAAAAGGAATGGACCAGATCCTCGGCATTAATATAATGTCTGTGCCTTAGGTCCCTGGTATTTATGCAGTGTTTATGGACAGGAGTTTCCAGCTGCGCTCGCCCTGAAATTGGAAAATCCCTCCCGAGATCAACAGACCTTTCTGTAGTCCGATTCCCCCACCTGCTACGGTTGCCATGGCAGACAGAACAGGAAAATCTGCCCCACGTGATAGATTCCTGGTTTTGTTGTGGATCCTTCACATTTAAGCTGTGAATATGTATAAGGGTGGCACAGTGGTTAGCACTGCTGCTCATAGCACCAAGGACCAGGTTCAATTCCGGCTTTAAGTGACTGTGAGGACTTTGCATGTTCTTCCTGGGTCTGCATGGGTTTCAAACATAGAATCATAGAAACCCTACGGTGCAGAAAGAGGCCTTTCAACCTATCCAGTCTGCACTGATAGAACATCTTATCCAGGTCCATCCTCGTCCTATACCATTAACCCCACACATTTACCTACTAGTCCCTCTAATTTGCACATCTTGGGAACGCTAGGGGACAATTTAGCTTGGCCAGTCCACATAACTTGCATATCTTTGGACTTTGTTTTCTTCCAAAGGCCAAACACAGGTTCCTTACACAGGCCAAAACTGTACGAGTTAGGTTAATTGTCCCTTAATCAGGGGGATTAGCAAGAGTAAATATGGGGATAGGACCTGGGTGGGACTGTTGTTGGTGCAGACTGAATGGGCCAAATGGCCTCCTTCTGCACAGTAGAGATTCTATGATCCCTGCCATTAACATAGTGGGCATGCATCAAATCACTGGTATTAATGTAGTGAGTATGCACTGGTTCTTGGTAATAATGTAATGGTTAATGTTAGGAAATAGAGGTAGCTTAAGTAATTTATATTGTGTGTATTAGGAAAGAACTACTTTTAAATTTAAGCTTAATTTGTATTTCTATATTTGTGTGCAACAAAGAATTAATAACTGCAGTTTAGTTTCATGTTAAACAAAGGTACCTGTAAGTTTGTAGATTTTGTTTCACTTTAAACTTTGTCTGCATTGTAATGTAGTTTCTATAAACCATAAAGCTTAACAACCAGAGGTCCATACTGAACAATAGAGGCAATAGAGGTTCAGCTTGGAAGCAGACAACACAAAGGCAAGCAACACTCCACAGGTACTTTGCACATAGGCAGGATATTACAGAGGGAATGAAAACAAGTCCCTGAAACTAAAGAACAGAAAACTCCAGAAATCATGAAATGAGACTGAAGAGAGTTTCAGGAAGTTAAAGAAACAAAGACAGAAATCTGGAAAAAAAGAGTTCAGTTCAATGATGAGGAGCAGAGAGATGCTCTCATTTAAAGTTAAGGTTTCAGGTATAGACCTGGAGACATTGGCTATCAAAAGGCCAGACATCCGTGATGATCACAGGTTGGTGACACCTTAATACTGCCTGTGAAGCAGTAGTATTTTGTTCACTTGGCTTGATACCTGAGAGGTTGGGTGAAAGCTTAATTGCGTATGGTAATCTAAAGCAGAGAAATACTGAAAGAAAAGGTTGAAATCCTGGAAATGGATCCCTCGTGAAGACACCAAGAGAAGACATTGTTTAGGAGAAGACTCCAAGGCAAGTTTATTGACAACATAGTTTGCAAACCCTTGTGTGAAAGTCAGAGTTGCAATGATACCAGTTACCTCATCATGACAAGCATCATGAAATTAATGAGAAATCTGCAGAAGTTGGTTTTGGTGACAAATGGGCCAGAATTCTCCAGCTGTTCATATCCACTGCCACTGCCAGCGAGGACTGAGAAATTGGCATTCACCTAAATCTCTGTTCACTGCAGTGGGACCAGAAATTCAATTGGAGTGAATGGCTGAAGAACCCCCATCCCTGTGGTTTTAGAGTGTGGTCTATCTAGCCACCATTCAACTACTAGTTTCTATGGACTGTGTCATTATTCTGCATAAGATGAATTTTGAAATGTATATTATCTTTACAGATCTTATATTTGTGTAATAGTAAAGCTGCAGTGAAGGAGTAATGTTTTATAGTTAATATTTTACTATTTAATAAATGTTTCATCTTTTGTGAAAGATTCATTGGCTGTTCAGTAGCTGTGTTTATATACTTAAACAAATAATAAAAGTTAGAATCTATAAATCCGGGTTCCATTCTGTGATCTGACTTGTCCAGTAATAACATCAGCCAGAATCATAACGATATATTTCATATCCCTTAGTACTAATGTAGTGGGTGTGTGTCAGATCTCTGTAGTAATGTAGTGGATATATATCATATCCTTGGTATTAATGTAATGAGTATATATTTGATTCTAGGTATTAATATAATGGGTATATATAAGATCCTTGGTATTAATGTAGAGGGTATATATCAGGTTCTTGGTATTAATGTAGTGGATATATATCAGATTCTTGGTATGAATGTAGTGCATATTTATGAAATCCTTGGTATTAATGTAGTGGGTATGTCTGAGATTCTTGGCACATATCAGAGCCCTGCTTTCATGGCAGTAGATAGGTATAGTTCCCCTACTGCTGACTGGTTCTTGGTTCAACTCCCTGTCCCTCCAGTATGGGATTCATCACCCAACTTCTATTATTACAATTATAGATCAGACAACAACACCAATGAGCAAAAGATCCAAATATGCTTGGATTTGGACCAGGTCTCTTATGAATTACTGCATCTAATCTGGGTCATTTTCCTGTTCCTTCAGTAATTTATTTGGATCAGAGAATTTATTTATGTAAGTTCTACAATAACTTCTTCTTACCCGCTTTGTGTCAGATTACTCCTATAATTGAGTCCTATATCTCCCAGAGTGCGCTCATTTGACCAGATCTATGGCAAAGGACACACACAGAGATCAAGCAGAAAACCCTCCTCGGTTTAGTTTAGCTGCTGGTTTTATTTCATGCCACCACATTCAAAAGATGGCAAAATAATGTTACATGAGATTTTGACTTGTGTTTTAACCACCTGTCAAAGAAAGCGATGACAGAAAAGCGGAAAATATGAATCATTCAACATGCATTTTTACAATGTTGGTTCATGAGCATCACATATTATTACTTGCAGTAGAGAATAATAAGTAGATAAACACAACTGTATGACTAGCCTCCTTCATCCTGCCACAGAGGCAGTCTGATTGGCTCAATTAATAGCACTCTCAAATCTGAATCAAGTCCCACTCCTCAGCACAAATAAAGACTAAGAGCACACCCAGCATTATCTGTTTCGTTTCAGATTTGCAGCACCTGCAGGCTCTTGTTTTTAGTTTGCTTTCATGGATAATCAAGGCTGACATTCCAGTGCAGAGAAAGTTCTCTTTCTGGTTGCTGAAAGCAAGTCAAGTCAAGATAGGTTGAGGGAGCTAGGTCTCTTCTCACTGGAGAAACAAAGACTGAGAGGTGACCTGATAGAGGTTTATAAAATGTTGAAAGGAATAGATAGGGTGGACTCTTGGAGGCTATTTCCCAGGGCTGAAATGGTCACTTCAAGAGGACACAAGTTTAAAGTGCTGGGCAGCAAGTACAGAGGAGATGTCAGGGGTAAGTTTTTCACTCAAAGGGTGGTGAGTGAATGGAATCGGCTGCCATCGGTGGTGGTGGAGGCGAACTCACTGGGGAATTTTAAAAGACTTCTGGATGAGTACATGGGATTAAATGGGATTGGGAGTTACAGATAGTTCTGTGGCCTAGTAGGTATGGGTATGATCAGCGCACCTTGTGGGTAGAAGGGCCTGTCTGTGCTGTAGTGTTCTATGTTTAAGTCAGCAAAGTCACAGTTGAAAAGGAAGCAGGACAACTCCTTCTGGTTAACCCGCAGAGCCAAGGATCTTCAAACTTACTGCATAAATCAGCACTACTGGAACCGCCCGACATAATGGCTGCAACATTTCTCCATCTACTCCTCACAGGCAAGCAAAAGATTGATTCGTAAATCAATCAAAAATGCCGTTTTTGGATTCAATTCTCATTTCTAATCTACATGATTATTTTACTATTTATTCCTCGTGTTTTCATAACTAATAAACTGTCTCATTAACTCAAGAAAGCCTGTTAAATTGATTCCTTTTAAACATTAATGCATTTGCTGGGAAAGGTTATCCATAAGGGAAGTGATTCTTTTTTTAAATTAATCTTGTTGCCATCAATTGAGAGGGCTGAATAGAGATGGGGAGCAATCTCACCCAGGAGCACAACAATTTGGAGATATCTCATAACAAGTTGGGGTGCCTCACCCAGGGATCTGCCATAATGAGAGAAAGTTGTCAGTACTTCAATTTTTCAAATGTGGAGCTTGCAGATAGAATCATTGAGTTGGTAATCGTATCCATTCCCATGGAAGCATTCCAGAAAGATCTGCTGGACAAGGCCAAAATATACAGCATTGGAAAGCTACTCAAGGATAGATGCAAATGTGAAGCAATCTTCGCAGGTCAATAAAACTTACTGGTCCGAAGTACAATTGATGGTATGGCGACACAGTGGTTAGCACTGCTGCCTCACAGCGCCAGGGACAAAGTTCAATTCCCGGCTTGGGTCACTATTTGTGCAGTCTGCATGTTCTCCGTATGCCTGTCCACACTCCAACCTTATCCCCAATCACTCCATGCCCTTACCATAGCTAATCCTATGCAACCAACACATCTTTGGACAGAAAAGGGCAACTTAGCATGGCTAATCCATCCAACCTGCACATCTTTGGACAGTGGGAGGAAATCAGAGAATAAACCCTCAAGGACACAGGGCGAATGTGCAAACTCCACACAGAGGTTCATCTGAGGTCAGGACCTGGGTCCATGTCACTGTGAGGCAGCAGTGGTAATCACTGTGCCGCCATGCCACTGATCTAATTGCATGCCGACAGTCTATAATCTTTCCCTTTTTGTGCACTGAATTCAAAGAGCCTTTTAAACAGGGAGACATCAGGAAATATTGTTTTCTGGAATGTATTGTCACCCTACAAATATACACCTCTAATAAAAAAGTAAAAACTGCAAATTATAATTGCGTGTCTGATGGCTAAACACTTCCCAAGAAACAAATATAAGAGCACGACACGGCGCAGTTACATAATTAAAGGGATTGAATGAGAAAATGAGTTTGTGGGGTTTTTTTTCAATCACCGCGTGAGCAAGACTTTAATATTTGGAGGGAAAAAAAATTAATTTATTTATAAGACCAGCATTAGGCAAATAAAATTTAATTCAGCCAATATGCGTAACTAATGAAAGTGTAAATCATTAGTGTATTTCAATACAGACAGCCTGCCCTGCTGAGGGGGATGAAGACACGCAGCTTTCCACTTCACCAGTTGGCTAGTTTCCATCATCTCAGCTCTTGAGTTACAGCATGATTTGCATGGTGTGTTTGTCTTTGGTAATCAAGCTGCGTACTTTGACAAGGCTGCGACATTGGACATGGATGTTCGTCTAATTAAGGTGCTAATTGAATTAAATGGCTGCAGTAATGAGCAGACGAGCGGCATAAAAAAGTAGAGTCAGATAGTCCAATTAACAAAAGAGCCAAGCATAGTTATAACATTTAAAATACATGCAGTGCTGCACTCCAATATTGTTAATTGTTCAAGGGATTTATGATAATTGGCTCAACAACAGGCCTGTGCTGGCTACAGGCCGAGCCTCCAGCCGTGCTGAATGGCTGAAAAGAAAAATTATATTGTAGTTAAATGAATGAGCCTTGCGTCGATGGTTCCATTTGTTTTCCTTTTCTCAAAAAGAAAGATAATTTTGAAAGAAGGAATGATGCAGATGCCAAACAAAGAAACGCGACCAGCGTGCAACTTGAATATCTAAGTGCACACACGGACTTATATAGTGGAATTTCAATTAGTAGATTGTAATTGAGTCTTATTCAATGTAAAATACAGTTACTAATATTTATATATCATTTGAAACAATCATTAAATAAATTAGAGCCTGCTTCAAAATATTTATAGAAAATCGATGTCAAGTATTTATATATTAATTATGCAATACATGCTAATTAAAAACAGATTTTCCCTAATTAAGAATCTGGATTTTGACTCCATAAGAATCAATGCTAACTTGTGACTGTTAGGTCTAATTGTCTATTAGTAATTGTCATTATAACTTGTTTATTCTGCCATATTGTCCTAGTGGGCATCCTTAACCAATTAACACTGGCTTCATGATTACTGTCTGAAATTATTTGGAATAGGGAGAAGACAAAGTCAGAAAACTTGCCACACTATGTGTAGTTATACATTATATGAACATTGTACCACAATAAAGAGTTTTTTTATTATTAATCCGTGGGATATGGGCATTGCTGGCTGGCCAGCATTTATTGCCCATCTCTAGTTGCCTCTTGGAGGGCAGTTGAGAGTCAACCACATTTCTGCAGCTTTGGAATCACATGTAGGCCAGACCAGGTAAGAACAACAAATTTCCTTCCCTAAAGGACATCAGTGAATCAGAGGGGGTTTTCGAACAATCAACAATGATTTCATGATCATTAGTAGGTTCTTAATTCCAGATATGTTCTTTGAATTCAAATTGCACCATCTGCCATGGCAGGTTTCAAACCCGGATCCTCAGGACTTTAGCTGATTTACTGGATTATAGCCTAGTGATAATACCACTAGGTCATCACCTCCCCTCACAAGTTTAAAGGTCATCATCTTGCAATTTAAACTGGACAGTTTATTGAAGTGTTTTTGATTCCATATTGAATTCTGACTTGGATTAGCATGTTGCAGGGATATCATGCTAATGTAAAATGGAAGAACTTGGTAGGATTGTCCAGTCTCATCCATTGTGGGGCCCACAGCAAGCCAAAGATGTGCAGCTTCGGTGGATTGGCCATTAGTTTCCCAAGATGTGTAGATTAGGGGATTAGCCATGGTAAATACATGGGGATACGAGGTGGGGTGGACCTGGATATGATACTCTGTTGGAGAGATAGTGCAGACTTGATGGGCCGAATAATTCCTCCTGCATTGTAGGGATTCTATGATTCTATTTCGATAGAAGCCAGAGGGTGGTTGTAGAGAAATGTTTTTCAAACTTGAGGTCTGTGACCAGCAGTGTGCCTCAGGAATCAGTGTTGGGTCCACTGTTATTTGTCATTTATACTAATGATTTGGATGAAAATATAGGAGGCATGGTTAGTAAGTTTGCAGATGACACTAAGATTGGTGGCATAGTGGACAGTGAAAAAAGTTATCTCCAATTGCAACGGGATCTTGATCAATTGGACCAGTGAATTGATGAATGGCAGATGGAGTTTAATTTAGACAGATGCAAGGTAATGCATTTTGGTAGATTGAACCAGGGCAGGACTTACTCAGTTAATGGTAATGCATTGGGGTGAGTTACAGAACAAAGAGATCTAAGGGTATGTGTTCAAAGTTCCTTGTAAATGGAGTCACAGATGGACAGAATGGTTAAGAAGGCATTCGGCATGCTTGGTTGCATCTGTCAGAGCATTGAATAGAAGAGTTGGAATGTCTTGTTGAATTTGTACAAGACATTGCTAAGGCCACACTTGGAATACTGTATGCAATTCTAATCACTCTATTATAAAAAATTAAACTAGAAAGAATGCAGAAAAGATTGACTAGGATGCTACCAGGATTTGATGGATTGAGTTATTAGAAGAGGTTGGATAGATTGTGACTTTTTTCTCAAGTGTAGGAGGTTGACAGGTGATCTTATAGAGGTGTATAAAATAATGAGGGGCATATATCAGATAAATAGTCATTATCTTTCCCAAAGGTAGGGGAGTCTAAAACAAAGGGGTTAGGTTTAAGGTAAGAAGAAAGAGATACAGAAGTGACCAAAGGGCAATTTTTTCACACAGAGTGTGGTGTGTGGCTGGAACAAGCTGCCAGAGATAGTAGTAGAGGTGGGAATAATTTTGTCTTTTAAAAAGCTTTTAGATAGTTACATGGGTATGATGGAATAATGGCCAAATGTGGGCAATTGGGATTAGCTTATGGGTTTTCTAAGAAAAGAGCAGTATGGATAAGTTGGGCCAAAGGGCCTGTTTCCATGCTGTAAACCTCTGTGACTCCATGAATGAGAATGGAAAATTTGCGCCAGAATACTATCATCTTGGAATCGGAGCAGGGGAGGGGTGGACAATGGAAATGTCCATTGACGTCAAGTGTGAATTTCCAGTCTTGCTTGAACAAGGCCATAAAATCCCACCCTGGTGTTCCAGCCAGAGCTCCATTCACTGTCAGCAGCACTGGAAAATCCCAGTAGCAAATGAGGGTGATTTTGGCCATAGAAGTATCAAGATCTACTTACCTGAACGGTACAAACAACAAACGGTACAAACAACATTGGGTCTAAGTTCAGCAGTTGGTGTGAAAATGGGAGTGATTTTTCCAATGGGAGGAGTTGGACAGCTGACCTCGCAGGTATCCTCGCACCTCCTGTCAATGAGTCCCACCACCCCATTCTTACATTTGATGTCAATGGGTACCTCTACCTCTCAATAGGTATTGGTATTTCATCCTTATCTCTGTTGTTAATGCATACCAGCACTTTATTACCCAACACATTCTTAATTGGCCTAAGTTCTTGATCCCAAAACTACAATGTGCACAGTCCTACATCAGCAAGCTTCACAAACTTCAGTTCAATGATAACAATTTCTGCCCATCCCATTTCTTTCCTGATACATTATAAGCACTGAAATTTATGACCCAACAGGAGCAAGTGTTTCTCCATGAAATGAGAGTATCTCACAAATGATGCTCCAAAATACAAATGAGCCAATTCAAGTGGCCCTGAAAAGAAGTGCTGTAAATTATTGCTGCATAGTTGTGCATGTGCTCAAATGAAATAGTCACTGAAATCTCAGATGCAACACACATTGAGTATCACCCCATCTCTCAGTTATTGACTGAGATTAAAATATTATGGGTCAACCAACACTGGGAATCCAGATTACCCATTGAGTCAGGCAGTGAAAAGAATTTAGACAATAAATGGGAAATATGTGGAAGATCAAAGCAATAATTTACTAAAATAAACCGTAGTAGAGTATTATTGGTTCAATAGTATTCAAATGGTTATTCTTTTACCTGCTTCAGAATTGATAGTTTGATTCACATTCAAGGATATTTCCAATCAGTGAGCTGGATGAACATTTATAGGAAGAGGATAGAGTTTGGAAGGCAATGTGAAGATGGAGATTGAAGAATGCCACATGGTGTGGGAAATTGCCTTTACTGCTGGAATTCTGTCAGCTCGGATATGATGTTGGAATTGTTACATTTTCCTATTTTACAACAGTGATCAAACCTCTCACAGCCTCGCTCCTCCCTAGCTTTGTGATCTTCTCCAACCCTATAATCATCCAAGATACCTGCATTCCTCCAATTCCAGCTTCCTGTGCATTCCCAGTTTATTTCGCCAAAGTTTTGGCACCTCAACCATTTAAGCCCAAAGTTATGGAATTTTCCTCCCAACCTCTCTGCCCCTCTCTCTTTTATAAAGATATTCTTTAAAACTTACCAGTTTAAAAACCAGGGATCATAGATTCAAGCCTCAGTGACAGAGGTTTATGGAGGATATGGTGAAAAATGATTTTACGCAGAGAAACATGGGTACCTGGAATTAGCTGCCTCAGTTAGTGGTGGTGCAGGCAGAGACCCTAAACTCTTTTAAAAAGTACCTGGATCTGCACCGTAAGTGCTGTAAATTGCAGGGCTATGGGCCGGGTGCAGGAAGATGGGATTACAAAGGACATCTGTTTCTCTTTGGGTTGGCACAGACAAGATGGGCTGAATGGCCCTTGTCTGTGCTGGATCATTTCTATGGTTCCCTTTTCACTAAGTTCTACGACTCCTCATGTCTTTTCCTTTATCTCTTTGCTGATAGACCATAAGACTATAAGATGCAAGAGCAGAATTAGGCCATTTGGCCCATTGCATCTGCTCTACCATTCAATCATGCCTGATAAGTTTCTCAACCCCATTCTCATACCTTTTCCCCTAATCTTTGATCCCCTTATAAATCAGGAATCTATCTATCTTGCCTTAAATATACCCAATGACCTGGCCTCCTCTGCCTTCTGTGACAATAAATTCCACAGATTCATCACCCTCTGGCTAAGAAATTATTTCCTCATCTTGATTCTAAAAGTTCGTCCCTTTACTCTGAGGCTGTGCTCTCAAATCCTAGTCTCTCCTACTAATGGAAACATCTTCCCTACATTCACTCTATCCAGGCCTTTCATTATTCTGTAAGTTTCAATGCAATCCTCCCCTCATCCTTCTCTAGTCCATCAAGTACAGACCAGAGTCCTCAGACCTCTTCATATATCAAGCTTTGCATTCCAGGGATTTTTCTCGTGAACCTTCTCTGGAATGTCTCCAAGGCCAACACATCCTCCCTTAGATATGGGTCCAAAATTGCTCATATGATTCCAGATGTGGTCTGCCCAGAGCTTTATAAAGCCTCAGTGATGAATCCCTGCTTTTGTATTCTAGTACACTACCGTGGAGTGCCTTGGGATGTTTTGCTAAGTTAAAGTTGGTACATGAATTCAAGTTGTTGCTGTTATATTTCAAAAGCTATTCTTTGGCTGCAAAGATCTTCAGGATGTCCCAGGAAGTAAAAGGAGTCCTTTTCCTCCAAATAGATTTCTGACTAAATGCATTAGCAATCATTGTTTTCTGACCTACAAGGACAGTTTACTTACAGCAATGGGCATTCATCAGTACTCCAATATTGTATCTTCCAAACTGCAAAGAAAAACAAATTTAGAACTCGGCAGTATCCATTTAGCTCTATATACCAAGGTGTGTCAATGAACCATGGAAATGAAATTTTCTGTTATCTCCTGTTTTCGTTTTCTAGTTACATTATGTAAAATTCAATAGGTCCCCTTTAACAACTACACTTTTTGTAATTTTTTTAACAGCAGGATTATTTTCATAATAAAAGATGCACAATGCTATCACTATTCCTGTGGGATTTGATATTTTTAGCTTTGCTCTTTGCCATTTGATTGAATATTAATTTTATAGAATTATAGAATCCTTACAGTGAAGAGGGAGCCCATTTGACCCATTGAGTCTGCACCGACCCACATTTTTACCCAGGTCCGTAAAATTCCTACGTAGTCATCTCAACTTCAGACTTTTTTTTATTGAATTTAAATTCCACCATCTGCTGTGGCGGGATTTGAACCCGGGTTGCCCAGAACATTAGCTGAGTTTCTGGATTAATAGACTAGGAGCGAACAAAACACACCTGTCTCCTCACTCCAATTCTGATCCCACTTCACTTTGCAAATAAACATAAAGAATAATCACAACAGCAAAAGCCTCGCTGTGTACCCATACACAGTGCAGCCATTGTATACCTCAATGGCATTGTAAGCTTAGTCACCAAAACTGATTCCGAGTAGTGAATGCATTGGAGATAGCAATGCAGGTCAGATTTAAATAAAAATCCCTCTAATTATACAGAAGAGCAGGTAAATATACATCTCTGAGAAGCCAGATGAGCCATCAGGACCTTTGCAACTATTGGAGCTTTCTCTTAAAGTCCTTCAGCTGAGAGCTTCATTCTTAATCGCTGGTCTGGCTCATCCTCCTCATTATGGTATCATTAATCAAGGGGTTTTTTTGTTCGGAGCTAAGGAACGAAGGGGTTAAATTTGTGCTGCACAATATCAACAACAAACACGTTATCGGGCTTCAATGAACATCCTCTTTAGAAGTCTGATTAAAATTAAAATGTTCATGAAATGATTGAAAAAGGAATTCCTGCAAACTTACTAAAGCATTTGTGAAATATTGTATCTCAGCTCCAAAGAAAAACTGAATGAAAGGAATATTTGCATTCCTATAGCATCTTTCATGACCAGTAGGCTTCTCAAAGTGCTTTGCAGCCAACAAATATTTTGGAACTGTATTCACCATTATGGTGCAGGAAACACAGCAGCCAATTTCTGCACAGTAAGCCCCCACAAACGATAAATACCAAATAGAGTCATACGCCTGAATTTTACAACCTCGCCTGCCTGAGGCTCAGAAGATCCCGCCCAAGGTCAACAGAGAATGCCATTCTGCAAGCCTCGCCTGTTCCGATTCTGGGATGGGCAAAGTGGTAAAATTTCAGCCATAGAATCATAGAGCCATACACTATGGAAACAAGGATCTTCAGCCCAACTGGCCTATGCCAACCATGGTGCTCTCCCAACTAATCCCAGTTGCCCTCTAATCCTTTCCCAGCCATGTACTTATCTGTTCTTTCTGATATTGATTGAGGGATAAACATCAACATTGATTGAGGATGTGTTAGAAATTCTCGAGGGTTTGAAGTTGGATAAGTCCCCTGGGCCGGACGGGATTTACCCTAGGATTCTCTGGGAGGCAAGAGAGGAGATTGCAGAGCCTCTGGCTCTGATCTTCAGGTCCTCGTTGGTTACGGGTGTGGTTCCGGAGGACTGGAGGATAGCGAATGTGGTCCCATTGTTTAAGAAGGGGAAGAGAGACCTTCCAGGGAATTATAGGCCAGTGAGTCTTACTTCTGTTGTGGGCAAGGTATTGGAGAGAATTATTAGGGATAGGATTTATAGTTATTTAGAGAGAAATGAATTGATTGGGGATAGTCAGCATGGTTTCGTGAAGGGTAGGTCATGCCTTACTAACCTCATTGAGTTTTTTGAGAAAGTGACCAGAGAGGTGGATGGGGGTAAGGCGGTTGATGTAGTATATATGGACTTTAGTAAGGCGTTTGATAAGGTGGCCCATGGAAGACTTCTACAGAAAATGCAGATGTGTGGAATAGAGGGTGATTTAGCTAATTGGATTAGGAATTGGCTGGCAGATAGAAGACAGAGGGTGGTGGTTGATGGGAGATATTCATCGTGGAGTTCGGTGACGAGTGGTGTGCCTCAGGGGTCTGTTTTGGGGCCCCTGCTGTTTGTAATTTTTATAAATGATCTGGATGAGGGTATTGAGGGATGGATCAGTAAATTTGCAGATGATACTAAAGTTGGTGGTGTGGTAGATAGTGAAGAGGGGTGTTTTAGTTTACAGAGTGACTTGGACAAGTTGCAGAGCTGGGCCGAGAGGTGGCAAATGGAGTTTAATGTGGAAAAGTGTGAGGTAATGCACTTTGGCAGGAACAATAAATGTGTAGAGTATAGGGCTAATGGTAGGGCTCTTAATAGTGTTGAGGAACAGAAGGATCTTGGTGTATGTGTCAATAGATCCCTGAAAGTAGGCAGTCAAGTGGATAAAGTTGTTAAGAAGGCTTATGGAGTCTTAGCTTTTATTGGTAGGGGGATTGAATTTAGGAGCCGCAGCATCATGTTGCAGCTGTACAAAACTCTAGTGCGGCCGCACTTGGAGTATTGTGTGCAGTTCTGGTCGCCACATTATAAGAAAGATGTGGAGGCATTGGAGAGGGTACAGAGGAGGTTTACCAGGATGTTGCCTGGTATGGAGGGCAGGTCCTATGAAGAGAGGTTGAAGGATTTGAGGTTGTTTTCGTTAGAAAGGAGGCGGCTAAGAGGGGATCTTATTGAAGCATATAAGATGATTAGAGGTTTAGATAGGGTGGACAGTGATAGCCTTTTTCCTAGGATGGAGAAAGCTAGCACGAGGGGACACAGCTTTAAATTAAGGGGTATGAGTTATAGGACGGATATCAGAGGTAGGTTCTTTACTCAAAGAGTGATTAGGGAGTGGAATGCCCTGCCTGCAGCTGTTGTAGATGCGCCAAGTTTGGTGGCGTTTAAGAGGTTAATTGATAAGTATATGGAAGAGAAGGGAATGGTTTAGTTTGGAGGGGCATTGCTTTTTATTTTGGTCGGCACAACATCGAAGGCCGAAGGGCCTGTTCTGTGCTGTATTGTTCTATGTTCTATGTCCTATGTTCTATCATCCAGCACATGGGGCTTAATTCCCCTATTCTTAACCACAATAATACCATCCATAAGGGCAGATAGAACACTGGTTTTAACATCTGATCTGAGAATCAGTTCCTTCAATACCTCAGTTGAATATCACCTCTATTTTTTTTGTGTTCCAGTCTTGTTAGAGATGAGGAGGATAAAGACGTTACGTGAGATTCTCTGAACCAGCTGACAGGGAGGGACTGATTGTGGGTGGGGAATTCACAGTTTTCATGCCGACACACCAAAGCAAACAGTGAAAAATGGTAAGGAGGAGACTGCTGCAGGATTATAGAAAGTTGTGGGAATGCTGCCCCCACCCTGTCTATTTATTAGTCAAAAGTAGGTTTACATTAACACAGTGAAGTGACTGTGAAAATCCCCTAGTCACCACACTCCAGCACCTATTCGGGTACACTGAGGGAGCATTTAGCACAGTCAATGCACCTTCTCTTTTGGACTGTGGGAGAAAATCAGAGCACCTGGAAGAAGTCCACACAAACATGGGGAGAATGTTGAGACTCCACACACATCGTGACACAAGCCAGAATGTTCCCTAGCATTGTGAGGCAGCAGTGGTAACCATTGTGCCACTGTGTCGCCAACTCAGACTTACCCCTGGAAATCAAGTTGAATGGAATGAGGACACAGAGAGAAGTCCATTCCTCTGAGAGTGAGTGGAGAAGCCACCATCCAGGCCAAGCAGACATGGCTCCAAATAGCAGGGATAGTGAACAGCTGGATCCGTGGGCCTGGGTCCAAATTCTGCTTAACCCTGAGACCCAGATTGATTTACTGGCATGAAGTTGCTCGATGTTCATGTCTTTTTTTAACAATTATTCCTGGGATATGGGCATCGCTGGCTAGGCCAAGATGTATTGTCCATCCCGAAACTGCCCTTGAGAAAGTGTAGGAGGATGAGAGATCCTTGCAGAGTCTCACCTTGGGATTCAGAGCTGTACTCTGAATGAAGTGGAATGAATAATTCAAAATTTAACAACATATGAAAATAATCATCTTTATTAGACAACTATCAAACAATTAATAATGATTTAGAAAAAAAAGGAAAGATAATACTATTAAAAAACACTTTATATACATATTATATTCCAGATGAATTCTATATTACAAATGTTAACCCTAGATTGGTCTGTTCAAGACAGCTCCCCAAATGGTAAAATTCTCCTTGGGTCATTCATGGCCAGGTCTCTCAATAATTTTGTTTAGGTGGGCACTTTGGTCAATCTCTCCCTCCCTGGACTTTTCCCCCATAGTCTCTTTGACTAATCCACTCTGGCTGCAGCAGCGAATCCTCGAACAGTATCCCTTTCAGTCAAATTTCCATCTCTATTCTAGCTTTTCAAGGTTTTACCCAGATGTTCTCAACACAAGGGCCTGGAAAACATGAGCCCTGATCAATTCTCCTCACCAACTCTGCAAGTCTTTATAGACTTTGCCATATTGGGACAGCACAAGGCACAGTGGTTAACACTGTTGCTTTACAATGCTAGGAACCTGGGTTCAATTCTGTCTTGGGTCACTGTATGTGTGGAGTTTGCACATTCTCCCCAAGTCTGCATGGGTTTCCTTCGGGTACTCTGGTTTCCTCCCACCATTTGAACGACGTGTGGATTCAGTGCATTGGCCATGCTAAATTCTCCCTCAGTGTACCCAATCAGATGTCGGCGTGTGGCAACTAGAGGGTTTTCACAGTAACTTCATTGCAGCGTTAATGTAGGTCTTACTTGTGACAAATAAATAAACTTTATTACTTTATTATATTCAAGCTGGCAACAAATCCCTTGATGGTGTTTTCCCATCTGCTATTAATCAGTTGTCAGGATTGGCTGGTTAGTGATGCAGAGCAATTACAACAGCATGAGTTCAATTCTCGAACTGCTTGAGCTCATCCTTGAAGGGCCATCTTCTCATTCTTGGCCCTCAACTGAGATTGGGAGACACATTTCATGAATACAGCTCACACTGATGGACAGGGGTGCTAATTCAGAAAGCCCTTTTCAACCTTTCCCAAACTGGCCAAAGTCTCTGTGCAGCCACACAATATCAGAAGGGTATCCAGGCTGTAGCTGTGGTACAGTCCAAACCGTGCCTCACATTGTCCAGGAGTATCTACTAATTAAACTTAAAGGCAGACTTAAAGAGCGCTGTCCAATTGCTGATAAGGCTATTGCTTGGTCCCGTGACTACGCACATGTTAAATTAATTAATACGGAAATAAATTAAAGCTAATTTCACTTCCTTATTCAAAGTGTATGTTTAAGGGAAAACTGGAAAAGCATACAAGAGAAAAGGATAACCATGATTACGAGAAAAAATAGGGGCTTCTCCAGTAAGAATTCGCACTATGGTACCAATCCACTCTGCCGCTATAGTTAAGGAAGCCCATTAGAGCCTTTACTTTCTCAGGAGGCTAAGGAAATTTGGCATATCCGCTACAACTCTCATCAGTTTTTACAGATACACCATAGAAAGCATCCATTTTTCCACAGCTCTGACCAAGGCCACAAGATACTATAAAAGGTTGTGAATGAAGCCCAGTCCATCACATAGACCAGCCTCCCATCAGTTGACACCATTTCACTTCCAGCTGCCTCTGAAAAACCGCCAGCGTAATTTACGATCCCACATGCCGCGGACACACTCTCTTCCAGGAAAAAGATGCAAAAGTCTAAGGTTATGTACCAACCGATTCAAGAACAGCTTCTTCCCTGCTGCTGTCAGACTTTTGAATGATCCTGTCTTGCATTAAGTTGATCTTTCTCTACATTCTAGCTATGACTGTAACACTACATTCTGCACTCTCTCCTTTCATTCTTCCCTATGTGCTCTATGAATGGTATTTATCTGTATAGCACGAGAAACAATATTTTTCACTGTATCCCAATACATGTGACAAGAATATATCAAATAAAAAAGAAATCCGTTCATACCAAAGTGGCATGGGCTGATTAGACTCAATGTCTTGTTTCTGTGCCATTTTTCCTATGTAATCGTAGAGACACACCTCGGACCATCATTCCTGCAATTCATAAAGTCTGGCCAAATAATACAAATGAGCTAAATTCTTTCCAAAACCTGCAAGCTCTCAAAATTTTCCTGAAATGCAAAAGGTATTTTAAGAGAGAGTTTTACTATAGGGGTCTTTCTAAAAATCAAATTCAATTTTTAATATTTGTTTTGCCCTGTTTCTGTTATTTATTTTAAATATGCATTTCCTTCCATTTAAATGTTGAAATCATTCCCATAGGAATGAAGGGGGAGAGCTGTCTTGAGAGAGTCACTGAGGCCTACAGTGTGAGGGAGCCGTATTAATATCAAGAAAGCCACTGTCATTAACCCTGAGCGCTTCAATGATCGTGTGATTTCAGCTGTGCATGTTAATTCACCTCCGTCACGCTGACAGGCTCAGTAATTTCTCAAAGCCAGTTTCCCCAAAGATATCATCAGTGTTCCCAGTTCAAGCAGACCATGTTTAAAATAGTTAAAAAAGACAAAAATATGAGAGAAAATAATAAGTAATGTTACAATTAACCACAATGCAACCATTAACTAGGGGATCTGATGGTGAAACGCATCATTTGAAAGTTTTAGGTAAACCGGAAGCCCATTTTTCCTTTCTTTTGGATTGAGTTGGGATTTTCCCATAGTATTGTGCTGGATGCGATAAAACTCTGGTCCCTATATGTGTTATTTGTGGGTTCAGATATACAAAAGGCTGCATTTTATACCAAGTAAAGCTACTGCCTTCTGCAAATGCACACATATATTCATAAAGGTTTCATTTTAATAGAAAGAGAGAGAGAATTTGTTCTTATTGGCTCAAGGATTGCCAACCCTAGAGAAAGGATTTAATACAATTTCCAAAAGATTCAAGAAGGGGATGGAGAAAGTAGAACATATTTTACTCAGCTGTGATCCGGAATGTGTTTCCCAGCTGTGAGCAGTCAGTAACCATTTCCAAAAACAGATAAGCACTTGGAAAAGAGAACACTTGTGAGGAACAATCTGTGGGGAGTTGAATCAACTGGGTTGTTTTCAGCTTTGAGGGAGTTAGTAGAGACTCAATGGGCTGAATAGCCTTTCTTAGTACTATACCACGCCAAATGACTCTTTGTGAATACTTGAAATATACAGCAAGCCTTACAGCATGTGAAATGAGAAAAGATAGTTCAGCATTTTCCAACTCCGAGCTATATCTTGATCAATTAGGATACAAGACCTTAAGAAACTACTAAGTTTGTGAATGTAGCCCAATCCATCACGCAAACCAGCCTCTTATCCATTGATGCTGTCGACACTTCCTGCTGCCTCAGAAAAGTAGTCAGCATAACCAGGGACCCACGCACCCTGAATACACTCTCTTCCACCTTTTTCCTCTGCTCACTGCTCACAAAAAGATACAAAAGTCTGAGATCATGTACCAACCAACTCTCCTATCTTTTCCCAAACTAGAAAGCATAGTTTAGAGATGAGAGGGGAAAGATACAAAAGGCTTAGAGGAGCATTTTTTTTTAACACAGTGGGTGGTGAATGTCTGGAATGAGCTTCCAGAGACAGTAGTAGAGACGGGTACACTTTTATCTTTTAAAAAACATTTATTCAGTTACATGGGTAAGATGGATATAGACAGAGATGGGCCAAATTGGGCAATTGGGACTAGCTTAATAGTAAAAACCTGGCATGGACAAGTTGTGCCAAAGGGCCTGTTTCCATGCTGTAAACCTCTATAGATTTGCCTCCATGGGGTATTAATGATTTACCATCGTCACCATAGCTAGGTGTTTGCAAATAGTTAATGAAACCACTCCATCTTGTAAAATTACACAGCACATCAGATGTATAAGTTTCAAATATCATTTCAAACATTATACAAGTTCAAAACTATCCCAATGTAGTCTACTTCTTTTATACTGCGTATTTACAAGCACTCATTACAGGGGATGACTTACTCCACTGTTTCCATTTATTCAACACAAATGTCCATCAAATACTTATTTTCAGGTGTGTATTTTTAAAGAAACGGATATGTATTAAATGCTGACAATGGAATATCAGGCTATATCTGTGCATTAGTGAAGTTTAAATCATGTTGCTCACCATTGTCACCATCAATTCACTACCTTTTAGATTTACACATTGCAGGCATCAAACAAATCAAATATTTACAGAGGAACATTAGAACACAGGCACAGGAGGCCATTCAACCCTTCAATCCTGCTCCACTCTTCAATAAGATCTTGAATGTTAAGAAGGCATACAGTGTGTTACCTTTTATTGGTAAAGGGATTGAGTTTTGGAACCATGAGGTCATGTTGCAGCTGTACGAAACTCTGATGCGGCCACACTTGGAGTATTGCATACAGGACTGGTCGCCACATTATAGGAAGGATGTGGAAGCACTGGAAAGGGTGTAGAGGAGATTTACCAGGATGTTGCCTGGTCTGGTGGGAAGGTTTTATGAGAAAAGGCTGAAGGACTTGAGGCTGTGTTCGTTTAAGAGGTGACTTAATGGAGGATTAGATAGGGCGGACAATGTGAGCTTTTTTCCTCGGATGGAGATGGCTAGCACGAGGGGACATAGCTTTAAAATTGAGCAGTGATAGATATAGGACAGATGTCTGAGATAGGTTCTTTACTCAGAGAGTAGTAAGAGTGTGGAATGCCTTGCCTGCAACAATAGTGGATTCGCCACCATTAAGGGCATTCAAATGGTCATTGGATAGACATATGGATGATATTGGAATAATGTAGGTTAGATGGGCTTTAGATTGGTTACACAGGTCGGAGCAACATCGAGGATCAAAGGGCCTGTACTGTGCTGTAATGTTCTATTCCCTATGTCCTATGATTGCCCTCTTACATCAGCAACATTTCCCATATATCTTCCCATTCTATTAATTGCCATTATCTAAAAATATATTGAACTCTTTCTTGAATATACATGACCAATGTGTTTCCACATCTCCCTGGAGTGGGGAATTCTAAGATTCTCAACACACTGAGTGAAGAAATTTCACCTCATCCTTGTGTTCATCCATAGATGATAGTGGGAGTGGTTTCATAGGGTGGGGAGTCAGGGGGGGTGCTAGAAGCTGATTGGCAGCAAGAGCAGGAGGTTGGATCTCTCTCAGTTCCTTACTCATGCTGGATCCCTCAATGAGTGCTTTTAAAAGGGGACCCCCCTCTCCCTCCCCTTGCCCCCTCCCCCATTAATCCCCACTCTTTCTCCCCTTCCTCCCTCTCCCTCTCCCTTTTCCTCACCTCCACACCAACACCACACTACTAGTGATAAAAAGTGTTTATTACCTCTGGCAAATGTGTGGGCTTACAGAGAAAAGGTGGGCAGCTTGGGGCTGGGTAAGATGCTTTCTAGAGAGGCGGTGCAGACTTGATGGGCCAAAAAGCCTCCTCCTGCACTGTGAAGGATTTTATGATTCTACAATACATCCGCTGGTTCCCGTTATCTGGCTTGTTAGAGAAACTCTAACAGATTTGTCAAACACAATTTCCCTTTCATTAATCCATGTTGATTCTGCTCGGTGATATTGTGATTTTCTAACACATTTCCACATAAATTTGGCAGCAATTGTCTTGTTTCCTGAAATTACTGCTTTTTTGGGGAGACTTTTAACTGTAAACTGAATGAAATGGGCTAGTAATTGAAGCACCATCTCTAGTCCATTTTATTACATTGTATGGGAGTTATTTCAAATGATTAATGCAATCCTGATGCTGTATAATTAACTGATATAATCTCACTAATATAACATTGCGAATTCAGCAAAACAGTATTTAACCATTGCAGGGCTGTGGTGCATTTACAGCTTTTTAAATTACAGGTTGACCTATTCTTAATTATTCTCTGCCTTTTCCATTTGCTAGAATGTTCCACATCCACTGAATATCCATTCTGTTTAGAGGATTGAAAACGTGTTTTATTTTTCAAGGTGACGTTTGTTGCATTTGTATGTAAATTAGAATATTAACTAGTATTTTCAAAATAAGACCAAATTGGAGTATAGCAAAGATCGTTCTCCAATTGGTTGAGGTATTGCAGCATGCTTAAGGTTTCTGACCCCCGGACTCATTTCTCTTCAGATTCTATATGTACGCCTGTTGTTCCACATCACCTTTAATCAGGATTGGAACACATCCAAAGATCAAGCCACACAACAGAGTTATGAATATGGCTGTCAGTGAATAATCTCACTATGTGAGTACAGGAAAGAGGTAGAGAATCTGGTGAATTAGTGAAATGACAATAATCTCTCCCTCGATGTCAGTAAAACAAAGGAGATACTCAACAACTTCAGGAAGTGTAGTGGAGGACATGCTCCTGTCTACATCAACGGGAATGAAGTGGAAATGGTTCGAGATCTTCAACTTCCCAAGTGTCCAAAGCATCAACAACCTGTCTTGGTCCCTCCATGCTATATTTAAAATAATGTATTTATTAGTATTAAATCATTAACACTGCAATGAAGTTATCGTGAAAATCCTCTCGTTACCATAACCCAGCATTTGTTTGGGAACATTGAGGGAGAATTTACCATGGCCAATGCATATAATCTGCACATGTTTCAGTCTGTAGGAGGAAACTTGAGCACCGGGAGGAAACCTACCAGACACAGGGAGAACATGTAAACTCTGCACAGTCACTCAAGCAGGGAATCGAAATGGTGCTGTGAGGCAGCAGTGCTAACCACTGTTCCAGTTAAGAAAACCCACCACGGCCTTTACTTTCTAGGCAGCTAAAGAAATTTGGCATGTCCACCATGATTCTCACCAACTTTCACATGACAACACGGTGGCACAGTGGTTAGCATTGCTGCCTCACAGCATTAGGGACCTGGTTTCAATTCCCAGCTGTCTGTGTGGAGTTTGCACACTCACCCCGTATCTATGTGGGTTTCCTCTGGGGGCTTCATTTTCTTCCCATTGTGTAAATAAGGTGAATTGGTCATGATAAATTTTCCCTCACTGTACCTGAACAGGCATTAGGTGGCGACTAGAGGATTTTCACAGTAACTTCATTGTGGTGTGAATGTAAGCCTACTTATGACTGATTAAATAAACTTTATCCTTAAAAGCATCCTTTCTGGATATCTCACAACTTGGTACGGCTCCTGTTCTGACCAAGACCGGAAGAAACTTTAAAAGGTTTGAATGTAGCACACTCCATCACACAAACCAGCCTCCCATCCATTGACTCCATCCACACTTCCTGCCACCTTGAGAAAAAAGCCAGCACAATCAAGAACCCTACGCAACCTGATATTCTCTCTTCCATCTTCTTCCACTGAGAAAAGATACCAAAATAGGCACCAACCGACTCAAGAATAGCTTTTTCCCTGCTGCCATCAAACTTTTGAATGGACCTACTTTATATGAAGTTGACCTTTCTCTGCACTGTAGCTATGGCTGTAACACTACATTCTGCACCCTCTCCTTTCCTTCTCCCCATGTACTCTAAGGACCTTATGTTTTGTTTCTAAAGCACTCAAGAAACAATAGTTTTCACTGTATCCCAATGCAGGTGACAATAATAAATCAAATGAAATCAAAATTATATACTTAAGTTACGACAGTACATTCAAAACAGAAATCCCAATTTAAGATGCTGCAGTTTCCTCTCAAACTCTAAGGATTAGGTTGATTGGCCATGTTAAATTGCCCTTTAGTGTCAGGAAGATCAGCAAATAAATATGTGAGGTTATGGGGATGGGACCCGAGTGGGATTGTTGTTGGTGCCAGCTTGATGGGCTGTGACAGATATGTTTCTCAGTACATGAACCTTCCTGAGAAGCAGAGTTGCCCCCTTAATTACAGGACTTCAATAATGAATAGAGGAATACAGTTAACATTTTACTTCAATGATCTTTCATCAGCACTGAGCAGAAAGATTATTGGCCTAAAGCATTCATTGTGCACAGAACTAGCTATAAAACAAATCTGCACATTTTCATTTCATCAGTAAACATTCAATGAAAATCATTATTCAGATACCAAACATACCTGTGATTTCATTTGATTTGATTTATTGAGCGGAATTCTCCAGCCACGCTGGTCTAAAAGCCAGAAATTCCTACCTGACTGTCAATGGGGTTTCACATTGTCCGTAACCCGCCTGCTAAAATTCCAAAGACGGGCGGGATGGGAGAATTCCACCCATTATTGTCGGCTGTATTGGGATACAGTAAACAGTATTGTTTCTCTCACGCTATACAAACATAGAACTATACTGTTCATAGAGTACATAGAGGAGAAGGAAAGGAGAGGGCAAAGAATATAGTGTTGCAGTCACAGATGGAGGGGTAAAAAAAATCAGCTTAATGTATGGTAGGTCCATTAAAAAATCTGATGGTAGCAGGGAAGAAGCTGTTCTTGAGTCAATTGGTACATGTCCTCATACATACCGAAGTGTGTATAATGAATAAAATATGTGCATCAATTGAAACAGTTCCTTTCCCCCAACTTTGCAATCATCACAGGCTGGCACATAGAAAATTAAGCATGTTCAACTTTAGAACTACCATGGCCTCAGTTGAGGCTAATGAGAAAGGGAGCATGGACTATCATCTGTACCAAAAACAGAATAATGTTAAAGTCTGCTTAAACATGCCAATGTCAGCAAGTCAAGAGGCAACACTATTATTCTCACTGGTAGATCATTAGGCAGAATTCGAGATCCTTGCACTGAATTCTAGCACCAAACTATTTCCCATCCACAATGCTTCTGGTTGAAATCTAAGTTTTTTCTGTCTTCAATGTTTCTCCTCAAATATAAAAAAATCTTTTAATCAATCAGATATTTCCAATGCACAAGCCTCACTTTAGGGATATTTTTCTGAGTGATTGGGAATGGCAACATTCCTATGAGCATGAATGCTGCCCTTTCCAATTACACTTAACTGTTTTAGGAACAGCATTGTTGCAACTGCCATGGGAATCCGTAAGGCAAAATAACAATATTTACTGAACAACATACGAATGAAGAAATTATCCAGGAAATTTCACTTTCTGGACAATATCTATTAGCCCCGCTAGCAATGTGAAGCTTGGTGAAAGGGGGAAGGTTACGCTAACACTGCTATAGGAATAATATCACCGACAGAACTGTAATCACTCTTGAAGAATGTCCACCATTTTCGGGAATATTAGACATTGGCCCTTGTCAGTATCACTCACATTCTGAGACTATAGTATAATAAAAATTAATATAATTTTATCTATGTCAAGTATGTGCTCATAACCCTGCCTAGATTGAAAATATATATACTGAATATTCCAATGCTAGCCAAGCAGCCAGGGTAGGCAGTGGTATAATCACAATATCACTGGAGACCGAAGGAGGTTAGGTAGATTCGCCGTACTAAATTACCACTTGGCAGAAGTTTTCTCGTCTCCCCACCACAGGAATTGTACCAAGTTGAGGGGGGGGGGGGGGGGAGGTGTGGTGGTGTGGAAAATACAAAGTTCCATTGATCTTGGATGGGATTTTCTGGTTTTGGGGAGAGCCCGGGCGGGTGGGATACTCTTTTGGAGAGTGAATGCAGACTCGATGGGGCTATAGAGATTGTATAGTTCTATATATATCAGTCTACCGCAGAACCTGGATAACAGAAATGTCAGATATTGACCATCTTGAGCAATCATCCAATCATGACCTTCAAGAGTGGAGTTCCCCACTGTCAATATACTTGAGACAGTGAGCAGAGGATGACGGCTGTCATCGACATCTGAATTCTGCCCATCATATTCCTGTGGCAACAGGAGGTGGATAGAAGTTGAATACTCAATGAAGGGTGTTTCACTTTAAACCTTCTCCACAATTTACAAAGTTCATGTTTGATAGAATGTTCACCATTTGCCTGTGTGGGTATTCAATAACAGTCAAGGAGACTGACACCATTCTAAAGGTGTGGAGATGCCGGCGCTGGACTGGGGTAAACATAGTAGGAAGTCTCACAACACCAGGTTAAAGTCCAACAGGTTTATTTGGTAGCAAAAGCCACTAGCTTTCGGGCCTCTGACCCTTCATCAGGTGAGTGGAGAGTTTCTGATCACAAACAGGAGGTGTAAAGACACAAAGTCAGTTTAAAGAATACGGATTAGAACGTGAGCTAATCAAATCTTAAAGGTGCAAGCAATATGAGTGGAGAAAATATTAAGCCTCGGTTAAAGATGTGTATTGTCACAGGCATTCGGCCTCTGATCTTCGGGTAAACGTTCTCCAAGGCGGCCTTCAAGACACACAACAGTGCAGAGTGGCTGAGTAGAAACTGATAGTCAAGTTCTGCAAACATGAGGACAGCCTCAATGGGATCTTGGGTTCATGTCACACTATCTGCAACCTCTACAAGTTGCCTGGGCTTGCAAAATCTTACTTACTGTCCTGCCTGGAGACAATACACATCTCTTTAACCTATGCTTAATATTATGTCCACTCACATTGTCTGCAACTTTAAGACTTGATTGGCTGATTAGCTGTAAAGACTCACATTCTAATCAGTATTCTGTAAACTGAGTGTAACAGTTTATTTATTATTATTATTATTAACAACTATTTATTTACAGAATACTGTAATCACCTGACAAAGGAGCAGTGCTCCAAAAGCTAGTGGCTTTTGCTACCAAATAAACCTGTTGGACTTTAGAACATAGAACATAGAACACTACAGCACAAACAGGCCCTTCGGCCCACAAGTTGCACCGATCATACCCATACCTATAGATCATAGAACTATCTGTAACTTCCAATCCCATTTAATCCCACGCTCTCATCCAGAAGTCTTTTAAAAGACCCCAGCAAGTTCGCCTCCACCACCACCAACGGCAGCCAATTCCATTCACTCACCACCCTCTGAGTGAAAAACTTACCTCTAACGTCTCCTCTGTACTTGCTGCCCAGCACCTTAAACCTGTGTCCTCTTGTAGCGATCATTTCAGCTCTGGGAAATAGCCTCCAAGAATCCACCTTATCTATTCCTCTCTACATTTTATAAATCTCTATCAGGTCGCCTCTCAACCTTCGTCTCTCCAGGGAGAAGAGACCTAGCTCTCTCAACTTATCTTCATAAGGCATGCCTCCCAATCCAGGCAACATCCTTGTAAATCTCCTCTGCAGCCTCTCAATAGCTTCCACATCCTTCCTATAGTGAGGCGACCAGAACTGCACACAGTACTCCAAGTGGTGTCTGGCAAGAGTCTTATAAAGTTGCAGCATTACCTCCCGACTCCGAAACTCAATCCCTTGATTAATGAAGGCCAGTACACAAATATGCCTTCTTGACCATATCCTCCAGCTGCTAGGCCAATTTAAGAGTCCTATTGTCCCGGACCCCAAGATCCTTCTGCTCCTCAACACTGCTAAGACTCCTACCCTTGACATTGTGCTCCTTCATCCCATTGGCCCTGCCAAAATGGACCACTACACATTTATCTGCGTTGAAGTCCATCTGTCACTTCTCCCCCCATTCTTGCATCCTATCTATGTCTTGCTGCAACTTCTGACATCCCTAGTGTTGTGAGTCTTCTTACCATTCTAAAGGCCCAACAGTTTACTTTATTAGTATTTCTGTCCCTGGTCTCAATACACACAACTCTTCCAACAGTGGCACACAGTAGGTGCAGTGTGTATGATCAACTAGAATTTATCAATATTACTTTCAATCACAAGCGAGATTCTCCAGCCTCCCAGCCCTGTGTTTCCTGCCGGCGGGAAGTGGTGTGCTGTTTGCTAGCAGGTGGATTCTCTGGTACTGCCACTATCAATGGGAATTTCCATTGACGTCACCCCAGACCAGTGGGAAACCTGCATTCAGACTGTTGGCAGAATCTTGACAGAATCACTGGCACCCTAAGACCACAGTACAATAAGAATTAACATAATTTTATCTAAGTTAAGTATGTGCTCATACCTAGAGATTACCTCTGCCCAGATTTAGAGTGCACTGAAGTATTACTGAATACTATGATGCCAGCCAAACAGACAGGGAAAGCAGAGGTGTAATTGCATTGTCACTGGTCTAGCAAACCAGGGGCCCAGACTGCTTTCAGGACATGGGTTCGAAGCTCACCATAGCAGCTGATGGATTATAAATTCATTGCCTAAATCTGGAATCTAAACTAGTAATGGTGGCATTTAAAAAAGAATTAGATGATTATCTGGAAAGGGAGAATATGCAAGTATATGGGAAGAAGATAAGGGAGTGACATGAGATTTTTCGTTTGAAGAATTGGGCCAAACATGAGAGGCTGAATGGATTTCTTTTGTGCTGCAGTTGTTCAGTGAATCTGTGAAACTGGTGTATGATCAAGCAGTGAGTTGTCTCTGTTGCCCAATTGATGGCCGTGCTCAGCTGAAATTATCCCAATGAATCCTGGGGCCAGATTTCAGAGTCATGTTGAGTCTCTAACTCCTGGTGTGCAATCTGAGGACTTCACCAAGTCCTCATATTGGCCTTGGAGGGAGTGCAGAGAAATTTCATTAGGCTGATATTGGAGATGAGGGTGTTAGCCTATGAAGAGAGATTGAATAGACTGGGTCTGTATTCGTCGGAAGGAATGTGCTTACAGGTTTTGGATCATGGGCAAAGGTAAGGGGACATTTTATTGCAAAAAGTTTGAATCTGCACTCCACAAAAGTGGATACAGATTCACAATAATTTACAAGAGGGAATTGTTTGCATATTTGAAAACATAGAAATACAGAAGGTAAGAGCAGGAGGAGGCCATTTGGCCCCTTTGAGCCTGCTACGTTATTCATCAGGATCATGACTTATTATCCACTCAGTAACCTAATCCTGCTTTCTCCCTATAACCGTTGATCCCATCTGCCCGAAGTGCTATATCTAGCCATCTCTTGAATGCATTTAATGTTTTGGCATCAACTACTTCCTGTGGTAATGAATTCTACCGGCTCCCTTCACTCTTTGGGTGAAGCAATGTTTCCTCATCTCCGTTTTAAATGGTCTGCCCCAAATCCTCAGACTGTGACACCTTGTTCTGGATTCCCCCACCGTCGGGAATATCCTCCCTGCATCATTCCTGTCTAGTCCTGTTAGAATTTTATAAGTCTCTATCGATCTTCCCTCATTCATCTGAACTCCAGCGAAAACAATCCTAACCTTGTCAATCTCTGCTCATACATCAGTCCCGCCGTTCCTAGAATCAGCCTGGAAACATTCACTGCGCTCCCTCGAGAACAAGAATGTCCTTCCTCACAAAAGGAGACCAAAACTGCACACAATATTCTAAGTGTAGCCTCACCAAGGCCTTGTATAATTGGAAACATTTGTAAGCTGTAGAAAAAAAGCAGGAGAGTGGGACTAATTAAATAGCTCTCTCAAAGTGCCAGCACAGGTGTGATGGGCTGAATGACTTCCTTCTGCTGTATACAGTTCTACGATTATATAAAGTCATCAATGGTCTATCATTAAGAACCGTTGTATATTGTAAGGCCATTTGAGAATCTTGCATGCACATTAAGCTCTTAGAACACGCAATGCAAGTGCACAACTTATGATTTTCCACCCGTTAAAATTAATGGGCATGGCGCAAGCACTTGCAATTTTCCAGGAGCATTGTGACCCGTCAAAGTCTGGAATTAGCTGTGTTAGATACAGTGGAGGAAGATATTCTCCGTTCAAGACTTGCTCAAACCTGGCGCACATTTATAAAGATGGCATTTATCAATTAACTGTATCTGGTTCAGAGGGAGCTTCACTCTCTCAAACTCCATTTAAAGGTCTACATGTTGCTAACAGTGGTGCAGTTATGATGGGGTGGAGAGAAGGACTTAATTATAAATATTAAATGTGAGTAATTTCCATTAATCCTGCCACATTTTAAATGCCCATAAGTGCTCTGGCAAATAAGTGAAGTTTATTTGAGCAATTTCACCTTAACACAACGCAGAATAACATTGTACCTTCTTCCCATAGTATTCACCAGAGTATGATTCTGCCATAACAGTAATGGAATGTCAGTCCCATACATGCTTATGTTCCTCTGAATTACTGCCTTGCAGATAGATTTACCATAATGCCCCTGAATAAAGAACTGTGGGTAATTTACAAATGTAATTTCAATTGAGAATAGTTTTCCAATCTTCTTTGATTTTGCTCTCAATTGAACTTTTATTTTTTTTTCCCTCTCCTCAGCTGACGGCATTGATTAGACATTTGTAGGAGCTGCCGGAGATTATGCCATGCACAGAAAAGCATAAATTGGCTGGGATGTTTTATCAGAACGCGTCACAATATATGAGAGCAGATGTGTCTGCTCGGAGCTGTTCCCCCAAATTACTGTTACAGACTAATTTAGCCCTGATTCTTGCAGATTACTGCGTCCACTGATCATACTGTCAAATCAAAGTGAGCACTTCATTCCAATTTATTCATGCCAGATCTATTTTGCTTTCATAATGAGCAGATATTACCCGGCACAAAGAGGATAAAGACATTGCAATGATAGATAGGCAAGAGATTAAATGGGATCTTTATGACTTCTTAGCCATCAGTTTTTTGACTGCGCGATAAGACAGAGTCAAGTTGCGGGCTGATTTGTTCTTTATTGGAAGCAAAGCATTAGCATTGAGCGGGACAGCACGATCTGATATCAGCCGTTAAGACAAGGGGGCAAATGGTAATTTTTTTTTAGAAAATGGAGTTGGGAGGAGGGAAGCAAAATAAATGATAGTATGCAGATCAAGCCATCTACAGTTTTGGTGACATATACTAATGTATAAATCAGCAGCCCACTGCAGGTCTGGGCCGCTGATCATGTTCTTTGCAGAAATGTCACCTGTTCCTATCTAACGATTTGCATAATGCAAAGCTTCTCACTCGTAAAATACAGATTAACAGGGGAAGCAGAGAGCCATTCACGAACCACGCAGCCATTTCAAACAGCACAACCAGGTTAACTCTGTCACCGCCGGTACAGCTTTGGTGATAACCTGTTGGCTGCACTGAACAGCACAAAAGGTGGGGGATGTTTTTAAATCAAGTTTCAAGCGCTTTTAATTTTAAGAAGTGAAAACACACGAAGGTTTTTTTTTTAATTATCATTACTTTTCACTCTGACCTGAGCATCATTTGCACAATTGTCAGTTTGTTGAGATTGGCCAGATCTTACCAGCGATCCCGCCGACAGGATTACACACCACCAGCTTCTCTGACCTCGCTGAAGAGGGAGCCTGGCGTGACTATAGGTAAGGTCGCACCCATAGCCCCTTAGTCTTCTCCGCACCATTCAATCCATCCTTGCTGGACTCGCTCTGTAAAGTGCGATCCAATTTTCTATTCGTTCCTGGGATCATGCCAAGATTAACATATATTTCCTACCCCTGAATGCACTTAAGAATGTGATGGTGAGCTACCTTCTTGAACCACTGCAACCTATTTGTTGTAGGTATGCTCACAGTGCTGTGAGGGAGAGAGTTCCAGGATTTTGACTCACTGACAGTGAAAGAACAATAATATATTTCCAAATCAGGATGGTGAGTGACCTGAAGGGGAACTTCCAGGTGTCCCATATGTCAGTAGCCCTTGTCCTACTAGTTGATAGAGGTCTTCTGTTTGGAAGGTACTGTTGAAAAAGCCTTGCTGATTGGCTGCAGTGCATCTGGTATGTAATACACAGTGCTGCTACTGTGTATCATTTGAAGATGGAGTGAATGCTTAAACGGGGATAGCATGGTGGCACAGTGGTTAGCACTGCTGCCTCACAGCTCCAGGGAACTGGGCTCAATTCCTGGCTTGGGTCGCTGTCTGCGAGGGGTTTGCACATACTCCCCGTGTTTGCATGGATTTCCTCCGGGTGCTCTGGTTTCCTCCCATAGTCCAAAGATGTGTAGGTTAGGTGCATTGGCCATGCTAAATTGTCCCTTAGTGTCCTGGGATGCACATGTCAGAGGGATAAATACAGGGTAAATATGTAGAGTTATGGGAATAGGCCCTAGGTGGGATTATTGTCAGTACAGACTCAATGGGCCAAATGGTCTTCTTTTGCACTGTAGAGATTCTATGATTTCTATGAATTCTCTAGCCATTCATGCCAGTGGGATGCACCAGTTCTGTTGGCAGTGCACCCCTACCCGTGGGTATCACGGTGGTGTGAGGTGATATCAGTGGGTAATTCTATTGTCAGCAGTGGAACTGGAGAATCCCACTGCTAGCAAACAGTACCCAGCCTTCGACCACTGGGTAATATGCAACTGGGAGGCCAGAGAATCTCGTTCATGGCATTTGGACAATACTCCTGTTGGCCTGTGGGTTTTGCCTTTGTCTTGACCATACCATTAATGGTGGCCAAAGCCAGGTCCTTGCACACTGATAGACACCAATCACTGGACCTTGGTGTCCACAGGATAAACTATCTGGAGAGTTGTTGTAGTGACACATAGAACATAGAACAATACAGCACAAACAGGCCTTTCGGCCCACAAGTTGCGCCGATCACATCTACCAATCCACAGACCTATCTGTAACCCCCTATCCCATTTCTATTCCATATACTCATCGAGAAGCCTTTTAAAAGACCCCAGCGAGTTTGACTCAACAACCTCCGACTGCAGCCGATTCCATTCACTCACCATCCTCTGAGTGAAAAACTTACCCCTAACATCCCCTCTGTATTTGCTTCCCTGCACCTTAAATCTGTGTCCTCTTGTAGTGACCATTTCCGCTCGGGGAAATAGTCTCTGAGAGTCCACCCTATCTATTCCTCTCAACATTTTATAAACCTCTATCAGGTCGCCTCTCAACCTACGTCTCTCCAGTGAGAAGAGTCCCAGCTCCTCAACCTATCTTCATAATGCCTGCCTCCCAATCCAGGCAGCATCCTTGTAAATCTCCTCTGCACTCTCTCAATAGCCTCTACATCCTTCCTATAGTGAGGCGACCAGAACTGCGCACAATACTCCAAGTGGGGTCTGACAAGGGTCTTATAGAGCTGCATCATTACCTCCTGACTCCTAAACTCTATTCTCGATTAATGAAGGCCAGTACACCGTACGCCTTCTTGACCACTTCCTCCACCTGCGAGGCCAATTTAAGAGTCCTATGGACCCGGACCCCAAGATCCTTCTGCTCTACAACACAGCTAAGACTCCTACCCCTTATATTGTACTCCTTCATCCAGAAAACACAAAAATGCAATGGATCCCAGGGATGAAACTGTTGTACCATTGTATGTGATGAGCTTGGTTGAACCACCAGGTTTCACACTGTGAGTACATTTATTTCAGGATACAATGTGGAAAGGATGCTTTTCCTGTATCATTATCCAGTTTTGCACGTGGATCATCTGTGTGGACAATCTGGATGTTGGCAAATGCTTCTCTTGGTATCACTATGCCAACACATTGTTTGTTCACCATGCGGAATGTCTGCTCACATTGTGTGGCACCAATAGTTATCTTCATCATGTGACACTGTGGCTTAGCTGCACATTATATAGATCTTGTCCTAACACTGCTTAGTACACACTCTTGACTATTTATGCCAAACTGTTTGTTATTTATTGCTTTCTGCATTGACACTTCTGGTACTCTCTGCTGCCACTTGCTATGCATAGAGCATTAAAAGCTATTTCTGGGTCCATGTATGAGGCTGCTTCCCAGGCTTGTCTGAACAAAGAACAATACAGCACAGGAAGAGGCCCTTCGGCCCTCCAAACCTGCACCGATCATGTGTTACTAACTAGACCTTCCATTTGCATCCCTCTATTCCCAGTCTGCTCATGTGGCTATCTAGATAAGTCTTAAATGATCCTAGCATGCCTGTCTCAGATATCTTGCTTAGTAGCGCATTCCAGGCCCTCACCCCCTGTGTGTAAAATACATCTCCCACACATCTGTATTGAACCTTGCCCCCCTTACCTTGAACTTGTGACCTCTTGTGTTTGTCATTTCCAACCTGAGAAAAAGCTTCCAACTGTTCATCCTATCTATGCCCTTCATAATTTTATAAGCTTCTATTAGGTCACCCTCAATCTCTGTCTTTCCAGGGAGAACAATCCTAGTTTACTCAATCTCACCTCATAGCTAAGACCCTCCATACCAGGCAACATCCTGATAAACCCTTTTTGCACTCTCTCCAAAGCAAAGATTCTCATGCCTACGATGGATGAATTATCCATCGCCTGTATGTTCTACCTCTCAATAGTATGGCTTCATACTTGTGTCCACTTTACAGTAATGCTTCCACACTGTAACCTTTGAGTTGCTTCAAGATTTAGAATGTTCCTTTGCTATGGTTGCTTTCACAAGCTCAATTATTCTGCAATCATGATTCTTGTCTACACAACTCCTTATGAAAGGATAATTTGGCCAGAATTTTACCACTCCATCCAACCATCTGACCTGTTCTTGTAATGCAGTATCCATATAGCTAATCCAGTTAGGTTTCTGGTTAATGGTAACTCCCCAGGGATGGTAATACTGTTGAATGTCAAGAGGAGGTTGTTTGACTTTGTCTTGCTGGAGATTGTCATTGCCTGGCACTTATGTAACACCAGTGTTACTTGTTACTTGTCAGACCCTTCTTATTTTCATTCTTGGGCAGAACTTTAAATTGAGGATGACTGATTTCCACTCCAGTGTATTCTGGGGTTGCTGATAAATCCAATGCACAATGTGCAGACTTTATCATAAGCCGGGCAAATGCTACCTAAAAGGTTTGGTAAATCAGCCCTACAATTAATCCCACTCACCTCCCCATCAAAGTTAATCCTTTCAATGTTTCAATAGTATTTCTAAATGTCAATCAAAAACCAGAAAGAAATCTTTATTGTGAGCAAACCTTAACTTATAGCAATTTAAAGTTTATTTATTAGTTACATGTCAGATAACATTAACACTGCAATGAAGTTACTGTGAAAATCCCCTAGTCACCATACTTCAGCACATTCAGGTACACTGAGGGAGAATTTAGTATGGTCAATGTGCCTAACCAGCATGTCTTTCGGACTGTGGGAATAAGCTGGAGCACCCAGAGGAAATCCACGCAGATACGGGGTGAATGTACAACCTGATCCAAACCAGCAATTGAAGCTGGGTCCCTGGCACTGTGGGCAGCAGTGCTAATCATTGTGCTACCCTGATGTTCCGTTAGTTTTGAAATGTATTTCCAATAATTTTGTCCTGCAAATTTTGCTTCTTGTTCTGAATGGCTTTCCAAATCAATGCTTTCCTTCATCTCTGCCTAGTTCACCCGGAATTTTTGTGCGGATTCTCCGGATTGCCCACCATGACTTTGGCAGTGTTTTTTGTGGCCAGTTTCTTCACTAACACTGTTTTCTCTCCAACTGTGCTCACTGTTTGACTGGTTGACATGTCAAAACTCATGGGAGTCTCACTCATGTTCCCAATAACAGGTCACTCTGGATCAATTGTTTTGTCGATGTTTGATTATAAACCATTGAAATACGATAAAGCTGTAGCCCAGCCCAGCACAGGGAGATGCTGTGGTCTTCTGTGCCAGAACAAAAGTGTTTCTCCTCATAAGCTTGGTACAGTATATCTAAGGCTGCCTTTTCAATCTGTGCAGCCTCATTCTCTAGTTTGTCTTGGGCAGACATGTGAAAAACAGAGTCCATTCTGGCAATGTTCATTGCAACTTCATTTTCTAAGCACTCAGGAAAGTGGTGGCATAATCTATAATCCAGAGACCCAGGGCAAGATCTAGGGACTCTGGTTCGAATCCCACCATGGCAAATGGTGAAATTTGAATTAAATAAAAACTAATCTGAAATTGAAATTCTAATGATGACCAATGCTGATTGCCCTAAAAACCCATCTGGTTCACTAATGTCTTTTAATGAAACAAATCTGCAATCTTACTTGGCCTACATGTGACTGCAGTCCCACAGCAATGTGGTTAACTCTTAAATGTCCTCTGAAGTGAGGCCAGTTTGGGATGGACAATAAATGCTGGCCCAGCCAGTGATGCTCATATCCTGTGAATCAATTAAAAAACTCACGTGCTAGACTTTCCTCTGTTTGCACCTTGATTCTTAAGCATCTGCCTAATCTGTGTCGGGAACTTCCTCCGACCTCTAACCATTTTCTTCAATACTGTGAAATCTCTAGCTGTTTCACAAGCATTTTTCCACCCTGCAGTCTTAATGGCTTTTAGTTTGGACTGGGCTCTCTGCATCTGCTATTGAAACCATGAAACTATTCAAACTATTTGAAACCATGCAGGCCTTTTAGAGAATGGGGATGGTAGAAACACAGCACACACCAGTGAGGTGGCAGACTTCATATCACAAATTGATGCTGCACAGCTATTCTCCATGGTATGCTATTCGATGATTGTATCAATGAGTAGGTTTGCACTAGGGTGAGTTTAGCTTCAGCAGTGATTGGGTGTAAAAGTATAAAGAGTTTGGATCTTTTGACTAAAAGTCAGGGAACAACGTCTACACAAGTTCAACTATCATAGAATCATTACAGTGCAGAAGGAGGCCTTTTGATCCATTGAGTCTGGACCAGGCATAATCCCACCCAGGTTCTATCCCCGTAACCCCATGCATTTACCCTACCTAGTCCCCCTGACAGTAAGGGGCAATTTAGCATGGCCAATCCATCTAACTTGCACATCTTTGGACTATGGGAGGAAACTAGAACATCCAGAGGAAACCCACGAAGAGAACATGCAGACTTCACACAGACAGTGACCCAAGCCAGGAATCGAATCCGGATCCCTGTTGTTTTGGGACAGCAGTGCTAACCACTGTGCCACCATTGCCGCCCCAATCACTCGAGTACGTGGCAAAAATGCATTGCACCGAATTCCAAAACATGTCAGTGACATAACCTGTCATACAGAGGAAGGAAAGAGGACATTTACAAGGGATCTACTGGAATGGTTCTTCCAAATGTGGTGCCTCCTCCCTAATCCAGGGGAGAAAGTTGTGCTGGCAGTCCATCTGAATAGTAACACCTCTGGGAAAGAGCAACAATTTCCTACTGAAAAAAGTGACCGATCCAAGACTCCACCAAAAATACCTTGGTGTTACCCTGCACACAGCTCTCCAGAAAACTTGCTAGAAGTCATAGGGTGTACAGCTAGAACACTTTGCTCCACAACAGTAGCCCTAGTCTACACTCTGTCAGAATACTGCTTTATCTCATGGTCCTTCAGCCATCATAGAAAGATCAAGCATGTGCACCTAAGTTCCATCATGAAGACATATTGACGCAGTTAAGACCATTTCAATGGCCTCATATTATCCCATGATGAAAAAAATCACCAGCAACACTGATCTTCCCATTCATAGGGATTTCAAAAGCTATTGCAGAAATGTCTAAAGCAAGCATTTTGAGAAAAAAACAACAGTTAACACTCATTGAAATATAGAATATAAGAACAGGAGTAGGCCATTTGGCCCTTTTGAGCCAGCTCTATCAGTCGCTACGGTCACAGTTGGTCATCCAACTTGGTAACCTGTTCTTACCTCCCCACACTCACCACCTCCCCCCTCCCAAATTACCCTTTGATACCTTTAGCCCCGAGAGCTATATCTATCTCCTTCCTGAAAATGTACAGGCTGGAATTTTACTGTCCCATCCACCGCAGGAATCAAAGCAGGCAAGGGATTGACTATAGAAAGTTCTGTTGACTTTGGACAGGGTTTTATGGCTTTGGGATGATCAAGGCCATAAAATCCCACCCACAATGTTTTGGTCTCAACTTCTTATATGGTATGAATTCCTACACTCTGGGTGAAGAGATTTCTCTATATCTCAGTCCAAAAAGGTTAACGCTGTATCCCCAGACTATGAGCCCTGGTTCTAGATGCAACCACCTCTGGAAAATCCTTTCCTGCAGCTACCCTGTCTAGTCCAGTTAGAATTTGCAGAATCATGCAACTGGTGTCAACATGCTAACCAGATGAATGGAAATGGGGCATATGCAACATAAAGAACTGATCCAAAAGCAGAGATTACTGAAGATCAGAACATAGAACACAGGAGCAAGAGTAGGCCCTTCTGCCCCTTGAGTTTGTTGCTCCACTTAATTAGATTATGGCTGATCTTCTACCTCCATACCAATATCCTGCCCTGTCCTGTGCTATACGAAAGCTGGAAATGTGAAATGCCGGTAAAATACAACAGTTTGATCAGTACCTGAAAGAGAAAAATTGCTTAACATTTCAGGCAGCACTCCTTTCACTTTAATTTCGCTTCACTTTAAACAAGTTACCAGCTTGAACTCTCTCATATTGGATTTGCTGAGGGGACAGATTGACCTTTTTGGTTGACTGACCCAGTTCGATGAAAGCCTCTATTGACTGCACCGATAATCAATTGTGATTAATGATCAGGGAATCGCATAAGCTTCACTTGCTTTTCAGTCTATTGCGTTTGTGCTACCCTGCAGCTGGAAGAAATATGTCAGTATGAGAGAGTTCATAGGAACTCATAAAAATGTACAGCAATAGAAGGAGGCTATCTGGCCTATAGTGTTCGTGACTGTCGACAAATAACCACCCGGCCTAATCTCATTGTCCAGTTTTTGGTAGTAGTACATGGATTAGCTCATTTGGCCAACCAAGTTTCATCCTTCCATCTGATAGGACAATATGGTGGCACAGTGGTTAGCACTGCTGTCTCATATTGCTGGGGACCCAGGTTTGATTTCTGGCTTGGGTCACTCTGTGTGTGTGTGTTTTTGTGTGTGTTTTTGTGAGTGGAGTCTGCATGTTCTCCTCATGTCTACATGAGTTTCCTCCCACAGTCCAAAAGACATGCTGATTAGGTGCATTGGCCATGCTAAGTTCTCCCTCAGTGTATCCAGGCATCGGAGTGTAGTGACAAGAGGGTTTTAGAAATCATAGACAACATAGAAACCCTACAGTATGAAAAGAGGCCATTTGGCCTATCGGGTCTGCACCGACCACAATCCCACCCAGGCCCTACCCCCATATCCCTATATATTTTACCCATTAATCCCTCTAACCTACATATCTCAGACATTAAGGGGCAATTTAGCATGGTCAATCAAACCTAACCCGCACAGTTTTGGCCTTTGGGAGGAAACAGGAATACCCAGACGAAACCAACGCGGATATGAGTAAAATGTGCAAACTTCACACAGACAGTAACTTCATTGCTGTGTTAATGTAAGCCTACTTATGACACTAATGAATAAACCTTTAAAAAAAAGGGAGACTTTAGATACTAGCGTAAAATGAATGATATCAGATTGTTATGCAACCCTCTGAGTTTTCATTTCAACTGAATTTCAATGAAGTGAAAATTAGGAGAAATGTTTAGTGGACAGATGGGCCAACGTGACCCTTTTACAATGATCGCACAATGACATAATAAAACCTAGGGACTTTCCCAAACTTAGTTAATGCCTCAAAGAGGTTGAAGAACCACAGGTCAAACATCCAGAATGGTAAAGCTCAGTGAATCTGTCTCTCTGACCCCTGAAGGTAGTCAAATGACATTCCAGGATATCAATCTGTTCCAATCAACATTACTCACCCCTGACAGGTTGGATCCCTCTGGTGAGAGGTTCTAATTATCTCAGCAACAGAAGATCTATTGGATTTTGTAAATGCACTCAATGGCATCACGGTGACAGCATTGCTACAATGCAGCTTAATGTATCATTACCTGTGTCGCAATGGGAACAAAAGCTGAACCAACACTCTTCTCAGTCACATTCGCCTTTGCCAATTCTGCAATGTTAAATAACACCGATAAAAGACTTTGGGATATTAACATTCCACCAGATTCTCTATAATAAACCACAAGGACAACATTTTAATATATCAAATTTTCTAATTCTCCAATAATTTGTGGCTTTGGGGAACTATCCTAATGATAAATCTACAGTTGAATAAGCAAGCCATTGATGAGAGACTGGTGTCAATTTCACAGATAAAGCCCAATTATGAATAATGAGATTAAAAGATTTATATACAACATTATAGGGCTCTGTTTAAATATTAGATAACTCTGCCAAAGACTTGGCACAATGGGCCACATGACCTCTTTCAGTGCCCTGTGATTTGGAGAATCTAATATTAACTTGTTTCCTATAATTAATAAATTTAAATCGTTCTTTCATCATTCTGCTATTCTTGTAGTGTTCACTTTCAGGCAGTATTAATCCACATTTGCATCTTGTATATTCACCACCACCTTCCCTTGTCATTGGCCCTTATCATTGTAATGTAAAGGTGTTTGGTATTAGAAGGGTTAATGTATGATTGGGAAACAGTACCACCCACAATGTGATGTCAAGAGACACATGACCTGAGATGAGAACCAGTGAACTGGACAAGAGATCTTGTAGAACCAAGAATGGAGTTTGCTCATAGCTTGGGCTATACCCTATATATGTGTACATAGTTATGTGATATCAAAGTTAATGTTCATCTCAGAATCTCCTCATGACGTATGAGGGCAAGATATGGAATGGGCAGGATAAAGTTGTTTCCCCTAGTGGAGAATTCTAGAACCAGAGGACATAGATTCAAGATAAGTGGCAAATGGTGTAGAGAGAACATGAGGAAGAACTTTTTTATGCAGAGGGCAGTGGGTGTCTGAAATTTGCTGCCAAGTTTGTGATGCAGGCAGATACATTAAATTCTTTTAAGTACTTTAAGAAACAGGGTTATGGGTAGGGTGCAGAAAGGTGGGATTAGAAAAATTACCTGAGTGTCCCTGGGCTGACGCGGACAAAATAGGCTGAGTGGCCTCCTTCTGTGCTGTAACTTTTCTATGGCTCCATGAGACCTATACAACATATAACCATCACAAGGAAGACCATGTTTCCACAACAGTGATATGTTCTTACCTCAGATGAAATGTTCTGCTAGCGTGACTGATACGTTCAACACTCTTACTGAGTTGGCTTTACGATTTTCCTTTCATGTTCGTAACAGGGGTTGGTGCTCTCTTTAAAATTATTCCTTCCAAGCAGTAAGATATTAGCTCCACGTAATTTTGAAAAGGTTACCTAATGCTAAACAAGCCCATCTACTGCAGCTACATTTGTGGCCAGCTGTCCCTGGAGAGGGAGCATGCGGTGCCCATAGGCGCAGTCGATGCCTTCTGTGCCTGCTAGGCAACGCAGGGGCTGCTGTGTGTTATAGACCCTGATAAACACATTTTGATTTAATGTTTTAAGTTTCCTTTGGACTTTGGTTTCTGTTCGGGCCATTCACCCCCCCTTCCTTTTTGGGGTGCTGCCCCTTTTAATTTGTCCCTAAGTTAATTCGAGTTCATTTTATTTGTTAAGTACATGAAAAGAACTATCTGATGAGTCCTACCACATTTTGATTTAATGTTTTAAGTTTCCTTTGGACTTTGTTCTTTTTGTTTGGGCCGCCCCCCCCCCCTTCCTTTTTGGTGGGCTGCCCCTTCTAATTTGTCCCTAAGTTAATTTGAGTTTGCTTACTTGTTGGGCTGTTGAAAGAACCACCTAATGCTAAACAATTTAAACAATTTAATACAGAAGATTGGCAAGAAATCAGTCCAACTTCCAGGCCTTTCTATTAATGATCATCAATTACATCTGAAGCAATGTATTAACTGGTGTAAATGAGGGAGCATTAATGATTCTGAGCATGGAATGTGCAAAAATGGACCAGAGCCCAACTTGCGAAGGCTGATTTTCCTGTTACATAATACTGGGAGCTGTAGTAATCTTACTCACTGTGGTGGCTGCACTGATTGACAGTTACTGCTGGTCTTCATGGATCAGGTGCTACACCACAGCAGAAATCTCCCTGCTAAGCCTAAACTGCACTGAGCTATACTTCTCGGTCACACCGAGGTAGCTAACATTTTCATTGTCTGTTCCCTGCAAAGGTTACTTGGCTCTGAGTCATTTGCCTCAATGTGTCCTCTGCACTTCTGAGTCCTCCTGCTCCTGCTGTACTAAGCGATTGCCAGCAATAACCGCTACCGTGCAGCAAAACAAGACCTGCCTAATGCAAGTCACAGAATCCCTGCAGCGCAGAAGGAATCCATTCTGCCCATCGAGCCTGCCCTGACAATGTTCCCACCTAGACCTCGATCCCCATGTTTTTACCCTGCTCATTGCCCTGACACTGAAGTACAATTTAGCATCATCAATCCACCTAACCTTCACTCTGTTTTTATTTTATTTTGCTTGTTGGGTAAAGACTCCATGCAGGAGCCTTCTCAGAATACAGCAGGATGATTGTAACATAAAAAAACACTTTGGATGAGGACCAGTAAGGAATCTATCCAAGAACAAAGGGGGATGTCCATCAATACTGAATAATATCCTATTCAGTGTATAACTTATGTGCCAGCAAAAAATAAAACAATAGCCTGTTCCTTATCTAGATGTAATTATCAATCTTTGTCCAGTTCTGGACCAAATCAGCAGTGAAGGAACAACAGCCAAAAGCCACTATGGATAGGAGTGGAAATGGTCAGCATATTAAAGGTCCACTGTTCTTTCCATGTGCCAGATTGAGACATAAACTGGGATTTTACCAGCACGCGTGACTGAGATTCATAAGATTAAGCCTGAGGCCAACAGAGAAAGAGATTCCGCGACCCTCACCCATTCTGATTTCAGGGCAAGTGTACTGGTAAAATCAGGGTCACCACCTCTGTCAGCAGGCACACACATGATGCAACACCAGAGAGATAGTAGCTACTTCAGTTGCTCTCAAGCTGGTGTATCATGTAAAACAGATGATCGTGAGCCAACAACTAATTCCTCATCTCTATATTGAAGTCAATGGAAACACAAAAAGTTTAAGTTTATTTATTAGTGTCACAAGTAGATTGACAACACTGCAATGAAGTTGCTGTGAAAGTCCCTTCGTCGTCAGACTCTGACACCTGTTTGGGTACGCGGAAGGAGAATTTAGCATGGTCAATCTACCTAACCAATACATCTAGGAGGAAAACAGAGCACCCAGAGGAAACGCATGCAGACACAAGGAGAATATTCAGACTTCACACTGACGATGACCCAAGCCAGGAATTGAACTGGTGTCCCTAGTGCTGAGGAGCAGCAGTGTGCCACCATGACGCCACATTATTCTGTCAAATGGAAGGACGAAATTTGGTTGGCCAAATGACAGAATTCATGTGCCACTACCAAAAACTTGACAGTGAGGTTAGACCAGGTGATTATTTGTCGACAGCTACAAACACAATAGACTGAATAATCTCCTTCTATGCTTCAGACTGTGGGAGAAAACCTATGCAGACATGGGGAGAACATGCAGACTTCACATAGACGTGATCCAAGCCGGGAATCAAAGCTGGGTCCTTGGTGCAGTGCATGACGTAAACTTGGCTTCCAATTTGTCTTGTACTATCACGCAAAGTTAAGGTCAACCCCCTGTCTCTCAAGGTACAAGAAATGCATGAATGACTCACATTACTAATGGTGCTTCCATAGGAAGTGCCCTTATTTCTATCAACTGAATTGTTCCGTGACTCCTGACACATCCACGGGGAAATAGGTTTTCATATAATGCTTGTTGTTCTGCGTGTGCTCACTTCCCAACCACCTTGATGCAGTCAAGCATTCTGCTACTGTTTAAGGTGAAATGGATATTAGGAGATGTTACATTTTCTAGCTGTGATAGATGATATTTGTACTGAACTTGAGAAGGGATGAACCTACAATAATACATATTTACAAGACAGTAACATGATGGGGTCTCACCTTCACATGGAGGATAACCTGCACCACATTGTCTGACACTGCCACTGTGCTAAGTAGGAAGCTTTAGAGCAGCGTTCAAAACTGAATATTCATGAGGCGTGATGGGCCATCAGGGAGTAGAGCAATACAGCACCGAAACAGGTCCTTTAGCCCAGTTGGCCCATGCTGACCATGGTGCCCTCCCAGCTAATTGCAAGTAGAGTCACAGAGCAGCAGAATTCTATTCAGCCATATTTTGTAACCTCATGGCCCAGAACTAGGGGTCACAATCTCAGAATAAGGGGTAAGCCATTGAGGACTGAGATGAGTAAGGACTTCTCCACTCAGAGTTGTGAACCTGCGGACTTCTCTATCACAGAAAGCTGTTGGAGCCACTCCATTAGATCTGTTCAAGGGGGAGCTGGACATGGCCTTTGCAGCTAAAATGATCAAGGAGTACAGAGAAAAAGCAGGAGTGGGCTACTGGAAGTGCATAGTCAACCATGATCATATTGACTGGTGGTGCAGACTCGAAGGACCAAGTAGCCTACTCCTACACTTATTTTCTATATTTGCTGTGTTTTTCTATATCCCTGACTAGACTGTTCCATGAAGCCAGAGGACCAGCATGATTGAATGAGCATAAAAGAACATGCCAGGAGCAACATTAGCAACCTTCTCAAAATGAGAAGGTACAACACAGGACTGCATGCGTGGCAAACAATGGAGCCAGCACTTTATAGATATAGCTAAGCAATCCCACATTGTTTGTAATCTATCTCAGTGACTTGGATGAAGGGAGCAAATTTTTGGTAGCTACATTTGCTGATGACACCATTGATAGGTAGGAAAGTAAGTTATCAAGGGAAGGTAGAGAGATTATAAAGGGAATTAGATAGGTTTAGAGAGCGGGAAGTAAATCAGCAAATGGAGTATAATGAGGTAGATGTGAATTTCTTCACTTTGGCAGGGAGAATAGAAAAGAAATATACTCAATAAACGAAGAATAATTGTAGAACTCAGTGTACAGAAGGATCTGGGTGTCCTGGTATATTAATCAGTCCATATGCAAGTATAGCAAGTGAATAGAAAGGAAAACAAAATGTTAGAATCACAGAGGTTTACAATTTGGAAGCACCCAGAGGAAACCCATGCAGACACAGGGAGAATGTGCAGACTCTGAATAGGCAGTGACCCAAGCCAGGAATCGAACCCAGGTCCTTGGTGCTGTCAAGTCTACCCTTCACTCGAGTACTTAGCAAGGTCACTGACAATTGCGGACTCAGAAAAAAGCATGTTCTGGGACAAGGGGAGGAGTAGGGATGAGATGATGTCAGCAGAGCCTTAAGTGCACTTGTGACCGCAAATTGAAATTCCTCCACGTGTGTCACGTGGCCAATCTTTGTCCCATGATGCAAGACACTAACTATGAAAATAAAAACCCAGGCACCCAAGGAATCTGATGTAATTAGACCGTGGGAGTGAACCATATTTCTGCTGCCGAGTGGATAATAGCTCACATCAGTAAAAAAATAAAAACGCGAAAACATTTATGAGTTATCACTTAATGGCTGGCAGCCGGGTGAAGCATCCCGGAATTAATTTAAAGGCTGCTCCAAGATTCAAAGGACTGTTCACTCCCATGGAACTAGAAAAGAGCAGCTGATGCTAGTCGGACCAGACTTGTACCTATTAGCTGATGCATTCCCTCATTAACCCAAACCTAACCATGAAATTGGATATCAGGTATCCCCGTGTCCCTCTGTAATTAAAGCAAACACTTGCTAAATACACAAACAGCAAACAAACCGCAAGGTCAAGTGCAGCTTGTAATGAGTGCTCTGCTTCTCGACTGAAAGGCACACTTGTCCCATAGTTGTGCCATGCAGGTGCCAGGATTAGACAGGGGCAGGACTATGTGACACTATGCAAAATCCTACATAGCAACCAGGTCAGTCTGCTAAGTCCTGCAAAACAATTTCAATAGTGTAAATTCAAGACTCTTTAACTAATTAGATGCAATTCCTGATCATTACACAGTATATAATAAGGCTAATATCTTCCCACATTATTTATATTAAAGTGGATTGAGGTCTGGATCAACTTATAAAACTTTTCAGTGACACTAGGAATAGAGTATGATCAACTATGATCATTTTGGATCTCTGTTTGTTAAATGTCCTTCACCGCGTGGCCTTGCTTTTCCCTCTTTTAGATTTCCATTTCTACGTTGGATAGTAAATAGTGAACAAAAAACAAAGAATAGGAACAGGTCCGTCAGCCCTCCAACCCTGCGCTGATCACATTGTCCTATCTAGAGCAAATGCCTCTGTTCCTCTACTCCCCATCTGTTCATCTGTCGGTCCAGATCAATGTTGTTAATGTGTCTGCCTCAACCACCTCCCTTGGCAGCATATTCCAGGCCTCTGCCACTCTGTGTAAAAAAACTTCTTGTGCATATCTCCATTGAACACTTACCCCCTTACTTTGAACTTGTGCCCCTTGTAATTGTCATTTCTGTCCTGGGGAAAAACTTCTAACTGTTCATCCTATTTATACCTCTCATAATTTTATATACTTCTATCAGGTATATAGATCTCTGTCTTAAAGACACTTAATAACCTGCCTCCACAGCCTTTTGCAGCAAAGATTTCCACAGATTCACCACTTTCTGACTGAAAATATTCCACCTCATCTCATTTTAAAGGATCATCCTTTTAGCCTGGGATTGTGCCCTCTGGTTCTAGTTTTTCCTGCTAGTGGAAACATCCTTTCCTTGTCACTCTATCCAGGTCTCGCAGTTTCCTGTAATTTTCAAAAACATTATCCCTTATCCTTCTAAACTCTTAGAGTACAGACCCAGAGTCCTCAACCATTCCTCATCCGACAAGCTCTTCATTCCAGGGATCATTCTTGTGAACCTCCTCTGGAACCTTTCCAAGGCCAGCACATCCTTCCTTAGATACAGGACCTAAAACTACTCACAACACTCCAAATGGGGTCTGACCAGAGCTTTATACAGCCTCAGAAATACATCCCTGCTCTTGTATTCTAGCCCTCTCAACATGAATGCTAACATTGCATTTGTCTTCTTTACTGCCAACTGGACCTGCATGTTAACCTTAAGAGAACTTTGAACAAGGACTCCTAAGTACCTTTGTGTTTCTGAGTTCCTAAGCTTTTCCCAATTAGAAAATAGCTAATGCCTCCATTCCTCCTTTCAAAGTCCAGGTGACAGGTTTGAAGGTGGTTTGTGTGGCACTAGACGTGGGGGGGTGCAGGAAGAGGCACATAAAATCCACTGGGTTGCCTTTATGTCTACCCCCAACCTATTTGAAATTATACAGTGGAGTCCAGCACCGACATCAAATATCCACCAACCCTTATGTTTATTGAAGCCTGTAGGTGGACAATTAATGGTCACTTAAGGTTCTCATTCCATAGTTGCTGGCACTTTACCATGAAGGGGGCACTTTACCATACAGAAAACCTAACAGCTTTAGCTGAGCAGGCTGGTATCAGGCTGTGGTGGGTGCCTCCTTTGCCGAACATCCCCTACATCACTTACCATCCTTCCCCCCCTTCGCTTTAATCCTCAACCACTGGCCTCTTGAACCTGGGCCCACATACCATCACCATTGCCCTCATTTTCATTCACTTCACTCACCTTACCTTACAACACTGGACTTAAAGTTAAAGTTTAATTATTAGCGTGGCAAGTAGACTTATATTAACACTACAATGAAGTTACTGTGAAAATCCCTGAGTCGCCATACTCTGGCATCTGTTCGGGTACACTAAGGGAGAATTTAGCATGGCCGATGCACCTAACCACCACGTCTTTCAGACTGTGGGAGAAAACTAGAGCACCCGGAGGAAATTCATACAGACACAGGGAGAACATGCAGACTCCGCACAGTGACCCAAGCCAGGGGTCCCTGGTGCTGTGAGGCAGCAGTGTTAACCACTGTGCCGAATAACCCATCAGTCCAGACTCCGTTTCATTGGCAATTGCTTGAGATCCCAGAATCAATTCCCATTAGTGCTGCTAGGACTATTCCTATTGGCTACCAAATCTCAAAGTTGGGAGTTTCTCCAAAGAAAGCAGCAGAAGTCTTGCCTTAAAGCAATTTGCACAACTCATTGTTTTATATGTCTTTGGGACATGGTTCCCCTACCAATTTATCAGCCAAAGGAGGGGTAGGTGGATGAGGACCAGAAACCATATAAAAACCATAGATAGAAGGAGGCTATTCAGTCTGTTATATCCACATCAGTTCTTTGCAGGAGCTATTCAGCTAACCCCACTCTCCCACCATTTCCCCACAGCTCTATTATCCTTTTCCCTTCATATGCTTATCCAATTGCATTTCAAAGCCCATGATTGAATCTGTCCCCACTCCAGTCTTAGCCAATGCATTTCAGATTTTAAACATTTGCTGAATAAAAACATTTTCTTCATGCCGTCATGAGATTTTTTTTTAACAGAATTAGACACAATGTGCAATATGTCCAAAGATGTGTGGGTTAGGTGGATTGGCCATGCTAAATCTTAGTTCCCAAGCTGTGTAGGTTAAGGGATTAATGGGATAAATACATGGAGCTGTGGGAATAGAGCCTGTGTCTATGTTGGAGAGTTATAACAGTCAATGGGCCAAATGGCCTCTTTTTGCACTGTAGTGATTCTATGATTCATCAAAACTTCCTTATTTTTGTTAATAAATTATTAATCTATAACACAAACAGTAAGGATCCCAATACCTAGCCCTGTGGAACACCATTTGAAGCACCTATCATTCACAAGGGCATCCATTGATGATTATTCTTTGTTTCCTGTTACTAAGCCAATTTATTATCCAGTTTGCCACATTATCCTGTATCCCACAGTTTATACTTTATGACCAATATACCATGTGGGACCTTGGCAAATGCCTTGCTAAAATCCATCTCAGCAACATCCACTGCAATACCCTCACTGACCCTCCTTGTCACTTCCTCAAAGAGTTCAATCAATTTGTGAGGCAAGACTTTCTTTTAACAAATCTGTGCTGATCATCCCTGACTCGTTCATACCTTTCTATGTGATAGTTAATCCTATCTTTCAGGAATGATTCTACTAATTTGCAGTAAGAAGTTCTACATCACCAGGTTAAAGTCTAACAGGCTTATTTGGTAGCACAAGCCACTTGGTGTTGTGAGACTTCTTACTATGCTTATCCCAGTCTAACACTGGCATCTCCACATCATGTCTAGTGAATTGCCCATGGAAAATTGAAACATTATAGTCAGTGCCTCCACAATTTCCACCTTTGCATCCCTCTATACCCTTGGATGTATCCCATTTGATCCAAATGACTAATCGAGGTTAAGTACAGTCAGCCTCTCTAAAAGCTCCTCTTTACCCACTCATCCCATTTTCTCTTCCACTACAATTTCAGCTGCATCTTTTCCTTGGGAATTTCAGATACAAAATCCTATTTAGTGCCTCAGCCATGCCCTTTGCTACCATACTGAAATTCCCTCTATCATTGAATCCCTATAGTGCAGAAGGAGGCCATTTGGCCCTTTGAGTCTGCACTGACTCTCCCAACTCCATCTTCTGCTCCCTCATCTACCTCTTACTGCCCATTTGCTATCTGTATGGTGGCAGTTTAGCTCAGTTGGCTAGACACTTGGCTCATGAGGCAGAGAAACACTAAGAGCATGGGTTCAGTTGCCATAGTAGCTGAGGTTATTCATGAAGGCATCACCTTCTCAACTTTGCCCCTCACCTGAGGTGTGGTGATCCACAGGTTAAACTATCACCTCCCCTCAAAGGGGAGAGCAGCTTATGAGACAATGGTGACTTTACCTTTACTACCTATCTTGGATTAGTAAATTTGCAGATGACACTAAAGTCGGTGGAATGGTAGATAGTGAAGAGGGGTGTTATAGTTTGCAGAGAGACTTGGACAAGTTGCAGAGCTGGGCCGAGAGGTGGCAAATGGAGTTTAATGTGGAAAAGTGTGAGGTAATGCACTATGGCAGAAATAATAAATGTGTAGAGTATAGGGCAAATGGTAGGATTCTTAGTAGTCTAGATGAACAGAGGGATCTTGGTGTGTATGTGCATAGATCCCTGAAAGTAGGCAGTCAGGTCGAGAAGGTTGTTAGGAAGGCATATGGAGTCTTGGCTTTTATTGGTAGAGGGATTGAATTTCGGAGCCGCAACGTCATGTTGCAACTGTACAAAACTCTAGTGCGGCCGCACTTGGAGTATTGTGTGCAGTTCTGGTCCCCACATTATAAGAAAGATGTGGAGGCATTGGAGAGGGTACAGAGGAGGTTTACCAGGATGTTGCCTGGTATGGAGGGCAGGTCTTATGAAGAGAGGCTGAGGGATTTGAGGTTGTTTTCGTTAGAAAGGAGGCGGCTAAGAGGGGACCTAATCGAAACATATAAGATGATTAGAGGTTTAGATAGGGTGGACAGTGATAGCCTTTTTCCTAGGATGGAGAAAGCTAGCACGAGGGGACACAGCTTTAAATTAAGGGGTGATAGTTATAGGACGGATATCAGAGGTAGGTTCTTTACCCAAAGGGTGGTTCGGGAGTGGAATGCCCTGCCTGCAGCAGTTGTAGATGCGCCAAGTTTGGTGGCGTTTAAGAGGTTAGTTGATAAGTATATGGAAGAGAAGGGAATGGTTTAGTTTGGAGGGGCATTGCTTTTTATATTGGTCGGCGCAACATCGAAGGCTGAAGGGCCTGTTCTGTGCTGTAATGTTCTATGTTCTATATGTCTCCAGAAAATATTTGGATTCCCTTTTATGTTAACTAGCTGCCTCTTCTCATGCTCTCTCTTTGTCTCTCTTATTCCCTTTCCCAGTTCTCTAAAACTTTTACATTTAGCTGCTTTTTACTTACATTATGAATCTGATAACTTGAGTCAAATGATTATTAGAATGGAATTTATTAACACAGGACTCTTTTGAAATGGTGTTATTTAAGAAGGAATTGGAACATACAAAGCGGGAAATTATCAAAGGGATACAGGAAAAGTGTGGCAAAATATGGAACTAGAAGCAGTCATCTTGCAGCGGCACAGTAGCACAGTGATTAGCGCTGCTGCTTTACAACTTCAGGGACCTGGGTTCGATTCCTGGCTTGGGTCGCTGTCTGTGTGGAGTTTGCACATTTTCCTCATGTCTGTGTGGGTTTCCTCCATGTACTCTGGTTTCCTCCCACAATCCAAAGATGTGCTAGTTAGGTTGATTGGCCACGCTAAAATTTCCCTTTAGTGTCCTGAGATGTATAAATTAGAGGGATTAGATGGGAAAAATATATGTAGAGATATGGCGTACAGCCTGGGTAGATTTGTGGTCGGTACAGATTCGATGGGCTGAATGGCCTCTTTCTCTATTTTGGATTTCTATGATCTTACTAATTCCTTCTGTACTGGAATGCCTGAAATTCTATCTTACTGCCTTTTGCACTGCAAGTTAACATTTGGTCTAAATTGGAAGTCATCTGTGAAGGGACTTGTCTGGGAACATAATGTGTACAAGATGTGTAATTTTGCGAGATAAAACCAGTATCAATATAGTATTAAGCACACAAGAACTGCAGAATGAATCAAGCTGTTAAATATAGCTGCAGCTTCAATCAGGAATCTACCATTCTTTGACAAATAAATTAAAGCACCCCTTACAAATATAAAGAAAGGATCGAGCTTATATCTAGAATAAATAATAACAGAGATAATGAGGGTCAGGCTTCAGATGAAGCTGTTATCAGACTGGTTGAGAGCACTCTTGTTCCAAACAGGAATATTTTAAGAATTATATTTTTCTTCATTCATTCATGGGACATGAGCATCGCTGGCTGGCCAACATTTATTGTTCTTCCCTAATGCCCAAGGTAGTTGAGAGTCAACCACGTTTCTGTGGCTCTGGAGTCACATGTCAGCCAGACCAGGCCAATTTCCTCCCCTAATGGACATTAGTGAATCAGATGGGCTTTTTCGACAATTGGCAATGGTTTTGTGGCAACCAGTAGATTCCTAATTCCAGATAGTTTTTATTGAAATCAAATTCGATCTGTCATGGTGGGATTCGAACCCTGGTCCCCAGAACATTAGCTGAGTTTCTGGATTAATAGACTCGCGATGATACCACTTGTTCCAAAGAAGAGTTGAGATTGCATCATCTAGATGGACCTGCGCTGCATTGGAGGACTACTATTTTTGGATCAAAGAACAAAAGAACACGTGTTCATTAACCTTATTCTACCTACACTATGTGGACAGCAGCATTTCAAGGTCAGCAATCATCACCAATTTCTCAAAGAATAATTAGGGATGGGCAATAAATTATGGCCTAGCCAGCTCTGCCCTCATACTATAAATGAATAAATTAAAACTCAGTGGGATGCCGCAAATCCAGTGATTTTCCTGGTGTTCTAATCAACATTCTTTATTATTTGATTGGGTGTAAATGGAGAGAGGTGGATATTCCGCAATATCTTGATGTCCTCATGCATCAGTTGTTGAAAGTAGGCACACAGATACAGCAGGCAGTAAAGAAGGCAAGTAGTATATTGGCCTTCATAGCAAGAGGATTTGAGTAAAGGGATAGGGATGTTTTGCTGCAATTGTATAGGGCGTTGGTGAGGCCACATCTGGAATTCAGTGTGCAATTTTGGTGTCCTTATTGAGGAAGGATGTGCTTGCTCTAGAGGGAGATCAGCAAAAGTTTTAACAGACTGATTTCTAGGACGGCAAGTTTGTCTTATGAGGAGAGGATATTTTGGTTAGGATTATATTCACTGGAGTTTGGAAAAGTGAGAGGGGATGTCATAGAAACTTATAAAATTCTAACATTGTTAGACAGGAGAGATTCTGAAAGAAAGTTCCCAATGGTGGGGTAGTCCAGAGCAAGGTTTTGAAGATAAGCGGTAAACCTTTACGAACCGAGGTGAGAAGAAATTTCTTCACCCAGAGAGTGGTGAATGTGTGGAATTCATTACCACAGAATGTAGCTGAGGCCAAAACTTGGTCTGATTTCAATAAGAAATTAGACATAGCTGTTGTGGTTAATGGGATCAAGGGATACGGGAGGAAAGGGGGATCAGGATATTGAATTTGATGATCAGCCATGATCAAGATGTTTGTCTGAGCAAGCTCAAGGAGTCGAACAGCCTAATCCTGCTTTTAGTTTCAATGTTTCTATGTTTCCTCCTCAGAACTACAAGAGAAACTGGACTCCAATGTCCATAAATTCACCATGAGCCGGCCACTGCTCTGATCCAACTTGCACACTACCTCATTTTCTTTCCATTGACCTCAATGAGCAAAGTAACTGGGCAGAATGTGAAATAGATGATGATTGTTCATTTCACGTTACTGCCTAACACAGATATGGCCCATTGCATTTGCGAAGTCTCTATATCTATGTGTGGGATATAATAGCATGGTGGCTATGATACTGAACTCAAAGAATCCTGACAGTGCCATTCAGCCTATCAAGCCTGTGCCAAGAGCAATCCCACCCAAGCCCTATCCCTGGAAACACCACCTCTCCCCCCCATCATTGATCCTTCTGGCACCAAGGGGCAATTTGTCATGGCCAATCTACCTAACCTGCACATTTTTGGACTGTGGGAAGAAACCAGAGCACCTGGAGGAAATCCACGCAGACAAGGGGAAAATGTGAAAATTCCACACAGACAGCAGTCCCAGGCCGGAATTTAATCCAGGTCCCTGGAGCTGTGAAGCAGCAGTGCTAACAAGTATGCCACTGTAATCTTCCGGAGACATGAGCTCAGATTCCTTCAAAGAAAATGTGGAGTTTACATGTAGTTAATTGAATAAATCTGAAATAAAAGGAAGTTAATCTCACCATTAGTGATCATGAAACCACCAGATTGGCTTACAAACCCACATCTGATTCACTCTGATATCCTTTATGGATGGGAATCTGTCCTCTTTTCTTGGTCTGGCCTACATTTAACTCCTGCGGTTGATTCTTAATTGTCCTCTGAAATGGTTTGGCAAGCCAACCATCTTATAGGGATGGAGCAATATGTTGGGTCTTGCGAGCAATGCTCACATCCCAGACAAGAATTAAAAGAAAATATTAAGATATTGCATTGTGAGAATACGTTTATTATAAATCCTTTGAGCATCTGGTAATATGTGGTTTTATCTGAACCTTTCAGACCAGACCATACGTGCATGCATTTAAAATAAGACATGTTTCTTTGTCCTATTCCCACTCCTTTTCTGTCAAGCAGTTTAAAAAAAATAAATGAACCAGTCCTTCAAAAATGTTAAGCTGGCTGTGAACCAGGTTGGATCAGCGACAATATGCTTCATGACCGTGAGGATCCTTGGAGGGACAAATATCAGAGCCCATTCAGTTCTGACTCAGAAGGGGTTAACAGCAAGGATATACTTGACCGATTTGCCGAGAAGTGACACCTGATTCAGAACTTCTGAAGTAGTTCACTTATTAGAAGCCGAGAGACCCCTCTCAACCCTCAGACTGCACGCTACGATTGCTGTGTGCTCTTTGATAACTTGCAGCGGCTGATAAAGTCGGCTGGTAATGGCTTTTTGCTAATGAGAAAAGTGCCGCTGATTATGACAAATAGCCATGGACCAACAGGGTAAGCTGCTACACAGGCACTGAATTGTCAGTCTGTGCGGTTTTTTTGCATTTCATTATTTTCTCTGCAGTAGAGCCTTTAATACATAGTGCGCATTCAGAGTAATATGTCACAATCATAATAATGAGTTCTTTATCTACTGGCTTTCTTCATATCACCCTTGGAAAAGAACCTTTAACAAAAAAACATGTATTTTTAATTCAGTTGTTTGGTACTAAATCCAGAATTTCTGCAACTTTACCACCCAATATAGTGAAAAACAATTTAATTGTTGGTTGCAAAATTACCTTTTCTCTATTTAAAAAAAAACAAAACAGTGCAATATTATTCAGAACCTGACCTGCTTTAAATAATAATGCGCACTACCATAGTCTGGATTCAATCTTTTCAATGTCATATGGTGGCAACATGGTTTAAAATGAATTGTGAAACTCAGGCTTCAATATTTGTGCATGGACATATCCTCCCTTTGCACCTCTCAGCTGCTTTCAAGGACTGACTTTGGAAAACTAAGTGGATTGTTTGATGGACAGAATGCTTTCTACTTTAGGTTAAGATGTGCGATACAATTGCAGCATTACGCACATGCAAGATGCCAAAACTATTCTTCTCTATTGACCTTCAGAATATTATAGCAACTTTCCCTTAAGAAAGCCTCGGTTTTTTATTTAAAAAATGAGGAGTGAAGGGCGGGGAGGTGCAATGTGGTGCTGGATGGTAAAATATCTTTTATTTTCACTGGGAATGAACGTCTTGAAATATTGAACAAATCCTGCGTTCGATTATCAGAAGTTACTTAAAGCTTATTAAATCCAAAGACGAAGGAAGAAAATAATAATTGAATTCTTGAAGTGGAACAGTCCTTGGAATGTTTTCACTTATCTAAGCAAGGCTGAAATGCAATCCATTACAGCTAATTACCATGTGGATTTTTTTTTCTTAAAATGTTGAGCATATCACAGTTTGCTGGGGGGCAAATAATGGGAGGCAAATATTAATTGCCATTTATCGTCCCTCTGCTGGCTTCTCTCGATGTGGACGTGGAGAATGGACCTCTCATCCTTCTATCATTCTCAAGCAGAAGCTAAACAATATTAGCCAATCATTTTTGATAGATGAAGCATGGAAATTAGTTCCAGAGTTTAACTGATAACTGAAACCACACAGTTACATTACATTATGGCAGGCTTAATTGATGATCTCATTAAACCCATTATTAGAGAAATTGATTTCAAATAGGCACTTAAAACTTGCCGGCAATAGGTGGAAGATACTTTTTTTTTCCCCTGCCTGTGCAGTAACTAAAAACATAATGAAGCAAGTAATTTTATGGTTTATTAAATGGAAGTATCAACAATTTATTCCGTTCTATATAAATTGTTTCAACTTCCATACGTTATGTGCTTTTAATAGGCCTTTTAAAACTCAATAAACACCTTTTTTTTTCTAAGCCTTACATCTTTAATGCAACTATACGATGAATTAATTAATTAATCTCACCTAAAGCAATCAATTAGTCACTGATGTGGGATTGACTGTTCAAAAAAAAGGCTTGCGAAGTCTATCCTTACTGGTGGAAAGTGAATAGAGTAAGTGAGATTCCTCTTCAGTTCCAAACAGTGACTTGTACACTTTGAGGAACAGTTAATCTTTCTTTTGTCTGTGGAATATCCTTACCTTGCTCAAGCATATTTGTGTGAATGCAACTGTCTATGTCCTTCAACTGGATCTTTGCTATTGGATAACTGCAGCAGGTTCTCGTAGCATCTCGAAACGTTCTAGGAATTAGACATTACCTGTTTGCTCGCATTTTAGAACAAAAATCAAAATACGACACAGGAACATGCCCTTCAAATCTGTGCCAATTATGATGCCCCAACTAAACTAAAGGATAAACCTTACTCAATCCACATCTCTCTATCCCTTCCCTATTCATGTACTCATACGTATGCCTCTCAGATGTTGCTAAAGTGCCTGCTTCCACCATCTCCTCTGGCAGTGCATTCCAAAACTGCAAGAAAATCTTTCCCTGTCTCAAGTTGAACCCATGCCCTGTTGTAATTGGCACTTCCACCCTGGGAAAAAGCCTCTGACTACCCACTGCCACTCTGAGGGCGATCGGTGCAGGGGGCAAGGAGGGCGGGTGTCGCGATTGATCTGGGTAGCGCGGGGGGCGTCGGGTGAATGAGGGGAACAGTTATATTGTGCGAGTGCAGCGATATCTCCCAGGCCTGTTTATCTGCTTTTTGTGGCCTGGCAGAAATGTGGCAGGCAAATGTTTTTTCAATTTTTTTTCAACTGCGCCTGATTGGAGCAGCAGTGTTTTGGGCATAATTAGCCCCGCCCAAAGCACAATTCAGATTTGCAACTTTTCTTTCTCAGGCCGAATGCATATCGGGGTGCCTGAGAACAGAGTTTACAAACCAGACCCGAATCACATCCAGATTCAGCACTTAGAATCAACATGGTAAAATCAGACCCACAATGTTGAATCTGAATCTTGGAAATTAGGTAGGATAAGTGGGTGTATTGCAGGAGGGATCATTCAGCTAATAGTAACATAATTCACTATAAAGCAAATATAGGAAGAGATCAGAAAGTATTAGAGGCAGAAATGTTGAACTGTGTGATATTCGGTTCTGGAAAGGATCTTTAGAAAAGATTAACATGAGACTGGGTACTGTTACGATAAAAAGGAATGCATGAGCCAAATCTAGAGGGCAGTCTTGTACTGGACAGAGATGTGTGGAGAAGCAAGCACGGAGACCACTCCAGCTTCAACTTTATTCTGTATATATGTACATAGTTAATAAGCAATTACCTTTAAGCTACGATGTGGAGATGCCAGCGTTTAAGCCTAGCAACCTACGTGCAACACTTTACAACATTGTCTCAGTTTTCAGAACATCACCAAGATATTTAAAAAAAAATTCTGACTGATGCAAAGCACTAAGAAGAGAAGGTGCAGAAGGAAATCACCAGAGAATAACTCTAAAGCAGAAGACAGAAATTAAAGTCAACACTGCAGCAGAAGACTCAGTTGAATCCCATGAAAGTCTAGCTTCAACTCCCTGAAATAAATGAAAATCAAGAATTTAGAATGGCAAAGTGAAAATTCTCATAAAAGATCATGAAAAGCCTCAAAAACTTTTTTGAGCTCACAAAAAAGAATGCTTTGCTAAGGAAAAAAAACCCTATCAGTGTAGATAACAAACTTTCATGTAAAGGATGAAGGAAAACAAGAACTGATGAACACTGGAATGTTACTCACAGGAAGTCAAACATTTGAAATACTTAAATGACAACCTTGCAGGAACAAATTCAATGAAGTAGATCTTCAATTAAGACCTGATAAACCTCAAACACCAGAAGTCACACGTAAGTATTGTGGAAAATGCCTGGGAGAGGAAGAAGAATTAATAAAGCTTCAGAACAGTTACTTAAAAGAACAATTAATAACCAAACCTAATGAAATTCTTGAACTCCGATCCCATCTGAACAACATGAAAGTTGCATAGTTTGGAAGAGCAAATTCTGACTTTGAACCCAGATGACAAAAATTCTATGAAATGAATTGAAGATCTAACAAATAAACTAGAAGTCTTAAGAGTGAGCATGAAAAAAACTTTTTGAAAACTGAACACCCAGAAGAACTGGTACAAGAATTCCATCGCATACTCTGAAACAAACGGTAATCAAAGTTAGCAGAGTTATTGCTGAGCTGAATGGAAAATTTCATAAGCTCAAAAACATCTAGAAAATAAATAGTTATCAATTATTTAGATGGGGAAATCTTGTGGCGCAGTGACTATTGACCTTGCCTCTGAGCCAAGAGCTCCAGGTTTGAGTCCCACGTTAGGATTTAATGGCCAAGGAAAATGCGTTCATAAAACAAACAGGTTGAGCGTCAACCTGCAAATCCTTCCAAACATGTCAATGGCTGGTAGAGGGGGGACTCCTGGTCAGTATGTTTGTTTGATGTGGAGTGACACTCTTCAACTTATTAGCTCTTGGTGACAGACAATGACCAGTTCCGGGAATTACTAGCAATGGAAACAGCATGGGAAGAGAATTGGAATTTGAATTATTTGGGTGACGCGGTAAAACATGTAGGAATGTCAGTTCCATCTTTGAAAATAAATGCCAACGTGCATCATGATAAACTATGCACAGATAGAATACAGAATGCACATAACAAATGAGCTGAAAGTTTGTTCTCCATTACATCAGATGCAGAGTTGACAAAGAGCAGTTGAACTCCAAAGAATCACAGAATCGTAGAATCCCTGCAGTGCAGAAGAAGTCCATTTGGCCCATCGAGTCTGCATTGACAACAATCCCACCCTGTCCCTATCCCCATAGCTCCACGTATTTACCCTAGCAAGCCCCCAACACGAAGTGGCAATTTAGCATCGTTAAATAACCTGACCCACACATCTTTGGAAAATAATGTAAATTAAGCAAGTAAACATGATGGATATTGACTTGGGAGGAGGTAGCATGAGTGCATGATATAGAAAGGATTAATCTGGGACTGGGTACAAAACTACACACACTGTGATATAAAGGAACACATGACGTAAATCTAAGTAATAGCCTTAAACTATTATTTTAAGACTAGTTTTAAAATACTAGTCTTAAAACTAAGACACTTTGCATCGACAAGCATGGAAACAGCAACTAGCTAAGACCTTATATTATGTGTGAATGTATGTATGAGTAGTTAATAAATACTGTTAAACCATACAAAGCTCAAAACCTCTGTGAGAACTTCTGAACTATACACAACATCTCGTAATAAACTGGGGAAGAGTTATTTTCAATAATTAAGTAAGGGATCAAGATTGAAGAATGCAATTTCAATATAACTCAAAGAAACAATGGAGGGTATTCAGGTAAGAGAGAGTTCAGATACAATCCAGGCATATTCCATTGAAGGCTAAAGGTGGGGCATACAAAGCTAATGCACCCTGACAGACAAAGGGAATACAGATTATCATTAACAAAATATGGGGCTTGGCTTGTAAATGGTCATTGGATAAGCATATGAATGATATTGGAATATTGTAGGTTAGATGTGCTTTAAATTGGTTTCACAGATCAACATAACATCGAGGGCCAAAGGGCCTGTACTGCACTGTAATGTTCTAGTAATTCTAATTTAGTGAAAATGTCCAGGGCAAATTTTGTCAATTACCAGGAAGTTTGTGGGCGAGAATTGAAGAAGTCCAAATGAGTGCCAACAAGAGAGTGCAAATGTTATATATTTAATTTGATTGCTTCAGATTTGATGTCATTGGAGTATTTCACAAATTCCTGTTTGGTTTATTGTCTACTCTGTACAGTTAATAGCTCCTGCAATATATTAGTATTGTTATTTTGAATCTACACGTGCAAACCACTTTATTTTCTTTTCCTTTAAAGCTCACAATCCCAAACACAATCAGGACATTACAACAAGAAAGGATTAACAGACAACATCAAATTGAACTCTGAATAATTTTTATAAAGAGATAAACCAGGGAAGAATTGAGTCCAGTAAAGAACCAAAGGGTAAAATTAACAGACAGCAATATTTCATTTAAGATTGACATATTAAAAATGAGTACTATTGAAAGACATTACATCACCTGGTCTAGATGGAATGCATTCTAAGTTCCTGAAAGATACAAAGAAAAAATAAGAGAGACATTTCATTCCCCATCAAATATAAAAATAGAGCCAGAAGACTGGAGAGTTGCTAATGCTATACCACTAATCAAGAAAGAAGAGAGTAATCAACATGGAAACTACATTAATCAGTCTAACATCAGTGGTGAAGTGGTTATTGGAAACCATTGTCAGAGATGGAACAAACTTTCATTTCAAAAGGCATCAAAAGAATCAAAACGAATTTGTTAAAGACAACTTGTGTCTGACAAGCATGAGTGAATTCTTTATCAGGGTGGCAGGGGAAAAGCTAGTCAAGACAGTGCAGTAGGTATTGTCTGTGTGAACTTTTAGAAGCTGCTTGGCAAAGGTCAAGGCAGGACACTTCTTAAGAAGATGAATGCCAATAGAATTAAGGGGAAAGTGGCAAAACGAAATTGCTATCCATCCCAGTCCCCTGAATTTAGAAGTGCATAGTTCAAGGCTCCAGCAAAGGTAAGACAAGCTCTTAATCAGCATGTTAAAACACGAGATATGCTACCAGGCAGGAAATGGAACCAGAATATTATGATGAGGGCCTGATCTGCAGGGTCTTCGTCTCCCTAGCTTTGCTGGGTTCCTCTGCTATTTTTCAAACTTCCTCGTATCCTCCCTGTCTCTCCATAAATATCATGACCACTGTAAGTGGCAACCCTTTTCCTTCAATTCTTAGGTCGGCACAGTGGCTAGTGCTTCACAATGCCAGGAACCTGGATTCAATTTTAGCCTTGGGTCTGTGTCGGTTTTCTCTGGATGGCCTGGTTTCTTTCTACAGTCCAAAGATGTGCAATGAATTGAACATGCTATATTGCCCCTCAGTTTTCAAAGATGTTTGGGTTATGTGGGTCAGCTGTGGAATGTGTGCTGGATTACAGGGATAGGGTGGAAGGGAGAGCCGAAGTAGGGTGCCCTTTCAGACAGAGATTCTATGGTTCTAAGGAAGAAGTCTATCAATTGTTCATAGATTTTAATGCATGTTTAGGAATATTGAATTCCATTTGTTGGCATGAACATAGCTTTATGATATAATTCCATGCAGAGCTGTGAGTTAGATTTCTCAGTGGCAGAGAGACTTGAAATACTGGGTGGTACAGTGGCACAGTGGATAGCACTGCTTTTTCACAACACCAGGGATCTAGGTTCAATTCCTGGCTGCGTGAAATCTGCACGTTCTCCCTGTATCTGCATGGGTTTCCTCTGCTCTAGTTTCCTCCCACCGTCCGAAAGATGTGCTGGTTAGGTGCATTGGCCATGTTAAATTCTCCGTCAGTGTACTTGAACAGGCACCGGAGTGTGGCGGCTAGGGGGTTGTCACAGTAATGCCATTGCAGTGTTGACATCAATCTACTTGTGACAATAATGAATAAATGTTTAAACTTTCTTAAACATAGTTTGTTGTCAACAAGCATAGATGCAACAAATCTGATTTACAAAAAGGAAGAAATGATAAAAATAATCTCTGTTGCTTTTAAAAGATGAGCCAAATACACTGCCCATCTCCAGCACATGATGATACAATGACACTACTGCTGTGGCGCTCAGTACACAAAGAGTTAATCACTTCCCCTGTGTTTCCAACAATAGGTTGTTGCCCTTTCAAATAAACATTAGGGAAGGTTTCCAAATTGCTAAGTTTAAAAAGGAAGTCATAAAAATTCAGCTCCGAGTGATTTTTGGCAAAAAAAAGTGATTCCTATCAAAGAACACAAAACATTTACACAAAATCGTATTCAATTATTAGAAAATCATTTTTCTCCCCCACTACAGATGCAGCTAGATATCCATCCTGGATGAACTAACATTTAAGATGCATTTAATCCTACATCTCTCAGGAAGTCATTTTTTCCAGTTATATTGTATATTTCAGTATATTTTGTAATTTAAAATCAATTCTACCAAACGGGTAGCTTCTTTCTCACCGCTGTACAAATGTTCCCCCCATTGTCCTCTGAGCCAGGATTATATGTTTAGCAGAAGTGGATATTCCTTCCACACAATGCATGCAGCGGCAGTGCGAGCTCTTATCTTGGGGAGGGTAAGTCCAATTTTTATTGAAACTGTTAAAACCCTACTTAATTGAATTTTTTTCCCTGTAAGATGTGTGAGGTTAGTGGCTTTTGGTACTAAATGTATGTTGGGCTTCTTTGGTACATAAATTTTAAGTCAGAGGATTTTCTTTTAAAGCTATGTATTGGGATTTCTAGAGCTCTGTGTTGAAGTGCTTACACTGAGTAAACCATAGCGGATTGAATACCAACTTTGCTTAAATACACAAATATCTAAGTCACATCCAGAAGCAAACATGTTCCAGTTATTATTTTTGTAGACTTTTGTCTAATCTTCCTTGTTCATTCATTATCCTGTAGTCAGAGAACAGATGGATTGGATTCCAATCTCTTATCAAGGTTATCCTTGCACCATGATCCAGGAGGGGAGCTCTCCGCAGGGTGAAATAGATGCAGTGCCAATTCGTCCTTGCATAACATTCCCTTCCCTAATTATACTACTTCCACATTGTTACGACGGTCTCAGAGAATCATCAATAGATCTCCCAGTGGGGGTTCATAGAATATGACCCCCTGTTAGCCGAGTGGAGGCTTGCTCAATGGAGAAGGAGCAGCAGGGGAAGTTTTAAAACCAACTGGTTCCATTCAGATTTGCAGTCGAAAGATTTCAGGGCTGACCTCTACACTGTAGGCACTGAATGGCACTTTGAGCATATTGTAAATGAAGGGTGATAGTGTTGGAAGATTGGCCTCGCTAAGATTACCAGGGGAATTTCACAGTAACTTCATTGCAGTGTTAATGTAAGTCTTACTCGGGACTAATAAATTAAAAAAATACTCGGTCAGTCTTCTTGCAGATGGAATCTACTGAATATTTTCTCTTGCAGTCTCTTACAGTCATGGAATGATAAGAATGAATTGAATGCTCTCACCCACCGACTGGTCTGAAGGTAGGGGACTCATTAAATCCAGCAGCCAGCTTGTCCTCTGCCATCATGCCCACCCTGCCTCAGTTATACCAGCAGCAGGAGTGATGTCGAATGGCCTGCACTCCAGTGTGTCAACGGAGGCACGTAGGTGGGAAATTAGTGGCCACCTAAGAGCCTCATCCCAGCTTTGGCAAACGGTCAGCTGGACTCGAAACATCAGCTCTTTTCTCTCCGTACAGATGCTGCCAGATCTGCTGAGATTTTCCAGCATTTTCTCATTTGGTTTCAGATTCTAGCATCTGCAGTAATTTGTTTTTAGCCTCATCCCCCTGCAGCCAGGCACTAGGAGAGGCCCAAGCCAGGCCCTCACCCACTCCATCTCCTCCCTCACCAGGGCTGTCAGCATGGCACCTGATGAGACCCCACAATTATACCTAACTGTAACATGTTCCTCCAGCTGGCAACACTCTGAGACAGCACTTCCTGATCCAGAAGAGTGGAAATCCAGTCTCCAACCTAATAAATGTGAGGCTGTTTCCCTTGGTAAGCTCCTACCCCCAGCCCCAGACCTCTGAGCTGGCAATGGAGCAGGGAAGCATAGCCCACGTGGAACAGAATGAATCTATTTGGTCCATCAAATTGATGCCTAATATTCAAAAAGACAATTGAATTTGGCTCACTCTACTGCTCTTTCCCTTAGCCCTGTAAATGTTCCCTTTTCAAGTTTTTATCTAATCCCCTTCTATAAGTTATTATTGAATCCGCTTCCACCCATGTAGAACTGCTTCACATGGGCTAATCCAACACAAGTGGCATGAAATTGAACTGTGCAATATCCCTAATTTGAGAAATAAGTGGTGAGCTGCCCTTCTAAATTGCTGAAGTCCTTCTCGTGAACATTCTCCCACAACAAGTATGGTTCCTACTCAGAGTGGTTTGTGAATTCAAGAGGAGTGTCTGGATAGTGATATGTCCATATGCCTGCTCCATCTGTCCTTCTCAGTGTTAGAGGCCATGGATTTGGATTGTCCAAGAAATCTTGATGAGTCCCTATAGTGCATCTTGTAGATAGCACACTCTGCTGTTTCTGTATGGCTACGGGGAGCAAGTGAATGGTTGAAGTACAGATAGTGTGCTAATAAAGCGGGTTGCTTTGTTCTCACTGGTGTCAACCTTCTTGAGTATTGTTGGAGCTGTGTTCATCCAGGCAAGTCAAGTCTGACTTCTTACTTGTGCCTTGTACATGTTGGGCAGGCTGTGGGGAATCAGGAGGTGAGTTACTCTACTGTAAATACACAGTTTCTAACTTACAATTGTAGCCAGAGGATGTTGATAGTGAGAATTCTGTGATCTGAGTGAAGGCAAATTTGTGCTCTTGGTTCCAGGCTAAAGCTGTGGAAACCTGGATCCAAAGTCAGCAAAGGCCCGTGAAGTAAACATTTTAATTTCTTTTTGGTGTTTTTCCTATGGGTCAGAGCGAGCAAGAACAAGGAAACATAAGGCATCTCCTATTCTGAGCAATGTTGCATTCCCTACAGTTTAAATATGCACACAAAATGATCGTAAGTAATTTTTTTATAGCACTTAAAACTGAGAAAAAATAGTCAACCATTTTCAACCATTATGGTATCATAGAACCATAGAATCCCTGCAGTGCAGAAATAAGTCTGACAACACCAAGTTTAAGTCCAACCAATCTATTTGATAATAAACTCACAAGCTTTTGAGCTTTCCCTCTTCATCAGGTGAATGGAGAGAACCAATCATCTGATGAAGAGGGAAACCTCGAAAGCTTGTGAGTTTACTATCAAATAAATTGGTTGGACTTAAATTTGATGTTGTCAGACTTTTTACTGTGTTTACCCCAGTCCAATGCCAGCATCTCCACATCGTGCAGAAATAGGCCATCTGGCCCATTGAGTTTGCACTGACTCTCCGATAGAGCATCCCACTCAGGCCCAACCCTCTGCCCATCTCTGTAATCATGTGCATTTAGCATGGCCAATCTACCTAACCTGTACAGAGAACAAAAAAGTACAGCATGGGAACAGGCCCTTCAACCCTCCAAGCCTGTGCCAATCACGATGCCTGAACTGAACTAAAGAAAAAAACTTTCTGCCTTTACTTGGTCCATATCTGTCTATTTCCTCATTATTCATGTACCCATACAGATGGCTCTTAAATATTCCTAATGTGCCTCCTTCCACCAGCTCCTCTGGCAGTGAGTAGCAGGAACTCATCACTCTCTGCATGGAAAAACCTACCCAGTACATTCCCTTAAAATGTGCCCTGCTCACTTGAACCTGTGCCACCTTGTAATTCTCACTTCCACTCTTGCAAAAAGGCTCTGACTGTCCACCATGCCTATGCCTCTCCTAATTTTATAGACCTCTATCAAGTCTCCCTTCATCCCTGTCTTTCCATGAAAATAATCCTAGTTTATTCAACCTCTCCTCGTAGCCTACAGCCTCGAGACCAGGCAACATCTTGCTGAACATTCTTTGCACTGTCTCCAAAGCTTCCATGTACTTCTGATGATGTAGTGACCAGAACTGCACACAATACTCGAAATGCCTCCTAACCAAGATTTTATATAGCTGCAACGTAACTTCCAAACTCCTGTACTCAATCCCTCAGCTGATGAAGACAAGCATATCATATGCCGCCTTAATCACTTTGGCTGCTTGTGTTGTTACTTTTAGGGAACCATGGGCCTGCGTGGACAGACTCCCCTCTATGTTAATGTTCCTAAGGGTTTTGCCATTTACAATATAATTCATACCTAAATTTGATTCTCCAAAATGCATCACCTCGCATTTGTCTGGATTAAACTCCACCTGCCATTTCTGTGCCCAAGTCTCCAATATATCTATATCTTGATCTAAGTATATCTATCTATATCCTCAGACAATCCTCAGCACTATTAGCAGCTCTGCCAATATTTATGCCATCCGCAAACTTATTAATCAGATCACTCACGTTTTCCTCTAAGTCATTTATATATACTAAAACAACAGAGGCCACAGCGCTGATCCCTGTGAAACAACAATTAGCTATAAATTTACATTCCAAAAAACACCCTTCAACCTCTACTCTCTGTCTTCTACATCCAAGCCAGTACTGTATCCATCTAGCCAGCCCACCCTAATCCCATGTGTTCTCAGTTTTTGGACCAGTCTGCCTTGTGGGACTTTGTCAAAAGCCTTACTAAAGTCTATCTAAACTACATCCACAACTCTTCCCTCATCAATTTTCTTTATCATCTCTTCAAAAAACTCAATCAAGTCAATGAGACCTTGGAGAGACAAAGGATGAGAGGTGACCTGATAGAGGTGTATAAGATGTTGAGAAGTATTGATCAAATGGATTCTCAAAGGCTTTTTCTCAGGGCTGAAATGGTTGCCACGAGAGGACACAGGTTTAAAGTGCTGGGGAGGAGGTACAGAGGAAATATTAGAGGTAAGTTTTTCACTGAGGGTGGTGGGTGAGTGGAATCAGCTGTCGTCGGTGGTGTTGGTGGCAAATTCAATAGGATCTTTTAAGAGACTTCTGGATGAGTACATGGGACTTAATAGGATTCAGGGTTATGGTTAGCCTAGTAAGTAGGGATACGATTGGCTCAACTTGTGGGCCGAAACGCTTGATTATGCTGTAGTTTTTCTATGTTTCCCCGTACAAAACCACGCTGCCCTTCACTAACTAGTCCATTTTCTTCCAAATATCATATATCCTGTCCCTCAGTATCTTCTCCAAAAGCTTCTCCACTACAATGTCTCACCAGCCTATACTTTGCTGGATTATCCTTTCTTAAAAAAGGGAATAACATTGGCTATTTCTTAGTCATCTGGAACATCACCTATGGTCAAAGAGGATGTGAGGAGATCTGTTAAGACGCCAGCTATTTCTCCCCTTGCCTTCCCCAGTAACCTGCATAGATTCCATTCAGCCCTGGGGACTTGTCTACCTTAATGCAATTTAGAATACTGAAAACTTTCTATCTGGAGTATGTCAAGAAATAAGAGATTGGACAAAGTAGATCTGCGAAGAATGAAACCAATCTCAATCGATAGTCCCTTTACTGGTGGGCCCCTCAGGAACTTACAGTTCCACGTAGTTGATGAAAAAGGTTGTCTTAAAGTTTTATGCCATTTTAAGATGGTTGACAGCACAAGCATCTGTGTTCAAGAGAGAAAAAGATTGGTTTTGGATGGCATACATGACTTATATCTGCTTGTCACCATACGGTAATAGTTGTAGGGTCATACTTATGACTCAAGTCAATTCCTCCAGGTCTATAAGAATAGTATCTGTCATTCATAGCCAGGTCTCTCAGCTAAGGTTCCTTATCTGAGAGATCCACAACATTGGTTGCAGTGTCCAATTTGAAATTAGTGAGATGACCGTTTACTGAAATGGCTGCATTCCAAAATAGAGAATCCAAGACCCTTGAATTTACTCAAGAATCATGTCTGGTGTGATTATTCCTGGTCTGATATCTTGATTCCATGGATTGTCCTGGGATCACCCATCTGGGTGTCTTGGCTATGCGTAGGAAGATTTTGGAGCATTTTACAGCCGACTCTCAACTTTGGCTGAGATTTTTGAACTTCGGCAGTTTTATTCTTCCAATGAGTTCAGCTCCCAATTGCACCAATTTGGAACCTGGCTGGCCACAGTGATTTCAGAAGCGAGCTGTTTTTTTTTTTAAAACAGCGCTGAAGCTTTTTAAGCTAGTCATGGCTGAGAATTGAATTTTTGCTCAGCTCTGCTATGACCTTTGATGATATACTCTGTGCACTCACCATAGACATCCATATGATCTTGTGGAGCCCTTGGCTGTCAGGAGCCATTTTCTCGCTGTTTTTCTGCCCCAGTTGAACAGAGAAGGTTATTTCAGATGATCTTTACTTCAGATGCATTTAATCAGATCAGAATATCGCATTTGAGTTTCCCCTCCAGCTTCTTTTGAGGTGCTGGGTTTTTCCATTAGATACCACAACGTTCTATATTCACTCAGTCTCACAAAGAGTCCTGAGTCTTGATAGTTGAAGATTAAGTACTTATTAATAACTCATAATTATGTGCATGTAGTTTGGGCTATGGTATATGATCTAACCATTTGTTTGCATCTGTGCAGATTCTGACTAATCTACAACTGTCTCTAGTCTCAGGTCATGTGTCTCTTTACATCACGTGATGTGCAGAACTGTTTGTCAGTCCCACATTAAACCTTGCTATGTACTTTGACATACTGTTCTTTGCTCTTTGAAAGGCATCATATGTCAGCACAGGCTTGATGGGCTGAAGGGCCTGTTCCTGTGGTGCACTGTTTATTATTCTATGTCTGGTCCCCTGATACTACAAATATTAGTACAACAGTCCACCACTGTTTGCTTTGAAATAAAGCTTTTTTTTAATAGCATTTGCCCTATTCTAGTCATCCTGTCACCATCTCAGCTGGGCAGCCCTTCTTCCCCATTAGCTGAGATGTTTTACTTAAATAGCCTAATTTATCCAGACACTCAGAAAATTTACAAAAGTCCTCACAACCTTATATTATCGCTGTTTAAACGTAACTCACTGTGCAACAATACAAGAACCATTCATAGGAGGTAAGTTCAGCAAATTGTCCTGTAGAGTTAAAGGTATTGGCAATCTGCCTTCAGTTCCTTAATGAACCAATAAGAAACTCATCTCTCTCTTTGTCCTACAGACACCTAACCAGAGAAATTTACACCCATGTAAATTGCTGAGTGATTTTTGTCAATCATGCTTTTTTGTATTATCTGATTGGATGTGTTTCTGTCTATTGTGGCTTCGTGACAAGTTATACTTCCCATATTCTTCCTCCATTAAATAATTACTAAATTGCCAAAAGAGACGTCTTTTTGTAATGGTTAATTACAAATTCTTCAGCCACTGGGACAGCAGTCTTTCACCGAAATGCATTTACATTGCACATTCAATACCAAAGACCCTGAAAGTGAACATGTTTTGAAAAACTGATTCCTTTACGAATGAAGCACATACTCTCTCCTACTTAGTCTTTCAAACCCATGAGAGTTCTATCATATTACAGATCCTTTCTAATTTTTAACAGAGGGCGTGCTGAAGCAGAGTGGTTGTGTCATTTTAAATAGATCCCAAACAAGATATTAGTATAATTTATTTATTAGTGTCACAAGTAGGCTTACATTAACATTGCAATGAAGTTACAGCAAAAATCCCGTAGTCATCCCAGCGCCTGTTTGGGTACACTGAGGGAGAATTTAGCATGGTCAACGCACCTAACCAGTACATCCTTCGAACTGTGGGAGGAAACTGGACCATCAGAAGGAAATCCATGCAGACACAGGTAGAATGTGCAGATACCACACAGTGGCCCAAGTCAGGAATCAAACTCAGGTCCCTAACGCTGTGAGACAGCAGCGTTAACCACTGTGCCATCCTGATTAACAACTTGACAGCTCCTTAAAGGGGCACCTGGAACAAAATACAAAAAAGCTAAAAGAAATTTACACAACTATATGGAGCAGCATGGTAGCACAGTGGTTAGCATTGCTGGTTCACAGTGCCAGGGACCTGGATTCGATTCCCAGCTTGGGTCACTGTTCTCTCCCTTTCTGCATGGGTTTCCTCCAGAAGCTCCGATTTCCTCCCACAGTCTGAAAGACATGCTGATTAGATGCATTGATCCAAACTGGCGCTGGACTGTGATGACTAGGGGAATTTGACAGTAATTTAATTGCAGTGTTAATGTAAGCCTTACTTGTGTCATAGTTACAGAGGTTTACAGCATGGAAATGGGCCTTTTGGCCCAACTTGTCCATACCACCCTTTTTTGTTAAACCCCTAAGCTAATCCCAATTGCCTGCATTTGGTCCATATCTCTCTATGCCTACCTCACCTATGTAACTGTCTAAATGCTTTTTGAAAAACAAAATTGTACCCACCTCTATTACTATCTCTGGCAGCTTGTCCCAGATACTCACCATTGAAAAAACTGTTCCTTTGGACTCTTCTGTATCTCTCCCATCTCACCTATACCCTCTGATTTTAGACTTTCCTACCTTTGTGAAAAGATATTGACTATCTAGCTGATCTATGCCCCTCATTATTTTATAGAGCTCTGTAAGATCACCTCTCAGCCTCCTGCGCTCCAGAGAGAAAAAGGTCCCAATTTATCCAGCCTGTCCTTATAACTCAAACCTGTGACAAATAAATAGACTTCAACTTCAACTTCAGTGATATTAAAATGGTATTTTTGGAGCAGATAAAGTAGCCCAATGCCCATGGTGCATAAGAACTCTATGCAAAAGGACTATCTTTATATTCTTTTGAGTATAGAAGAAGTAAAATAGACCGATTAATCAAATAAATACATTGATATCCCCTTAAAGGACAGAATAGCAAAAGAAAATAAAAGAAAATTTAAATGAATATACTCTTCTAGGGGCTGATGGAGTACTCTAAGCCCCATGCTGTCCACCTGTCGTAGCAGGCCTGAGGTCCGCCATTGCATCTCTCTTTGTGCTCCATTATGTGGCCCAGTGGTTAGCACTGCTGCCTCACAGTGCCAGGGGCCTGAGTTTAATTCCTGGCTTGCATCACTGTTTGGGTGGAGTTTGCGCATTCTTCCGATGTTTGCGTGGATTTCCTCTGGGTGCTCCAGTCTCCTCCCACACTCTAAAGATGCACAGGCTAGGTGGATTGGCCGTGCTAAAATTGCCCCCTTAGTATCAGGGGGACTAACGAGGGTAAATGCATGGGCTGATGGGGATCGGTCTGGGTGGGATTGTGTCATTGCAGACTTAATGGGCCAAATGGCCTCCTTCTGCACTGTGGAATTCTATGATTTCAAAGGCTAAGTGCTCAAAGTACTTAATGAAATAATTTAACTTTACCTGAAGACCCTTGTTCCTTTCTCCCTCATGTACTTCCCCAGTTTCATTTACGCCATTCTGTTCAGTTATTCCCAATGTAAAGTGACACTTTCTGGGTGAAGAGGTTCTTCATGAATTCCCAGCTGGATTTATTAGCAGCACTCTTATATTTACCACCCTTAATTTTGGATTTTCCTGCAAGTGGAACCAGCTTGTCTATTTCTTCACTGATTTTGTTCATTACATACCTCATCCCACTGATATTTGCTCTCTGACGTTCAGCCTCCCTTCACTTTTGGATCTTGTTATATGCCTGGTTTCTTTTACAGATCTGAACAAAAGCACGTACTACATGAATCCAATGTTACAGATATATACTGTAGATGCTGGAATCTGAAACAAAAACAGAAAATGCTTTGTGCTTACAGCTTTTTCTTGTTCTGTTTCACTTCTCAGGCATCTAATTTGTGACTCACATTGTTGTGTTAAACAAGTTAATTCAATTATTGTTCTGCTGGAAGATAACTGTTTGAAGTTTATTTATTATTATCACAGGTAGGCTTACATTAACACTGCAATGAAGTTACTGTGAAAATTCCCTGGTTGCCACACTCTGGCCCCTGTTCGGGTGCACTGAGGGAGAATTTATCATCGCCAATGCACCTTTTTCTTTACCATCACCAGCATATCCTTTTGACTGTGGGAGGAAACTGGGAGCATCCAGAGGAAACTCACGCAGACACAAGGAGAACGTACACATGGACTCTATATGGACAGTGACCCAAGCTGGGAATCGAACCTGGATTCCTGACACTGTAAGATAGTAGTGATAACCATTGTGCCACCTTGCCACCCCAGAATATCTCTCAGCACATAACCGCTGAGTATTTCCAGCTTGTTCAGTTTTTATTTCAAATTTCCAACATTGTATATTTCGCTTTTGTTAATTTTCACAACACAAGTACCCAGTATGTATACCTGTTGTCACTGAAATCATCTATCCCACAAGACAACATTTGAATCATAAAGAATGGTGCAATATCAGATTGAATTACTATTTACAAATGTTTTAATAATACAGACGTTAGTAACAGATGCTGCTATTTGGTCAGAGCTTTGTGAAGCTAAGAAATGTGAGGGGACGTGTATGAATATATTTTGAGTCAGTTCATAATTCAGAACTGCTGTGTTTAATATTTGGACATTGATTTATAGGCTGGAATTTTCTCGGTGGTCTCGTCCAGAGATCAATGAACTGATGAGGAATCCCCATTATTTCTGTGGGAAAGACTGTGGGAAAAAGAATAACTAAGAACTAGGGCCTCTCAAGAATCAACAAGGTCATCTTTTTGCAGATCCAGAAGGGATGGGTGAGATCCTAATATTTCTCATCAGTACTTACTGATGAGAAAGGCATGGGTATTAGGGAACTTGGAGAAATAAATAGTCATGTCTTGAGCAGGGTAGATATTGCAGACAGCATTAAGAAGTCTCACAACACCAGGTTAAATTGGTAGCACCAGGTTTCAGAGAGCTGCCCCTTCATCAGGTGAGTGCCTGATTTGATGAAGGGGCAGCGCTCCGAAAACTTATGTTACCAAATAAACCTGTTGGACTTTAACTTGGTGTTTATGAAACTTCTCACTGTGCCCACCTCAGTCCAACACTGGCATCTCCACATCATATTACAGAGAAGGAAGTGCTAGATGTCTTAAAGTGCATCAAGGCAGATTAATCCCTAGGATCTGATATCCCAGGATATTGTGAGACTAGAGAGCAAATTGTGGGTCCTTTAGCAAAGATATTTGAATCATTGACAGCCACAGACGAGGTGCTTGAAGATTGGAGAGTATCTTTGTTTCAGAAAGGCTGCAAAGAAAAGCCTGGGAATTACAGATCGATGAGCCAAATGTCAGTAGTGGGTAAGTTGTAAGATGGAATTCTGAGAGACAGGATCTGCAGGCGTTTAGAGAGGCAAGAACTGATTAGGGACTGTCAACATGGCCCTTTAAATGGGCAATCATTTCAAACAAATTTGATTGAGATTTTTGAAGGGGTAACCAAGAAGATCGATGAGGACAGTGCAGTTGATGTTGTCTACATGGACTTTAACAAGTCCTTTGACAAGGCGCCAGTTGATAGATTGTTGCATAAGGATAAATGTCACAGATTCCAGCGTGAGGTAGCCAATTGGATACAAAATTGGCTTGAGAACAGACGACAGATGGTGGTTGTTGAGGATTATTTTTCAAACTGTAGACCTTTGACCAGCGATGTGCCTCAAGGATCAGCACTGGAAGCACTCTCATTTGTTATTTATACTAATGATCTTGATGATAATATAGGAGGCATGATTAGTAAGTTTGCAGATAACACCAAGATTGATAACATAGTGGACAGTGAAGAAGATTATCTAAGATTGCAACAGAATCTTGATCAATCACTTTTTTGAGAAAGTGACCAGAGAGGTGGATGGGGGTAAGGCGGTTGATGTAGTATATATGGACTTTAGTAAGGCTTTTGATAAGGTGGCCCATGGAAGACTTCTACAGAAAATGCAGATGTGTGGAATAGAGGGTGATTTAGCTAATTGGATTAGAAATTGGCTGGCAGATAGAAGACAGAGGGTGGTGGTTGATGGGAGATATTCATCGTGGAGTTCGGTGACGAGTGGTGTGCCTCAGGGGTCTGTTTTGGGGCCCCTGCTGTTTGTAATTTTTATAAATGATCTGGATGAGGGTATTGAGGGATGGATCAGTAAATTTGCAGATGATACTAAAGTTGGTGGTGTGGTAGATAGTGAAGAGGGGTGTTTTAGTTTACAGAGTGACTTGGACAAGTTGCAGAGCTGGGCCGAGAGGTGGCAAATGGAGTTTAATGTGGAAAAGTGTGAGGTAATGCACTTTGGCAGGAACAATAAATGTGTAGAGTATAGGGCTAATGGTAGGGCTCTTAATAGTGTTGAGGAACAGAAGGATCTTGGTGTATGTGTCAATAGATCCCTGAAAGTAGGCAGTCAAGTGGATAAAGTTGTTAAGAAGGCTTATGGAGTCTTAGCTTTTATTGGTAGGGGGATTGAATTTAGGAGCCGCAGCATCATGTTGCAGCTGTACAAAACTCTAGTGCGGCCGCACTTGGAGTATTGTGTGCAGTTCTGGTCGCCACATTATAAGAAAGATGTGGAGGCATTGGAGAGGGTACAGAGGAGGTTTACTAGGATGTTGCCTGGTATGGAGGGCAGGTCCTATGAAGAGAGGTTGAAGGATTTGAGGTTGTTTTCGTTAGAAAGGAGGCGGCTAAGGGGGGATCTTATTGAAACATATAAGATAATTAGAGGTTTGGATAGGGTGGACAGTGATAGCCTTTTTCCTAGGATGGAAAAAGCTAGCACGAGGGGACACAACTTTAAATTAAGGGGTATGAGTTATAGGACGGATATCAGAGGTAGGTTCTTTACTCAAGAGTGATTAGGGAGTGGAATGCCCTGCCTGCAGCTGTTGTAGATGCGCCAAGTTTGGTGGCGTTTAAGAGGTTAGTGGATAAGTATATGGATGAGAAGGGAATGGTTTAGTTAGGAGGGGCATTGCTTTTTATTTTGGTCGGCACAACATCGAAGGCCGAAGGGCCTGTTCTGTGCTGTATTGTTCTATGTTCTATGTAGTCCAGTGAGCCTTTGAATGGCAGGTGGAGTTTAATTTAGATAAATGTGTGGTGATGCCATTTGGAAGATCAAATCAAGCCAGGACTTACTCAATTAATGGCAGGCCATTGGGGATTGTTACAAAACAATGAGATCTAGGGGTACATGTTCATAGCTCCTGGAAAGTGGAGTCACAGGGGGGCAGAGTGGTGAAAAAGGCATTCAGCATGCCTGGCGCCATTGGTCCGAATATTGAATACAGGAGTTAGGACATCTTGTTGAAGTTGCATAAGATATTAGGAAGGCCACACTTCGAATACTGTATGCAATTCTGGTCACCCTAATATAGAAAGGATGTTATTAAACTAGAAACTATGCAGAAGAGACTTATTGGGATGTTGCTGGGACTTGATGGAATGAGTTCCAAGGAGAGGCTGGATAGACTGGGACTTTTTTTCCTTGGAACATAGAAGGCTTCGGGATGATCTTACAGAGGTCTACAAAACAATGAGGAGCATAGATCAGGTATTTAGTCAATATTTTTTCCCAAATGTCAGGGAGTCTAAAATGAGACGGCATCAGTTTAAGGTGAGAAAGAAGAGATACAAAAGGGTGCGAAGGGGCAGTTCTTTCAAAGAACAAAGAAAATTACAGCACAGGAACAGGCCCTTTGGCCCTCCAAGCCTGCACTGACCATGCTGCCCGACTGAACTAAAACCCCCTACCTTCCGGGGATCATATCCCTCCATTTCCATTCTATTTATGTATTTGTCAGGATACCACTTAAGAGTCACTATTGTATCTGCTTCCACTACCTCCCCCAGCAGCAAGGTCCAGGCACCCACCACCTTCTGTGCAAAAAATCTGCCTCATACATCTCCTTTAAACTTTGCCCCTTGCACCTTAAGCTATGCCTCACAGTAATTAACTCTTCCATCCCAAGATAAAGTTTCTGACTATCCACTTGTCCATGCCCCTCATAATCTTGTAGACCTCTATCAAGTCATCACTCAACCTCCGTCGTTCCAGTGAAGACAAACCAAGTTTCTCCAACCTCTCCTCATAGCCAATGCCCTCTATACCAGGAAACATCCTGCTAAATCTTTTCTGTACCCTCTCCAAATTCACACCACAATTCTGGTAGTGTGCCAACCCGAATTGAACACTATATTTGAAGTGCGGCCTAACCAAGGTTCTATAAAGCTGCAACATGACTTGCTAATTTTTAAACTGAATGCCCCAGTTGATGAAGGCAAGTGTGCATTCTTGACTACCATCTGTACCTGCATTGCCACTGTCAGTGACCTGTATACCTGAACACCCAGATCCCTATGCCTATCAATACTCTTACAGGTTCTGCCATTTGCTGTATATTTCCAATCTGCATTAGACCTTCCAAAACGCATTACCTCACATTCGTCCAGATTAACCTCCATCTGTCATCTCTCTGCCCAAGTCTCCAACCAATCTATATCGTGCTGTATCCTCTAACGGTCCTCACCACTATCCGCAAATCCACAAACCTTTGTATCATCTGCAAACTTACTAATCAAACTAGTTACATTTTTCTCCAAATCATTTATATATTTTACAAACAGCAAAGGTCCCAGCATTGATCCCTGAGGAACGCTGCTTGTCACAGCCCTCCATTCAGAAATGCACCCTTCCATTGCTACCCTCTATCTTCTCTGACCAAGCCAGTTCTGTATCCGTTTTTACTCAAAGTGGTGAGTGTTTGGAATGAACTGCCAGAGACAGTAGTAGATGCAGACACAATTTAGATAGTTACATGGGAAAGAAGGATATATGGAGGGATATATGCCAAATGTGAACAATTGGGACTATCACAGTGATAAAAACTGGGCAGCATGGACAAGTTAGACTGAAGGGACTGTTTCCATGCTGTAAACCTCTATGATTCTATGACTGTATGGCTGCATCAGCTTTCCAAATGAGCATTGTGATTTAGTGCCATTCTCCTACCTTTTCTCCATACCCCTGTACATTGTTTCTCTTCAAATAATTATGGAATGTCTCAGTTAAATCTACCTTTACCACACTTCCGGACAATACATTCCAGATCTAATCCTCTCGCTACGTGAAAAAGCTTTTTCTCACATTACATTTGCTATGGGCCCTGACAATATTTCAGCAATTGGAATGAAGACTTATGATCCACAATTATTTGCACCCTGAGCCAAACTGTTCTAGTATAACTAAAACCACCCAGCAATGAGGAAAATTGCCCAGGTTTGTCCTGTGAACAAGAAACAAACCTGACCTAGTCAACTACCAGCCCATTAATCTACCCTCAATCATCAATAAAGTGATAGGAGTCATCAATAGTGCTATCAAGCAGCATTTACTCAGTAATAAGTCACTCAGTGATACTCAGCTTGGGTTCTGCCAGGATCACTCAGCTCCTGAACTCATAACAGCCTTGGTCAAACATGGACAAAAGAGCTGATCTTCACTGGGATTTTTGCTGGATCTCTTACAATGTTCAGTATCATTTGTGACTCCTCAGATACTGAAGCAATCTATGTCCAAATTCAGCAGAGCATGGGCAATACCCAACCTTGGGCTGACATATACCTAGTAACATTCATACCATTCATGTGCCAGTCAATGACCATCTTCAACAAGAGTCTAACCATCACTCCTTGACATTTAATGTCATCATCATTGCTAAATCTCCCTCTATCAACATCCCAAGCGTTACTAATGACCAGACACTGAACTGAACTAACCATATAAATACTGTGGCTGTAAGAGAAGATCAGAGATAAGGAATCCTATGACTCATAGTTCCCTTCCAGACTTCCCAAAGCTTGTACACTAGTCAGGACTGTGATGGAATACTTTCCACTTGCCTGGATGTGTTCACTTCCAACGATACTCAAGCGGCTCAACACCACACAAGACAAAACAGCCTGCTTGATTGGCACCTCTTTCACAAAAAATCCTCAATCCCTCCATTACTGATGAACAATGGCAGCAGTGTATACCATCTACAAAGTGAGCTGCCACTGTTGGGGTGGCACAGTGGTTAGCACTGCTGCCTCACAACACCAGGGATCTGGGTTCAATTCCTGGCTTGGGATACTGTGTGAAATCTGCACGTTCTCCCCATGTCTGCATGGGTCTCCTTCATGTGCTCCAGTTTCCTCCCACAGTCCAAAAGGTATGTTGGTTCGGTGCATTGGCTATGCTAAATTGTCCTTCAGTGTACTGGAGCAGATGCCAGTGTGAAGCAACTAGGGGATTTTCAGAGTAATGTAATTGCAGTGTTAATGTAAGTTTACTGATTTAAAATAGGGATCATGAGCCTTGGGAGTCCCTGAGAAGTGTGTAAATAGATGATGATATTGATGTACTTGTTTTTTATCCTACAGGTGCTTTGGTCCACCTTGTTGTCTAACAAGGGACATACACGCGATGGATCGTGAGAGGTCTGCTCTTGGATTTTTTTTCAAGAGTATCCTAGTGCTTCACGTCATTAGTGTACGCTTGACCTGGACCATTTGATGGGCATCACGACAGCTCAGTGACTATCACTGTGTTGTGCAGATACATGGATTTAGGCCTGTGTCTGTGGGAGTTTGTGCATTGTCCCCATGCTTGCGTGGGTTTTCTCCAGGTGCTCTGGTTTCCTCCCACATCCCAAAGATGTGCTCTTAGGCTAATTGGCAAAACAAATTCTCCCTAAATTGTCTCAAATGTGGTTTTTAATCCATAGATCAATAAACATAGACAGGGATCACGGGTAGAGGTGGGAACATCGGGGTGGCGGCGCGGGCTTGTTGGGCTGAAGAGCCTGTTTCCCGTGCTGTTTTGTTCTTTGTTCTTTACCTGTGACACTAATAACGACACCTTAACCTTTGCACGAACTCACCAAGGTTCTTTAGGCAGCACCTTCCAAACAAATGACTACATGGATAGAGGAAGAATGGTTATAACAATAATTTATCAACAATAATGTCAATAACTGCTTTAAAGTGGCCTTTCTCACAGAGTTAAGCATGCTGGGATTTTTGGCCAACTTATAATTAAAACCAGATGCAGGTCATAAAATTTCTCTGGTTGGGGAGCTGTGATCTGAAGCTTGCTGTGTTGGCCAAATAAAGGAAAGTGTTTACATATGACACAGAAGTTGTGGCTTTGATTTATTGCCGTTATTTGTGGAACATACAGTTTGAACTAAGAGTAATGGCATTGCTCAAATATAATTTCATTGGATATTCGAGCCATGTGATTGATTTCTGGTTATACAGTTGGCTGGATGACAGAGAATCTTTTGGAAGCGAATGGAGGATTGTGGATAAAAAGGCATGAGTTTGCAGCGATAATTCGGAAGAGACCAACCATCCTAAGAAGACCTGTACCCTGAAGGATGCTTCAGAGAGGGAGAAGATAGATTCTGTATCAAGGATATTTCTTGGCCAAGGTTTTTCTAAACTTTTTAGTATCTATTTTCAGTTAAATCATTACAGTTGATGCTTGATTAAAGTTGATGTTCAGTGAAAGTTAATATGAAGTTTAAGAGTAAAAGTTTAGTTGAAATTTGATGTTCAGTTAAAGCTCAGTAAAGAGTTGCAACAGTTTATGTTTGAGTTGGTACTAGAACTGTTAAATAAATTGTTGAATTACTGTCCTTGTTAACTTTACTAAACTGGAATGCTTGGAAGGTGTTTAAATTAAAAGCTGAGTAACAATCACTGCAAGATCAAGGCAGCAGATACCGAGGGATTACTTGCAGGTCCCTTCCCAGTCATTCACCATCCTGACTTGGGAATATATCACTGCATATATAACTATATAACAGTATATCATTCTTGTGAATGTCCTCTGGACCCTTTCCAAAGCCAACACATCCTTCCTTAGATTTGAGGTCCAAAACTGCTCTCAATACTCTAAATGGGGATCTGACCAGAGACTTATACAGCCTCAGAAGTACATCCCTGCTTTTCACTTCTGCCTGAAAGCAGCCTTGCTTTAGCAGCATCATGTATAAACTTACTAAACTGTAAATTAACTTATTAAACTGTCGATCCAATTTCTGTGAGTCGTGCATTTACCAAAGGCGGAATGCTTGTCTCCTGCAGACAACTACATTGAGTTCTATCGGGGTTGCTACTGAATAAGGTCAGATGCCAGCTTGCTCAACCCTACAAGAACAGGTAAATGCTTCCACCTAGCAATACGAGGCAGACAGGACTTATTTGCCTGAATAAGAGACAAATACCTTTGCTTGCTTTTAAACTGGATCTGCTGGACGCCTGAAATGATGCTCTTTTAATGGGATAACGCTTGCTTCTGAAATTTTTCTCCAGCCAGCTGTCTTCCTTTAATGAAACCCTTGACTGCTTTCAGTCCTGACTGTGATTTAGGTACAGTGAAGAAGCTATGTTTCACAAACTACTCTCTGCATCAGCACTGACCGTTATCTGATGCCTTTTCATGCACAGTTGCCCAAATGACAGTTTAATGGCTTACTGAAAAGAGTAGTTATTTTGTATCCCTATCTACTTTCCACCACAAATGGCTAACAGTGATGAGAGAGAAAAACAAAGTAATTGTTCAGACCTCTGATCCTAGCCAACCTACTTAGCACACGGTGCCATCAATTAATTACTTCCTCCTGTACCAGACTCACAAAATTGCATCCTTCAGCCTGGCGACTGCACAATAAAGATTCTGTTGTCTATTGAGACACGGCGAGGAGAGAAGCTGCACAGCAGGAAGACACAAGAATGAATCTAGTAAAACCATGTAAGCAATAAAGTACCACGCTGCTTTACAGATATTGTTCAGGAACTTTAGCGAAAGACGCAACGCTAATGGCCTTTTTACGCTGTGGCATTCAATCAAGCTAACCACCAACTCTCAAGGCAAGTGCTGTTGGCACAATGAAGTTATACTGCTGGTTCCCATTCAGCATGGCACCCAATTGCCAGCCGTACACATTAAAACAATAACTGCCCCACTGGCCAAATGTAAAATTCAACATACTCTAAATAGGAACAGAAAATGCTGATCTGGCAACATCTGTGGAGAGAATTGATATTCATCAACAGAACTGAAACACCAATTCTATATTTCTTTCCACAGACGCTGCTCAGCCCTTTTGAGTATTTCCATTATTTTCTGTTTTGATTTCAGGTTTACAAGGTCAGTAGTTGTTCTTTTTTTTTGTTCTGAATGCCTTCATAGGACAATAAGTAGGTCTGAGGAATAGCTGACTGTTGAAGTCTAGGTTTACCCATGACGTGCATTCAGAGTGCTTTCAACATTTAGGGGTGGCATGGTGGCACAGTGGTTTGCACTGCTGCCTCATAGCATCAGGGACCCGGATTCAATTCCAGTCTCGGGTCACTGTCTGTGCAGAGTTTGCACATTCTCCCTGTGTCTGAGTAAATTTCCTCTGGGTGCTCTGGTTTCCTCCCACACTCCAAAGACATGGGGGTTAGGTTTACTGGCCATGTTAAATTGACCCTAGTGTCAGTGGGATAGGCAGGGTATGTACGAGTGGTTACGGGACTAGACCTGGCTGGGTTGTGATCAGTGCAGATTCGTTGGGTCAAGTGACCTCCTCCTACAGTGTAGGGATTCTACGATTCTATGAATAGCTGACCATTAAAGTCTCAAGTTTATCCATGATGTGTGTCTGTGTAGAATCTGCATGCTCTCCCCACGTTTGCGTGGGTTTCCTCTGGGTGCTCTGGTTTCCTCCTACAGTCTGAAAAATGTGCATTGGCCATGCTAAATTCTCCCTCAGTGCACCCAAACAAGTGCCAGTCTGTGGCAACTAAAGGATATTCCTAGTAACTTCATTGCAGTGTTAATGTAAACCTATTTGTGACACAAATAAATAAACATTACAATGGGCATTGTATATTTTGGGAATGAGAAAGTGACCCCGGGGCTCCTGCTCCAGTTCAGTTTGTCTTCCAGCAACCATTTCTGAAAATGAGTGTGTGGTGCCAGATAAATATACTGTTATGGACAGGGGAGAGATGGTAAGATTGTTCCTTCTTTTTCCATAGCTCAGCTAGCTCATACCTAGGTTATGCCATGTGACCAAAGACAGATGTGTTTTAAAAGAGATAGTGCCTTAGCCCTCCCCCTTATTGCAGTAACTTGAGATCAGACAATGATAGCTTTTCTCATAACTTTGGAAGAAAGATACTTGTTTATTACTCAACACCTAATATGTATTTGCAACAGCACCCACTCATAAACTCATATAGACACACTCAATAAGATGTGATTGTTGCAAAATAGGTAGCATCACTTAGATCTTAAAAGTCCAAAAATTCATTGTCATACTTAATTGTCTCGAGATGAAGTCTTGATGCTGGCCTGTGATTCCTGATTTGTCAAATGAAGAAAAAGGATTGGAGGTTTGTCAGAAATGGTCACTACGAGAGGACTCAGATTTAAGGTGCGGGGAAGCAAATACAAAGGAGATGTTAGGGGTAAGTTTTTCACTCAGAGGGTGGTGAGTGAATGGAATCGGCTGCCGTTGGAGGTTGTTGAGGCAAACTCGCTGGGGTCTTTTAAAAGACTTCTGGATGAGTATATGGGAACTAATGGGATAGGGGGTTATAGATAGGTCTGTGGATTGGTAGATGTGATCGGCGTAACTCGTGGGCCGAAGGGCCTGTTTGTGCTGTATTGTTCTATGTTCTAGAACAGCTTCACAGTGAGTTACTGCTGACAGTAGCACGTTTCTTTGGCTTCACTGCAGTCGAGGTGCAGTTGAACCCTTGCAGCAAGAATCTGATCAGGATCTTCAAAGAGGATGGTCAAAGCCAGCCTAGATTCTCTGCCTAATGGATGGATCTTAAGCAGACTGCTGTTCCTTTGCTGATCTGAATCTCCTCCTTTCTGCCTGCTGTTCCAAAAATGTATCTTAATAAAGATCACATTTCAGATACCTAGGTTATGCCATGTGACCACAGCAGCAGGTTCTCATTTCCCTCACACTTGGCCTTTAAGGCTTTCTCAATAACTCAACAATGGCTTTTGAGTTTCACCCATTCATATCTTTGTATGATAGAAGGAGTTCACTCCACTTCCATTCTTTGCAACTCCACTCCAAAACCATAAAATCTGCAAGTCAGTTGTAAACTCACCTCTTAACTCAATTGGCTTATTTTTGTTCACTTGTGGGATGATGGTGTTGCTGGCTGGACCAGCATTTATTGTCTATTTTCATTGTCCTTGAGAAGATGGTGGAGATATATCTTGAATAGTTGCAGTCTCTGAGGGATAGGTACACCCATAGTGCTGTTGGGAGGGAGTTCCAGGATTTTGATGCAGCAACAGTGAAGGAATGGAGACATATTTCCAACAACACAGACATATTTCCAAGTCAAGATAGTGAATGATTTGGAGGGGAATCTTTAGGTGGTGGTGCTCCCAGGTATCTGCTCCTCATGTCCTTTGAGAAGAGATAGGGAAGGTGCTACTTAAGATAAGTTCCTACAGATGGTACACATAATTGCTATTATTCATTGGTCATGGAGAGATTGAATGTTTGTGGAGAGGATAATAGCCAAGCAGGCTGCTTTGTTCTGGATGGTGTCAAGCTTCTTGTGTGTTGTTGAAGTTGCACCCATTCAGCAAGTGGGGAGTATTCCATTACACTCCTGGCTTATATCTTTTACATGGTGGATAGGCTTGGGGAGTCAAGAGGTGAGTTACATGCCACAGGATTCCTCATCTTTCGCCTGCTCAGGTAGCCACAGTATTTATATGGATAATCCAGTTCAGTTTCTAGTCAGTGGTATTCTCTGGGAAGTTGATAGTGGGGGATTTAGCAGTGGTTTTGCCATCAAATATTAAGGGGTAATGGTTAGATCATCTCTTGTTAGAGATGGTTACTATCCGGCAGTTGTCTGACATGAATGTTACTTGCCACGTGTCACCCAAAGTTGAATATTGTCCGGTTCTTACTGCATGTGGATATGGACTGCTTCAGTATCTGAGGAGTCATGAATGATACTGAACATTGTGCAATCATCTCATTTCTCATCTTATGATGGAAGGAATGTCATTGATGAAGCATCTAAAGAGGTTTGTGCCTTGGACACTATCCGAGGGATTCTTGCAGTGATACTCTGGAGCTGAGATAATTGACTTCCAATCACAACAACCATTTCCCTTTGTGTCAGGTATGACTCCAACCAGCAGTGGAATTTCCCCCCTGTTCTCATTAACTCCAGTTTTGCTCGGGTTTCTTGATGCCACATTCAGTCAAATGGTTTGATGTCAAGGGCAGTCACTGTCACCACACAGCTGGAGTTCAGCTCTTTTGTCCATATTTAGACAAAGGCTGTAAGGAGGTCAGGAGCTGATTGGCTCTGACAGAACCCAAACTGAGTTTCCATACGCAGATTATTGCTGAGTAAGTTCCAATTGATAATCTCTTCCATCACTTTACTGACGATTGGGAATAGACAAATGAGGCAGTAGTTGTTCAGGTTGAATTTGTCCTGTTTTTTGTGCACAGAACATACCTATGCATGTTCCATATTATGTCAAGATGCTGGCATTGGACTGGAGTAAACACAGTAAGAAGTCTCACAATACCAGGTTAAACTTCATAGGTTTATTTGATAGCAAAAGCCACTAACTTTCAGATTGCTTGCTGCTCCTTCATCAGGTGTGTGGGTCACATATGTGGGAGTTCCATTCACATCATAAAGACGCAAAAAAAGTTTGTGTCTTTTTATGCCCTGTTTGTGAATAGAATTCCCACTCACCTGATGAAGGAGCAGCAAGCAATCTGAAAGTTAGTGGCTTTTGCTACCAAATAAACCTGTTAGACTTTAACCTCGTATCTAGAGATGAGCGGAAGTCAATGTCAGAAACATTTTCATATGTCCGAGGACATGATTGCTTATGTCAGTGAGCTTCTGCAGTGTGAGCTGCAACCACAAAGACTCTGAGGGAGTGGTGCACAGCTCCTGGCCTGCAATGAGCGAATACGTGCCTGGGTTTTGTTTACATGTGGTGCCAGGACCTTCAACTCCATTAGGTAATGGCAGAGCAGATTATTCCTGCCACAAGATTTACCAAACTCCTCATGGATACAGAATGACTGAGCTCAAAGGATTGTGTACGGTCAACCGCCCAGTGGGAATCACATCGACTATTCCGCACACTAACAGACTTAGTCTCCTCAATGGGAAATTCTGCTCCCATTATTTTGGTTAAGGAAGAATATAATTGCACTAGGAATGACTCACAGAAGGTTCACTTGACTAACTCCTGGGATGAAGGAGTTTTCTTAAGACAAAAGACTAGTTGGGCTTGCATCTAATGGAGTTAAGAAGAATAAGAGGTGATCTTATGGAGACATATTGAAATTTGTTGTGACAGGGGAGGTGATGGCCAGTGGTACTATCTTTAAACTACTAATCCAGAAACTCAGCCAATGTTCTGGAGACCTAGGTTCGAATCTCACCACAGCAACTGGTGGAATTTGAATTCAGTAAAAAAAAAAATCTGGAACTAAGAACCCACTGATGGCCATGAAACTATTGTCGATTGACTGAAAAGCCCATCTGGTTCACTAATAGCTTGAATCCGAGTTGCCTGACTGTGTCTTTGCTGCTATACCATGTGAGAATGATGCAGAATTAGCTACATTCTATTGAAATTCTAAATCATAATTCTACGATCAGGGACAATCACATTCCAAAATTTTATATATAACCACAAAATCCTCCTGATTGACTTTCTTTCTGACTGTGTATAATGGTTAATTGTGCATAGAGTTGTGTCTAGAGTATTATTTACCCCACGAATAAGAACATAAGACCATAAGAAATAGGAGCAGGAGTAAGCCATCCAGCCCCTCCAGCCTGCCCTGCCATTCAATAAGATCATGGTTGATCTGTAGGGGTTCAGTACCACTTTCCCACTTTCTCCCCGTAACCCTTAATTCTCTTGTCAATCAGAAATGTATCCACTCTTGACTTAAATATATTCAGCGAGGAAGCCTCCACCACTTCAACAGGCAGAGAATTCCAAAGATTCACCACCCTTTGTGTGAAGAAATTCCTCCTCAACTCTGATCTGAACCACCCCTCCCCCACACACACACTATTCTTGAGGCTGTGCCCTCTAGCCCTGCTATCTTTGCTAAGCGGGAAGAGTCTCTCAACCTCTACCCTATCCATCCCCTTCATTATCTTATACGTCTCTATAAGATCCCCTCTCAGCCTTCTAAACTCCAAAGAGTACAAACCTAGCCTATTTAGTCTCTCCTCATAATCCAATGCCCTCGTCTCCGGTATCAGCCTAGTAAACCTTCTCTGCACCCCCTCCAAGGCCAATATATCCTTCCTCGAATGCAGCGGATATATAATAACATGGTAGTAATTTGTTGTCATGACCACAGAATAAAGTAGAAGAAAAGTTATCCGTGTTAGGCCTCAGAAATCCAACTCTAAATTGAGAGAGCAATTCCTAAAAGCAAGCAATAGGGTCTTTGTGGTAATTATTTGGTGAATTTGATTCATGTCAAAACTTATGGGATGTTGTTTTGAGGAAGGTGTATTCTCAGAGTTTAGAAAAATAGGTAGGTTACATTGGGCTGGTAATTCAAGTAAACTGTCTGGATAACTATTATTGTAGTTAATTGTAAATGTTGTTCTTCACTATTTCCTTTCTTATTGTTTGTGAGCTTTATAAGTATTTGTTCCTTGAATAACTCACAAGACTATTTCCCAACTGAGTTTTATTTCTTTCCTCAAATTTTTCCAAATCACAAAAGTAAACTATTAAGACGGTAAGACATTGGGCTAGAATTAGGCCACTCAGCCCATCGAGTCTCCTCCACTCACGGCTGATACTTTTCTCATCCCCGTTCTTCTGTCTTTTCCCATAATCTCTCATCCCTTTATTAATCAAGGACATATCTACCTCCGTCTTGAACCAACGTTCATAGTTTCCCTTCTAGGATTTGGGATGTCCGCAAATTGCACATCAACAGGGTTCATAGTGTGTTCAAACAAACAATAAGAAAGGCAATAAGGAAGAACAACATTTACAATTAACTACAATAATAATTACCTAGACAGTTTACTTGTATTACCAGCCCAATCTAACCTACCTATTTTTCTAAAATCTGAAAACATACCTTCCCCAAAACAACATCCTATAAGTTTTGACATGAGTCAAATCCACCAAATAATTACCGCAAAAACCCTGTTACTTGCTTTTAGAAACTGCTCTCCTAATTTAGAGTCAGATTTCTAGGGCCTATAACATGGGATCACAGACTGGGGAGGGGAATAATGCGTGTATGGGAAATTTCCTATGCCTCTTGTGGAGGGAGCCTTTTTCTTATTTTTACTTTATTGAAGGTTGATATTGTGAGCCTGCCCCAACAGTGTGATATCATAGGACCTGCCACCAGGAATTTTTTTCCATGAGTTTTTTTTTGACAGAAAAGCTGTTGGTAAAGCCAGCAATGGAGCCAGTGGGCTACACAACACCTTCTTGCCTGAGTTGACAATCAGTCAAAAGACAAAAAAATTTTGTGTCTCTTAGTATATGAACCACAAAACTCAGGTATGACAAGTAACCCAGAAAGCTAATAAAAAGTTATCATTTATTGCATGGGGAATTGGTTATAAAAGTAAAGATGCTTTGCTTCAGCTGTGCAGGGCATTGATGAGACAACATTTGGAATACTGTGTACAATATTGGTCTTCTTATTTAAGGAAAGGTGTAAGTTTGTTAGAAGCAGTTCAGAGAAGGTCTACTAAACTAATATCAAAAATGAGTGGGTTGTCTTATGAGGATAGGTTGAAGAGATTAGGCTTGTATCCACTGGAGTTTGGAAAATTAATAGGTAATTTGATTGGAGCCTTTAAGTCCTGAGGTGCCTTTGCAGAGTTTGATTTGATTTATTACTGCTGCAAGTATTAGTACACATTGAAAAATATTGCTTCTTGCAGGCTACACAGATAATGGATGTGGAGAGGATACTTCAGGTTGTGGGAGAATCTAGAACTAGAAGTCACAGTTTAAAAATAAGGGGTCACTTTTTTAAGACAGAGATGAGGAGATTTTCTTTCTCTCCTGTGGACATGAGTCTTTTGAGCTCATTTCTTCAAAAGGTCCAGTTTATTTATTTATTAGTCATAAGTAGGCTTACATTAACATTGCAATGAAGTTACTGTGAAAATCCCCTAGTTTCCAGTGCCTGTTGGGATACAATGGAAATTTATCATGGCCAATCCACATAACCAGCACGTCTTTCGGACTGTGAGAGGAAATTGGAGCACCCGGAGGAAACCCATGAAGACACTGGGAGAACGTGCTGATTTTGCATAGACAGTGACCCAAGCTGGGAATCAAACCCAATCCCAATAGTGTTCAAATGAACAGGCTGAAGTGTCTGACTGCCTGTACTTCTTTGGGTTCATATGTTTTTATAGAATAATCTTCTTTGCCCTATAAGGTAGATATTAAAATAATGCCCACGTCTGCCTGCTGGTTCTAATAGTTTTGGTATTCACTGAAGATGCTATGCTGTTGCTCTCAGACACATGCTGTTCTGGCCAACATTAATCCCTTAGCCAGACCTTCGAACAGAACACAGAAATAGCTGTTCAATGATTTTGGTGGAACCGTGATCCATTCGACATGATTATCCTGAGGAACGGCGCACTATGTGATCTTCATTTGGCTTTAACATCTAGAACTCGGGGAACTTTAAGTCTAAGCAACCTGTAGCACTCTGCAAATCTCTGAATACATTATGTGCATATCCAGGCGTGAGAATGCTGCATGGCTGCTTCATCTGGTTAACGCAACTGTATCAATTTAATTTGTGCATCTTAGTTACCAAAAAAAGAAGCATACAGGTCTTGTACATTCTTGTGCATTATTATCCACAATCTAATATTTCAATCCACTTTACTTAGCTGTACACTTCAGGCATTTTTAGCTATTGAATTCCAATGTTTTACGTGCCTGAATAAATTTTATAGAATTAAATCTCAGACAATATACTCCAAGCCTTACTCTGCCAAATGTGAAGTGGACAAACACTTTTATCTCTCAACTTGTCGATCACATACACATATGTAGCAGTCTGCTCCATTCGTCCATAGCCCATAAATATTTTGGAAGATACACAAGCAGAAAACCCATTAGTCTCAGTATGAGGAACAGTCCTAGCAATATCTCAATCTATCTCAAACTATAATACTCAACAAATATCATTCGTGCACAGGGGAACCTATTTTCTATCATCTCTTGTTGCCATTTTGCGCCTATTGTCATTTTTTCACAAGCTCTTTCAATAAATCCCATTTATTTTTAATCTGATAATGTCGCCTTTTTATTGTCACTTCTGCCTATTGTTAATTTTTCAGCAGACTATTGTTATGTATTGTAGGCTTATTATCATTTTTCTGCCACTTTAGCAAGCAACATGAAAAGGCCTTCAAATTGAAGATTTCTCGAGCCATTAATTCTGGTTCGAGATTATTTTCACATTTTAGTAATTGTTCTCAGACTTGAAAAGCTGGTATATGGAAACAACATTGCTTTTTAATATTTTTGCAATCTGCATCTGTGAGACTGATAGTCACCAAGACACTACAAAGGAGAGGCAGGACTCCAATTGTGTCAGCGAAATGGGGCAACTACCTCCACTCTCCGTCTTGCTTCTGGACCGAGGAGTTTATTGTTTAAGAACAATCAACAGGAATTTTAAAAGATGTTAAGTGGAGATCAAAAGTGATATCACTGCCTTTTGCATCTCATGCCAAATAATGCAAGTGTTCCACACTTTCCGCGTATAGTGATTGCAGTGTTAATTATTCTGTGTTCGATTTTGTGTGTCTGTTGATTAATTTATGCTCGCTATGTTTGATTGGTTGAGCCTGGGTGTGGATTTAGGGAAAAGAATAAAAACTGCAGATGAGGCTGGAAATTTGAGCTGCAGCATGAATGCAGGCATTTTATGACTGCTTAGATATTTATAAATAAATTTTCTACCAGCGTATAACCTGGACTGTACCTGTTTTGTCTCTGCATCTGCTCCCTCTACTATAGGCACACAATGTGTACCTCTCTACAAGGTGCACTACAAGAACTCATCAAGATTGCAAAGATTCCATTCTCTGTGTGAAAAACTTCCTCTGCACATCTTCCTTAAATTTTCTCCCTCTCACCTTGAACCTGGGCCTCCTTGTAATTCAGTAAGAATTTAGCAACACCAATTTATAATCCAACCGATTTATTTGATAGTAAAAAAGCGAGCTTTCGACTCTGTGTCTTCATCAGGCAAATGCAGTGTTCTGGTCTGCAATAGCACACATCAGCACAGACAGTCAGAGATTGCTGATTAGAATGCGAATCCTTACATCTAACCTGCTATTCAAGTGTTAAAGTGGCGAACAATGTGTGTGAAGGGAATCCTGAGCATTGTTGGAGAATTGTGTATTTTCTCCAGACAGCACAGTAAGTGAGGTTTTTTTGCTAACCCAGGCAAGTTACGGGGGTTACAGATAGTGTGTCATGAAGCCAAGATCCCTGTTAAGACCGTCCTCATGTGTGCGGAGCTTGGCTATCAGTCTCTGCTCAGCGACTCTGCGCTGTCGTGTATCACGAAAGCCCCCTTGAAGAACATTTACCCGCAGGTCGGAGGCCGAATGCCCATGACTGCTGAAGTGTTTGCCCACAGGAAGGGAACTGTTTTGCCTGGTGATTGCTGAGCGATGCTCATTCATCCGCTGTCATAGTGTCTGCATGGTCTCCCCAGTATACCATGCTTCGGGACATCCTTTCTTGCAACGTATTAGGTAGACAACGTTGGCCGAGTTGCAAGTGTATGTACCGTGTACCTGGTGAATGGTATCCTCACGTTTGATGATGTCGTCCATGTCTATGATCCGGCATGTCTTGCAGAGGTTGCTGTGGCAGGGTTGTGTGGTATTGTGGTCACTGTTCTCCTGAAGGTTGGGTAGTTTGCTGCGAACAATGATCTGTTTGAGGTTGTGCGGTTGTCTGAAAGCAAGAAGTGGGGGGGTGGGGATGGCCCTAGCGAGATGTTCATCGTCATCAATGATATGTTGAAGATTCCAGAGAAGATGTCGTAGCTTCTCTGCTCCGGGGAAGTACTGGACAACAAAGGGTACTCTGTCCACCGTGTCCCGTGTTCGTCTTCTGAGGAGGTCAGTGCAGTTTATCGTTGTGGCACGTCGGAACTGTCAATCGATGAGTCGAGTGCCATATCCTGTTCTCACGAGGGCATCCTTCAGCGTTTGGAGGTGTCTGTCACGATCCTCCTCATCTGAGCAAATTCTGTGTATACGGAGGGCTTGTCCATAGGGAATGGCTTCTTTAACGTGTCTAGGGTGGAAGCTGGAGAAGTGGAGCATTGTGAGGTTCTCTGTCGGTTTGCGGTACAGTGAGGTGCTGAGGTGACCGTCCTTGATGGAGGTGCGTGTGTCCAAGAATGCAACTGATTCTGGAGAATAGTCCATGGTGAGTCTGATGGTGGGATGGAACTTGTTGATATCATCATACAGTTGTTTCAAAGATTGTTCACCATGAGTCCAAAGGAAAAAGATGTCATCAATGTATCTAGTATATAACCTTGGTTGGAGATCTCGTGTGGTGAAGAAGTCTTGTTCGAACCTGTGCATGAAGATGTTGGCATACTGAGGTGCGAATTTGGTCCCCATGGCTGTTCCGTGTGTCTGGATGAAAAGCTGATTGTTGAAGGTGAAGACATTGTGGTCCAAGATGAAGCGGATGAGTTGTAAAATTGCATCCGGAAACTGACAGTTGTTGGCATTGAGTACTGAGGCAGTTGCAGCAATACCATCGTCGTGGGGGATGTTGGTGTAGAGTGCCGAGACATCCATTGTGACAAGGAGTGTCCCTGGTTCAACTGCTCCATGTGTGCTGAGTTTCTGCAGGAAGTCTGTAGTGTCAAGACAAAAGCTGGGGGTTCTTTGTACAACGGGTTTCAGGATGCCCTCGATTATAGCCGGAGAGGTTCTCACACAGGGTCCCATTGCCCGATACGATGGGACGGCCGGGTATGTTTGCCTTGTGTATCTTTGGGAGGCAGTAGAGATCTCCAATGCGGGGAGTACGTGGAATGAGAGCCCGGAGGGTGTTCTGAAGGGTGTTCCTCCGTGTAACTGACACTTCCACCCTGAGAAAAAGCCTTTGAATGTCCACCCTGTCTATGCCTGTTATAATTTTGTAGACCTCTATCAGTCTCCCCTCAGCCTCCGTCATTCCAATGAAAACAATCTTAGTTTTTTTTTAATTCATTATCCTAGATCCATTGAATAAGATTGGACATTTAATGTCAAATATTCCATAACGTGTCACAGAAAATGCTTAATCGTTCATATATTAATTAAACTGTCATCAATTTCAGATAGTATGGACAAAATAATTGTGTACACTTTGGATGTAGAGGGAGCTCACAGCCCACAGTCATGTTTAATCAACACACTCCTCATTTCACTTGCCCTTGTGTATCACTTAAGCCAAACTGGTAGGAAAAATAATATGCAGATAGAAACCAGTGGAATGTGGCAACCCTGCGCGTGGAAAATGGCCAACAAAATATCTTGAGCCACAGGTTGTCCAACACTGATTTAGAAGGACATGGACAGAAGACACAAGGGAACAGCACTATTTGGGAATTCCGCTCCAAGTCACTCATCATCCTGATGTGGAAATATAGCACAGTTCCTTCCCAAAATTCCAGAATTCTCTCACAAACAGCATTGTGGGTGTACCTACACCATAGAAACTGCAGTGGTTAAAGGAGGCAGCTCACCATCCCTTTCTCAAGGGCATTTTGGGATGGGCAATAAACATTGACTAGCAACATGTTTTTGCTCCGCTGAGCACCTTCAGTCTGTGCACAATCAGGACACTGACCTTCCAGTTGGTTGCCATTTTAACACATGATCCTGTTTCCATGCCAACATAGAACACTACAGCACAGAACAGGCCCTTCGGCCTTCGATGTTGCGCCAACCAATATAAAAAGCAATGCCCCTCCAAACTAACCCATTCCCTTCTCTTCCATATACTTATCAACTAACCTCTTAAACGCCACCAAACTTGGTGCATCTACAACTGCGGCAGGCAGGGCATTCCACTCCCGAACCATCCTTTGGGTAAAGAACCTACCTCTGATATCCGTCCTATAACTATCACCCCTTAATTTAAAGCTGTGTACCCTCGTGCTAGCTTTCTCCATCCTAGGAAAAAGGCTATCACTGTCCACCCTATCTAAATCTCTAATCATCTTATATGTTTCAATAAGGTCTCCTCTTAGCCGCCTTCTTTCTAACGAAAACAACCTCAAATCCTCAGCCTCTCTTCATAAGACCTGCCCTCCATACCAGGCAACATCCTGGTAAACCTCCTCTGTAACCTCTCCAAAGCCTCCACATCTTTCTTATAATGCGGGGACCAGAACTGCACACAATACTCCAAGTGCGGCCGCACTAGAGTTTTGTACAGTTGCAACATGACGTTGCGGCTCCGAAATTCAATCCCCCTACCAATAACAGCTAAGACTCCATATGCCTTCTTAACAACCTTCTCGACTTGACTGCCTACTTTCAGGGATCTATGCACATACACACCAAGATCCCTCTGTTCATCTAGACTACTAAGAATCCTACCATTTGCCCTATACTCTACACATTTATTATTTCTGCCATATTGCATTACCTCACACTTTTCCACATTAAACTCCATTTGCCACCTCTCGTCCCAGCTCTGCAACTTGTCCAAGTCACTCTGCAAACTATAACACCCCTCTTCACTATCTACCACTCCACCGACTTTAGTGTCATCTGCAAATTTACTAATCCAGCCTTCAATACCCTCATCCAGATCATTTATAAAAATTACAAACAGCAGGGGCCCCAAAACAGACCCCTGAGGTACACCACTTGTCACCGAACTCCAAAATGAATATCTCCCATCAACCACCACCCTCTGTCTTCTATCTGCTAGCCAATTCCTAACTCAATTAGCTAAATCACCCTCTATCCCATACATCTGCATTTTCTGCAGAAGTCTTCCATGGGCCACCTTATCAAACGCCTTACTAAAGTCCATATATCCCACATCAACCGCCTTACCCCCATCCACCTCTCTGGTCACTTTCTCAAAAAACTCAATGAGGTTAGTAAGGCATGACCTACCCTTCACGAAACCATGCTGACTATCCCCAATCAATTCATTTCTCGCTAAATAACTATAAATCCTATCCCTAATAATTCTCTCCAATACCTTGCCCACAACAGAAGTAAGACTCACTGGCCTATAATTCCCAGGAAGGTCTCTCTTCCCCTTCTTAAACAATGGGACCACATTCGCGATCCTCCAGTCCTCCGGAACCACACCCGTAACCAACGAGGACCTGAAGATCAGAGCCAGAGGCTCTGCAATCTCCTCTCTTTCCTCCCAGAGAATCCTAGGGTAAATCCCGTCCGGCCCAGGGGACTTATCCAACTTCAAACCCTCAAGAATATCTAGCACATCCTCCCGATCTACTTCAATACTTTCCAGTTTGCAACCCTGTACCTCAGTGTTCTCCATAACTACATTTACATCACCCTGCGTGAATACCGAAAAGAAATATTTATTCAGTACCTCTCCAATCTCCTCAGGCTCCACGCACAACTTCCCACTGCTGTCTATGACTGGCCCTAGTCTTGTCCTAACCAATCTTCTATTCTTAACATATCTAAAGAAAGCTTTAGGATTCTCCTTAATCCTATCAGCCAAAGTCTTCTCGTGTCCTCGCTTAGCTCTCCTCAATTCACTCTTTAGCTCCCTCCTGGCTAATCTATAGCTATCCATTGCACTAACCGAGCCTTCAAGCCTCATCCTGACATAAGCGTCCTTTTTCCTTTTAACCAGCAAATCAACTTTTTTTGTACACCAAGGTTCTCTTACTCGACCATTTCCTCCTCGCCTGACAAGGACATACTTATCAAGGACTCGCAGCAGCTGCTCCGTGAATAAGCTCCACATTCCAGATGTTCCCAGTCCCTGTAGTTTCCTAGTCCAATCTATGCACCCTAATTCTCTCCTGATGGCCTCATAATTACCCTTCCCCCCAGCTATAACTACTGCCCCCAGCTTCATGCCTATCCCTATCCATCACTAAGATGAACGTAACCGAATTGTGGTCACTATCACCAAAATGTTCACTAACTTCAAGCCTAACACCTGGTCTGGCTCATTGCCCAGCACCAAATCCAATGTAGCCTCACCTCTAGTTGGCCTATCTACATACTGAGTCAAAAAACCTTCCTGCACACTTTGTACGAAAACTGACCCCTCTAACGAGCTAGAGCTTGGCCAAGCTGCAAGAAACTTTTTCCCAGGGTGGAAGAGTCAACTACTAGGAAGCATAGGTTTAAGATGCAAGGGGCAAGGTTTAAAGGAGATATGTGAGGCAGATTTTTTTACACGGAAGGTGGATGCCTGGAACTCATTGCCAAGGGAGGTAATAGAAGCAGATACGGTACTGACTTTTAAGGGGCATCTTGAGAACTACATGAATGAGATGGGAATAGAGAGATATGGTCCCCAGAAGGGTTGGGGATTTTAGTTCAGTTGGGCAGCATGGTCGGTGCAGGCTTGGAGGGTCGAAGGGCCTGTTCCTGTGCTGTAATTTTCTTTGTTCTTGCTGCAATGCTCCACTGAAGCTCAACGCAAACTAGAGGAACAGCGTCTCATCTTCCAGCTAGGCACCTTACAGCCTTCCGGTCTCAACATCAAATTCAACAACTTCAGATGTTTAGCTCTATCCCACCTCGACACCTTTGTTTCCAATTCATTTAATTTTTAACTGTTCTCTTTTTTTATTGTCTTTCTTCATTTTTCCTTTCCCCCTACTCTTTCCTCATATTTTATCCTCCATTTCCTTATCTTTTCTTCCCCCTTGCTTCCCTTTCCCCCCTTTTTCTCAATTTTCCTTCTCTCCCACTCATCCAGCCTCCCCTTTCCCCCCCACGCCCCACATCTTCACCTCTCACAGTTCACCCACTGATTTCAGTTTCTCTGCTATTTGGCCGTTCACACCTTTTATTCTCTCTATGGACTGCCATTAACAGCCTTTCTCCTGGTTTTTGTGGCTATAATTCATCTTTCATTCCCTTCCCCTGCGGTATAAATATCTCCCACTTACCATGCCTTTTAGCTTTGACAAAGGATCATCTGGATTCGAAACATCAGCTCTTTTCTCTCCTTACAGATGCTGCCAGGCCTGTTGAGATTTTCCAGCATTTTCTCTCTGGGCAATAAACATGTCGGCCAACAACACCCAAATCCTATAAAAATGAATTTAAAAAATACAGAAATTATACAACAGTGATTGCTGTCCAAAAGTTGCTATTTTCAAACAGTTGATCTAGACAGGGTGACCAATCCTTATATTGTGGGATAGTCCTGTATTTGTATTTTGGGTTGATTGCTGCTAGAACGTAGGTTCTCCTATAATTCTGTCCTTTAAGAATATAAGAACTAGGAGCAGGAATAGGCCACCTGGCCCTCAAGTCTGTTCTGTCACTCAATAAGATTGTGGTTGATCTTTCCGTGGACTCAATTCCACTTACCTGCCCCCTCACCATAATCTTTAATTCCTTTACTGTTCAAAAATTTATCTATCCTCGCCTTAAAAATTTAAAATTTCATGAGGTAGTCTCAACTGCTTCACTGGGCAGGGAATTCCACAGATTCACAACCCTTTGTATGAAGAAGTTCTTTCTCAATTCAGTCCTAAATCTGCTTCCCCTTATTTTGAGGCCATGCTCCCTAGTTCTAGTTTCACCTGTCAGTGGAAACAACCTCTCTGCTTCTATCTTCTCTATTCCTTTCATAACGTTATATGCTTCTAAAAGATGTCCCGTCATTCTTGTGAATTCCAGTGAGTATAGCCTCAGTTACTCAGTCTCTCCCCATAAGCTAAACCTTTCAACTCCAGAATCAACCTAGTGAATCTCCTCTGCACCCCCTCCAGTGCCAGTATATCCTTTCTCAAGTAAGGAGGTTAAAAGTATACGCAGTACTCCAGGTGTGGCCTCACCAGCATCTTATACACCTACAACTAAACCTTGCTGTTGTTAAACTCCATCCCTCTCTCAATGAAGACAAAATTCCATTTACCTTTTTAATTACCTGCTGCACCTGCAAACCAACTCTTCGCGATTCTTGCACAAAGACCCCAGGTCCCTCTGCACAGCAGCATGCTGCAATTTTTTGCCACTTTGCTGTTATTCCGAACAAAATGGATGATGTCGTTTTACTCCATCTGCCGGCCCCTTGCCCACTCACTTAGACTATCTCTATCCCTTTGCAGACTTTCAGCACACTTTGCTCTGCCACTCATCTTAGTGTCATCTGCAAATTTTGACACACTAACTTGGTCCCCAACTCCAAATCATCTAAACAATTGTGGTCCCAACACTGATCCCAAAGACACACCACTAGTCACTGATCGCCAACCAGAAAAACATCCATTTACCCCACTCTTTGCTTTCTGTTAGGTAACTAATCCTCTATCTGTACTAATATATTACCTGTAACACCGTGCACCTTTATCTTATGTAGCTTTCTTTTCCTTGTTAAATGCCTTCTGGAAATCCAGATACACCACATCCTGAGGTTTCCCATTGTCCACTGTACTCGTTGTCAAAGACGTTCACCAAGTTAGTCAAACATGACCTTCCCTTCATAAACCTTCATTAACAATGGGACAATTTCGTTATTTCTTCCTTGATGATAGATTCAAGTGTTTTCCCTACTATTGAAGTTATGCTAACCAGCCTATAGTTACCCACCTTTTGTCTACCTCCTTTTTTTAAATAGTCGAGTCACATTTACTGTTTTCCAACCTGCAGAATTCACGCCAGAGTCCAGTGAATTTTGGTAAATTACAACTAGTGCATTTGCTATTTCTCCTGCCATTTCTTTCCATCAGGGCCAGGAGACTTGTCTACTTTTAGCCCCATTGATTCAACCAACACTATCTCTTTCATGATAATGATAGTTTCTAGGTCTCACCTGCCATAGCCTTCCTGTCACCAATTTTTGGCATGTTATTTGTGTCTTCCACTGTGAAGACTGATACAAAATACCTGTTTAATGCCTCAGCCATTTTCTCATTTCCCAGTTATTATATCTCCCTTCTCACCCCCTAAAGCTGAAATGTTTATTTCAGCCACTCTTTTTTGTTTTATATATTTTTGGAAAATTCTACTATCTGTTTTTATATTCTGAGTATTTTATTCTCATAATTCATCTTACTTTATAGCTTTTTTTCTGGCTTTCTATTGACCATTACTTAGTTAATGGTAGGGCATTGGGGAGAGTTACGGAACAAAGAGATCCACTGGTACATGTTCATAGCTCCTTGAAAGTGTATTCATAGAGTGGTGAAGAAAGCATTCAGCATGCTTGGTTTCATCAGTCAGAATATTGAATAGAGGAGTTGCTTGCCTTGTTGAAGTTGTGTAAGACATTGGTAAGGCCACACTTGGAATACTGTGTGCAGTTCTGGTCACCCTATTATAGAAAAAATATTATTAAACAAGAAAGAGTGTAGAAAAGATATAGTAGGATGCTACCAGGACTTGATGGCTTGAGTTATAAGGAGAGGCTGGATAGACTGGGACTTGTTTCTTTGGTGCATAGGAGGCTGAGGGGTGATCTTACAGAGTTCTATAAAATAGTGAGGGGCATAGACAAGGTAAATAGTCAATATCTTTTCCCAAAGTTAGGGGAGTCTAAAACTAGAGGGCATAGGTTTAAGATTAAGAGGAGAGATACAAAAGAGGGACAATTCTTTCACACAAAAAATGGTGAGTGCCTAGAACATGCTGCCAGAGGTAATAGTGGAGACAGATATAATTTTGTCTCTCAAAAAGCATTTAGATAGTTACATGGGTAGGGTGGGTGTAAAAGGATATGGGCCAAATGTGGGCAACTGGGATTAGCTTAGTAGTTTAAAAAAATGGCAGCATGGACAAGTTGGGCCAAAGGGCTGCTTCCAAGCTGTAAACCTCTATGACTCTATGACCTTTAAAGATTTCCCGATCCTTTGATTTCCCACTAATTTTTGCCACTTTTCTTTATTTCCTTAGATATCCAGGGCTGACTACCTCTTTTGCTACAGTCCTTCCTTATCACTGGTATATACTTTTGCTGAGCACTGTGCAAAATTGGTTTGGAAGTCCTCCACTGTTCTTCAGTTATCCCACTATAAAATTTTTGTTCCCAGTCTACTTTAGCCAACGTTTAGGCAACCTTAGCAAATGCTCTGTATTTGCAGTACTCATTCTCCTTTTTGTGAGTTTTCACATCGCTAGCAGCCCCACTTCACACTTTAACACTGCCCCCGCTTCCCTCCCCCCAGCCCACATGTTGGAGTGTCTCTTGATCTGTGTTATCTTGCTTCAGTAGAAATTAATTTCTCTGTACACGTTAAAAAATCCCAAGTTCTCAAGACTTTTTCTGGAGAAAGAATGCTCATCCAGACTTGATGATAATAGCTTTGGCCTCCCTTGTCCAAAGCTTCCCCTCTCCCCTAGTCTCAACACCATCCAGAACCCTGTCCCTGTAAGTTTCCATGGTTTCAAACATAGAGTCATAGAATTCCTATCTTGCAAAAGGAGGCCATTCACCCAATGAATCTGCACCGAACATAATCCCACCCAGTTGCTATTCCTGTTACCCTTCCTATTTATCCTGTTAAACACCATCCCCCCCCCGACCACGAGTGTTAATTTAGCATGGCCAATCAAACTAACATGCACATTTTTGGACTGTGGGAGGAAACCTACGCAAACACAGGGAGAATGTGCAAACTCCACACTATCACCTGAGGCTGGAATTGAACCCAGGTTCCTGGTGCTGTGAGGCAGCAGTGCTAACCGCTATGCCACGGTGCCACCTCCAAATCCCTGATGATGGTCTCCATCTGCAGCATCCTGAAACTACTTTGTTTCAGACTACAGACTGACTGAGACCATGGCCTTGATATTAACATGGGGGTGGGAAAGGAATGGAGGTGGGGGTGACAATCAGCAAAAAATGTTCAACTTGACTGATCTGCTATACTTCCATTTTTTTTAATCATTCATCGGATGTGGACATCATTGGCTGGCCAGCATCCCTGAGGACATGTGAAAGTCAACCACATTGTTATGGATCTGGAGTCACATGTAGGCCAGAGCAGATAAGGATGGCAGATTTCCCTCCCTGAAGGACATTAATGAACCAGATGGGTTTCTTAACGACAATCATTTCATGGTCATCATTAATTCCAGATTTTTATTGAATTCAAATTTCACTATGGTGGAATTTGAACCTGGGTCCCCAGACGCTGACCCGGGGCCTCTGGGTTACCAGTGACAATACCACTGCTCCACAGCCTCCCCAACCGAGATTAAGGATTGAAAAAAAATGTTCTTCCCACCCAAGTAATTAAATATATGGAATATACTCCTGGCAAAATCATTTCAGTTTCAATTAGTCTAGTCATGCAAAAGGAATGAAAACCCAGTGAGGATTAAAAGTGATGGTTATACAAATGATTGAACACTATAAAGCTTGATGGTCCTCTGTAACTGAGATCGGAAGTGCTGTCTACGGAGGATGGGGTTGAAATAGAACAGCACAGGACAGGAAACAGGCCCTTCGGCCCTACAACAAATAGAAGTGAAAGGATAGCTGAAAATATACTGAAGTATTTGCTTGATTATCTTTGAGGATCAGATACCAGTGATGGGCAAGGTTGGCCCACGGATGGGCTCTATGACAAAAAGAGGACTTGACCAACTGTGATTCTGTGAATAAGATTGAATACATGCCGACTATTTTATAATAAGTTATAGAAAATTCTTGATCATTTATATTTTTGACGATTTATTATTGTCACATAAATTAGTATACAGTGAAAAGTACTGTTTCTTGTGTGCTATACAGACAAAAATACAGCATGCAGAGAGGGAAAGGAGAGGATGCAGAATGTAGTTTACAGTTACAGGTAGGGTTAATTAGCTAAATCACCCTCTATTCCACACATCTGCATTTTCTGTAGAAGTCTTCCATGGGCCACCTTATCAAACGCCTTACTAAAGTCCATATATACTACATCAACCGCCTTACCCCCATCCACCTCTCTGGTCACTTTCTCAAAAACTCAATGAGGTTAGTAAGGCATGACCTACCCTTCACGAAACCATGCTGACTATCCCCAATCAGTTCATTTCTCTCTAAATAACTATAAATCCTATCCCTAATAATTCTCTCCAATACCTTGCCCACAACAGAAGTAAGACTCACTGGCCTATAATTCCCAGGAAGGTCTCTCTTCCCCTTCTTAAACAATGGGACCACATTCGCCATCCTCCAGTCCTCCGGCACCACACCCGTAACCAACGAGGACCTGAAGATCAGCGCCAGAGGCTCTGCAATCTCCTCTCTTGCCTCTCAGAGAATCCTAGGGTAAATCCCGTCCGGCCCAGGGGACTTATCCAACTTCAAACCCTCGAGAATTTCTAACACATCCTCCCTATCTACTACAATACTCCCCAATTTGCAACCCTGTACCTCAGTGCTCTCCACAGCTACATTTCCAGCTCTCTGCGTGAATACCGAAGAGAAATATTTATTCAGTGCCTCACCAATCTCTTCAGGCTCCACGCACAACTTCCCACTGCTGTCTATGACTGGCCCTAATCTTGCCCTAACCAATCTTCTCTTCTTAACATATCTAAAGAAAGCTTTAGGATTCTCCTTAATCCTATCAGCCAAAGTCTTCTCGTGTCCTCTCTTAGCTCTCCTCAATTCACTCTTTAGCTCCCTCCTGGCTAATCTATAGCTATCCATTGCACTAACCTGGCCTTCAATCCTCATCCTGACATAAGCCTCCTTTTTCCTTTTAACCAGCAAATCAACTTTTTTTGTACACCAAGGTTCTCTTACTCGACCATTTCCTCCCTGCCTGACAGGGACATACTTATCAAGGACTCGCAGCAGCTGCTCCTTGAATAAGCACCACATTCCAGATGTTTCTTGCCGTCTTGTTCAGAACAAGAGCTATGCCAAGCTGTGTTACAACCAGAAAGGATATTTTCTATATATTAAGAGAGCTAAATCAAATGATAAAACAAATCAACTTCAAATGGTAAAAACAAAAGAAATATTTACACTTTGGAAGTAGAGGGAGCTTACGGCACTCTCAGTCAATGTTGTGCGCAATCAGCATACACCTCATCACTTGAATTGTCCTAGCTTTATCTGAGTATCACTTCAGTCATACTGGTAGGAAAAAAGCTATATGGATAGAAATCAGTGGAATGTGGCAACCCTGAGCATGCACATACAAAACATCTCAGAATCCAGATGGGTGCAGGTTGTCCATCACTGATTTATACAGTGCTTTCCCTGAATAAATTATTCAAGTGATCTAAAGTACATAACAAAATAAATTCCAGATTGTCCATTATAGGCTTTGAGAGCCAAGTGCTCTTCTGTCACTACTGCACACATCCTCACATTGAAATCAATGAGAGGCCTTAAAGACAAAGAAGTGGAGAGACAAATCCTACTGACAAGAGATAAATAGAAGGGTCCATTATTGAACCAACAACAGCAGTTGTGCATTCTGATATAATTTTTTTGCTTAGATAGCTTTGATCACCCAACAATATACTAATAGCCAACATCACTTCTGTTGTTTAGTAACTAAAGAGAGGTTAGAGGGATTTTTAACTTAACATTGGATTTGGTCTGTGGACTTTTATATTATCAAAAGAATATGAGTTCCATGATGAGAAGTGCTTTTTTGGGTTATGGACCATAAAATAATGACTTGCAAAGCAATGGAAAGCAGCCCAAACATTCCAATTTAATCTGCTTTTTTTTCATGCCTTTGAGAGATTGCGATTCAATAAACACAATAATGGAATAAGGGCCTCATTAATACTTTGCGATCATGGATTGAATTTTACATTTTCCACTGAAAAATATATTCAGTGAACTGAAAGAAAAGGGTGGGCATCATGTTAGATTATAACAGGGATATTCAATATTAACAGATGTAAACTTGGTTTTATTTTTAATTCAGTTGTGCGACATAGGCATTGCTGGCTGGCTGGCATTTATTGCCCATCCCCAATTGCCTGAAGGCATTTGAGAATGAACCACATTGCTGTGGCTCTGGAGACACATGTAGATCAGACCAGGTATGGATGGCAGATTTCCTACTCTCTAGGACTTGAGTGAAACAGATGGGTTTTTCCGACAATCAACAATGATTTCATGGTCATCCATAGATTCTTAATTCCAGATATTTTTTAATCGAATTTAAATTCCACCAACTGCTGTGGTGGGATTCGAACCCCAGTCCCCTGAACATTAGGTGAGTTTCTGGATTAATCATTTTGCGATAATACCACTAGGCCATTGCCTCCCTTATACCTAGCAACGTGGAAGGTGAGTGGAAGAGAAAACTGCATTCAACTTCTCTGATGTGGCAACATGAGTCGTGTAGGAAAGATATTCGCCCCATTCCATGGTTAATGAGGGAAAATGACACATAACAGGATTTACCAAATGATTTCACTTTTGCTTTATTTCCATTTTCCACAACAAAATCCAAGGTTGTGTCTGGAAAAAGCAGAGGCAGGTACAATTTTATGTTTTAAAAAGCATTTAGATACTTACATAGATACGATGGGATATAGAGGGATATGGGTCAAACGAGGGCAATTAGGATTAGCTTAGCAAGTTTTAGAAAAAAAAGTGTCATGGACAAGTTGGGCCTAAGAGCCTGTTTGCATGTTGTAAACCTCTATGACTGTATAACACAAGTGCCTATTATTACTTAATAAAAGCAAATTACCGTAAATGCTGGAATCTGAGACCAAAAGGGAAAATGTTGGAAAATCCCAGGTCTGGCAGCATCTGTAAGAGAGAAAAGAGCTGATGTTTTGATTCCAAATTACCTTTTGTCAAAGTTACTATTGATGATATTGTAGACAAATGCTTTGAGGGAAATTTTAATATTTTTAATTTTTTTGGAAGAGAAGGTTGAGACTAGGTGAGCTGTCAAAGTTTTAAATACCTGAAACACAATGCCAAACCTAACTCCAAACTTCCCATGTTGCAAAGTTGGGCAGTGTAATTGTAGATTGGGAGGTAGGAAGTTAGAATTTGGTGTTTGTAAAATTGTAAAATTTTAGGGATGAGAGCACTCTGAGGTCCCATTAAAAGGTGATGTTTTTTTCTGTGATTAGAGATTTAAAAATGCAAGTACACACACAGCCCAAAATGAAACATTTGTATCAAAAGGCCAAGCAGCAATTTTATCAAGACAAAGAATTTAGACTATCAATTTGAATCAGGCACTTAGATACCAAAAACCTATTAAAATTACATCTGATAGATTTGACAACTTAAAATCAATCCTACTGTGGGAAATATTGGTATGTCATTTTTTTCAAGAGAGAGAGAGAATAGATGGCTCTCATAGTTTCATCTATGTCTTAGAGAAAATACCATCTAGATAGCAAAGGTAACAAAGAAGAAAGAAGTTCCAGACAGAAGAATTAACAGAGAAAGCTCAGAATATTCCAGAAGATATAAAACCTGGTTATAATTTAGAGAGTACTAAATTCTATTTTGTAAATGTGTAGGAATCGTATTGATCTGGACAACATTCCATTAGAATCCTGTTTTATTTGGGAATAGTTAATAGTTAGAAGGGATTTATTTGTTTGTTAATAGTTCGGTTACTTTGCTCATTGTTAGGTAGATAAATAAATAATTATGGGTTGATTTTAAAGTAAGTGTCAGAGACTTATTTTTATTTAATCACTAGAAGTTGCTGAAGAGCACACAGAGTATGTTTACAGATTATAAGGCAAGATGCTCTTCTTTGGGTGTTTTGGTGTTAGTTCTTAACCTTTGCTTTATAACACCACATCATAATTTAACAGAGGTGGGACTCAGGAACTACCAAAAAACAAAGGCCATGATCTTATCAGATTGCAGAGCAGGCTGATGGAGACTATGGACAGAAATCTCCAATCTTGCCCACAGCTGGAGGAATGGAGGAATGGAATGGATGGGGTTTTGATTGAACCAAATTCTCTGTCCTTGCTGGCAGTGGGGACAGGGTGAATGCAATGGGAGAATCCCATCCTATACTCATATGCATGTTTGGGAAGAGTGATAGCAGTTCACCCACTTCCAGAAGAGATGGCCATTAGAAAACTTACATCAGTCGAAGACCACCAACCCTTTTATCTGTGATCAGGAATCAAATACCTTTGGAATCGAGCCCAACCTCCAAGTCAGTTTAACACAGCAGTGAGTTTCTCACTTGCCCCTCCAATTAGGGCTTATTCCAGAGTGCTCCCTGCCCAACAGTGAGGCACATTTGTCAGTCAAGAAGGGAGGGAAGCTTGTGGGAAAAAAAGTGCATGCTAGAAATGGGGAGATAGTGGTTCAGTGGTAAGGTGGCATGATGGCACAATGGTTAGCACTAGTGCATCACAGCACTATGGACCCAGGTTCGATTCTGGCCTCAGGTAACTGTTTGGAGTTTGTACAATCTTTGTGTTTGTGTGGGTTTCCTCTGGGTTCTTCAGTTTCCTCCCACAGCCCAAAGGTTAGATGGATTGACCATGCTAAATTGCATCCTTGTGTCCCAACATGTGTAGGTCAGGGGATTAGCAAGGTATGTAAGAGGTGTTATGGGGATAGGATGGGGGAGACTCTGGGTATTCTGTTGGAGGTATGGTGCAGACTCGATGGGCTGATGCTTTTATGCTGTAAACATACACGTATCAATCCACATGTTGCCCTTTTATGTAATGCTAGGTTTTGGAGGGAGTTGGGGAATGGGATTAGATACCCTAAGACTCAAGTTGTAAAGCCCTAACTATATTAGGGGTTATAGGTTTTAAACAAGAATGTGGTTTGCAAATATGGATTCAAAATAATAACAGATTTATTGAAGGAGCTGTTGCCTGTACAGATGACAAACTGAAAGTAAAACAGTAGCTTCTGCAACAACTTAATATCAATACAATCAAATTCTGTGATCAGTTCTGAAAGTAATCTTCAATCCCTTAAATATATAATATTCCTCCACCTTTACTCTTGTGGTCATAACAAATTTCTATGCTGTTATAAATAGGATCAATAATACTCCAGGACACAGTACTATGCATCATTAATCATTATACATAGTCAATAAGACATTTCTTCTCTTAGAACTAATTCTGCATCCTTCTCACAGGATGTGGTAGCATAGACACAATTACCAGGAAACTCAGATTCACTAAATCTTCCATAGTAGTATTCAAAGTATGAAGGACTAAAAAGGTTGGAGAGGATTCTGAGAAATCATTTTGCTATGGCAACAATGGTACATGACAACATGACAACATGTCATCGCCAAACTAGTTCATTTTTGGTTAGAGCTGTTTCTTCAGAAAGAACTCTTCAAAACTGCAGCAAATGAAACAACAACATTTATAAATCAAAGAAAGGGTTTAATAAACAAACATCACTTTGAGCCTCACCCTAGGCCACTTCAAACTTGCCACAATGCTACACAGTTCCTTACTTACAGTTAATTAGTTGGTCAGTTGACTATTACATCACTGTGATTGGTTTTACTGGGTCAGCTGATACTTACATCTTGTTCCCATTGGTCATATTAAATTGAACACAAATTTGTCACTAGTTACATTCTAACATGAGCCATGTAAGAAGTTGACCTGTTTTTGCTAAACTAGGACTGGTACCCGTTTCTTAATCATGGCATAAATATACAACAACTCTCAATCTCCTGGTTAAAATGAGTAGAACATAGAACATAGAACATTACAGCACAGAACAGGCCCTTCGGCCTTCGATGTTGTGCCGACCAAAATAAAAAGCAATGCCCCTCCAAACTAACCCATTCCCTTCTCTTCCATATACTTATCAATTAACCTCTTAAACGCCACCAAACTTGGCACATCTACAACAGCTGCAGGCAGGGCATTCCACTCCCTAATCACTCTTTGAGTAAAGAACCTACCTCTGATATCCGTCCTATAACTCATACCCCTTACTTTAAAGCTGTGTCCCCTCGTGCTAGCTTTCTCCATCCTAGGAAAAAGGCTATCACTGTCCACCCTATCTCAACCTCTAATCATCTTATATGCTTCAATAAGATCCCCTCTTAGCCGCCTCCTTTCTAACCAAAACAACCTCAAATCCTTCAACCTCTCTTCATAGGACCTGCCCTCCATACCAGGCAACATCCTGGTAACCTCCTCTGTACCCTCTCCAATGCCTCCACATCTTTCTTATAATGTGGGGACCAGAACTGCACACAATACTCCAAGTGCGGCCGCACTAGAGTTTTGTACAGTTGCAACATGACGTTGCGGCTCCGAAATTCAATCCCCCTACCAATAAAGCTAAGACTCCGTATGCCTTCTTAACAACCTTATCGACTTGACTGCCTACTTTCAGGGATCTATGCACAAATACACCAAGATCCCTCTGTTCATCAACACTATTAAGAATCCTACCATTACCCCTATACTCTACACATTTATTATTCCTGCCAAAGTGCATTACCTCACACTTTTCCACATTAAACTCCATTTGCCACCTCTCGGCCCAGCTCTGCAACTTGTCCAAGTCACTCTGTAAACTATAACACCCCTCTTCACTATCTAACACCCCTCTTCACTATCTAAGAAGAAGTATTCTTCTTCTAGAAGAGTATTCTTCAATATAAGAAGAGTATAATACAAGAAGAGAATACAAGAAGAGAATACAAGAAGAGAATACAAGAAGAGTATTCTTCTTGTCTAGTATATTGAGACTATAGGTAATAATAAGTCAAACATAGTTTTCAACTTTCTCTTTAAGAACAAAGAACAAGAACAACACAGCATAGGAAACAAGCCTGCATTGCCCATTTTAACACTCAGTGAGTGTCTTATTCAAGTCTTTTGTTGATCGTCAACATTTTTATCTACCTCTAGTGGACTTCACAATAAAGGGGTGCAAATTTAGGGAATTATATGTGCGCCAGATTAAGGAAGATCCAATTCAGGATCAATTTATTGACACTAATCAGCCTAAAAAGCATGTTTTTGGTATGTGGGAGGAAACCAGAATACCCAGAGAAAGCCCACGCAAGCACAGGGAGAATGTGTAACTAAGAGTAGTAATGTCGGTAAACCTTGAGGAGTAAAATATTTGGGTTTCTATAAGATGTGAAAATCTTTGATTTGATTTGATTTAATATTATTACGTGTATTAGCATAGGGGGAAAAGTCTTGTTTCTTGCATGTTATACAGATAGAGCATACCATTTGTAGAGATGGAAATGAGAGAGTGCTCTCGCCCTTGAAGTTTTTAAGGAATGTTTCAAAGATTGTACAATTCTTTCGGTTCATCCATTGGTTGAAGGATGATAATGTATGTACTGAATACTATCTTGTTTGAGGTAACCCTTGACTCTTATGAAATAAACTATGAACTATTATCGCTAACAATCTGCCAGACTTTGTAAAAATTCATCAAGTTTGTCAATGGTTTGTTCAAACGTAGTAGGCCTCATGATAACTTCTGGCCACTTTGAGTGCATATCAATTATGACTAAGAACAGTGAACTCTCAAACAGACCAGCAAAATCTACATGTAATTGTTGCCATGGCATTTTAAGCCAGTCCCAAGGATATAAAGGAGACAACATAAGACCATAAAACCATCAGATATATGAGCAGAATTTGGTCACTCGGCCCATCGAGTCTGCTCCGCCATTCAATCATGGCTGATATTTTTCTCATCCCCATTCTCCTGCCTTTTCCCATAACCTTTGATCCGTTATTAATCAAGAATCTATCTATCTCTGTCTTAAAAACACTCAATGACCAGGCCTCCACGGCCTTCTGCAGCAAAGATTTCCACAGATTCACCACTCTCTGGCTGAAGAAATCTTTCCTCATCTCTGTTTTAAAGGATCATCCCTTCAGCCTGAGGTTGTACTTTCTGGTTCTAGTTGTTTTCCTACTAGTGGAAATATCCCATCACATCCACTCTATCCAGGCCTCGCAGTATCCTGTAAATTCCAATAAGATGCTCTTTAGCCCACTGTATCTGAGTTGTCATTTTGGAAGATCTATCCAATGAATCCCATCCTCCTGTTCTTGCCTCAGAGCATTGCATATTGCTTCTCTTCAATTATATATCCAATTCCCATTTAAAAGTTACTATCAAACCTCCACCACTTTTGCGGTTAGTGCTATCCAATTCATCAAAAATCATTGCAATAAAAACATCTCATGTGGAAGTTTTGCTCCTTATGTTAAACTTGTGATCTCTGATTACAGACTATGTGTCATTGGAAACAGTTTCTCCCCAATCCCTCATAATTTTGAACACATCATCAAATCTCCCTTTAACCTTCTCTGCTCCAGGGAAAACTTCTGAAGTCCCTCCACATTACTGAAATCCATCCACTCTGGAGCCATTCCGGTAAACCTTCTCTGCACACTCTCCAACATTTTGACATTCAAAACATTGGAACATGGAATTAGGAACAAAAGTACACAAATTCCACCCTTTGAGCCTGCTCCCTCATTCTATCAGATCATAGCTGGTCTCAAATTCACTTTCCTACCTGTTCCCCTGTCTCTTTATCCCTTTTTTAAATTAGAAAATTACTTATCTCCTTCTTGGAACTAATCAATGATTCAGACTCCACTGTTCCATAAATTTACTACCCTCTGCAAAAAGTAGTTTCTCCTCATCTCAGTTTTAAATCTACCACCTCTCAACCTGTGACCTCTTGTTCTAGATTTCCCTATAACAGGAAACATTTGGTCTACATTTACTTTATCAATCCCTTTTGAAATTTTATATACCTTGATCAGATCTTCTCTCATCCTCCTAAACTCCAGCGAGTACAAGCCCAAACTGTTTAATCTCTCCTCAGATATTAACCTCTTCATCCCCAGAATCAATCCGGTGAACCTCCTCTGAACTGCCTCCAATGCAACCATAGCCTTCCTCAAATAAGGAGACCAAAACAATACTCCATGAGTGTTCTCACTGACATCCTGTACAATCACAACAACACTCTTCCTCAAGTGTCCTGCTCCATCTGGGGCAAAACAATTGTTTTGCCAGAAATTATTTGCTCTTGTTCTCTATAAGTCTATTTATACATTCAAGGACCCCATATGCCTTTTTATCAGCCCTATCCACTTATCCTGCTACCTTCTAACATTTCCGTAACACATGCCAGTACATTCTTAACAACAATTAGTCCAAAGATGTGCAGGTTAAGTGCATTAGTCATGCTAAATTCTCCCTCAATGTACCCAAACATGTGCCGGAATGTGGCGACGAAGGAATTTTCACAATAACTTCATTACAGCCTACTTGTGATTAATGAATAACTTACTTACTTAATAATGTTGGCCTCATCACTGATGGCCACATACCGTAAAAAACAACAAGAAAAGTCCCTCCTCTGGGAAAAGATAAATCTTATGCATGAGTAGACACACTAATAGACTGCAACCAAATAAAGAAATTGAGGTGGCTGGATTAATCATCTAATCACCATATGCTTTTTAAAACTCATTGATAAATATACCACAAAGCTTCATCGGCCAGCCGTAGATTTACAAACTATCTATTGATCTGTAAGGTGCTGATATTTCTATAAACCACTTCACATTTATAAATAACTTGCGTCTTTATAAACTATCCCTACCTTAACATGTCTTCTCTATTAACAACGTAAAGCTTTATAAATCAGCCAAGCTTTACAAAGTGCCCTATCTTTATAAACCACCTGTAGATTTCTAAACCACCCAAAACCCTATAAATTGACAAAGCTATATAAAACATAAAAACCCCTAACTTTATAAATAGTGGATCCTTAACAAACCACCCATAATTTATAAGCCATTATAGCTCTATAAGTAATGCAAGCTTTATAAAGAGCCTAAGCCCTATCAACTACCCATTTCTCCATTATCTTTCCTTTATCTTTATAAATTATCCATAACTCTGTAAACCAACCAAGCTTTACAAGCCAGCCACAGGTTTAAAAAGTCCCCAAGTGTTATCAATCATCCATAGCCTTAGAAAGCACCCATTGCTCTCGAAAGCATCATCACTTAATAAATCACGCAGCTTTATAAACAACCCTAATTTTATTAACCCCGTCAACCTCCATGTGCTCCTCCAAAATTCTACAAATGAACTAAAAATGTTTTGAGGGGTTTTGTTTGTCATCTTGACATTGTTGGACGATGATGGGTAGATTTGTTAAGCAAGATTCTAATAATTGCTTAGTAGTGCAGAACCTAAGTATTGTTGAAAGAAGAGACACACTGAAACTTTTAACCTTGTGCTTATCAGGACACTTTGCAAGAATACTGGTGGAAAGAGAAAGGAACAATTTATATTGCACGAAAGGAAAGTTCTGAGTCGTTGGCAAGGAGACTTGGATTGCTGTGGAGAATGCAGCAGATGACTAACAATTAATTGCTGAGCATTGTTTGAAATTTAAACCAGGCAACTTGATCCTGATTTGTTAAGCCGTTGCCCTGAGGAACAAATCAATGAATGATTGTAACTTGTTTTGTTTAGCTGAAACAGGTGAAATGAGTTCAAGTCCAGATGACTCCTTTCTGGACTCAAAATTTCAGCTCTTTTCTCTCTTTACAGACGCTGCCAGACCTGTTGAGATTATCCAGCATTTTCTCTTTTGGTTTCAGATTCCAGCGTCCGCAGTAATTTGCTTTTATTTTAGCTTTATGAACCTTTCTAAAGCTTTATTGCAACTGTTTCTGTTTCAGATGCACAAATCACTGCAAACAGTGACACAGATTAATAAGACCATTAAAAAAAAAGCAAGCAGAGCACTGGAACTTCTTTCTAATGGGGTAGAATTGAAATTAGAGAAGTTTTATAAAGCTTGTAGGCAGCATGGAGGCACAGTGGTTAACATTGCTGCCTCACAGCGCCAGGGCCCTGGGTTCGATTCCTGGCTTGGGTCAATATCTGTGTGGAGTTTACACATTCTCCCCATGTCTGCATGGGTTTGCTCCGGATGTTCCAGCTTCCTCCCACAGTCTGAAAGACATGTTGGGTTAGGTGCATTGACCTGAACAGGCACCGGACTGCAGTGACTAGGGAAATTTCACAATTACTTCATTGCAGTGTTAATATAAGCCTTACTTGTGACTAATAAATAAACTTTAACTTTAGAACCTTGGTTAACCTACAGTTGGAGCACAGATTTGGTCTTCATGTTATAAAAAAGATATAGGTGAATGTTGAAAAATGCAGGTAATAATAAAAACTGAGAGGGTATGTCATCAGAAAAGGTTAACAGACTGGGGCTCTCTCCTACAGTAAAGAGAAGCTGAGGAATGACCAAATTGAGGTCTCCAAGGTTATGAAAAGATTTGACAGGAGAAAGAAAACATTTTCACTTACGGGGAACGAGAGGTCACAAAATGTCAGGTAATAGTTGGGAAAATGTTGGAAATTTTTAAGGCTTGTGATAGCTGGACACTTAGATAATAATGTTCTGACTGGGCATAGTCAACGTAAACTTATGAATGGAAATGCTTAATGAATCTGTTGGAATTTTTTGAGGACATTACTAACAGAATTAATAAAGAGGATTATCAGAAGGCTTTCTTCCACAGGAGTGAGTGAGCAAAATTAAAACACATGGGGTAGGAGGTAATATACTGCTATGGATTACTATTTGGTAAAGGGCAAGAAACAAAGAGTAGGAATAAGTGAGTCATTGTCACATTGACAGCCATGAACTAATGGGTTACCCCAAGAATCAGTGCTTCTGCCCCAGCTGTTCACAATATGTATCAATGATTTGGATGCAGAAATCACATACAATATTTTCAAATCCATGGGTGACACAAATCTAGGTGGGAATCTGTTTTGTGAAGAAGATACAAAGCGGCTTCAAGGGGATTTGGACAAACTTGCAGATGAATTTTTGGGTCCTACCTACCACAGGAATCATGGGGGCAGGAGAGAAAATTTGGTGAATCATTTAATGGTCTATTGACCTCAGGCAGGAATTTCCAGTCTTGGGGCAAGCATGGCTGGAAAATCCTACCCTCCTGAGAAATTAGGGGCATTGATGGGATTTCTTAACTATGGCATCAGCATGGAGATTCCAGGATAGGTTGTTGGTGTTCTGTACACTTAGAAATTTTACATGAATGAGTGAAAAAGCAATATTAACATAAGTCTGCCAAACAATCCACTTTTAGCACAACCCCAATTACAATATGAGTATCAAAATAAAGTAGAATAAAATGCAATAAAACAGAGATCTATCAAAGGAAGGACTTCAATTGAGACTATCACTGCAACAACAAAAATGACTCGCAATAATAGGTTCAAGCATCATCTATTGTTTCAAGCCATTTATATTTTAAACCATGCTTTTTAAAACCTTAAAACTGAATGCTTTTGCACTCTTTAGTCATAAATTTGTTATTGTCAAACTAATATTACTCATCATAATGCAAATTGCCATAGCTACTAAATCAGATACAAAAGATTCACCACTCAATTTCCACAGAATACTCATATCCTGTGCATATGTGTCGATCTATCTCAAGGCACAGTTCACAAAGTAAATCATCGTTACAGAATACTATGATTTTAATAATTTTAAAATAGTAAAACCTTAAACAAAGTAAAACATGAATGACATTAACAGGACTAGGCAGGGTAGATGCAGGAAGGATGTTCCTGATGGTGGGGGAGTCCAGAACCAAACGTCACAGTCTGAGGATGTGGGGTGGACCATTTAGGATGGAGGTGAGAAGACATTTCATCATCCAAAGAACGATGAGCCTATAGAATTCCTTACCACAGGAAGTAACTGATGGCAAAACATTGAATGTATTCAAGAGGCGGCTGGATATAGTACTTTTGGCAAATGGCATCAAAGATTATGGGGAGAAAGCAGGATTAGGCTACAGCGTTGGATGATCAGCCATGATCGTATGAATGGTGGAGAACTCAAAGAGCCAAGTAGCTTCCTTCTGCTCTTATCTTCTCTATTTTTATGTTATTAGCACCTCCTGTTAGCCTATCAGTTTAGCATAGTCCTTTGATGTCGTATATTTATTAGAACAATGATCTTCATTGCTAAGTTCAGCCAAAAAAGTTTGGTATTTTTGCAATACGTCCAGACTACATTGTTTTCATAAAAATGAGTGGATCCTACTCTACGCCCTCCTATTCATCAATGAGGCTCCAATATTCATCTCCATTGTCATTTGAGTGACTTGGTGTCATCTCCTTTGAGGTAGCAGACATTTTATTTACCTAGCTTTAAGTATCTCACAGAGTTGAAGAATAGAATTTCACCCGTTAATCCATGCACCGTTGGCAAAAGGAAGGTATTAAGAAGAAACGTGCCACGCTTTGCATAAAGTGCATGTTTCCATTTTGAACAAATGTGTCACTTGCTCACTCATTAGAATTATACATTTGGGATTGTGTAAAGGCAGACTGTTTGCAGACTTGTGTTAATATTACTTTTCCATTCATTTACATAAAAATGTTCCATGAGATCCAATATGCATCCTGCATCTGTTAGTAAAATGAATATGACAAGTCAATGGCTAGAAAGCAGAGTGTACCTTTGGCTGATTTTGCTTCTGTTCCCAGCAGAAGACTTGTGCTCAAGAAGTAATCATGCCCCGAGCCAACTACACAGACATCTACCTTAACAGGTAATCAAGTCTTTACAGGTACAGACAGTGCAAGTGGAAGAGGTTTAATCACAGGTTAAAGAGGTATGAATTGTTTCAAGCCAGGATTTGTCCAGGATTACATGTGGTATGACATGAACCCAAGATCCCAGTTGAGACCATCCTCATGTACACAGAACTTTGTTATCAGTTTTCGTATAGGCTGCCTTTGAGAATGCTTACTTGAAGATTGGAGACTGAATGCCCTGAATATTCCCCAACAGGAAAAGAATACTGCTGCCTGATGATTGTTGAGCAATGTCCATTCATTGTTATCATAACATCTGCAAGATCTTGCCAATGTACATGCCCCAGGGCATTCTTTCCCACAGAGTATTAGTAGGCAATGTTGGTTGAGTTGCAAGAGTATGTACCAAGTGCCTAGTGGATGATGTCTTCACATGAGATGATGGCATCTGTGTCGATGATCTGGTATGTCTTGCAGAGATTGCTGTGGCAGCAATGTGTCATAGTCACTATTCTCCTGAAGGTTGGGTAGTTTGCTGCAAACAATGGTCTGTTTGAAGTTGCATGGTTGTTTGCAGGCAAATAGTGGGTATGTGGGGATGGCTTTGGCGAGATGTCTCATTTTCATCGATAACATGTTGAAGGTTCCGAGGAAGATTGTCGTAGCTTCCCTGCTCCAGGGAAGTATTGGGTGACAAAGGATACTCTGTCAGTCATGCCCCCTCTTCTGAAGAGGTTGGTTTTTCGCTGTGGGTCATCAGAACGGTTGATCGATGAGTCGAGCGCAATATCCTGTTCTTGTGAGGGTATCTTACAGCGTCTGTAGATGTCTGTTATATTCCTCTTCATCTGAGCAGATCCTGTCTATATGGAGGGCTTGTCCATAGGGGTGGCTTCTTTAATGTGTTTAGGGTGCAAGCTGGAGAAGTGGAGCATCATGAGGTTCTCCATGAGCTTGTGGTACAGAGAGGTGTCTGAGAAATGACAAAGAAGATGACTGTCCTTGATGGAAATGTGTGTGTCCAAGAATGCAACAGATTCTGGAGAGTGGTCCATGGCAGGATGGAACTGTTGATATCATCATGTAGTTGTTTCAGTAATTCTTTGCTATGAGTCCAAAGGAAGAAAATGTCATTGGTATACTTTATCAACAGTTAAGTATGTTCAGCAAATGGATATGTTTTGTCAACAATTGGCAAGACAAACCAAATCCAGCCAATTAATGTCCCATTGTCTACTCTCAAACATCAGTAAAGTGTTAGAAGGTGCATCAACAATGCTAACAAGTGGCACTTACATAGAAATAACCTGTCCATTGATGTTTCTGTTCCAACAGGGTCACTCAGCTCCAGCTTTGATTTAAACATGAATAAAAGAGCTGAACTCCAGAGGTCACTTGAGATTAACTGCCCTTGACATCAAAGCAGATTTTGACCTGGTGTAATATCAAGGAGCCCTAACAAAATTGAAGTCAATGCAAATCAGGGACAAAACACTCCAATGGTTAGAGTCATACCTGACACAAAGGAAGCTGATTGTGTTTATTGGAGGTCAATCATCTCAGCCCCGGGAATACCTACAGGAGTTCTTCAGGCTCTGTGTCCTAGGCTCAACCATCTTCAACAAAAGGGAAATCATGCTTGACAAATAAATTCTCTGTGGATGTAACTAATAGATCAGGGGGAGCTAGTGGATGTGGTTTGAACTTTCAGGAGGCCTTTGACAAAATCCCATAAAAGAGATTAGCATGTAAAATTAAAGCTTTTTAGGGGTTTGGGATAATGCATTTAAATGGATAGAAAACTGGTTAACAGACAAGCAACAAAGAGTAGGAATAAATGGGTAATTTCCTGATGGCAGGCATTAACTAGTGGGGTAGGGCAGTGAATGGTGTTAGGACCCCAATTTTTCACTGTATATATTAGTGATTTGGATGAGAAAACTAAATGTAATATCGCCAAATTTGCAGATGAAACAAAGCTGTGTGGGAGGCTGAGCTGTGATGAGGATGCAGAGGTGCTTCAGTGTGATTTGAACAAGTTGAGTGAGTGGGCAAACACATAGCAGATGCAGAGTAATGTGAATAAATGTAAGGTTATCCACTTTGGTAGCAAGAGGGGGGAATGTGGTTAGTACTGCTGCTTCACAGCGGCAGGGACCAAGATTCAATTCCCAGTTTGGGCCACTGTCTGTGTGGAGTCTGCATGTTGTCTCCATGCCTGTGTGGGTTTCCTGCCCCATTCACTACAATTCCCATGGCAGATGGGATGGGAGAATTCCTCTTGTATGTCTTCAAGAAAGAGTTAGACATAGCTCCTGGGATGAAGGGGACGAAAAAATATGGGAAAAGGCTGGATCAGGCTATTGAGTTGGATGATGAACCAAAAACATAATGCATGGTGGAGAAGGCTCAGAGGCTGAATGACCTACTCCTGCTCCTATTTCCAATGTTTCCATGGAACTGCTTCATCAATGAAAAGGTCAGAAGTAGAGATTTTTGTTAATTGTTGCACATTGGCCAGTGCAAAAGAATGATAAGAATGTGGAACTCGCTGTCACAGGAAGTGGTTGAAGCAGATAATATAGATGTTTTTAAGGGGAAACTAGGTAGGTACATGAGGGACAAGGGAATTGATGCTGATGATGGTAAATTTAAATGATGGTAAATTTAAAAGATGGGAGGAGAATCAAGCATTATCATTGGCCCAACTGCCTATTCTAGGCCACATGTGCTTTGTAATCCACTGCTATTACCTCACAGCTCTGCAGGGAGATACAATAGGGGCATTTGAGGGGCTTTTAGATAAGCATATGAATATGCAAGGAATAGAGGGATATGGATGAACAGCAGCCAGAAGGGATTAGTTTAATTTGGCGTCATGTTTAGCACGACATTTTGGGCAGATGGGCCTGTTCCTGTGTTGCACTGTTCTATGTTCTACTATACACACAACCCCAGATTTCCTTGCTCCTGCACCTCCTTTACATTTGTATTCCTTAAATTCTGCCTTTCTTAAACCAAATTGAGGTCACTGCAGGATCCAGTCAATGGATTCTTCCAATCACACCCAATATTCTCAGAATTGACTCTATTGAGATGAGCCCTGGATATTTAGCTTCTGCAAAATGAAAATATTGAAGTTCACAAAACATAACTTTTCCTGCTTAACCAGAACCCAAAAGGCCAAGTATGGTAAGAATGAAGCTTAGCAATAGGGGGAGTAAGCAGCACGTGTGCAATGAGTATGAAGCACTGATCATTAAGTTCCAAAACTGTTCACAAGGACTCTAATCTTAATGTGGCAAATAATCATGTTTTAACATAAATGTACAAGTGTTAAGTAAGTCTCATTAGCATGGCTGTAAAAATTGACTTCATTTGTAATATACAGTACCTGTGGTGCCATAAAAGATCATTTCAGCAACCTTGCATCAATGTAGCTACTAACCTCTATCTCCAATGCCACTTACACTTTGTCATAAAATACTAATTGGTTATTGACCAACGCACTGTTTTGGGACAGGAGGTGACAAGCATGCAAAGATCAAAGCACAGAAATAATTGGTCAATAATAATAAGTTATTGACTAATGTGCAGTTTTTACAGATTGGCTAACATACCTGTTCACTCTCAAACTGTTAACCCTTCCTGTAATTAACCTTTCTCATTCGAGTTATTTTCTTCTCAGGTATTGTGCAAAATCTTCCAATATCTGTTCAGAGTCTCAGTTTCACTGACAAAAGCAGTGTGCAACTCTGCTGCAACACAGCCAACTTTTTTCTCCAGCGTCTCTGGGATTCTATGTGCAGAGAATCTGGGGCTTGTAGTTTCTGCTGAACTCTGGTGGGGTGGGGCCTGAGAACACCAGTAACATGGGCTCTATAGAGATTGAGACTGCACCTTTAATCCTGAGCTACATCTTTAATAAACTCCACTCCATCACCTGCATGGACACTCCCATGAGCATCATTTCCCACACAAGTTTTGGGTGATCTCCCTCCCCATCTCTCCCTCCCCAAGTGCAGTTAAGAATCACCCACATTGCTGAGTGACATGTAGGCCAGACCAATTAAGGACAGTAGACTTCTTTTCCTAAAGAATATTAGTGAACCAGGTGGATTTTTCTGACAATTGACAATGGTTTCACGGTCATCAGTAGAGCCTTAATTCCAGATATATTAATTGAATTTAAATTCCACCATCTGCCATGGTGGGATTTGAACCCAGACACTCGGAACATTAACTGAGTTTCTGGATTAATACTCTAACAGTAATACCATTAGACCATCACCTCCCCTTGACATAACAATGTAAAGTTATGAATTGACTACAGTATTGATGCTGTGCTAGCATTTATTTAGTATTTGTTGGTGGGGTTGTTGTTGGCGCAAGTTGAATGAGCTCCTTCTGCGCTGTAGATTCCATGATTATATGTAGAGTGAATTAGATGGGCTGAAAACTGGCACCTATGATGTGTGGGAAGGAGGCCAAGATAAATAATCCACTCGGCACTTCTGGGTGAAGATAATTGCATACGTTTAAACCTCATCACTTCCGTGAACTTGCAGAGTTTCACCATCATTGAGGAATTTCTTCATCCTGTTAGTTATTTAACTGTCCAATACCATTCACCACTGAACTTTGATCTGATCCATTTTTTGTGGGATTATCTTTCTCTGTCTAAGAGTTCAAAGTGTATTTATTAATGTCACTAATACGCTTACATTAACATTGCAATGAAGTTAGTGTGAAAATCCCCCAGTTGCCACATTTCAGTGCCTGTTCAGGTACACTGAGGGAGAATTTAAAATTTTTATATTTGTCTTACTTTCTGTCTCTCTGCTCAATCTTGATAAAATGTTTCTTTCTCTCTTTTTCTTTCTCTTTATGCAAATGATTGACATTAAATTCATCCACTTTAATTCACCCCTTCAGTCCTCCCACTGTTTATTTCTTGATCCTTTAACTCCATTGTTTAAAGAGATATGCTGCTGGTCACGTTATTCACGATGATCTCTGCTATCCTTGTGCCCCTGCCGCACCAACACCATGATCATCTCACACTGCCACAAGCTCTGAGAGCAAAGTGTTTTTTTAAACGTAAATGCAATAGCGATGAATGCGATGGCCTAATGGTATTATCGCTAGCCAACAGTGCTAAGTACTGCCACTGTGTGTTCTCTCAGGTCTCAGGAATGAAGGAAAAAAAGGTCCTTTATGGAGACATTACTATCAGGCCTCAGGACTGGGTCAGAACCTATGGATTGTCAAGGCAGGAAGTTCAACCTATCAGGAGCAAGGGTGTTTGCCTCAAGTTGAAGATATTCTGCAGTGGGAGCCAGTGCAAAAGGTTGTTCAATTGTGGAATTACTTCAGTCTGACTGTTTGTATATATAATTATTTATTATTGTCAGTAAAGCGTTTAGAGTCATATCTAGTCACCCTCAATTTATTACAGTAAATTTGAACAAATTAAGAATCTACCGATGACCATGAAACCACTGTCAATTGTGGGAAAAATCCTTCTGTTCTCTAATGTCCTTCAGGGAAGGAAATCTGCTGTCCTTACCTGGTCTGGCCTACTCCAGAGTCACAGCAATGTGGACTGAACTGCCCTCTGAATAAGGGGATGGTAATAAATGCTGGCCAACCAGCGACACCCAGGTCCCACAAATGAATATATAAAAAAAAGGTGCTGGGCTAATGGCGTAGGTATTTTAGGCTGTTTGTCTGGGAGTTACACCCATTTCCCACAATTGATTCCACCCCATCAGATCACCTTTCACTGTCCCCTGTTCCTACGAGCTGAGATCAGGAATTTGAAACCTCACCAAGTAATTTCCATAGCGTACTATCGCAACAACTCATCCACCTTTTAAGCAGATTTTATTAAAAGAGCTAGCATGCCATTTTACAGAGCGCAGCATTAAAAATAGTCCAGAGCACAACACCCAACCCCGGGGTTACTCAAAAGCATTTTAAAACTAGATCAATCCTGGGGATATATTAATGAGATCTAGCCACCATAGAACGCCTTCTAAAGTCCAATATTAAATTGTGCAAAGATTTGCGACAGAAGAAAGGAGACGGGTAGGTATTAAGAAAAGCCGAGAGGCCCATGAATTGAGATTTTGAAAACCCTCAGATTGTACATTACTGGGAGATTATTCATGGGCCTTGAAATAGAGCTGGAAGTTGGCTTTACTACATTATGCTACTTCATTTACATTCCTGTCATTTAATTTGCTCCCATAATACTCACTTCAGGGAAGCAGTTATTGAAGAAAGAGGAATATCTAATTTAATTTATCAGAAGGGACAGTTCAGGGAAAAAAAGGTTAACAAGGAATTCATTTTTTTTTACTATGGAGTGTCTGGGCATCCTCTTTTACATGTGAGACTGGTGATCAAAGCAGGATTATGTCGAAGCAAAGAGGTGCAAAAGGATTACGGTTGGGGTCAAGATGGGTGCTTTGTGAAGTGAATTCTCCTGCTGAAAGTAGGAGTAGCACAGCATTAAAGTAATCCCGGGTCCTGTGTCAGACAAATCATCACCTAGCCTATTTCCTCCAGCAAGGCTCAGCCACATCAGAAACTATGAACTCACAACCTTGGCCCCAGCTCTTTAATCGTACAGTGACAGGGCAAGAATAATTCACAGGTCGAGCTAATCAAAGGTGAAAAGAGAGAATCAGTAAACGTCGTATCCTTTTGCCACTTTCATCAATCCGGCTAACTGAATTTGAGCTAAAGCTCGACAAATTTTCTGGGAAGGAAATTAATATGTAACACATCTGGGCCCTGCTCAGGCCTCTGAAATTGGAAAAGTCGGCGTTATATCAAAGGGCGATTATTTGTAAGACAATTGTGGCTGGCTGTGTAATCAGTAAAACAGTGGCTGTGATCTTTCATAGGATGGCGGTATGACCTAACAGGCTCAGGGTAAAGGAAATTTCTCTCTTTCAATTTTATCGGCAAAACTATTCTCTGTTGCCCATTTCTGCTCTCCCTCCGTGTGATACAGTCAATTCAATTACCTCAAAAGGTTGATACATATTCAGGGCATGAAGGCACGGGGAAAAAGACGGCAACACGCAGAGAAAGAGAGAGAGAAAAAAAAAGAAAGAAAGAAGCCCACGTTTATTCAATAATAAGTTTCATTTGAAGAAGCTTTGAAAACAATTCTATCTCGAATTTGTCCCTGTCAGATCACATTACCCACAAATGAAGTAAATACAAAATATCAATTCAATTTCAATAAGAGTCCTTGAATCAAAACACATGAGGGTAGAATTTACTAAATCATAACATTTGAGGGGACCCTAGTGGCTTCCAAATATTTTACAGTCAGGGGTAATAAGACACAGAGCACTGAATGCTAATTCATTCAATTTCACCCTTTTCACTCACACCTGTTCCTTTATAGCATTATTTTCTACACTTCCAAATCACTGTTGATGGCAAGTTGTGACAAGAAGGTCTTAGACAACCTGTCTATTGTGAAACTGCAGCTGCAGATCTCGATAGCAGAGCTGCAGTCCAGGAGACAAAGGACAGTGACAGTGGATATGTTGGCAGGTAGTTAACTCTGCAGTGGAGAAAAGGGTGAGATGCTGGGCTGTTCGGCCGGGTGTTTTCGCCAGGTCAGGCCCCATTCCTTCAGCAAGCAGGAAAAGACGCTTGCTAAATAGCACGAGGCACAACCTTCACTCTGTTGAGGCTTTGTTTTGTTCAAACGATTCTCCTCTGTGCTCATGTCAATGCAAGTTAGTGCATAGACCTAAAGCCAGCTAAACTGGATTTACAGAAACACTACAATACAGAAAGAGGCCATTCGGCCTATCGAGTCTGCACCGACCACAATCCCACCCAGGCCCCACATCCCTACATATTTACCCATTAATCCCTCTAACCTAAACATCTCAGGAACTAGAGGGAATTTTTAATATGGCCAATCAACCTAACCTGCACATCTTTGGACTGTGGGAGGAAACCAGAGCACCCGGAGGAAACCCACGCAGATACAAGGAGAATATGCAAACTCCACACAGACAGTGATCCAAGTCAGGAGTCGAACCCAGGTCCCTGGAGCTGTGAAACAGCAGTGCTGACCACTGTGCTACTGTGCCACTCACGGCATTTCTCTAACACCTTTAACAACATACAATAGGAAGAAAAGAGACATTGAAAGGAAATATTAGATCCGAAGAGATGGATTTTAAGGAAGTATTTTTTAACAAGGAGAGGGAGGTGGAGAGAAAAAGAACTTTGGCAATGTAATTCCAGTGCATTTAGCCTAGATGATTGAACATTTGCTTACAAATGGTGGGGTAAAGGGCATGGTATGAAGTTGAAATTAGACTAGAATAAAATAGAATTCCTACAGCACAGAAAGAGGCCATTCAGCCCATCGAGTCTGTACTGACCACAATCCCACCCAGCCCTACTCCCATATCCCTACATATTTACCTTTTAATCCCTCTAATCTCTAATCCATCTCAGGACATTAAGGGCAATTTTAGCATGGCCAATCAACCTAACCTGCATATCTCTGGTCTTTTTTTTTACTTTAGAAAAATGGAGAATTCAGAAAGCTTGATGTGTGGTGGGATAAGCCAACAAAATTTTGGATGGACTGATGTTGTTTAGTATGAAGATAACAAAGGCATGGATTAAAGGTTTCAGTTTTAAATGTGCTGAGGCTTGGGCAGATTTTTCCTGAGATGTACTGGCCTGTTTAGTGAGGCTGTAAAGATGAAACATTGCACTATTATTCTGTACGTGTGCTGTCGATGAAATTGAGGGTGGCACAATGGCACAGTGATTAGCAATGTCATCAATCGGAAATGTTTCAGAACAATTTCTCTCTCCGCAGATGCTCCCTCATTTGCTGAGCATTTGCCAGCGTGCTCTGTTCTCACTTTCCAATTGTTTTTTTAACCACATTTTATATTTCTTTCCTTTCGCAAAGTTTTCTATTCCGGTTTTAACATATACTGCAATCACACCAGCCAACAGGACAGGTGGAGTCGACCAACAGCCTGTGGCATTGCCCTATTGCTATACCTTGTAGGATTTGCTACACCCCAAACCTCATTCCTCAATCCCTCCATATACTCACAATCCCTCCTCCCCTCACTACAAAATCCCTCCTCCCCTCACTAGACAATCCCTCCTCCCCTCACTACAAAATCCCTCCTCCCCTCACTGCACAACCCTTCTTCACATTCATTAGACACTCTCTTCTCCCCTCACTGCACTATCCCTCTTCGTACTCATTACACAACTCCTTCTTCCCTCACTACACAATGCCTCCTCCCCACACTAGAAAATCCTCCCCACCCTCACAACATAATCCCTCCTCCCCTCACTACACAATTCCTGCTCCACTCTTTAGACCTTCTCTCCTCCCTTCACTACACAATCCCTTCTCACATTCATGACAAATTCCTCTACACACTCACTGCACAATCCCCCCTTCCTTCACTACACAATCCCTCCCTCCCTCACTACATAATCCCCTCTCCTCTCACTAACCTACTGGCACTGTAGCACAGAGGTTAGCACTGCTGCTTTAGAGCTCCAGGGACCTGGGTTTGATTCCTGGCTCGGGTCACTGTCGATGTGGGGTTTGCACATTCTCCTCGTGTCTGCATGGGTTTTCTCCAAGTGCTTCAGTTTTCTCCCATAGTCCAAAGATATGTGGGTTAGATTGATTGGCCATTAGATAGGCCATTAACTGGATGCTAGGTTAGAGGGATTAGTGGATAGATATGGGGATGGGGCCTGGTTGGAATTGTGGTTGGTGCAGGTTTGATGGGCCAAATGGCCTCCTTCTGCATTATAGGATTTCTATGGTTTCTACCCTTTTCCCGTCACTACACAACCCCTCCTTGTACTCACTACACAAACCCCCTCCCCTCACTACATAATCTCCCCTCCCCTCACTACACAATTCCTCCTCCTGTCATTCAACTTTCCTTTCTCCCTTCACTACAAAAAACCTCCTTGTACTCACTACAGTTTCCCTCTTCCCCTCACTACAATATTCCTCCTCCCCTCACTACACAATCGCTCCTCGCACTCACTACATAATCCCTCCTCCCCTCACGGTGCAATCCCTCCTTGTACTCACTACACAATCCCTACATGGATACATGACTCTGTGACCTCACCACACCGTGTACATATGGCCTCACCACAACTGACACTAACATTTACCTCAATAACCTCAGACCATCCCCCTCCCCCACATTCCTGCCTACACTCTCAGGTTGCAAACAGAAGACAAAATTCAGAGAGTTAGTGAAGAATGGTTAAAGTTGAGGTTACAGACAGCTTGACGAGGAAAGTCTACATGAAAATATCATATAGAAACCCTACTGTACAGAAAGACACACTTCAGCCCATCAAGTCTGCACCAACCACAATCCCAGCCATACCCTACCCCCATATCCCTACATATTTACCCACTAATCCCTCTAACCTATGCATCTCAAGACACTAAGGACAATTATAGCATGGCCAATCAACCTAACCCACACATCTTTGGACTGTGAGAGAAAACCGGAGCAACCAGAGGAAACCTATGCAGACACAAGGACAATGTGCAAACTCCACACAGACAGTGACTCAAACCAGGAATCAAACCCGGGTCCCTGGAGCTGTGAAGCAGCAGTGCTAACCACTGTGCTGCTGTGCCGCTCATAAGTCATGCGCAAGTTAATTTCCAAAGAATGGTACATCCAGCATCTGAAGAGCGAGTTTATTCAGAATGTGGAGATGCTGGTGTTGGACTGGGGTAAACACAGTAAGAAGTGTCACAACTGCAGGTTAAAGATCAACAGGTTTATTTGGTTGTAAAAGCCACTAGCTTTCAGGGCGCTACTTCTTCGTCAGGTGAGTGTGGGTTCTGTTCACAAACAGGGCATAGAAAGACACAAACTCAATTTACAGAATAATGGTTGGAATGCGAGTCTTTACTGCTAATCAAGTCTTAAAGATACAGACAATGTGAGTGGAGATAGCATTTAGCATCGATTAAAGAGATGTGTATTGTCTCCAGCCAGGAGAGTTAGTGAGATTTTGCAAGTCCAGGCAACTCGTGGGGGTTACAGATAGTGTGACATGAATCCAAGATCCAGGTTGAAGCCATCCTCATTTGTGCGGAACTTGACTATCATTCTCTGCTCAGCAACTCTGCGCTGTTGTGTGTCGTGAAGGCCACATTGAAGAAAACTTATCCAAAGATCAGAGACCGAAAGCCCATGACCACTGAAGTGTTCCCCAACAGGAAGAGAACAGGTTTGCCTGGTGATTGTCGAGCGATGTTCATTCATCTGTTGTAGTACCGTCTGCACAGTCTCCCTAATGTACTATGCCTCAGGACATCCTTTCCTGCAGTGTATCACTAGTCAAGCAGGCTTTGGCGGGATGTTTGTCTTCGTCAATGACACGTTGAAGGCTTGGAGGAGATGTCGTAGCTTCTCCACTCCGAGAAAGTACAGGACAACGAAAGGTACTCTGTCTACCGTGCCCCATATTTGTCTTCTGAGGAGGTCGGTGTGATTTTTCGCTGTGGCGCATTGGAACTGTTGATCGTGAGTTGAGCACTATATCCTGTTCTTATGAGGCCATCTTTCAGTGTCTGGTGGTGTCTGTTGCGATCCTCCTCATCTGAGCAGATCCTGTGTATATGGAGGGTTTGTCTACAGGGAATGGCTTCTTTAACATGTTTAGCGTGAAAGCTGGAGAAGTGGAGCATCATGAGGTTATCCATGGACTTGTGGTACCGTGAGGAACTGAGATGACTTTCCTTGATGGTGATGTGTGTGTCCAAGAATACAACTGATTCTGGAGAGTAGTCCATGGTGAGTCTGATGGTGGGATGAAACTTGTTGATGTCATCATATAGTTGTTTCAGTGATTATTCGCCATGAGTCCAAAGGAAGAAAATGTCATCGATGTATCTAATGTATAGCATCATTTGAAGGTCCTGTGCGATGAAGAGGTCTTGTTCGAACTAATGCATGAAGATGTTGGCATATTGAGGTGCAAATTTGGTCCCCATGGCTGTTCTGTGTGTCTGGATGAAGAACTGGTTGTTAAAAGTGAAGACATCAGAACCACTACAAGACACTAGGAAGTGGCTATTGGACAATAAGATCAATATACTAACCACCAGGTTCAACCCACGCTCATGTTGCCAGCGTGCTTACTACAATGCCTCTTATTTTCTCAGAAGACAAAGGAAATTTGGCATGTTCACTACAACTCGCACCAACTTTTGCAAATGCTCCATAGAAAGTATTCTTTCTGGCTGTGCCACAACTTAGTATGGCTCCTGCTCTGCCCAAGACCGTAAGAAACTACAACAGGTTGTGAAAACAGCCCAACCCATCACACAAATCAGCTTACAGTCCATTGACTCTGTCTACATTTCTGCTGCCTCGGAAAAAAAGCCATGATAATTAAGGAAACCATTCTCTTGGACATTCTCTCTTCCGCCTTCTTCCATCAGGGCAAAGACACAGAAGTCTGAGGATATGTACCAGCTGACTGAAAGACAGCTTCTTCCCTGCTGCCATCAGGCTTTTGAATGGATTTATCTCATATTAAGTTGAACTTTATCTTCCCCCTAGCTATGGTTGTAATGCCACATTCTGCACCCTCTTGTTTCCTTCTCTATGAATGGTATGCTTTATCTGTATAGTGTGCACAAAACTATACTTTTCATTGTATACTTATACATGTGACAATAATAAATCAAATCAAACAAGAGCCATGTTGCCAGATGAAATGTTATTGAGCAAATCATTGATGTGCTTAAACAATATTCCTAGTATTTGGACTGCTCTGGAAGGGCTCTTCATTACGCGATAAAATCAATGTCACCATTCATCACGCTCTGCTGCATCCCGCAGACCCCCTTCATCAATGCAAAGGTACAGCCAAGACGTTAAGTATCTGGTGGGTGGTGAGGAGGAGGAAGTGAGGAGGCAACCAACTTCCTGTCCAGAACGTCCTCTGACTGTTGTGTCAATATTCCCATTCCCATTCCCCATTCACCAGTAACCTCACACTTTACCTTTCCCGTTACTGGTCTTGTATCAATAACACTAAACTTAAAACCACCACCAAGCAAAGATTCTGAGCAAACGTCATTGAACAAACCACCCAACATACCACACGTAACTCATCCTATGCACCCCTTTTGTGCCTGTATTCCACACTTTTGTCTGTCCTGGTGCTCTGCAAATGCAGTAGTACAGCTGGAGGAGGGCTGTTGGTTTTCAGGGAGTTGTGTGGGGGAAACAGGACAGCCTCATATAGCTGTGGCCCTAAAAGAAAAGGGCCAAAATTGTACATTGATCAGACGGGTGCGCACTAAGTCCTTAGACCTGTGAAATCACACAAAAAGAAGTCAGGCACAAGCCCTATACCATCATATCCATGCAATATTTCAGTCAGCAGGCACATGCCAGAGCCAGAAGTGCACCCGCCAAAAATCGTACAGTCAGTTTAAACAAAGAGCAAAGAACAGCACAACGCAAGAACAGAGTCCCACCAACTCTACACTGAAACATGAAGCCTTTCTAAATTGAAGAACTTTTTCCTCTATGTGGACCATATCCTCTATTCCCTGCCTACTTATGCATCTGCTGCTACTGTATCTGCTTCTCTGGCAGTATATTCCAAGCACTTACAGCTCTCTGTGTCAAATACTTGCCTCTTACATCTCCTTTAAACATTCCCCCTTTTATCTTAAACCTATGTCCCATAGTAATTGATATTTCTATCTGGGAAAAATACTTTGACTATCCAACCTACCCATGCCTCTGATAACTTTTGGATCTTTAGCCTATTAGGGGGTCAACTGAATGCAATTTTACTCAGTCCATCTGCTTTTATGGTTGGTTTGTGGACCTACCAGCCAGATAGCCTTTACATTTTAGTTGCGATTTTGATCCAGAGCAGGATGGACTGTCCAGGCTGAAATAATATTTTAAAAAGTGTCTGGAGATTGAGCTTCATGTTTGAATGTGCTGCCCCAACACTCTTTGCATAAGTTTCCATCTCAATTTATTTTTACAGGCCTGTAGCTCCCTGAGATAGCTCCCTAACAGTTGTCCTCCTGAAGCAGGCCATTGGAAGTGCCAGCCTGCTCTCTCCCTTTTCTCAGTGCCCATCCTCTTCCTGCCCACCCTAGCAGCACTGTGCCTTTCTCAGTGTAAGTATTACACTAACTACCCAGTAATTCGCCGTGAAAAGGATGTTTCCAATAGCAGACAGACAGTCGAGGGCACAACTTCAGAGTGAAAGGATGCACCTTTAGATGAGGAAGGATTTCTTCAGCCAGGAGTGGTGAATCTGTGGAACTCATTGCCACAGAAGGCTATGGAGGCCAGGTCATTGAGTGTCTTTAAGACAGAGATAGATAGATTCCTGATTAATAAGGGGATCAAGTGTACAGGGAAAAGGAAGGAGAATGGGGATGAGAATCCTATCAGCCAGGATTGAATGACAGAGCAGAATCAGTGGGCCAAATGGCCTTATTGTACTCCTATATCTTATGGTCTTGACCAGCATGAAATCGTGACCCGGAACTGACCGCAGCATGACAAAAGGTTTTGGACTGCCCCATCCAGCATTAGTTCAATAGTCTGGGCTGTTTCATTGACAGGCTACAGCAAGGGTGCTGGCAGAGAGGCAGTACTGTTGGAGGTAGAGGAGTGGGATTGGGTGGTGAATGCTTTTAGTGTTGCTCAGTCCAAAAGACGTGCTGGTTAGGTGCATTGGCCGTATTAAATTCTGCCTCAGAACAGGCACTGGAGTGTGACAACTAGAGGATTTTCACAGTAACTTCATTGCAGTGTAAATGTAAGCCTACTTGTGACATTAATAAATAAATTTATTTTTAAAGTTGACAAGACAGCAGGTTGCTTCTCCAGCAATGGGGCGATGCCTCATCAATCCAGATTGCTGGACTGCTGTGAGATGCTGCCAGAGCCTTCACACTCTGCTATCTCGTGGGTAGCAGTCTGAGTTTTAATGATTTCAGTCTGAGCTTTGTGATGTTAGCGCACCTTTAAGAGGATTTTTTAAATCATGAACACAGCCTTACGTGACGTCATTGTTGGGAAGAGAAAAAAACTGTGCAGCTCAGGTGGCGGGGTTTTCAGATTTCAGTTCCATTTTGGCTGCAGCGTGAGAGACAGTCTTAGAAACAAGCTGGAAAAGAAATCTCCTTTTTGCTCTATTTTTATATTGAAAATTTTGTCAGTTAGCTGAAAGCACAGCTTATTGCCATCCTACAGTAAAGAATCTGTGCTTTGGAGTTTTACAGAGCTGATACCACTACAAACTGTTTTAAGTTTTCAAGATTATATGAAATCAGCATTCAACCCAGCAAGCTGAATCTCAGAATCAAGTGAACATTAGTGTGTGCTGTGTTACACCTGTGAAAAGGGTTTTTGTTGTCTATGGGTTTTGGTTTAATTGGAACACATTAGAGATATTCATTAAGAATTATACATTTTAGTGATTGGTTTACATCTCATTTATAATGATAAAGTTCTTGCTAATTTTCTTATTATACGTGTTAACTATATTTTTAAATAAACTTTGTTTGATAAAAGCTTCCTAATGAGTCTTTTGAATCAGACCTGAGGTGAAATATCATGTTTACCTTAGCCACATTCAAGATGCAAAACAGGGGAGCTTCATAAAACATTGAAGTTTCTAACTTGAATCATTATAGCTTCTAATGCAGCACATTGATGTCTTCTTCTGTTTGTGCTCCAATGGAAACTGAGACATTGGCCATCAGCAGTTGTATCATTGTCAGTCACTGCTGCTGCAATGACGGAATGATGGGGATATTGTGTTTTTCTTGATTGTAAGGACATGTAGATATATCTCTCCCCCCAACTCCCTTCCCTGCAGCACACCCTCCAACTTCTCCCTGCCACCTCCACCCCCCCCCCCACCCCCTCACAATACTGCCGCTGGCAGTGCGTCACCTTGTACTGTAAGAGAAGAACAGTGCATCACTGAATGTGATGCAATCAGTTGGGATGCTGTGGTTGTTATGGTCATTTTGCTGGACATGTGTGTAAGCCAAGAGGTGCTGGAATGGGGCTTGCAGATGTGTTCAGTGTTGATGATGAAGCAGACCTTATGAATGAGTGTATTAAATGGCCAGCCTCCATTGCTCTCTGAGGAAGAAAATTTCACAGTGCTCCCGACTGTTTTAAGAAACACTAAGAAACACTTAGATGGGCACATGAACAGTATGGAAATGGAGGGGTATAGAACAAAGAACAAAGAACAAAACAGCACGGGAAACAGGCCCTTCGGCCCAACAAGCCCGCGCCGCCACCCCAATGTTCCCACCTCTACCCGCGATCCCTGTCCATGTTTATAGATCTATGGATTAAAAACCAAATTTGAGACAATTTAGGGAGAATTTGTTTTGCCAATTAGCCTAAGAGCACATCTTTGGGATGTGGGAGGAACACGGAGCACCCGGAGAAAACTCACACAAGCACGGGGAGAATGCGCAAACTCCCACAGACACAGGCCCAAATTCATGTATCTGCACAGCACATCAATATCAGTTTTATAGAAAACTGATTTAAAATAGGGATCATGAGCCTTGGGAGTCCCTGGGAAGTGTTGTAAATAGATGATGATATTGATGTACTGTTTTTATCCTATGGGTGCTTTGGTCCACCTTGTTGTCTAACAAGGGGCATAGACACAATGGGTCATGAGAGGGCTGCTCTTGGATCTTTTCTTTTGAGAGTATCCTAGTGCTTCACATCGTTAGTGTACGCCTGACCTGGACCATTTGATGGGCAACACGACAGCTCAGTGACTATCGCTGTGCTGTGCAGATACATGGATTTGGGCCTGTGTCTGTGGGAGTTTGCGCATTCTCCCCGTGCTTGCGTGGGTTTTCTCCAGGGGCTCCAGTTTCCTCCCACATCCCAAAGATGTGCTCTTAGGCTAATTAGCAAAACAAATTCTCCCTAATTGTCTCAAATTTGGTTTTTAATCCATAGATCTATAAACATAGACAGGGATCATGGATAGAAGTGGGAACATCAGGGTGGCGGCGCGGGCTCGTTGGGCCGAAGGGCCTGTTTCCCGTGCTGTTTTGTTCTTTGTTCTCTGTTCTTTGACTCTCTGAGAAAAGATTCTCCTCCTCTCAGTCTAAAATGGGAAATCTAAAATATTTTAAGCATGTGAGTTAGTTCTAGACTTCTGAACAAATGAAAACAACCTCCAAATTGTTGATTATACAGCACCACAAAAAAGAAGGGAATTCATCCTAAACCCTGCTGAACCTTCAATCTAACAGTCTTTCAGTAATGATACACCCAATAGACATTTACTCTTTATTTCCGCTATTGTGCCAGTTTGGATCCAATTTAACAATTGGAGCTTTTGTATTTCTGACCAGTATGTCACGTGGAGCCTTTCCTGAAGCCTTGTTAAAATCCTATGGACTACATTGAATGTGTTGTCCTCATTGAATGGCTTTGATTGAATGAATGAGGAATAACTGTTTCCGATGGCAGAAAGATCGGCAACCAGGGCACAGATTTAAGGTGATTAGTGAAAGAACCAGAGTTAACATGAAGAATCTTTTCTCTGCATAGCCAGCTGTTGTGATCTGGAATGGTGCTGCCTCCAGTGATAACAGTTTCAATAGCAACGTGAAACAAGAAGTGGATAAACACGTGAAGGAAAAAAATATAGGAATAAAAGTGGGGCAAGTAAGCTGGATAGCTCACCCAAAATGCTGTCAGACACACTCCGAGCTGAATTCCCTTTTACAGCGCTACATAATTAAATACATTCAGATACAAGTAGTTAGGAAGGCAAATGGTATGTTGGCCTTCATCGCAAGAAGATTCGAGTACAGGAGCAAAGATGTCTTACTGCAGCTGTACAGGGTCTTGGTGAGACCGTACCAGGAGCATTGTGTGCAATTTTATCTCCTTACTTAAAAAGATAAATACTTGCCAAAGGGGGAGAGTGCACAGTTTGTTCACTAAACTGATTCCTGCGATGTCAGGATTTTCATATGAGATTGGGTCAATTGGCCTTTATTCATTAGGACTTAGCAGAATCAGAGGGGATCTAATTGAAATGTGCGAAGTTCTGACAGATCTGGACAAACTGGATACAGGGACAAAAACTGAAAATGCTGGAAAATGTCAAAGCTGCTTTCATAGGAATCATAGAAACCCTACAGTATAGAAGGAGGCCATTTGGCCAATCAAGTCTGCACCAACCACAATCCCACCTACACCCTACTCCCATATATTTTACCCATTAATCCCTCTAACCTACGCATCTCAGCACACTACGGACAATTTTTTTTAGTACGGCCAATCAACCTAACCTGCGCGTCTTTGGACTGTGGGATGAAACCAGAGCACTTGGAGGAAACCCACGCAGGCACGAGAAGAATGTGCAAACTCCACACAGACAGTGACCCAAGCCAGAATTGAACGTGGGTCCCTGGAGCAGTGAAGGAGCAGTGCTATCCACTGTGCTACTGTGCCACCCTTTGATGAAGGGTCATCCAAACTCAAAATGTTGGCTCTATTCTCCCTCCACAGATGCTGTCAGGCCTGCTAATATTTTCCAGCATTTTCTGTTTTTGTTTCAAATTCCAGGATCCACAATATTTTGCTTTTATCTGGGTGCAGCGCAGTTTCTTCCTCTTCCTAGGGGTGTCAAGAACAATGGCCACACTCTAATGGGAGAATGAGGAGAAACTTCTTTATTCAGAGGTGGTGAGTCTATGGAGCACTCTACAATAAAAGACTGTAGAGGCCAAGTCACTGAATACATTTAAGAAGGAAATAAATAGATTCCTTGAATCCAATGATGGGATTTTATGGGCGCGCTTGGCCCAAAGTGGGTGGGATGGGAAAATTCTGCACTAATGTTGTCAAGGTGTAAGGAGAGTGTGCAGGAGTATAGTGTTTAAATAGAGGATCAGTCATGGTCATGTTGAATAGAGGCATCCCACCAGCACGGTGGTTAGCACTGTTGCCTCAAAGTGCCAGGGACTGATTCCCGGCTTGGGTTACTGTAGAACATTACAGCACAGAACAGGCCCTTCGGCCTTCGATGTTGTGCCGACCAAAATAAAAAGCAATGCCCCTCCAAACTAAACCATTCCCTTCTCTTCCATATACTTATCAATTAACCTCTTAAACGCCACCAAACTTGGCGCATCTACGACAGCTGCAGGCAGATGTCCTGTGCTGTCTGCACATTCTCCCCACATCTACGTGGGCTTCCTTCAGATGACCTAGTTTCCTCCCACAGTCCAAAGATGTGGAAGTTAGGTGGATAGGCTATGATAAATTGTCCATTGGTGTCAGGGGGATTAGCAGGATGGGTGTATGGGATTACAGGGACAGAGCCTGGATGAGATCATTGTCAGTGTGGGCTCGATGGGCCGAATGGTCTCTTTCTGCACTGTAGAACATTACAGCGGAGTATGGACCCTTTGGCCCTCGATGATCCTACAAATGGCAGAACAGGCTTGAACAGCTGAACAGCCTACTCCTGCTCCTATTTTCTATATCTCTATGATTCTACGAGCTACAAAGGAATTGAAATCATACATATCCAGAACAATAATCCCTAGTGTTAGCCACTTGCAGACAATTACTGGAACTAAGTGCTTCAATGAATTTCTCTCAGTTTGACTGATGATATGTCACTCAATATATCTTATTCAACATATTTATTCAATATTCCTAATACATTTAATCAATACATGTTATAATACATTTAAAGCTGCACCTCTAAATATATATATATTTGCTAATATTTTACAGTATCTGTCATTATGTTTGCCAATAGTTTTCAATGTATTGCTTTCCTATATGAGGAATCAAGCCACTGACTTGAATAATGGGATCAATCATTGCTTCTAGTTTCCATTCAATTCATCGAAAGCCTGCCATACTCTGTGTATATATCTCTATCCAGTTGTTTTCCGAATAAACACAGGCTGATTACTTGTCTTCTGTATTTCCACTCAGAAGTTGATCGGGTTAAACAAAAAAAAAAGCAGGCGGAGGAGGAGCAACGAACACAACCAAAATTAGATCTCAAATAGGAAAACAAACAAACAAGAATGTTAGAGTCTTACGCAACTGAAAATGGTTAAAGAGCGAACACGTAGTCAGTTAATAACAGCTAAGAGATCAGTTACAATAGTGATGACACATCACCAGCAGTTGCCTTTTATGTTGCTATTCTCTAGTGAAATTTATGGGCAAAGAGCTTGACTGCAGCTGATTAGGACTCAGGGAAGAAAAAAGCGGCAAGCATATAATGAGTGTCCTGGGGCTAATTGTGTAGAATTGTGCAAATATTTGTTCAGGGTACAAAAACAGTGCAGGGTTGAAATCATTGCCTTTCCCAGGTTGATGGTTGATTTCTTTTTTAAAATGATTATTTGTGGATGTTCTCAGCTATAAACGAATGGGAATGGTAAGAATCTCCAGGTTTTGTGAGTGTGAATACATACATACTCATGTGATACATTCGATGATTCTATGATACAAATCCCTCATTTTCTTCTTCAAATGAAGTGGTTTGATCACATTGTTGTTATTCTTGTCCTGCGATGAACTGGTAACATAGCTAATGTTCCAAAGACAGGAAATAAAATCAACAACATTGATAATAGTCCCAATGCAATGGGTCATTGAGTAATGTAAATTAATCTCTTTACCATCAGTCACAATCAATTGGCCTTCCTTATCTTAGTTCTTGTAATTGGTGGAGTAAATTTGAAAACTTGGAGTAAACTCCAGTGCTTTAAAGAAAGAAATTGCATTTAAGTAGCACCTCTCACAATCTCAGAATGCCCCGAGATGCTTTGCGACCAATGATGTGCTTGATGACACTGAGCGGGATTTTCCAGCAGCAGAGGTGACTCACCATTGCCTTCCGGCGAGATCTTCCAGTCCCCTAGACTCTTACGGCATTTTGCGTGGTCTGCCTATTACTCAGCCAGAGAAGCTGCCACGGGACGGTCCATGTTGGTGAGACTAGAAGACTGGGGCGAAATGATGAAACAGTGGGGCGGCATGGTGACACAGTGGGCACAATGGTTAGCACTGCTGCTTCACAGTGCCAGAGACCCTGGGTTCAATTCCAGCCTCGATTGCACATTCTCCCTGTGTCTGCATGTGTTTTTTCTGGGTGCTCCGGTTTCTCCCACACTCCAAAGAAAATGTGTGCGTTAGGTTGATTGGCCATGCTAAGTTGGCTCTAATGTCAGGGGATTAGCAGGATAAATATGTGGGGTTATGGGAATAGGCTTGAGTGGGATTGTGGTTGGAGCAGACTTGACGGGCCAAATGGCCTCTTTCTGCAATGTAGGGATTCATGATCCTGCTGTCAGGAAGGGCTTCTGTTGTAATACAGGACTATATGCCTGTCAAGTTGCGCACAGCAGTAACCCGGAGGAAATCCTTGCAGGCACGGGAAGATTGTGTAGTCACACAAAGAGCCTGAAGAGATTGGTGAGGCACTGAATAAATATTTCTCTTCGGTATTCACGCAGAGTGCTGGAAATGTAGCTATGGAGAGCACTGAGGTACAGGGTTGAAAATTGGGAAGTATTGTAGTAGATAGGGAGGATGTGTTAGAAATTCTCGAGGGTTTGAAGTTGGATAAGTCCCCTGGGCCGGACGGGATTTACCCTAGGATTCTCCGGGAGGCAAGAGAGGAGATTGCAGAGCCTCTGGCTCTGATCTTCAGGTCCTCGTTGGTTACGGGTGTGGTTCCGAGGACTGGAGGATAGCGAATATGGTCCCATTGTTTAAGAAGGGGAAGAGAGACCTTCCAGGGAATTATAGGCCAGTGAGTCTTACTCCTGTTGTGGGCAAAGTATTGGAGAGAATTATTAGGGATAGGATTTATAGTTATTTAGAGGGAAATGAATTGATTGGGGATAGTTAGCATGGTTTTGTGAAGGGTAGGTCGTGCCTTACTAACCTCATTGAGTTTTTTGAAAAAGTGACCAAAGAGGTGGATGGGGGTAAGGCAGTTGATGTGGTATATATGGACTTAAGTAAGGCGTTCGATAAGGTGGCCCATGGAAGACTTCTGCAGAAAATGCAGATGTATGGGATAGAGGGTGATTTAGCTAATTGGGTTAGGAATTGGCTAGCAGATAGAAGACAGAGGGTGGTGGTTGAGGGGAGATATTCATCGTGGAGTTCGGTGACAAGTGGTGTACCTCAGGGTCTGTTTTGGGGCCCCTGCTGTTTGTAATTTTTATAAATGATCTGGATGAGGGTATTGAAGGATGGATTAGTAAATTTGCAGATGACACTAAAGTCGGTGGAGTGGTATATAGTGAAGAGGGGTGTTATAGTTTGCAGAGGGACTTGGACAAGTTGCAGAGCTGGGCCGAGAGGTGGCAAATGGAGTTTAATGTGGAAAATTGTGAGGTAATGCACTTTGGCAGGAACAATAAATGTGTAGAGTATAGGGCTAATGGTAGGGCTCTTAATAGTGTTGAGGAACAGAAGGATCTTGGTGTATGTGTCAATAGATCCTGAAAGTAGGCAGTCAAGTGGATAAAGTTGTTAAGAAGGCATATGGAGTCTTAGCTTTTATTGGTCGGGGGATTGAATTTAGGAGCCGCAGCATCATGTTGCAACTGTACAAAACTCTAGTGCGGCCGCACTTGCAGTATTGTGTGCAGTTCTGGTCGCCACATTATAAGAAAGATGTGGAGGCATTGGAGAGGGTACAGAGGAGGTTTACCAGGATGTTGCCTGGTATAGAGGGCAGGTCCTATGAAGAGAGTTTGAAGGATTTGAGGTGGTTTTCGTTAGAAAGGAGGCGGCTAAGAGGGGATCTTATTGAAGCATATAAGATGATTAGAGGTTTAGATAGGGTGGACAGTGATAGCCTTTTTCCTAGGATGGAGACAGCTAGCACGAGGGGACACAGCTTTAAATTAAGGGGTATGAGTTATAGGACGGATATCAGATGTAGGTTCTTTACTCAAAGAGTGATTAGGGAGTGGAATGCCCTGCCTGCAGCTGTTGTAGATGCGCCAAGTTTGGTAGCGTTTAAGAGGTTAGTTGATAAGTATATGGAAGAGAAGGGAATGGTTTAGTTTGGAGGTGCATTGCTTTTTATTTTGGTCGGCACAACATCGAAGGCCGAAGGGCCTGTTCTGTGCTGTGATGTTCTATGTTCTATGTAAAGACCAGAATTGAACTTGATCCCTGGCACTGTGAGGCAGCAGTGCCAAAGCACTGAGCCAATATCTAACAACTTCTTGTGAGCTGTGCTCAGCATACCCTCTAAATCTATCTTTTACTTTCATTCTATGCTTTCAAAACTCTTATCCCAGAGCTAGTGGCATTTGCTGCCAAATAAACCTGTTGGACTTTAATCTGGTGTTGTGAGATGTCTTACAGGGGAGGTCCCAAAGGATTGGAGAATAGCCAGTGTTGTTCCTTTGTTTAAGAAGGATAACAAGAATAATCCAGGTAATTACGGACCAGTGAGCCTTACATCAGTGGTAGGGAAATTATTAGAGAACATAGAACATTACAGCGCAGAACAGGCCCTTCGGCCTTCGATGTTGCGCTGACCAATTAGGAAAAAGCAATGACCCTCTAACCTAAACCATTCTCTTTTCATCCATAAACTTATCTACTAACCTCTTAAACGCCACCAAACTTGGCGCATCTACAACTGCAGCAGGCAGGGCATTCCATACCTTACCACCCTCTGGGTAAAGAACCTACCTCTGACATCCATCCTATAACTACCACCCCTTAATTTAAAGCTATGTCCCCTCGTGCTAGCTTTCTCCATCCTAGGAAAAAGGCTATCATGTCCACCCTATCTAAACCTCTAATCATCTTATATGTTTCAATAAGGTCTCCTCTTAGCCGCCTTCTTTCTAACGAAAACAACCTCAAAATCCCTCAGCCTCTCTTCATAAGACCTGCCTTCCATACCAGGCAACATCCTGGTAAACCTCTCTGTACCCTCTCCAATGCCTCCACATCTTTCTTATAATGTGGGGACCAGAACTGCACACAATACTCCAAGTGCGGCCGCACTAGAGTTTGTACAGTTGCAACATGACGTTGCGGCTCCAAAATTCAATCCCCCTACCAATAAAAGCTAAGACTCCATATGCCTTCTTAACAACCTTATCGACTTGATTGCCAACTTTCAGGGATCTATGCACATATACACCAAGATCCCTCTGTTCTTCAACACTATTAAGAGTCCTACCATTAGCCCTATACTCTACACATTTGTTATTCCTGCCAAAGTGAATTACCTCACACTTTTCCACACTAAACTCCATTTGCCACCTCTCGGCCCAGCTCTGCAACTTGTCCAAGTCTCTCTGCAAACTATAAAACCCCTCTTCACTATCTACCACTCCACCGACTTTAGTGTCATCTGCAAATTTACTAATCCATCCTTCAATACCCTCATCCAGATCATTTATAAAATTACAAACAGCAGGGGCCCCAAAACAGGTCCCTGAGGTACACCACTTGTAACCGAACTCCACGATGAATAACTTCCATCAACTACCACCCTCTGTCTTCTATCAGCTAGCCAATTCCTAATCCAATTAGCGAAATCACCCTCAATCCCATACATCTGCATTTTCTGCAGAAGCCTTCCATGGGCCACCTTATCGAACGCCTTACTAAAGGTGTTTTATATATATGTATATATATATATACCACATATATATATGTGGTATATATACCATATATACCACATCAACTGCCTTACCCCCATCCACCTCTTTGGTCACTTTTTCAAAAAACTCGATAAGGTTAGTAAGGCACGACCTACCCTTCACAAAACCATGCTGACTATCCCCAATCAATTCATTTCTCTCTAAATAACTATAAATCCTATCCCTAATAATTCTCTCCAATACTTTGCCCAAAATGCATTACCTCATATTTGGAGAGGAATCTTTGAGACAGGTTTTATTCCCACTTGGAAATAAGTAGACATATTAGTGAGAGGCAACGTGGTTTTATGAAGGGGAGGTCGTGTCTCACGAACTTGTTCGAGTTTTTCAAGGAAGTGACGAAGGTGATTGATGAAGGTAGGGGCAGTGCATATTGTCTATATGGACTTCAGTAATGTCTTTGACAAGGTCTCTCATGGCAGACTGGTGCAGAAGATGAAGTTACATGGGGTCAGGGGTCAGCTGGCAAGGAGGATACAAAAGTAGCTCCATCAAAAAAGACAGAGGGTAGCAGTGGAAGGGTGTGTTTTTGAATGGGGGCTGTGACAAGTAGTGTTCCTCAGGGATTAGTGCTGGGACCTTTGCTGTTTGTAATATATATAAATGATTTGGAGGAAAAAGTAACTAGATTGATTAGTAAGTTTGTGGACACACAAGGGTTGGTGGATTTGCGGATAGTGATGAGGACCATCAGAGGATAAAGCAGGATGTATATCAGGTGGAGACTTGGGCAGAGAAATGCAGATGGAGATTAATCTGGACAAATGTGAGGTAATGCATTTTGGAAAGTCTAATATAGATAGGAAACACAGTAAATGGCAGAACCCCTAAGCAGTATTGTTAGGCAAAGGGATCTGGCTGTACAGGTACACTGATCACTGAAAATGGCAATGCAGATGGAGAAGGTAGTCAAGAAGGCATATGGCATGATTGCCTTCATCAACGGGGTTATTGAGTTTAACAATTGGCAAATCATGTTGCAGTTTTATAGAACCTTAGTTAGTGTTCAATTCTGGTTGCCACCCTACCAGAAGGTGTGGTGGCTTTGAAGAGGGTTCAGAAAAGATTTACCAGGATGTTGCCTGGTATGGAGGGCATTAGCTATGAGGAGAGGTCAGAGAAACTTGGTTTGTTTTCACTGGAATGATGGAGGTTGAGGGACAACCTGATAGAAGTCTGCAAGATTATGACAGGCATGGACAGAGTGAATAGTCAGAAGCTTTTTCCCAGGTTGGTAGAGTCAATTACTAGGGGGCATAGTTTCAAGGTGCAAGGGCAAGGTTTAAAGGAGATGCATGAGGCAGATTTTTTACACAGAAAGTAATGAGTGCATGGAACTCATTGTCAGGAGGGGTCATGGAAGCAGATACGGTAGTGACTTTTAAGGGGCATCTTGACAAGTGCATGAATAGGATGAGAATAGAGGGATATGGTCCCCAGTAGGGTAGGCAGTTTTAGTAAAGTCAGGCAGCATGGTCGGTGCAGGCATGAAGGGCCAAAGGGCCTTTTCCTGTAATTTTCTTTACTCTTTGTTCTTTGAATACACGTGATAATCTTAAACATCTCAGTCATGTGCCCCTCAACCTTCTCTGCTCTAGAGAAAACAATCCAAGCCTATCCAGTCTCTTCTTATAGCTCAGATGTTTTATCCCAGCCAACATCCTGGCAAATCTCCTCTGTACCCTTTCCAGTACAATCACATCCTTCCTCTCATGTGGTGACCAGAAGTGATGGTGGCATAAGCTTCAATCCTTTACACAAAGCACAGAAAGGAACTGATGTGAAAGTGGAACAAGAATCAAAACTTATTGGGCAGCTTTGTGAGAATCCCATACACGTGTGCCTCAATTTTGTGCCCAAGTTTGCCGTAAGCCCAGTCTATCTCGTAAATCAGCCCATCCATTGACTGTATCTATATTTCTCACTGCCTCAGAAAAACAGCCAGCACAATCAAGGACTCCATGCATCCCAGGCATTCTCTGTTCCACCTTCTTCCATCAGGGAAAAAAATACAAAAATCTGAGCTCCCTTACCAACCAACTCAAGAACAGCTTCTTCCTTGCTGCCATCAGACTTTTGAATAGACCAACCATTTGTTAAATTGATCTTTCTCTACACCCTTGCTATAATATTACACTACATTCTGTACCCTCTCTTTTCCTTTTCCCTTGTGTCCTCTATGAATGATATGTTTTGTCTGTATAACATGCAAAACAATACTTTTCACTGTACAAATACATATGACAATAATAAATCAAATCAAATCAAAATCAGAATCAAATGGTGATTTGGGCGCGGAATATCGTGTGAGTTGGAAAACGAGAATTTTACCAGTGAGGTCTTGTTTTCTGATTCTCCTTCCCCAACAGGTTTCCTAATGAAATTTCCACCCAGAAAGTTAAGGAATCTCATTTAAACCAATTATAATTTAATTAAAGGTTTTGCCTCCACGTTGAAATCGCCCCCACCCCGCCTTGCTGATGTGACATCATATGGATGAGGCCTACAACACACACGCCCGTTTTTTTTAATTCAGCCAACATTCTGTACAGAAAAAGGAAAATTTCACCCACTATCCCTTTTGTTCTGGGATCACGCCTTACTCTGGCCAGCAGATCCTGCTAAGAGCGTTGGAATCTAAGACAGCTAAACTGCCTATCCATCTGTGGAGTTTAAACAGGAACATAAATTAAGCAGCATTCAGTGGGCAGTCTCATTTTAAGTAAACTCCACATGACCAGACAATTCGTTGCTGCTGAAGTCAAATACTGCAGCCTGGCAGGGAAGGATAATCTATCCAGTCACAGCTCTAAACAGCTAGAAGAAGCCTATATATAAAAAGAGATTTTTTTGACTCTGTATTCACTTGTGAAGTCTGCAGCCATTTTCCCAAGCAAATCACTGCTTCAAGGGCACAGATTAGAGCTAAAACCATGAAAGTAATCAAAGAAAGTGCAACAGTGCCACCGTTTGTTAACCCTGGATGGTGGACCCTTTCCTTTCTTTCTAATTGGAATATATTGATTTGTGTATCCCTTTAAATATCTGCCACTGCATCTTATTGACCTATTCCTTAACCAAAATTGCCAGTTCACTTTCACTACTTCTGCTTCTGTACCCTCATTGTTGCCCTTATTTAAGTTTAAAATATTAGTCTTAGACCCACTCTTCTCTCCTTCAAGCTAAATGTAAGATTCAATCATATTATGATCACTACTACCTTCAATGTGAGATCATTAATTACTCCTATCTCGTTGCATATTACCATGTCTAATAAAGCCTGCCACTTGGTTGACTCCAGGGTGTGTTAAGAAACTAACCTGAAAACATTTTATGAATTCCTATGAAGGGTATGGACAGGATGAGTAGGAAGCAGATGTTCCCCTTGGTTGAGGGATCAATCATGAGAGGGCATAGTTTTAAGGTAAGGAGTAGGAGATTTGAGGTGATTTGAGACAATACTTTATCATTCACAGGGTGGTGGGAATCTGGAATCCACTGTTTGGGAAAACAGTGGAAGCTGGAAATCTTGCAACCTTTAAAAATGAAATGGATGAGCACTTGAAATATCATAACATTCATGTATATGGAAGGAGTGCAGGAAAATGGGATTAGTGCAACTTTAGTGGTAGATATTGTCAGTGCAGATTCAAGGGGCCAGAGGGTAGCATAGTGGCTAGTACTGCTGCCTCACAATGCTAGGGACCTGGGTTCAATTCCAGCCTTAGGTCACTGCCTATGCAGAGTCTCCATGTTCTCCCCGTATCTCCCCATATCTCCGTGGGTTTGTTCGGAGTGCTCTAGTTTCTTCCCACAGTCTGAAATTGGCCATGCTAAATTCTCCCTCAGTGTACTCAAAAAGATGCCAATGGGATTTTCACTGTAAGTTCATTGCAGTGTTAATGTAAGCATACTTGTGACACTAATAAATAAACATAATAATCACTGTACTGACCCTCCACGTGCACAGACAGGGAAATCTCCAGATGTGCACTGTACAATTTACTGTGTTTACGATTTATGTAGATGATTTGGAGTTGAGGACCAAGTGTAATGTGTCAAAATTTGCAGATGACACCAAAATGGGTAGAAGAGCAAAGTGTGCAGAGGACGCGGAAAGTCTGCAAAGAGATATAGATAGTCTAAGTAAGCGGGTGAAGGTCCAGCAGGAGGAGTACAATGTTGGTAAATGTGAGGTCATCCTTTTTGGTAGGAGTAACAGCCAAATGAACTATTATTTAAATGGTAAAAGATTGCAGTCTGCTGCTGTGCAGACGGAACTGGAAGTCCTTGTGCAAGAATCTCAAGGAGTTGGTTTGCAGGTGTAGCAGGTCATTGAGAAGGCAAGTCGAATTTTTTCTTCATTGCTAGAGGGATGAAGCTTAAAAACAGCGAGGTTATGTTGCAGCTGTATAAGTTGCTGGTGAGGACATACCTGGACTACTGTATACAGTTTTGGTCTCCTTTCTTGAGAAAGGATATACTGGCACTGGGAAGACATTCACTAGGTTGATTCCAGAGTTGAGGGAGTTGGTTTATGAGGAGAGACTGAGTAGACTGGGGCTATACTCATTGGAATTCAGAAGAATGAAGGGAAATCTTATTGAAACATCAGGTGCTTGAGTTTAGTGTGTTTCGCAGCCATTAACAGGCACTTTTGAATTTAGGCCCTATTTTTATCTTTTGCTGAAAGTCTAAAACTAAAAGGCAAAGTAAACTAATGAGGGGCACAGATCAGCTAGATAGTCATTATCTTTTCCCAATGGTCAGGGAGTCTAAAACTAGAGGGTGCAGGTTTAAGGTGAAAGGAGAGAGATACAAAAGGGTCCAGAGGGGCAATTGTTTCTCGCAGAGGATGATGAGTGTCTGGAACAAATTGCCAGAGGTAGTAATAGAGGTGAGTACAATTTTGTTTTTTAAAAAGCATTTAAACAGTTACATGAGTGAGATAGGACAGAAGATGGGCCAAATGTGGGCAACTGGGACTAGCTTAGTGGTTAAGAAAAGGACAGCACGGACAAGTTGGGCTAAAGGGCTGCTTTCCATGCGGTAAAAACCTCGTAAGACTGTGAACCTAATGATGTAATATTAAGACTGGCATTTGTCCCATGCAAACTAAATTGTGCATTTTTGATTTGGGTTAACCTATTTAAAATAAATGATTACAAGCATGTTCATGTTCAATAGCTGCCAATTAAATTGACACCTTCTCTCGATCTGATATTGTGTATTTCTCTCCGACTTAAATTCAAAAAACGGTGAAGGAAGAAAACTGGTCAGTCAGGCAGTAACTATAGTAACAGCCATTTCATCTTTTCAAGCAGCTGAATTTATACAAAACTGAGATAAATGGTGAAAATTTCATTCATCCAGATGTGAAGAGCCTGGAATGTAATTGAAACACCCAAGCAAAGGTTTTGTAAATCCCATTCTGGATGTTTTATGAAAGAGTTCATCTTGAGATGTATGAGGCCTTGATCTGTGCTGCTCGGGGTCTTGTCTGAACCTTGCTGGCCACCAACACTACAGCCTTGTGCCCCACCTTCACCAACATGAGATCTTGAAGTAGTTCTGCAGCTTAAATAGGGTGTAAAGCTCTTGGTTCTATGACCAGTAGTGTTTCTATTGATGCTGTATCTCCGCACAAAACTATAAAGTTGGACTTTGGGTGAGATTTTCTGACTGTGCCTGCCTCAAAACCAGAAAATCCAGTCTGTCGTCAATAGAGTTTTGTATGGTCCACCCCCAACCCCCTACGATTCCTGTGATGGGTGAAATGGTAAAACTCCCCCCTTCGTGTTTACATCGCCTTATACACCGATCACTGTGTGGCCAAATTCCCCTCCAAATTGATTTTTAGGTTTGCTGATGATGCCATCGTAGTGAGTCAGATCTCAAACAATGACGAGACAGAGTACAGAAATGAGATAGAGAATCTGGTGAACCGGTGCGACAACAATGATCTCTCCCTCGATGTCAACAAATCAAAGGAGATAATCATCAACCTGAAGAAGCACGGTGAAGAACATAAAGTTAATTTATGATCACAAGTGAAGCTTACAGTTGCATTGCAATGAAGTTACCGTGAAATTCCCCTAGTCGCCACACTGGTATCTATTCGGATCAATGCACCTAAACAGCGCATTTTTCAGACTTTGGGAGGAAACCAGAGCACTCGGAGGAAACCCACACAGACACAGAGAGAATGTGCAAGCTGCGCACAGACAATGACACAAGCCAGCAATTGAACCAGGTCCCTGGCACTATAAACAGTAGTGCTAACCACCGTGCCACTGTGAACATCCACTGTCTGCATCAATGGGGACAAAGTAGAAATGATTGAGAGCTTCAAGTTTTTAGGTATCCAGATCACCAACAATCTATCCTGGTCCTTCCATGCCAACATTATAGTTAAGAAAGCCCACCAATACATCTACTTTCTCAGAAGACTAAGGAAATTTGGCATATCCACTATGACTCTCACCAACTTTTATAAATGCACAATAGATTGTATCACAGCTTGGTATGGCCCTTACTGCACTCAAGATGCAAAAAACAACAAAGAGTGATGAATGAAGTCCGTCACATAAACCTGCCTCCCATCTATTGACACTGTCTACACTTCTCACTGCTTTGAAAAAGCAACCAACATAATTGATACCCTATGCACTCCAGACATTATCTCTTCCACCTTCTTCCATTGGGAAAAAGATATAAAAGTTTGAGGTCATGTACCAACCAACTCAAGAACAGCTTCTTCCCTGCTGCCGTCAGACTTTTGAATGGATCTATCTTGCATTAAATTGATCTTTCTCTACCTTCTTTCTATGACTGTAACACTACATTCTGCACTGTCTCTTTTCCTTCTCTATGTACAGGATGCTGTGTCTGTATAACATGCAAGAAACAAAACTTTTCACGGTATACTAATATAGTGACAATAATAAATAAAATCAAATCATCATTTGTCGCATGCTGAATTGCACAACTTGACCAAATCAAATCAATTTTTGAGGGCCTTTGCTTACCCCTCCTTCAATTGTCTTTTCTTGTTTCGTTACATGACTGCAAGGTGTTAAATCATCAGGATTGTTTTTCCATAACAATCTCAATGTGACACATTTAACTACATCGGACTCGTGCAGTTCTGGAAGATGGTTATGTGTTGGATACTTTCCTATATGAGAAAGCACTGTATTATTTCAAAGCTATTATAAATTCACAGATTAGCCTGAATAAATAGACACTAATTTCTGACAAACTGTCATTCACCTGAAACAGTAAATGTGTTTCTCACTCCGTAGATGCTGCCTGACCTGCAAAGTATTTCTAGCATTTATTGTTTTTATTTTAGATTTGCAGCTTTTGCAGTACTTTTCTGTAGACTCCAGAGCTTAATCAGCATTCTTAAATGAACGGAGAAATGATGGACTCACAGGTAACATGGAAGATTTTGCTTCATGGAACAAAGAACAAAGAAAATTACAGCACAGGAGCGGACCCTTCGGTCCACCAAGCCTGCACTGGTCACGCTGCCTGACTTAACTAAAACCCCCTACTCTTCCAGGAACCTTATCCCTCCATTCCCACCCTAGTCATGTGTTTGTCCAGATGCCCCTTTAGAGTCACGATCATATCTGCTTCCTCTACCTCCCGCGACAGCGAATTCCAGGCACCCACTCACAATTTCACATCAGACTTTGGATTATAAATTCCAGTGTGAAAACATTAAATGGGCACACTAATGAATGTGATGATTGTAAATTAAACCAACTGATGTCTCTCCACTGACTGGTGTATCTTTTGGTTTATTTTACTGAATAGAAAGTTACAGTTTACTGATCTAAAATCTCTCAGGAATGTAGCAGGCTATGATTGATTCAGTTGGGCAAGTCTTGTCTGCAAGTCCAGCCTCAGCCACAAGTGTGATGCCTCCATATTGGATCAGCATCCTGAAGATGTCTGGGGAACACTGAATCTAGTCAAAAAGATATTTAACACATCTAAATAAGAAGACAGTGAATGTTGTTAAGCTCTGGGAGACAGCATTGTAGTGGTAATGTGGCATTAGGAACCCAAAGTAAAATGGCCTGAGTTCAAAATGAAATTTAAATTCAATTAATAAATCTGGAATATAAAGCTAATCTCAGTAATGGTGACTGTGACAACTACCATTGATCATTGTAAAAATAAATACAATTGGTTCATTAATGACTTTAGGGAAGGAAATCTGCCATAATTACCTGGTTTGGCCTACAGATGATTCCACTGGCACAACAATGCGGTTGACTCTTAACTGCCTTCTGAAATGGTCTAGTAAGCCATTCAATATAAGGACAACTGGACATGAAAATGTAGTTACTGGTTAAATTTCTTAGGCCTTTGGAGCTGCAAAGTAGTATTGGGGAGCTGCAAAGGAGTATTGTGGAAGAAGAGGTGGACCCTCCACAGGAAACTATCTAGTCAAAAACTAGCCAGTTTTCCGAGTGCATTTTTACAGATGCACCTTTCCGGATGTATCACAGATTGGAACGGTCTCTGCACTGTCCATAGAAACATAGAAACCAGAAGAGGAGAATGCCATTTGGTCCTATGACCATTCATTGTGATCATGGCTGGTCTTTGAATTCAATATCCTGATCCTGCCTCCCCCCATATCCCTTGAACCCCAAAAACTATATCTAATTCCTTCTTGAAATCTGACAATGCTTTGGTCTCAGCTAGATTGAGTGGTAGTGAATTTCACAAATTCAGCACTCTGGGGTGTAGAAATTCCTCCTCACCTCAGTTACCCCTTATCTTTCTGGTCTCCCTCACCATTGGAAACATATTAATTAAATCTACCCAGTCTAACCCTGTTAGAATTTTATAAGTTTCTATGAGACCACCTCTCATTCTTCTAAACTCCAGTGAATATAATCCTAACTGACTGAACCTCTCGTCATATTACAGACCTGCCACCCCAGGACCAAGACTGCATTAAGCTACAAAGTATTGTGAACATCGCCCAGTCCATCACGCAAACCAGACATCCATCCACTGATTCTGCCTACACTTCCCACTGCCTCAGAAAAGCAGCCAGCATAATTAGGGACCCCACACACCCTGGACTTAATCTTTCCACCTTCTTCCATTGGGAAAAAGATACAAAACTCTGAGAATATCTACCAAACAACTCAAAAACAGCTTCTTCCTTACTGTCATCAGACCTTTGAATGGGCCCACATCACATTAAGTTGATCATTCTCTAGCTATGAGTGTAACACTATATTTTGCAACCTCTTCTTTCCTTCTCCTCGATGTACTCTATGAACGGTATGGTCTGTCTGTATAGTACGCAAGAAACATTTCTTTTCACTGCATCCCAATACATCTGACAATAACAAACCAAATCAAATCAAATCTCTTATCCTTAGCCTCACTGAGGAGAAATGATTCAGGAGCTCTTGTATCATGAAAGAGTACATTACTGAACTGTGTCACAACAGTAGCCTCAAAGGATTCACTGTCAAGATCATCGTGGCCCTGACCTGTATGTGATAGGCTCCTTCCTTAACATACCAAATGTCCAAACCTTCTCTGCCAGGAGAAACACTCACATCTCAGTCCCATGGACAGACTGAAGCAGGACAAGAAAACATTTGGTTTCACCCCATTGTAGACTTCTGAACGGTTCAAGATGGTATAGGCAATGTACTCACATTGCTCTGCATTCTCTGCATTTTTTAATGTAAGCCTACTTCTGACACTAATAAATAAACTTTAGGGGCAGCACAGTGGCCTAATGGTTAGCACTGCTGCCTCACAATGCCAGAGCCACAGGTTCAATTCTGACCTCGGGTCACTGTCTGTGTAGAGTTTGCGCATTCTGTCTGTGTCTGCATGGGTTTCCTCCGGGTGCTCTGGTTTCCTCCCACAGTTCAACGATATGCGGGTTAGGATGATTGGAGATGCTAAATTGCTCCTTATATCAGGGGAACTAGGATTGTATATATTGGATTACGGGGATGGAACTGGGTGGGATTGGTGTTGGTGCAGGCTCGGTGGACTCCTACACTGTAAATTCTATGATGCCCCCCATCACCAGTCTGAGCATGTCAGGGGACAGTCAAGAGTCAACCACATTGCTGTCGATCTGCAGTCACATGTAGGCCAGACCAGGTAAGGACAACAAGTTTCCTTCTCTAAAGGGCATTATTGAACTTGATGGGTTTTAATGACAATCAGTTTCTTTGGATCTTTTAATTTCAGATACTTATTGAATTCAAATTTCACCATCGGCTGTGTTAGGATTTTGAACCCGGAGTATCATCCTGGATCTCTGGGTGCTAGTCCAGTGACAATACCATCTCCCTCCCATCCCATATAGAGAAGCCCATTTACAGCTGTAGTGAGGATGAAGCACCAACAAATTTCTAAGCCATAATGTCGCCTCTTAGACCTGCTAATTTAGCAATGATTTAATTGTATCAAATAACTATTGTGTCTGTCTAAGTCTAATCTTCCTGGAAGCTAGTTCACTCCTTGGTAGGTGCAGGAAATCCAGGAAAAGGGGTTGCATTGGATTAGATAACGGCAATTGCCTTTAGTGAGGTTCGCACTGAGCCCAGATGGGTGGGATAAAAGTTTTCTGTTTGTTGACTGTAATGTTCTGCTATGGAATGAGTTCGGGACGTCTCAACATGTTTCCTATTGATGATGGCTACCTTCACTTTAACACAAATTGCCACTAAATTGGCAATCTCACTTAGGATGGCCAGTATAGGAAATGGAAAAATGTTGCATTTGGGAGTGGGGGGCAGGATGTTTATCCAATGTACCAGCAGAATGGAGAAGCTTTATTCTTCCTCTAGGTGCTGAACAATTTTACAAGCAAATGTCAATCAAAGGAATGAGTTAGAGCAAACAATCTATTTAAGGACATTGCAATCAATTGTGTGTGAGCTACTAAAATGTAATATTACACTCAGCAGAGCAAAGAAAAGTTTACTGAAATTAATCTATTCCTATTTATATATGAGTTCTGGAATTTCAGAGGATTCACTTAATTGTGTTCAAAATTCTGCAAACGGACTTTAAATTCTATTGCCAAATTTAGGTTGTTAGATTTCATTGTGGTTAATTCCTTTGTAAATTCATGTCAGGTGAGGGGGTCAGTAACAAGCAATGTGCTCTGAATTAGTTTCAGTTCATCCACTGAAACTGTCCTTTAATATGTTGTGGGTACCAGCAGAGTGCAGCACTCCACCTCCAGAGCACATCAGAGAATGAGTGGGCTCAGGAAGAACCATCACAGCCCGCACCCACCCCCAGTACAGAGACACAAGGTGGCACAGTGGTTAGCATTGCTGCCTCACAGCAGTAGGGACACAGGTTCGATTCCTGGCTTGGATCGCTGTCTGTGTGGAGTTTGCACATTCTCTCTGTGCCTGCATGGGTTTCATCCAGCTGCTCCAGCTTCCTCCCACAGTCCAAAAGACATGCTGGTGAGGTGCATTGGCCCTCAGTGTACCTGAACAGGTACTGGAATGTGGCGACTGGGGGATTTTCACAGTAGGTTTATTGCAGTGTTAATGTAAGCCTATTTGTGACACTAATAAATAAACTTTAACCCCGGAGGTTGAACTCGGGGTCTAACTTTCTGGAGAATATCTCAGAGGTAGGTCACTGCAACAGTCAGAGGGAGCAGGGACAGCCCAAGTCTCCAGACGCCGTTCAAGACCACCCACCCACTTACTTCCAGTCACATGATGAGCCTCTGGAAGCAATTGCAGCTCAGTGGAGATGCAATAGTGGGCAGCAAGAGGAACATCAGGCAGAGATTCAGCACTTACCAAGCAGACTTGTAGGAATCTGTCCACTTTCTTTCAGACAAGTGCTCTGAGGCCACCATAGGCACGTTGGCCACCAACATGGAGACCTCAGTCTAGCAGACCCTGCTGGATTTGTGTGTGGCTCCGCACTCCATGGCCACACAGCTTGATGGCCACCATTAAGAGGCGGCATGGGGACAAGGCACCTTGATAACCTTCAGGTGCCCAACCTCCTACTGGAATCAAGCTGGGGCATTCTGGCATCCCTAGCGATGACAAACATCAACTGGACACCCCAGGGGTGTTCCACTGAAGACGTTCCAAGGGTGCACAGCAGTTCACTGTTTGTGCCAGCTTCAAATCTAACAGTGCAAGTCACCAAGGGGTTTCTGCCCCTGAATGGGAGAACGTCCTGGGGCCAGGGTCCTCCAGGGCTCAGACTAGCAGAGAAGGTGCAATGTTGTCAATTTGCGCTCAATCCCAAAAGATCCTCTGCTTCAGAAGCTCAGTTTTATACAGTTGTGGTTCCTCTGGGAATGATGTGGAGATGCAGGCATTGGACTGGAGTAAACACAGTAAGAAGTCTGAGGCCAGAACTCTCCATTCACCTGATGAAGGGACAAAAACTCGTGAGTTTACTATCAAATAATTTGCTTGGACTCTAACCTGGTGCTGTGAGACTTCTTACTGTACTTCTTTTGGGTACACAAGATCAATGACGCTTCACACATTACACTCGTCTTCACCTCACAAGATGTTCCCGAACTGCCATCACTTTGAATTTAGATTTTTGTTTTAAATGTAGGTATATTCCACCAGCACAAAAATTTGAAGAATCGGTCGCCTCTTACTGGTGATGATTTTATTCCAGCCTTACAACTTTGAGTCAATATACAATGGAGGTTTAAAGGAAAGGTAGCTGAACATAAAGGTGCGTGTCAAATTCCACGTGTGTAACTGTGGCAGAAAAGCTGGTAACATTGCTGAAAGAGCCAGCTGGATCTTTGGTTTGATATGGAAAAATGTATTCCCTGATTTTTGCTGGTTTGGACTGCACTCTGAAGGGGACATGGACAATGAATCCCTGAACAGGATTTCAAGACCCTCCTGATATTAAGAGCTTCATTGCAATAAATGTTTCCACGTCTTACCTAAAACCCGACCAATTTCTCTGGCTGATGGGCAAAAGTTGGGACTTAGTGAGGAAGGGCCACAGCCAGGGCCCTGTGGGGGTACACCTAGCAAGTCCCCAGGAGGGATTTCTGGTGCATGGGGGAGTAGAGAGTGTACAATCCTAAGCTTTCTGATCTGCACAGAATTAAAAAGTCTGCAAAGTATGATTAGCGTTGAGGAAGGATGTGCCACAATGGACATCTGGGAGAGCCTGAATACAATCAGCTGAAGGAAGACTGAATGATCAGGATTGGGGAGGATCTCCAGGGCTACAGAAACCCAAGCTTTCAGTGCGAGTTCTGGGGATGGAACTCCTGCCCCTCATGTTCCACAATGTGTTGAGATGGGCAAACATACCTGGGCCTCTTCTCATTAGTCAGCTCCTCATTGTTCATCTGTGTTACCAACAACACAAATCTCCTCCCAAAACCCACCCCAACCTCCCCAACCTAGACCCCAACCCAATCCCCACCCCAGCCTCCAGCCCACCGCCCACCACCGCTGTCCAATCCCATTCTGCCAAACACCCACCCCTTTAACTTCTTATTAAAAACAGATGCAGGTTGTAAAGTTACTCTGAGTAAGGACCTGGTCTGGGAACTGTGATCTGAAGCTTGCTGTGTTGATCAAATATGGGAAATTGTTCATGTTGACTGGATGACATCAATTTCTTTTTGCCTTTGTGTGAATGACATAACCAGCATAATGGCACCTCTTACAAGTAATTTCATTGGCTGTTTGAGCCGTGTTTCTGTTTACACAATTGGCTGAATGACAAGGAATCTTCTGGAAGCAGGGAAAGAATTTGTAGATAAAAGCCATATGCATTCCTTTGTTTGCCAGCGAGAACACTATAGAAATTCACTAGCAAAAGAAGCACGCTCTGAAAAATCTTCTCTAGAGAAGACTATGAAAAAGAGACTGTAGATCAGAAAGAATTTGACCAATTCTGTCCCCAATATTTGGTGAAGAGTTAAAGTTCAATAAGTGTCACAAATGTTTAGGTTTGAGTTTGTACCTCAAGTGTTAAGTAACGAGATTTTTGGATGAATTAAAGAGTCGTATCATATTGTTGTTTGTTTCTTTAACCTGGAATATTTGGAGCAAAAAGAGAAAATGCTGGAAAATCTCAGCAGGCCTGGCAGTGTCTGTAAGGAGAGAAAAGAGCTGATGTTTTGAGTCCAGGTGACAATTTGTCAAAGCTGATTGGAGGATGTTTAAATTAACCACTGAGTAATAGGACACTCAGCAAGACCTTGGTGTCCTCGTGCTTCAATGCTGGGACCTCTGTTATTTACAATATGTAAAAATGATTTGGAGAAAGACATAGCTGGTCTGATTAGCAAGTTTGCAGATGATATTAAGATTGCTGGAGTTGTGGATGGTGATGAAAATTGTCAGTGAATACAGCAGAATGTAAATAGGCTGGAAAATTCAGCGGAGAAATAGCAGGTGGAATTTAATCCGGGGAATCTCACTATAAGAAGGATGTGAGAGAGTGCAGAGGAGATTTACCAGGATGCTGCCTGGTTTGGAGGATAGATCTTATAAGGAAAGGTTGACAGAACTGGGGCTTTTCTCTTTGGAGCAGAGGAGGATGAGAGATGATTTAATAGTGGTTTATAAGATGATGAGAGGGATTGATAGAGTGGACATGCAGAGACTATTTCCTCGGGAGGATGTAGCTGTTACGAGGGGCCATAACTGTGAGATTCATGGTGGGAGATATAGGAGGGGTGTCCAAGGTAGATTCTTCACTCAGAGTGATTGGGGTGTGGAATAGATTGCCTGCTGTGATAGTAAAGTTGGACTCTTTAGGAACTTTCAAGTGGTTATTGGATAGAGACATGGAGCACACCAGAATGATAGGGAGGGGATAGCTTGATCTTGGGATTGGACATAGCTCAGCACAACATTGAAGGCAGAAGGGCCTGTTCTGTACTGATGTAATGTTCTAAATGCAAGGTGATGTATTTTGGTAGATCTGATTCAGGTGAGAGCTATAAAATAAATGGCAGATCCATCAGGAGCATAGACACACAGATAGGTCTGAGAATACAGGTCCACAGATACTTAAAAGTGGCAGCACAGATGGAAAAGGTGGTGAGAAAAAGCATATTGCATGCTTGCCTTCATCAGCTGAGGCATCAAGGACAAATTATGTTAGTTTTATAAAATGTCAATGAGGCCCTATTTGGAATATTGTGTCCAATTCTGGTCATCAGGGTGTGGAGGCTTTGGAGGGAGTACAGAAAAGGTTTACCAGGTGTTGCCTGATGTACAGGGTATTAACACTGGGGAGAGATTGAATAAACTGGGATTGTTCTCCCTCGACAAACAGAGGCTGAGGGGTGACCAGATAGACATTTATAAAATTATGAGGGGCATAGATAAGGTAAACAGTTGGAAGCTTTTCCCCAGGTCAGAAATGACAATTACAAGGGGGCACAAGTTCAAGATAAAGACGGAAATGTTCAGTGGAGATGTACAGGGTACGTTTTTCACACAGAGGATGGTGGGGGCCTAGAATGCACTGCCAAGTGAGGTGGTTGAGGCAGACATGTTAGTGACATTTAAGACTTATCTGGATAGGCACATGGACAGGTGGGGAAGAGTGGAATACAGGTGGTTAGTCCAGATCGGACAATGCGATCAGCAACAAGCCAAAGAGCCTGTTCCTGTGCTTGTATTATTCTTTGTTCTTTGAAATTAAGTGCAGGTACAGCAGGCAGTAAAGAAGGCCAATGATATGCTGGGCTTCACAGTGAGAAGATTTGAGTACAGGAATAAAGATGTTTTGCTGCAATTGTACAGGATGATGACGAAGCCATACCTCGAGTAATCTGTGCAGTTTCGCTGTCCTTTTCTGAGGAAGGATATTCTTGCTATAGACAGTGTGCAGCAAGAGTTTAGAACATTGATTCCTAGGATATGAGGACAGATTAAGTTGGTTAAGGTTATATTCACTGGAATTTAGAAGAAAAAGAGGGAAGCTGTAGAAACTTATAAAATTCTAACAGGATTATACAGGTTAGTTTCAGAAAGAATGCTCCCAGTGCTGGGGGAGTTCAGAACCGAAAGTAGTTTGAGGAAAAGGGACAAACCTTTTAGAATTGAAATGAGGAGAAATTTCTTCATCCAGAGGTGAATGTGTGGAATTCACTACCACCAAATGTAGTTGAGGCCAAAACATCTGATTCCAAGAAGGAATTAGATATAGCTCTTGAGGTTAAAGGAATCAAGGATATGAGGGTGAAGGGGGGGAATCAGGATACTGAATTTGATAATCAGCCCTGATAATAATGAATGGGAGAGGAGGCTCAATGGACTGAATGGCCTGCTCCTGCTTCTAGTTTCTACGTATGCTTCTTTGTATGTTTCTATGTATGTATGTATGAGGAGGCAGCACTCTCTGCAATCTGAAGATAGAATGCCCTCTGCCAAGTAGCAGCTCACCTCAGGACATGCTCATCTTTGTAAGCATTAAGCCAATGTAAGCATGGTGTTCAACGATGCAGTGTCATCCTGAGATTCCTCGGTAAATTTCGAGGAATGGCAATGTTGTGGGTCATGCTGGTCCATAATGGAGAAGAGGTGTACGGGAGAATCCTCAGTGCATCTTGTCATTCTCATCCTGGAATCTGCTGGCAATGTGGACCTCACAGGATACCTGCCTCATTAGAACATTGCAATGGCCTCTTCGCATGCATCCTCAGTTCCCGCAAATTCATCACCATCAACCCCTTTGGGGGGTCTCCTCATCAGAAGAGACATGCAGTTCCTCCACCTCATCATCTGTAACTATCCTACCTTTGCAGTGCTGGGGTAACTGGTAAGACACTCTGGGGAAGTGTAACAGTGCATTCCCTACTCTGTATTATTCTTATTAGAACATAATAGAACACTACAGCACACCAAGCTCTTCGGCCCACAAATTGCACCGATCATATCCATACCTATCAGGCCATAGAACTATCTATAACTCCCAATCCCATTAAATCCCGCGTACTCATCCAGAAGTCTTTTAAAAGACCCAGCAAGTTTGCCTCTACCACCAGTGATGGCAACCGATTCCATTCACCCCTGAGTGAAAAACTTACCTCTAACATCTCCTCTGTACCTGCTCCCCAGCACCTTAAACCTGTGTCCTCTCATAGCGACCATTTCAGTCCTGGGAATCCACCCTATCTATTCCTTTCAACATTTTGAGGTATAGATCTCTATCAGATCGTCTCTCAACCTTCATCTCTCCAGGGCGATAAGACCTAGCTCTCTGTGAGACCTCCTACTACAAGGCGTGAAAATCATACCATTAACATCATAGTCCCTTTAAGACTGATGCCATAAATATTCAGGAACATCTCCAGGAGCACAGAAACTATCTTTACTAAATTCTCTGCTTGTATCCTTTCCTGCAGTTGTTGTAACTGCATCCTGTTGAAAATATCACTCACGAGATGCCCTATAAAACAAATTGCAGATGTGTAGCAATGGAAGAAACATAGAAACTGAGAAAAACTACAGCACAATATAGGTCCTTGAGCCCACAAAGTTGTGCCGACCATGTTCCTACATTAGAGATTGCTAGGCTTACCTATAACCCTCTATCTTACTAAGAAAATACGATTTTACAGCAACTTTTGACAATAACATGAAGCAGGCCATTCAGCCCTCAGGTTTGCATGGAGCATACAACAGTACAGTGCTGTGCAGATACATGAATTTAAGCCTGTGTCTGTGGGAGTTTGCACATTCTCCCCGTGCTTGTGTGGGTTTTCTCCAGGTGCTCTGGTTTCCTCCCACATCTCAAAGATGTGCTCTTAGGCTAATTGGCAAAACAAATTCTCCCTAAATTGTCTCAAATTTGGTTTTTAATCCATAGGTCTATAAACATAGACAGGGATCACGGGTAGAGGTGGGAACATCGGGGTGTCGGTGCGGGCTCGTTGGGCCAAAGGGCTGTTTTGTTCTTTGTTCTTTGTTCTTTGTTAACTCATTCAAATGACAACACTTAGATGTAAGCCCAGAAGCCAGTGTGTCTATTGCAGTCCAAAGATAGGATATTCTGCCCTCTTGCAAACTGTTTTCTGACTTGCAGTTTGAGAACTTAGGCCATCTTTCAAGTCTTTTATGCCTTGGTTCACTCACAGATTTAATGAGTTAATTACATTTTCTCACCTAACAGTAAATATTTTAGACAATGCTATCAGCACATCAAATTTGCAAATCAGATATTTCGATGATCATTGATAATCTGCCAAATATTGAAAGCAGAGAGAGATACATGCCAGGAGGATAGAACAGGATAAGTTTTGGATTAGTCTATGGACATGTGAAAATACATGATGCAATGGCACAGTGGTTAGACTGCTGCCTTACAGCACCAGAGACCTGGGTTCTATTCCTAAGTGGGATCACTGTGCAGAGTTTGCACATTGTCCCTGTGTCTGCTTGAGTTTTCTCCAGGTGCTCCAGTTTCCTCCCACAGTCCAAAGATGTGCAGGTTTAGGTACTTTGGCCATGCCAAATTGCCTCATAATGTCCATTGTTTAGTGGGGTTATTCAATTTTTATTTATCTTTAGAGTTACATGTAAGCTTACATTAACGGTGCAATGAAGTTACTGTGAAAGTACCCTAGTCGCCATCTCCAGTGCCTGCTCGGATACTTTAAGGGAGAATTTAGCATGGGCAATGCACTTAACCCACGTGTCTTTTGGACAGTGGGAGGAAACCGGAGCACCCAGAGGAAACCCGCACAGACATAGGGAAAATGTGCAAATTCTGCACAGTGACCCAAGCTGGGAATCGAACATAGATCCCTGGCACTGTGGGGCACCCCGAGCTGCCCCAGCAGTGCTAACCACTGTGCCACCATGCAATGCACATTGGCTACAGGGATTGGGAGGAGGGGCGAAACTGATATTCTTTTGGAAAGTTGGTGTAGACTCGATGAACTTGAATGCCTTCCTTCTGTGCTGGAGGGATTCAATGACTCTGAGTTGCGAGACAGGGACAAACATGTTAATGAAGATGTGTTTTGCTGTTGAAACATTTTGCAAGCTTAAAAGTGCCCTACTGCGCAACGTCTTCCCATCAGTGGATTTCAAGGCTGCAAAGAACATTCCAGGAGTCAGTTGTGGAACAGATGCTGCATGCAGTCTAATATGACAAGGACATTTTTTTAAAATCGTACTTTGTGTCATTTATAATGTTTTGAAATGTTTTATGTGGCACAGATTAAAAGCAAAAGAAAAAAACACATTGTCATCTCAGCCAAGGTGGGCTGCACTGCCTGAGTTCCATCATTAAGGGGAAAAAAATGTACATTTCTGAACAGAATTATTCTGACTCGGGCTATATTGGCAAGTAGGTAAATAGGATCGTTGCTGAAATTTGGCACTAATGAGGTGTCATTGCTTTTCTTGGATTTATTGACAAGCAAGTATTGCCTTCCTGGTTGAAATAATTGAAGCAGTGATATAATTAGATTGAGAAAACCCCTGATCTGAAGAGATCTTTGCGGCGAGAAGATAATAATTAATTATGAGTGCCAACATTGCTGACACTTCTAGTGCACTGGGGAAGGGGAGGGGTCGGGGGGATGTGATTTTTTTTTGAAGGGTTCCATACGTGGGCTCAGAGGCGTTTTTGAGCGGCTGTTAGGAAGCCATCCAACAGGCGGATTAAACATTAGCTGATTACCGACAAGTAATTAACAATGTCAACGAAACATAGAAACTGAATTAATAATAATTATATCATCAACATAATGATCGCCTTGTTGAGAATCCCAGGGAAGAGGAGAGGTTAATTACTCGCGCACAGAACATCGCTGAATTGACCACAGCTACGCCTCAGGATGGTGTTAACTGCCAGCTGTATAATTAATTAACATCATAATTGCAATGCAGGCAGCATGAAAATATTGAAATATTACACCATTTCCATTCTATTACCTATCATAAGCTCCTATAATTTAGAGCTCGGACCCACAGGCTGTGTTCATCTTTTGTAGGGTAATATATATCAAATCTATAATGTAATTTGCCTTTTTTTTGGCTAGGTATATGATTCGCAGAGAAAATAGCGAAGGTGATTGAAAGCGAGATTCTGCAGCGCCACGCAGTACGGTTTCTGAGAATGATTGTTTGCAGTGCACGGCAGTGATCGCTAAACAGTGATAGCTCAGAGTTTACTCGAGAATTGGGATTAAGTTAGGGTTTGGCTTCCTCCATCCATGTTGGGTGGCACATTGAGTGGCACAGTAGTTAGAACTGCTGTCTCACAGTGCCAAGGACACGGGTTCAATTCCCGGCTTGGGTCACTGCAGAGCCTGCATGTCCTCCTCATGTCTGCGTGGGTTTCCTCCCACAGTCTGAAAGATGTGCTGGTTAGGTGCATTGGCTGTCCTAAATTCTCCCTCAGTGCTCCCAAACAGGTGCCGCAGTGTGCCGACTAGGGGATTTTCACAGTAACTTCATTGCAGTGTTAATGTAAGCCTACTTGTTACACTAATAAATAAATAAACCACCATTTCTATCCCTCCCACCCCTATTATTGGATTGGCAAGAAGTTGGAACTAAGCAATTAGAAACAGCAACCGCATCAAAAGCTACAGTAACGTAGAAGCATAGCCACTTTAAATTGTCCATTTAGCTAAAGTGGAATAAAGTGGCAGTGAAGCCATGATGCAGCCAGGTGGAGAGAGTGAGTTTTTGATGTACATTTAATTTATATTCTAATGACTGACTTTACAAACCGACATATAGGCCATGAACTGAGAGGGAGAGGGGTGCTTCCTTCTGACTGGGTGTGTATGAGGTCAGAGGAGGCACCAGATAGCACTGCGGTTCTGAACTATCAATCAGCCTATCTCGAAATCTGATGTTGCAGCTTCCTGCCGATCGGCCAAGTGATGCATCACCAGATTTGGGAGAGCCGCAACAATATTTATTGCAAATATAACTTGGCTGTTCAAGTTCGGCCCTGCTTCACACTCCCCTACTGACAACGAGTTCAAGAGAATGAGTGATATTGAGGTGTTTCCTTCAGAACCAACTTCATGACATGGTGAAAAGGAACAAAGTATAACTAATGCTTACCTAAACAAATCAAATCTGTTCCATTCAAGGCCAAGAAAGGAACTTTCTTTAACGAGGAGGAGATGGCCGAGTGGTATTATTGCTAAGCTATTAATCCAGAAACTCAGCTATTGAACCTGGGGTCAAATCCTGCCATGGCAGAATTTAAATTCGATCAACAATATCTGGAATTAAGAATCTAATGATGGCCATAAAAGCATTGTTGGAAAAATCCATTTGGTTCATTGTCATTTAGGGAAGGAAATCTGCCTTCCTTATCTGGTCTAGCCTACATGTGACTCCAGACCACAGCAATGTGGTTGACTCCCAACTGCTCTCAGATTACTAGGAATGGGTAATAAATTCTGCCCAGTCAGTGATGCCCAAGTCCCATAAATGAATAGATTCACGGGATATGGGTGTTGTTGAGATTTATTGTCCAATCTAATGTGTGGCTTGCTTGGCCATTTTGGAGGGTCAGCCATATTTCAGTGGGCCTGGAGTCACAAAGAGGTCAGACCAGGGAAGGACAGAAGAATTCCTAACCTATACTGAGGGACATCAGTGAATCAATTTGAGGGTTTTACGGTCATCACTCCTGATGTTAACTTATTATTACAGATGAGGAGAAGAGATGGAGTGGACAGAATAAAATTGTTTCCCTTGGCGGCAAATTCTAGAACTGAAGACATAGATTCAAGATAAGTGGCAAGAGGTGTAGGGAGGACATGAGGAAGATTTTTTTTATGCAGAGAGTAGTGGGTGTTGGGAATTCAGTGCCCAAGTTGGTGCTGGAAACAAAGACCCTAAAATCTTTTGAAAAGTACCTGGATCTGCACCTTTAATGCTGTAAACTAAAGGCTATGAGCCAGTGTCGGAAGGTGGGAGTAGAAAGGGCACCTGGCTGTCTTTGGGCTGGTATGGACAAGATGGGCTGAATGGGCTACTTCTATGCTGTAACTTTTCTGTGGTTCTCTGGTTCTATTTGTTTAATTAACATAATTTAACTTTCTTAACTGTTTTGTGGGATTTGAACTCATATCTCCAGATCATTAATTCAGGGCTCTAAGTTACTGATCCAGTTACTAAATCATTATGCTATCTTACCTGATTGGCATTGAACTTTTTGGTCTCATATTAGCTAATCTACAATATTCAACTGACAATCAACTGTGAAAAGTTGGCATTATCCCCTCAAAGTAGCTAACAGCAAAAAATACAAATAAAAAAACCGCCATGAATAAATGCTTCTGACCAAAATGTTTCAGAACAATTGAAGAAGTTGAATTTTTGTTTTATTTTGTTGGATTTCATGATTTCTCTGGTACGTTGGTATCACTTTCCACAATATTGAGGGACCTCGGTTCAATTCCGGCCTCGGTTAATGTATGGAGTCTGCATGTTCTCCATGTGCCTGCATGGGTTTCCTCTGGGTGCTCCAGTTTCTTCCCACAATCTGAAAAATGTGTTGGTTTAGGTAGATTGGTCATGGTAAATTTCCCCTTAGTGTCTGGAGTTTAGCAGGGGTTAACTGGAGTTACGGGGATGGTGTGGAATTGTTGTCAGTGCAGGCTCGATGGGCCAAATAGCCTCTTTCTGCACTGCAGGGATTCTAGTAACCAACGGGAAGAATTTTCCATGCTATCCACCATTGGGTGGCATTTTCAGGGTCCATCATTTGCAGCAGGGTTTGACTTTGAATGCAGCCCTCGCTGGTGGAAACCCATGGTGGGAGTGCTCTGTTGGTATGAATGGCTAGATTTCCAATATTAAATTGAACTTGTATGTTGCTCATTCTTTGTTTGGAATTTTGATAATTTTAAGTGGTTGGTTGGAACAATCTTGAACCTGAAAAAGGTGAGAGATTAAAAATCTGAACCAGGACAACATCCTGCCCACTGCCAGTTTTAAAGGAGACAGAATGAGGAAAAGGGAACTAATTCACACTTAGAAGGCAAATTGGGTTTCCTATTCCTAATTTCACCATCCCACCCCTGTTTACTAGCTGGTTATTGCACAGAAAGACCTTAAGTTTGTTTCTGTTAATCAGTGGTGGTGCAGTGGTATAGTTACTGGACTAACAATCCAGAGACCCAGGGTAATTGGTCTCTGGAGATCCAGGTTCAAATCCCACCATGGCACATGATGAATTTTAAATTCAAAAATCATGTGGAATTAATGATAACCATGAAACCATTGTTGATTGTCAGAAAAGTCCACCTGGTTCACTCATATCCTTTAGGGAAGGAAATCTGTCATCCTTATCTGGTCTGGCCTACATGTGACTCCAGGACCTCAGCAATATGGTTGACTCTCAAGTGCCCTCCACAGGCAGCAAGGGATAGACAATAAGTGCTGTCCAGCCAGCGATATCTATATCCCACGAATGAAATTTTAAAAATTGCTTTCTAAGGAAAAGTATGGAAGGTTGCTTGTCATTCCCAAATAATTGAGAAATTAAGAGATCCAAAATCTCCATAGGCACGTTTTAAAATTGCAAAAAATCCACTGCAACATTCAGGAATCCAGCTGCATTCAGCATCAAAATAGGGATGTTTGACTATCCAGCTAAATGTACATGATAGATTAAGAGAGTGATGCCTATAATTCAATAATACTGGAAAACTGGATGCTTTCAAACTATTAGAATCGTAGAATCCCTGCAGAAGGAGGGATTCGATCCATCGAGTCTGCACTGACTCTCTGACCACCTTACCCCAGGTCTTATCACTATAACCCCACATATTTATGCTGCTAATTCCCATCCCTCCCCTTACCTAACATTTTGGGATGCTAAGGGGCAATTTACCATGGTCAATCCACCTAACCTGCATATCTTTGGACTGTTGCAGGAAACTGGAGCACCCAGAGCAAACCCAAGCAGACATGGGGAGAATATGTAAGCTCCACACAGACCCAAGATTGGAATTGAACTCGGGTCTGTGACACCGTGAAGTAGCAGTGCTAGCCATTGTGCCACCTTCCAACCTATTGCAAGATGATGATGAGCCCAAGGACTGCATTATCTTCTCAGGGCCTTGAAAGAACGGAAATCAAACTGGGCTTTGCCCGTTTCCCCTACGTCATAACTAAAGGATCTGTGATAAATACAGACTTGTCGATCTCTTGTAATAAAGCCTGCTAGGTGAGCGGTAAAATGAAATTGCACATGATTAGCAGAGGTAATGAGTAGAAGTATTGAGCCTCATCAATTTTCCAGAATAAACAAGAATATGGAAACAGAACTGAGAAAATGATTGGAGGGGGTCAAAACATCACACAAAATGCAAGCAGCTGAGACTGAACGTCAAACTTGTGTAACTAGGCAAATGAATACTCAGTAAAATTAAAACAAGCCATAAAATTATGAGAAAAGGTAAATTAAAACCAAAAAGTCAACGATAACTGCTAAATGGTGTTATAGCATATTTAAGTATGTGCTTTCAAATATTCCAAAATAACAAGAGATTTTCTGGTCCAAGGAAATTTCTAACAATAGGAAAGATAGAACAGGAGGTAAGGGAGGAGGGAGAGTTGCACTTTTGATTAGGGAAAACATCTCAGCCATACTGAGAGGGGATATTTCCGGGATACGGCCACTGAGTCTACATGGGTAAAGCTGAGAAATAAGAAGGGGGTAATCACTATGATAGGGTTGTACTATAGGCTCTCAAATAGTCAGTGGGAAATTGAGGAGTAAATATGTAAGGAGATTGCAGATAGCTCCAAGAAAAATAGGGTGCAATAGTAGATTTTAACTTTCTCAACATTGACTGGGAGAACCATAGTATTACAGGGTTTCACAGAAAGAAATTTATTAAGTGCATTAACTGGAGGAACTTCTCATTCAGTATGTGGATGGCCCGACTAAACAGGGGGCAAAACTTGATCCGCCTTTTTTGTATGGGGGTCACACCTGCCCTTAAAGAGGTCCCAATGATCCAGGAAGCTGAAACACTGTCCCTTGCTCCAGCCCCTCAGCCACACATTCATTCTCCACCTCATTCCATTCCTGGTCTCATTTTCCCATGGCACAGGTATAGGCAGGTTGAGTAATTGTACACAAATACTTGCAGCAGAATTTTGAGCATTTGAAGTCTTTAAGTGATGGTAAGTGAGAGAAATGCAGACGGATATACACAATTTGTACATTTTAAAACTTCAGTATACATAGCCTGCACTGCATATTTAAATTTCAGCCTGTAGTTTGCAATATTTCAAATGCATTGTAAATTCAAATGTGCGGCACATTTTGGACTTCCCTTTTTTATTATGTATGCGTGGTTTGGAACCAGCTTTAACCCACGCTATAAACATAACATTAAACTTGGCTTCTAATCTATGGAATGTAAGAAGTTGAGGCGAGACTTGATCAAGGGATTTGAAATACTAAAAGGAATTAATAAAATAAAACTGACGGTGGCACAGTGGTTAGCATTGCTGCCTCACAGCACCAGGGACACAGTTCAATTCTGGCCTCGGGTTACTGTATGGAGTTAGAACTGACGGTGGCACAGTGGTTAGCATTGCTGCCTCACAGCACCAGGGACACAGTTCAATTCTGGCCTCGGGTTACTGTATGGAGTTAGAACATAAGAACATAAGAAATAGGAGCAGGAGTAGGCCATCCAGCCCCTCAAGCCTGCCCCGCCATTCAATAAGATCATGGCTGATCTGTAGTGGTTCAGTACCACTTTCCCGCTTTCTCCCTGTAATCCTTAATTCCCTTGTCAATTAAAAACCTATCCACTCTTGACTTGAACATATTCGGTGAGGAAGCTTCCACTACCTCATCAGGCAGAGAATTCCACAGCTCATTCCACACTCCCACCACTTTCTGTATGAAGAAGCCCCCCCGCTTCCAATATTCCCTTTACACTTTTCTCCTTTCACCCTTAACTCTTGCACTCTGGGTTTTTTTCTCCTCTAGTCTCTGTGGAAAAAGCCTGCTTGCATTCGCTCTATCTATACCCATCAAAATCTTATACACTTCTATCAAATCTCCCCTCATTCTTCTAGGCTCCAGGGAATAAAGTCCTAACCTATTCAATCTGTCTCAGTAACTCAGCTTCTCAAGTCCCGGCAACATCCTTGTGAACCTTCTCTGCACTCTTTCAACCTTATTTACATCCTTCCTATAACTAATTCCTGTTTCTCTAATGTTCCTACCTTTCTAAGATTAGGGCTGGAATTCTCTGGCTGTTCACGCCAGCAATGGAATTCCCATTGACAACAGCAGGACTAGAGAATCCTGCCATTAGCAAACAATGTGCCACCTCCTCACGGTGGGAAACATGCAGCTGGGAGGCTGGAGAATCCTAGATTTTCCAAGTACAATTCACTAAAAACTTTCTTTTGAGAAAGGATTCCTTTCACCCACATAAATTTGAGAGCAATCTATGATCTACGTAGAACGTTGATCAGTCATGAACACAAGAATAAGGATGAACACTGCCCCAGTTTATGCAGTCCATTGATCTATAAAGGGAACTAGAATGCCCGACATTTTAATAAAATTAGTGGCCAACACAGAGGAGAAAGGAAGTGAGAACCGGTCGCCTTTTGTTCATTTAATTTCAATTTGCCCATTAATAAGCACCTTCTTTTCATTCTGCCTGTTATTAAGGGTGTTTACAAAAGCAATTGCAAGGCCAGAATTTTATTTTCTTTCTGATGGGGTCAAGTTGCGCTGGTGTCACATAAGACACAAATGCTCTTTTGTGTCATTCCTAATTAAAGATCCCTTTATCATTTGTAGTCTTAGTACAGGCGCTGGTATGACCACGCGAGCGCTTTGATTTGATTCATGTACATTATTTTTTGCAGCCTGTTTGTAGCTATAAGCCAATGGAATCATTTTCTGACGCCTGTAATGGCTTTTTCTGTGATGGCATAAATAAAAGGTGGCCTCGTCACACTGCTACATCAGCGTTTACAAACCAGTGTCCTTAAATGCAATTGATTTTCTTTTTAACTAACACTGTGGGTGGCCCTCCCTTCCTATTACAAACAGCATCTTGTGACCTTAGCATCGTGCTGGCCTCGCTGCAAGATGCAGATACAGAATCAAATTACTTCGGCTCTGTAATTCTCTTTGCAGCGTTGTAGCCAAGACAGTGCTTTTAAATTCATCACCTCGCTCATTGGTTCATTTGCAAAACTGTTTTCTCTCAATTATTTGGCATTATTTCCCTTCGCACTTCCAACCATATCGTGAGCTAAACTGAGGGGAGTGTTCAGTTTTCCATTTCTTCATGGAATATGGGTTTATCTTTTATTCAATTGTGGGATTTGGGCGTTGCTGGCTGGCCAGCATTTATTTCTCTAGTTGACAATTGAGAGTTAACCACGTTGCCGTGGATTTGGAATCACATGTAGGCCAGACCAAGTAAGGACAGTAGATTTCCTTCCCTGAAGGACGTTAATGAACCAGATAAGTTTTTCTGGCAATCAACAATGGTTTTGTGGTCACAAAATCATAAAAGCTACTCGTTTTCATACTGCTGCAGCACTCCAAAAGCTAGTGCCTTTTGCTACCAAATAAACTTGTTGGAATTTTGACCTGGTGTTGTGGGACTTCTTACTGTGTTTATCCCAGTCCAACACCAGCATCTCCACATCAGATGTACCTGTGGTAGGTAGGTTGGTAAGGATGAAGTCAAGTCTGGTTTTCCCTCTTGTTGATTCCCTTACCATTCTGCCGCACTGCCAGTCTAGCAGCTTTGTGCCTTAAGACCCGGCCAACTCAATCAGTGGCTCTATACAGCCAATAAAGTCTCAAACGCAGGAGATTCTGTAGTTGCAGCGAAGCCTCTGGCTCACGCTGCCTGACTGGCCTCATTGGCCTTGAAGTGAATGAAGGTACTAAAACTTTAGAGATTTTCCACAGACTCCTGGAAAGGTCTGGTGGTATAAATCTCAACACAAATGTCACTTTCAGAGCCACTGGTACAGGATTTCCACCACCGACAGTCAGACTTGACCATCTCACACATGGAAGAGACAGTGTCCCTGGAGAGGCAAAGATTTCTCCCACACTGAATCTCTGACATGTCCAGATCACATGATCACTGCTGGTATGCTCTCCCCCTCTGGGCAGTGACACTTTCTGTGGACACTTCTTCTGGAACATTCTCACCCTCACAACCTGCTTCTGAGATAGAAACGCAGCCACCACGTTCAATTCGATAGACTGAGACTTTTTCCTTAGGATGGTAGGAGACTTTGGGGTGATCTTATACAGGTCTATAAAATAATGAAGCACGTAGATCAGCGAGATAATCAATATTTTTTCCTAAAGATCAGGGAGTCTAAAACTAGAGGGCACAGGTTTAAGGTGAGAGGGGAGCAATACAAACAGGTCCGGAAGAGCAATTTTTTCACGCAAAGGGTTGTGAGTGTCTGGAACAAACTGCCAGAGGTAGTTGTAGAGGCGGGTACAATTTTGTCTTTTAAAAAACATTTAGATAGTTACATGGACAAGATGTGTACAGAGAGATTAGGGCCGAACGCGGACAATTGAAACTAATTTAATGGTTAAAAACTGGGCGACATGGATAAGTTGACCTGAAAAGCCTGTTTCCGTGCTGTAAACCTCTATGACTCTATGACTCTTTTTAGTGAAGATGTCAAGGTTTTGGAGAAGATGTAGATGATATTTAATAAAATGGTAGTAGGAATGAATGATTTTAGTTATATAACGTTACTGAAGAAACTGGAGTTGTTTCCTTTACAGCTCAGCAGGAGAAGTGGAGATTTGACAGTGATGTTCATAATCAAGAAGAATTTCGATAAAATAAGATGGAAATGGTTACACTGGAGGAAGAGTTGACAACCAAAGGACACAAATTTGAAGAGATTTGGCAAAAAAGTAAAAGGGCACATAAGCATTTGGTTTACAGAGGATTAATATGGGACTGAGTAGAGTTGCATCCAAACTAATGTAAGGCGTCACATGGTCAAGAGCCAGAGGTTAGTGTAATGTTGAATAAAGACATGTAAAGACCTAAACAAAGAGAAAGCTCCTGTCCTTCTGATATGTAAACATTTCTAGTAATTAATAAAGACTTGCAGTTAATCTATAGTAAACTACAAAGATGTCTAAAAGAGATACCTTCCATGACTCAATGCCATCTCAACACAGTGGCAGTGGTGAGAAGGAAACAATATTTTTACACAGTGGGCCCTATTTTACCATTTTGATTAGAAACATTCGGCAGACTTGAAACTGGGAATGATTCAGATCTGACTTTTAAGTCCATTCTTAGGTTCCCTCATATACACTCTGTCTGCAAAAATAGCAGCGATTCCAAATCGCGCTGCACAAGCCTAAGAAAGGCTTAATGCACCAGAAATCCGGCAGCTCCAATCTGTGCCTCCAACTGCGCATGCGCAAAAAACAAAAGAGATAGAATGCATTTCCCCTGCCACATCGCTCCCAGGCCGGATAAAGCCTCCTCCTGGCCGCCACAGATATTGCTCCATTCCCCCCACCATGCCCCACAATGTGACTGACCCTCTGATTCATCCAGCAACCCCCCCCAGACTGATCATGGGCCCCTTCCCCTTCCTCACTTCCCGACCTCAGGCAGAGTAGTGGCAGCAGATCCCCCCAGTGATCTCAGGCAGAGTGACAGTGCACCCCCTTTATCCCCTCACCCCACTGATTTCAGGCAGACTGGTAGCAGATTCACCCCCTCCCCCCCAATGATCTCAGGCAGAGTAGCAGCTCATCCCTTTTATCCCCTCCCTGACCCCACTGATTTCAGGCAGAGTGGCAGCAGATCCCCCCACAATGATCTCAGGTAGAGAGGCAGCTCAGCCCCTTTACCCACCCCCACCCCACTGATCTCAAGCAGAGTGGTGGTGCTTTCCCCCTTCCACCCCTCCACCGACCTCAGAGAGAGAGCTGTTGGACGCACCTTTCCCACCCCCCCAACAACCTCAAGTAGAGAGCTGTTGGACGCATGGCACTTAGCTCCTCACTAATTGGAGCACACAAATCAGACTTTTGGAGAGCATGTCTGTTTTGTGTCGATTCTGGAAGGGTCAATACAGTGGTGAAGAGGAAAGTGCTGGAGAGCTGGGCATGCAGACCATTAAATCAATTTAAATGCATGCAAATACATTTAAATGGCCATCGTGCCTGTTTCGGGTGTAATCCCGATCATGGTCATTTTTGGGGAAGCGGTGCAGAGCGGCGCGGATTACACTTTTCATCTCATCCTGACTTTACCAAGTTTTCACACTGGAAAATGGGGGCAACGCAATGGTAAAATCGGGCTCCATGAATTGTTGTGATTGTGAATGCACTATCTGAAGGAGTGGTGGAGCAGTGACTTTTAGAAGAGAATTAAATTAATATTTGAAGGTAGAAACTTACATGGCTGTGGAAAGAGTGAACAAGTGGGAACAATTGGACAGTTCCACTAAAGAGACATCGGGGCATGGTGGTCTAAATGTGTTGTACCATTCCATGGTTCAAGAAATAGTTATCACATTGAGTATTAAATGTTTAAAATTTCAAAGTTTATTCATTAATGTCACAAGTGGGCTTACATGAACACTGCAATGAAGTTAGTGTGAAAATCCCCCGGTCTCCACACTCCAGGGCCTGTTTGGGTACACTGAGGGAGAATTTAGCATGGTTAATACATCTAACCAGTACATCTTTCAGACTGTGGGAGGAAACTCACACAGACATGGGAACAACATGCAGACTCCACACAGACAGTGTCTCAAGATGGGAATCGAACCCCGGGTCCCTGGCGCTATGAGGCTGTAGTGATGTTTGATGCACAGCTAAAAAATGGTTTCAATAAAGCCATAAAGGCAAAAATAATTAGCATTTGCTCCATGAAATGGTTTAAAATTTCTCTTTGCAAACTATTGGAACGTGATCAAGTTTTATGCTATTGACATACTAAGCATCCCATTTACCATGAAATTCTTTAGCATGCTAAGTTAACAAAGATTTTTTTTTAAGATTTTAACCTTGTGACAAACTTACGTGCATCATATCCATAAGCAATGCACAGGTGCTTTCACTGATCCTGACTGAGTCAATAATAGATTCTACAATGTTGCATCCCTAATTCTATTCACAGCGGCTGTGAACAGGACTCTTGACTTTGAGCGCTGGATCAGTAAGTTCATCATATAGTTTAGATGGCAGATTAGATCATTTAAGAGTTTTTTGCACTTTCAATCTCCAGAACACATGATTGTCGTATGATTGTTCTCTGTTTGGATAGATTAGTGGATGTTTTCCTGAACATCATGTCAATTCTTCATAGAATCATAGACTCCCTACAGAGCAGAAGGAGGCCATTCGGCCCATCAAGCCTGCACCGACAAGAATCGTACCCAGACCCTATCCCCGTAACACCATATATTTACCTTGCTAATCCCCTTGGGTGGGGGTGGGGGCTCTGGGGTGGTGGCGCGGGCTCGTTGGGCTGAGGGGCCTGTTTCCTGTCCTGTTTTATTCTTTGTTCTTTGTTCTTAATTAATCCAGAGGAAGCCCATGCAGACACAGTGAGAATATACAGACTCCACATAGACAGACTCCCAAACCAGGAATTGAACCCTGGTCTCTGGTGCTGCGAGACCACAGTGCTAACCACTGTGCCACCCTGACGCTCCTGTCAGGATCTGGAGCGTAGAAGGCTGAGGGGTGACCTTATAGATGTCTATAAAATAATGAGGGGCATGGACAAAGTAGATAGTCAATATCTTTTTCGAAAGGTAGTGGAGTCTAAAACTAGACGGCATAGGTTTAAGGTGAGAGGGAAGAGATATTAAAGTGTCCAGAGTGGCAATTTTTTCACACAATGGGTGATGAGCTGCTAGAGGTAGTAATAGAGGTAGGTACAATTTTATCTTCTAAAAAGCATTTAGACAGTTACATGGGCACAATGGATATGGAGGGATATGGGCCAAATGTGGGCAACTGGGATTGGTTTAGGGGTTTAAAAAAAAATGGTGGACAAGTTGGGCCGAAGGGCTTGTTTCCATGCTGTAAATCTCTATGACTCTATAACTGACAACCTTCTAATGGGTTAACATACCCATCCAATGCACAGATGAGACATACAGATCAAACAGGTCTTGATTTGATCTCTTGCCTGGTCTGAGTTAACATAATTGCAGCTGAGGTGGGTCAATTATCCCTAGCTATTTAAACCTTGTGCTTTAAGGACACTTGGATTAGGTAACAGCACAGTGATGATGCCATGTTTGGGTAGTTTCCAGACACTGATTGCCCTGGTTCACACATACACGATGGTCAGATGAATCAAGTATCGGAGATGACTATCATTTGTGAGCTTGCCTTAAGAAACACAATCTAAACAAGAAGGAGTGAGAGGAAATTGGCAAGAAATGCTTAAAAACCACAACTGAAACTCGCAACTAAAGTTTTTTTATTAGTCACACGTTAAGCTTACATTAACACTGCAATGAAGTTACTGTGAAATTTCCCTAACTGCCGCAGTCCAGCGCCTGTTCAGGTCAATGTATGTCTTTCAGAATGTGGGAGGAAAACAGAGCATCCATACAGACACAGGGAGAATGTACAAACTCCGCACAGACAGTGACCCAAGCCAGGAATTGAACCCAGATCCCTGGCAGCAATGCTAACCACCGTGCCACCATGCTGCCCCAATCTTGATTTGCAAATGGAATCTTGGCATTTATTGCTAAAGGAATAGAATATTGAAGTAGTGAAATGATGCTGCTATTGTACAAAGCAACACTTAGATTGTATACTGTTTTGGTCCCATTACTTGAGAAGGGATGTATTTGCATTGAGATAGTTCAGAGGAGGTTCACTCAATTGATTCCAGAGATGAGAGGTTGTCTTATGATGAGAGACCTATAATCCCTGGAGTTTAGGAGAATGAGAGGAGATATCATGGAGGTAACCAAGATGATGAGGGGGATTGACAAAATTGATCAAAGTGGAGAAGATGTTTCCTTTTGTAGAGCAATCTAGAATAGGAGATCATAGTTTAAGTACAATGGGTAGTAGATTTAAAACAGAGATGAGGACAAATTACTTATCTCAAATGGTTGTGAGTCTGTGACATTCACTATGCCAGAGTATGATGGATGCTGGGACATTGAGTAAATTTAAGGAAGAGGCGGATAGATTTTTAATTAGTTATGGCTGAAGCGTTATGGAAAAAGGTAAGAAAGTGGAGTTGAGGCTGAGATGAGATCAGCCATGATAGTATTGAATGTTGGAGCAGACTCAAGGGGCTGAATGGTCTACTCCTACTTCTAGTTCTTATGAATCTTATGGTTCTGTTCCTCTCTCATTGATTATTTAACTTAACTAGGTGCATCAATTTTCAAAACTAAAGTTCACTTGTCTTAAAGATAGAGGTAAATGTACAAGGGAATTGCAACATGTTTCGAAATGTCGATTAAATGTAGGTTTCTCAAACATTGAAACCAACATTAGGGTATAAAAATTAAGTTCCAGCACAACCATTTTGACTGCAGGAATCAACTAATGAAACAAAGTAATAAGTAACGCCAAACATTAAGAATATGTCTGAACACCCAAAGGTATGCGCACTGTGAATGGTTCAACCCAGATCCATTAACAATTACAGTGATTAATAATCACACTCACCACTCATTTTTCATTAAAGGCTATGGCACTGACATGTTCACTTATATAGACTGGCTCATGTACCATTGGCCCATTCATCACAACAACCAACCATGAAACAACAAAACATTATCCAGCAAGCTCAAAAGGCTCCCTGAGTCTTTGAGCATTTGATGGAACAGGATCTACAAACGTTTTTGAATTTCAAAGATACAGAATTCTTGTGAGGGTATTCATATTGAGACAAGTGTAAATGACAGATGAAGCAACTGGAAAATGTGATTCTTAGTTATAGACAATTTCCGCTAAAGGATGTCATTTCTCTTATTCCAGAGCTGACTTCCTGTCCTTTTCATTTGCTGAGAAGAATTCCTAAGTCTCCAGTCAGTTTCCAATAAGGTCATAGTCATTATTGCAGACTGGGAGCACCTACAGTTGGGGTGGCAGGGTGGAACATTGGTTAGCACTGCTGCCTCACATAGAACATAGAACATTACAGCACAGTACAGGCCCTTCGGCCCTCGATGTTGCGCTGACCAGTGGAACCAATCTAATGACCCTCCAACCCAAATTATTCTCAAACACCAGGGACCCAGGTTCAACTCACAGTGGTTTACAGCATGGAAACAGATCCTTTGACCCAACTTGTTCATACCACTCTTCTTTTTTTAAACTCCTAAGCTAGTCCCAGTTGCCTGCATTTGACCCATATCCCTCTATATCTGACTTACCCATGTAACTATCTAAATCCTTTTTGAAAGACAAAATTGTACCCTCCTCAATTATTACATCTGGCAGCTTGTTCCAGACATTCACAACCCTCTCTGTGAAAAAACTGCCCCTCTGGGTTATTTTGTATCTCTCTCCTTTTACCTGAATCTTATGCCGTCTGGTTTTAGATTACAAAGAACAAAGAACAAAGAACAACACAGCACGGGAAACAGGCCCTTCGGCCCAACGAGCCCATGCCGCCGTCCTAACGTCTTAATGACATATAGAGACCAATATAGGGACAATTTGTTACCCAATCAGCTAAGAGCACATTTTTGGGATGTGGGAGGAAACCGGAGCACCCGGAGAAAACCCACGCAACCACAGGGAGAACGCGCAAACTCCCGCAGACACAGGCCCAAATCCATGTGTCTGCACAGCAACAGCGATAGTCTCTGAGCTGTCATGTTGCCCATCAGATGGTCCAGTTTAAGCATACACTAACGACATGAAGCACTAGGCCACTCCTGAAGTAACATCCAAGAGCAGCCCTCGCACGACCTGCCGAATGCATGCGCCTTGTTGGTCAACAAGGTGGACCGAACAGCCTGTGGAAACAAATAAAGTATTTAAACAGTCCTCCTATATCCCTCTATCTGCAGACCGCTCATGTGGCTGTCCAAGAGACCCTTAAACAACCCTAGTGTGCCTGCTCCCACCATCTTACTCGGCAGTGCATTCCACACCCCCACTACCCTTTTTGTTAAAAAATGCCCTCTAATATTCGTCTTATACATAGCCCCCCTCACCCTAAGGCCTTGACCCCTCGTTCTATCCAATTCTAATGGTGGAAAAAGCTTACCACCATTTACTCTATCTATACCCTCATAATTTTATATACCTCTAATAGATCCCCTCTCAGCCGACGTCTTTCAAGGGAAAACAACCCCAGTGCGTTCAATCTTTCCTCGTAAGACAGCCCTTCCATACCAGGCAGCATCCTGGTAAATCTCCTCTGCACTCTCTCCAGGGCCTCCACATCCTTCTGGTAATACGGCGACCAGAACTGGACACAGTACTCCAAGTGAGGCCTAACCAACGTTCTATACACTTGTAACATCAGACTCCTACTCTTGTATTCTATACCCCTTCCTATGAAGGCTAACATACCATAGGCTTTCTTTATCACTTTCTCCACCTGTACTGACACCTTCAGAGACTTGTGAACCTGCACCCCCAGGTCTCTCTGCATCTCTATACTCCGGATAGTTTTACCTTTTTTCCTATAACTCCCCTCTACATTATTCCGGCCAAAATGCATCACCTCGCATTTATCCGGATTAAATTCCATTTGCCATTTATCTGCCCAATCTACCAGCCTATCTATGTCCTGTTGTATTGCCTGGCACTGCTCCTCAGTCCCCGCCAATCCAAGCATCTTAGTGTCATCAGCAAATTTGCTGATCACACCACCTACCCCCTCTTCCAAGTCATTTATATAAACACAAATAGAAGAGGTCCTAGTACTGAGCCCTGTGGCACACCACTAGTGACAGACCTCCAGTTGGAAAAAGAGCCTTCCACTACTACCCGCTGTCTCCTCTTCCCAAGCCAGTTCTCAACCCATCTACATACCTGGCCCTGTATCCCATGCGCCTTCACCTTTTTTATCAGCCTACCATGGGGAACCTTGTCAAACACCTTACTGAAATCCAAGTAGACGACATCAACGGCTTGTCCTTCATCAACTGTTTTTGTCACCTCTTCAAAAAATTCCACTAGATTCGTAAGGCAAGACCTCCCCTTAACAAAGCCATGCTGCGTATCCCTGATCTGATCGCAGCACTCCAGATGCTCATACATCCTGTCCCTGAGGATCCTCTCCATTAGCTTACCAATAACTGAAGTCAAGCTCACCGGCCTATAGTTCCCTGGATTATCTCTCTGACCCTTTTTAAACAACGGTACCGCATTTGCAATCCTCCAGTCTTCTGGGACCTCACCTGTGTCCAAAGAAGAGACAAAGATTTGCATCAGCAATGTCATCTCTCACCTCCCTTAGCAGCCTGGGATAAATACCATCAGGCCCCGGGGCTTTATAAGTCTTTATGCTACCTAAAAGCCCCAACACTTCGTCCCTCGTAATGATAATAGATTCCCCTATCCTTGGGAAAAGATATTGACTGTCCAGCTGATCTATGTCCCTCATTATTTTATAGACCTCTATAAGCTCACCACTCAGCCTTCTATACTTCAGCCTTCTACATCCAGCTTGCACATTCTCCCTGTGTTTGTGTGGGTTTCCTCAGGGTGCTCGGTTTCAACCCATGGTCCAAAGGTGTGTGGGTTAGATGGATTGACTATGCTATATAAGTGTCAGGGGAACTAGCTAGGGTAAATGTGTGTGGATGGGACTTGGAGGAGGGGGGTGTTGTTAGTGGTCAGTGCAGACTCAATGGGCCAAATAGTCTTCTTCTGCACCATAGAATTCAATGATTCATCACATTTTTGACCAAAGGCCATTTCTAGAATAGGATGATGGTAATTGCCTGGACCCTCTAGATTGTAGCTATTGGAAACAATCTTTTTATGTTTTTGGGAGAAACATCGGGGCCCATATTTTCATGCCCGGGTCAGCTTTACAGAGTTGGGAGATTGCCCACATTTCAAACCTAAACAATAAAAATGTCTACCCAGTGGTCAGGTATTCAATCGGAAGGGTGTTTATAGCGCGTGCAGTCTGAAGTTAAGAGGTTGGGTGAGCCCAGCATGGGTGTAGACACGGTCGCATGCAGAGTGCACTCTGCACTTCGAAACTTTAAGTGTTTAAGTACATGAACAAAGAATAAAACAAAATACATCCCTCATCCTTCATCCCTCACTGTCCACACATACCCTGTACCCCAACAATGCCAACCCATGCCAAACCATACCCCTCCATCCATTCCCATGACCCCTCATACTACCTACGCCAACAGTGCCAACACATGCCAACCCATGCATATCACCTACCACCCTTTGCCCTTACCCACTCCATGCCAACTCAATTATTATCCTTGGACAGTTGTTGATACCTCCTTGATGGCTAGACAGTTTTTTAACAGTGCTTTGACAGTTGGACATTTCCAATGGCTTTGTGTCTAAAACATGTATAATCGGGTTAAATTTTAACAATTGGAAAGGCGGGGGGACATACCTCTCCCACAGAGATCTCAGGAACTGAATCTGCACCAACTACCACCTCCCCAAATGGCGAATCAATTAATCCACCATGTTCAGTTTTACTCTTTTCTACTGATAGTGATATCAGAAAATTCACATCCACATCCATTTTAATGGACTTTAAAGCATTTCCAGCACCCCCCGCCCACACCTCTCACCCCACACAATTCCATCCCCCCCACAATGAATGTTCAAACCTCACTGATGTGACTTTTACAGTAGGTTTTGATCTCGGAGGAGAGGGGCATGTGGCATTGCCCCTTGGCACTGCCTTAGCACAGATTAGTACTTGCACATTGGCACAGTATTTAAAAAAATTATCAGCTACTGTCAGATTGGTCGCTGATTGATTTCCACTGACTCTTTCGGAATTTGTGCTATAAATGTTTTACCACTATTTAATATTGGTATTCTTGGCAAGGAGTTGTGTACATATGGGGAAAGTCGGCCTTGACCTCTATGGGTTCTTATTGAACCAAAGATTTTGTATGATTTTTACTTCAATCGACCTAGTCAAGCCCTACTCAGCAAAATCCCAAAGGAAAACACTAAAAAAACAAAACCCAGCATTAGTTCAGATTAAAACAAACATTCTAGAAATTAGGACCAATTATGCTGTTGCAGAAACAACAGAGGTTGCTGGATTACAGACTAAGCAGCACAGGTTTTAGAAAAGTATGTTTAAAAAATGTCTTGCACAGAAACTTGACACTGATGGATTTCTTAAAGGCACAGTATCTTCACAATTGTTAGCAAGAGCATAACTGAGTCTCTGTGAAGTTAACAGGATCTACCAGTTCTGCCAAAGGCAATCCCCCCACTACAGCAGGATACATGAGCCATGGAAAACACAGGGCTAGAAGATCATTTCCAATATGTCTTTCAGCGTTAAAGTACTGTTATTTGTGTTGCTGTCATTCCAATCATTCCGCACATAAATTTATATTAATTGTGTATCAAGAGTCTTTCCTGATAAACCCCTCAATAATGACAGTCCATTTCTACTCAACCTATGTCATCCTTTCATATTTGTAGCTGATTTCTTTGTAATCTCAGTTGCTCTAGTAACTCATTAGAAAGATGACATTTCCTACAGTGTTTTTTTAATTATTCTATTACTGTCATAAGTAGGCTTACAGTAACACTGCAATGAAGTTACTGTGAAAATCCTCTAGTCGCCCACACTCTGGTGCCTGTTCGGGTACACTGAGAAAGAGAGAATTTAACATTGCCAATGCACCTAACCAATGCATCTTTTGGACTATGGGAGGAAACCGGAGCATCCGAGGAAACCCACGCAGATGCAGGGAAATCATGCTGACTACACACTGACAGTGACCCAAGCCAGGAATTGAATCCTGGTCTCCGGCGCTGTGAGGCAGCAGTGCTAATCACTGTGCCACCATGTTGCCCATGCAGGACTCCACCAACACCACACTTGAATGCCAGCTTAGAGTTTGTGCTTAAGTTTCTGAAGTGGGACTTCAACCCATCAGAATGCTATCTGAACCACAACCAAAAGCAAAAGATTGCAACAAGAAAACATTTATTTTAAGCTGGCAAAATGCATTTTTGAACAAAATGATCCCATTTTATGTAACTAAGAGGATGGAACACTTCTTCTAACAAAGGGTAGACATCACATCAGGCGATTCTGTGTCTGGAGTTCACCATGGGAGTAAAATCTTGCGAGAATCGGAAAACAAGATTCTCACTGCCTAGACCCCATTTTCCAATTTTCCTCACTCCTCAAAGATGCTAAAGATGGGAACCCCATTTAAATAAATTTAAAGAAAGTTAAAAGGCTTCCCCGCTATATGTTGCCCACAGGTAAAGAAATCCCCCCCTCACTGACGTGACCTCGTATGGGCGAGGTTTACAACAGCTGTTGCAAGATAGGAAGTGGTCAAGGATTGGCATAGCCCCCAAGGAAAAAGGGGCATGCCTGGTACCTGGCACTGCTGCTGCCAGGGTGGCACTGCCATGGGGTTGTGCCAGAGGTGGGCCTCTGCGGAGCTCCATAAGTTCCCCTTATGTATGAGGGGAGTTCCCTGTTAATTAGGGGGGAAGGGGTTTGCCACAATGTTGGATGGGAGGATTTTCCCCCCCCTGTGCTTGTGTGGGGTGGAGGGTGTTTTCCCCGTTGCTTGCGTAGAGAGGACTGGGAGAGCTTCCATATTGTTGTCTGGGAGGGTTGCCCCAGTGTTTAAAGAGGTCCCATGTGTCCTTGGGAAGTGGGGTGAGAGGAAGTTTTGTTTTAATGCAGATTGAAGAAAGGGTATCCCAAACAGGGTGAGTCAAGCATTGCCAGCTGTATCAGACCCCCGCCCTCCCAGCACAATGGCAGAAACCATGCCCCTAGATTCTCTGTGCAGTTGGAAAGTTACCTGCTGGTCACTCTTGACAGCACTCTATACTCACTACCAGACTCCACCCCACATCCAGTTAATTCATAAACCATCAACAATTTGCTAATGAAATCAGACTCACAACCCATATGGTTCAAAACAACTTGTTCCTGGGATTTCGCTGACAGATATTAACAGAGGAAAAGATAGTGCTTATGTGGAGTTTGTTGGATAGTGTGGAGTTTGTACATTCTCCCTGTGTCTGCGTATGTTTCTTCTGGGTGCTCTGGTTTCCTCCCACAGTTCAAATGTGTGTGGGTTAGGTTGACTATCCATGCTAAATTGACCCTCATGTCAGGAGTTTAGCAAGGTAAATACATGGATATGAGAACAGGATCTGGGTGGGATTGTGGTCAAGCAGATTCAATGAACCAAATGGCCTCCTTCTGTACTATATGAAATCTATGATTATTTTTCAAAGATAAAATTTGAGCTCTTAAGATTTTCTGTTCAATTAGAATTGAATCACAGAATCCCTACAGCGCAGAAAGAGGCTATGCATCTCTGAGATCCAGCAGATCCACAGTGGGCCGAATGGTGCACTGTAGGATTCTATTAGTCTCTGAATTCACCACTGCGATGACAGACTGTCCGCACTGTTTAGTTTCAATGGTTTAGCTTCACATTTAGATGATAATGGGCAGAATTTCATCTCACACCGCCTGAACATTAAAAAAAGCCTTGCATCAGTACATTGCACTTCCTTTCTTTTCGGGAAAAAAAAACACCTCAGACTTTGTGACATGCCTCGTTTATGTTAATGAGATATCAGAGTACATTTGATTTTTCTGGTCGGTTTGAAATGCAGTGCTCTAATAACATAATGACGGTACATTTTAATTGATTTCCTCAACATTGTCACCCCAATAAGTAATTGATGTATTAACTCGGTGCGATTATTAGATTTCTCATTTTAAGCCCTCTTTTCCTTGCCAATTACAAATGATTTTTGACATAATATTTTAAAGAAAAGGAATATCCCCTGGGTTCATTATCTTATAATTACAATTAAATAACATCTCAACTAAGAGACAAAGCCGGTGCAAAGCAGCCACTTCTGTTTAAGATTGCATTAGAAAATGTTTTAGCTGATATGTAATGGACCATAAAATTTAATTTTAAAACGATATTACCCAAAGAATGATAGAATGAAACCAGTCACAAAACATCACATCGGCTCCCATCATCATTTCCCTTTTGCCTGATGCTTCTCTATTCATTCAGCAGAATTAAAAAAAAGAAATTACTTAATATTGCGGAGAATACCGCAAGCGCCGACTTTTCTTCTCTCCTCTGCTCTCACACTTAAGAGTCAGAATTGACCAGCGAGGCTTCATGTAATTACACAGATTCCCTTATCTTAACCTATTTGCTGTAGTCATCCCAAAGAAAAAGGTTCTCTAATCCATTGGCTGTCTCATATCTCATTTACATTGGTGCTAATCCCTGACCTATCTCAGTATTTAGGTAATGACTTTGGGATTAAATTGCACTCCTGGCAATTCTGCTTTTAAATCTCCACAACACACATCACTGAGGGCCATCTGAACAGCCTGTCAGCGCACTGTTAATGCCGCACTATAGGTACGTCTTGTAGGTTTTTTTTCCCCCCCCTCTGCAATGAAAAAGGATGAAAAGAAAACTTCAGGTACAAAAAAAAAGAAAGGGAATTCAAAGGAAGCCTGTGGCTACGATCTGGTCTCCCCAATGCGGCCAGTACAATGGAAGATCCCTGCTCGCTCAGCACCGTGCCTGGGGTCTGGATTCTTCAGCACATTGTCTCATTTGAAGCCATCAATTTACATACACTATGGGGGTCTGCTATCACACTGCTGCCAGCTAACAGCGGCCCTTATCTAGAATGGACTCTCATTTGTTACTCCTTGCTCGATACATCCGCACCCATTATTTCAGTAATTCTTTATAAATATCAGGCCCTGCCCTCAAGAAACCCCCATCACATGTACAGCTTTAACGTTAGATTTCTGACCCAAAGGAGACAAGCGAAACTACTTAGCCAGGTTAAAAAAAATACAATTTTGTTCCATTTTAGTAATCTTCAGTAATCATTTGATTCAAAAAAAACATTCAAATTAAACATTTTGGTCATTTTCTTTTAACTGGTATCAGAAATCCAGGTGAATGATTTTCTTTTCACTAAATTTGAGCATTGATTAAGCTTCAAATCCAAATGGAAGCTCAGTGACTGGGGGCCTGTTGTATTAGTGTATTTAATTCAGGCCCATTGACTGAGGGACCAATGCTCTCCTGTTACAACATGATGCATTTAGAGTATTGATAGGAAATACGGGCCTACAGACAGAGTTCTAGCGAGGGAAATACAGCTCGGATGGGACAACAAGCTGGTCACTTTCTCACACACAAGTTCATAAGTTCATAAGGTATATAGAACATAGATATAGAACATTACAGCACAGAACAGGCCCTTCGGCCTTCGATGTTGTGCCGACCAAAATAAAAAGCAATGCCCCTCCAAACTAAACCATTCCCTTCTCTTCCATATACTTATCAATTAACCTCTTAAACGCCACCAAACTTGGCGCATCTACAACAGCTGCAGGCAGGGCATTCCACTCCCTAATCACTCTTTGAGTAAAGAACCTACCTCTGATATCCGTCCTATAACTCATACCCCTTAATTTAAAGCTGTGTCCCCTCGTGCTAGCTTTCTCCATCCTAGGAAAAAGGCTATCACTGTCCACCCTATCTAAACCTCTAATCATCTTATATGCTTCAATAAGATCCCCTCTTAGCCGCCTCCTTTCTAACGAAAACAACCTCAAATCCTTCAACCTCTCTTCATAGGACCTGCCCTCCATACCAGGCAACATCCTGGTAAACCTCCTCTGTACCCTCTCCAATGCCTCCACATCTTTCTTATAATGTGGGGACCAGAACTGCACACAATACTCCAAGTGCGGCCGCACTAGAGTTTTGTACAGTTGCAACATGATGCTGCGGCTCCTAAATTCAATCCCCCTACCAATAAAAGCTAAGACTCCATATGCCTTCTTAACAACTTTATCCACTTGACTGCCTACTTTCAGGGATCTATTGACACATACACCAAGATCCTTCTGTTCCTCAACACTATTAAGAGCCCTACCATTAGCCCTATACTCTACACATTTATTGTTCCTGCCAAAGTGCATTACCTCACACTTTTCCACATTAAACTCCATTTGCCACCTCTCGGCCCAGCTCTGCAACTTGTCCAAGTCACTCTGTAAACTATAACACCCCTCTTCACTATCTACCACTCCACCAACTTTAGTGTCATCTGCAAAGGAGCAATATTAGGCCATTTGATCAGTTAAGTCCGCTCCACCATTCAATCATGGCTGAGATTCGATCATCCCCATTTTCCTGCTGCCACCCCATAACCCTTCAATCCGTTACCAATTAAATATCTGTCTAACTCCTCCTTAAATTTGCTCACTGTTCCAACAACCACCACATTTTGGGATAGCAAATTCCACTGATTCACAGCCCTTTGGGATAAGTAGTTTCCCCTCAATTCTGTTTTAAATTTGCCAACCCTTATCCTAAGACTGCCTCTTGTCTTAGAATGCCCCATAAGAGGAAATATCCACTCCACGTCTACTTTATCCAGACCTTTTATTATGTTGTAGACCTCAATTTGATCTCCCCTCATTCTTCTAAATTCCAGAGAGTATGGCCTAAAGTGTTCAATCTCTCTTCATACAACAAACCCCTCATGTCTGGAATCAATTTAGTGAAACTCCTCTGAACTGCCTCCAATGCCATTACACCTTTCCTCAAATAAAGGGGCCACAACTGTGCACAATACTCTGGGTGTGTTCTCAATGCAATTACAATTACAATTGTTACATTAATCCCAAAATCTCTTTCCCGAAAGGTTGTGGATACTCAGTCCACTAAAATGTTCTTGGCTGAGGCTTTGTTTGGAAAAGGATATCATGGAATATGGGAATTGGGGTATCTCAATAGGAGCTGAGGTGCAGATCAGCCGGATGAATGTTCAAGGATCCTTGAGGGGCTTAATGGCCTGTTCTTGTTCTTAATGTCCCTAGAATGGCAGGTTTACAGCATTCCATCTCATTCTCTTGTCTATTCACTTCAACAGAGTGTATTATTATGGGCTGTCAATTAATTATTGCCTATCTTGCATTCCTGCTGAAGGATAATGATGCTCTGTATGCTGTTGTGTTGCCTCTCAATTAGAACATGGTGGATTTGTGTCCTGCCCTGGGGCAGAATTCTGGGGACACATCACAGCAGGGGCAGGGCCAGAAAATACAAGAGTCATTCAAAACTCTACTGGTTTCATTAGGACCAAAATCCCGTCTGCGGGAAGGACCATACAATTCTGCCCCAAGCTTTCATTGGCTGTAAAGTGCTGTTGGATGCTAATCCATAGCCCATTCTCATAGAAGTATACAAAATCCAGATCGGATTGGACAAGTTAAATGCAGGAAGAATGTTCTTGATGTTGAGAAAGTCCAGAACTATGGGGTCACAGTCAAAGAATAAGGGTCAAGCCATTCAGGATTGAGATAAGAGCATAGAACATAGAATATTACAGCACAGTACAGGCCTTTCCACCCTCAATGTTGTGCCAAGCTATGTCCAAACCCAAGATCAAGCTATCCCACTCTCTATCAATCTGGTGCACCCCATATGCCTATCCATAACCACTTGAAAGTTCCTGAAGTATCCAACTCCACTATCACAGCCGACCATGTTTTCCACACCCCAACCACTCTCTGAGTGAAGAATCTACCTTGGACATCCCTTCTATATCTCCCACCATGAACCTTATAGTTATGCCCCCTAGTAACAGCTACATCCACTAGCAAAAATAGTCTCTGCACATCCACTCTATCTATCTCCTTCATCATTTTATAAACCTCTATTAAGTCACCTCTCATCCTCTTTCACTCTGAAGAGAAAAGCCCCAGCTCTCTCAACCTTTCCTCATAAGACCTACCCTCCAAACCAGGCAGCAGCCTGGTAGATCTCCTCTGCATTCTTTCCAATGCTTCCACATCCTTGTTATAATGAGGTGACCAGAACTGCACACAATATCACCAAAGTACGGTATAGTTGCATCATAACCCCACAGCTCTTAAACTCAAACTCCCTGTTAATAAATGCTAACACACTCTAAGCCTTCCTTACGGTTCTATCCATTTGAGTGGCAATCTTCAGAGATCTGTGGATATGAACTCCAAGATCTCTTTGTTCCTCTACATTCCTCAGAACTCTAGTGTTTACCCTGTAATCCGCATTCAAGTTTGTCCTACCAAAATGAATCATCTCACACTTATCAGGATTAAGCTCCATCTGCCGCTTTTCTGCCTAGCTCTGCATCTCATCAATGACTCTTTGTAGCCTACAATAACCCTCCACCTCATCCACTACTCCAGCAATCTTGGTATCATCAGCAAATTTACTAACCCACCTTTCAACCCCCCCGCCCTTCCAAGTCATTGATAAAAATCACAAATAGCAGAGGACTCAGTACTGATCCCTGTGCTACACTGCTGGTAACTGACCTCCAGTTTGAAAACTTTTCCTCTACCACCACCCTCTGTCGTCTTATTCAATCAGCCAAATTTCCTTCCATCCCACACCTCCTTACTTTTTTCATGAGCCTACCATGGGGAATATTATGAAATGCCTTACTAAAATCCATGTATACGACATCAACTACTCTATCTTTGTCAACACAAGGAAGAGTTTCTTCACTCAGAGAGTTATGAACCTGAGGAATTCTCTACCATAGAAAGCTGTTTTGGCCAATTAAAATAAAGTTTATTTTTTAGTCACAAGTAGGCTTACATTAACACTGCAACGAAATTACTGTGAAAATCCCCTAGGCGCCATACTCTGATGCTTGTTCGGGTACAATGAGGGAGAATTTAGCATGGCCAATGCACCTAACGAGTCTTTTGGAATGCAGGAGGAAACCGGTGCACCAGGGGAAAACTCACAAAGACACAGGGAGAATGAATAGACTCCGCCCACACAATGACCCCAGACAGGAATCAAACCCAGATCCCTGATGCTGTGAGGCAGCAGTGCTAACTATTGTGCCCCATCCCGCCATCCCATTTGTTAGATATGTTCAAGACGGAGCTTGATGTGGCCTTTGCAGCTAAAGGGATCAAGGGGTATGGGGAGAAATGGGGAGTGGGATATTGAAGGTGCAGAACCAATCATGATCAGATTGAATGGTAGTGCAGGCTTGAAGGACTCAGTGGCCCACTCCTGGAACTATTTTCTATGTCTATACTCTATTACTGATATGATAAGGTGCTGCTCCAGTGTATTTATAACAACCACTGTCCCTAGCTGAGAATCAAATCTGGTGTCACAAAGTGTGGTGATTCATAACAATCACCAGTTTAATGACATTGAATCCAATACTTGGCATGCTGGAGCTGAATGGTAGAGTGGTAACTACATCAATAGCAACCACGAATGATAAACGTTTAAACAGGCATTTTTAACATGGCAATCTCCAGCTGATTTGGCAGTCTTAGAAATTCATAAATTAGTTATAAAATGATATCAGAATTGAAAGAAAGATAAGAAACACTTGCATTGATACAAAGCTTTGCTATGTCATTGAAACACTTCTCACAATAAACTGGTTTTGAAGTACACTGATTGTTATTAGATTCTGCATCAGCAAAAAGCTCACCCCCACAGCACCCCCCCACCACATTCAACCTCCCCCTCACCACCCCGCCTCAGACACTGCAGTTAAATGAATAAGCAGCTAATACATTTATTTTTTGATAGTATTGATTGAGGAAGGAACACTGCCTGGGTCACTGAGAAATCTTTGCTTTTCTTCACATTGAACTATGGGATCTTTAATCCCCATTTCAACTTGATCCCAGCAGCAGATTTTGATGAATTTAATAATTTATTTGTCAAAGTGCCATACTCTACCAATGTTCAAAAACAAATTGTTTTAATTTGATCATGTTGAAGCGAATCTTAGACTGGTGACTCCTTGATCTCAATGTGCAAAATTGAAATCTGGCTTGTTCACTCACTATGATCCTTGAATAACACATTTAGGGAAGCGAAGGCCTAGTGATATTATTGCTGGACTATTAATCAAGAAATTCAGCTAATGTTCTGGGGACCAGTGTTCGAATCACACCACAACCGATAGTGGAATTTGAGTTCAATTTAAACAAATTTGGAATTAAGAATCTATTGATGACCATGAAACCATTGCCTGTTGTCATAAGAACCCATCTGATTCACTAATGTCCTTTAGAGAAGGAAATTTGCCATCCTTCCTGGTCTGGCCTACATGGGAATACAGGTACAGAATTCCCTAAAAGTGACGTCACAGGTGGATAGGATCGTAAAGAGTGCTTTTGGTACATTGGCCTTTATAAATTGGAATATAAAAGTTGGAGTGCTATAGCAAGGTTATATAAGACATTGGTGAGGCCAAATTTAGAGTATTGTGTACAGTTTTGGTCACCTAGTTACCGGAAGGATGTAAATAAGATTGAAAGAGTGCAGAGAAGGTTCACGAGGATATTGCCAGGACTTGAGAAGCTCAGTTACCGAGAACAGATTGAAAAGGTTACGACTTTATTCCCTGGAGAGTAGAAAAGTGAAGGGAGATTTGATAGAGGTGTATAAGATTTTGATGGGTATCGATAGAGTGAATGCAAGCAGGCTTTTTCCACTGAGGCTAGGGGAGAAAAAAACCAGAGGGCATGGGTTAAAGGGTGAAAGGAGAAAAGTTTATAGGGAATATTGGGGGGGGTGGTTTCTTCATGCAGAGAGTGGTGGGAGTGTGCAATGAGCTGCCAAAGTGGCAAATGCGGAATCACTTTTAACATTTAAGAAAAACCTGGACAGGTACATGGATGAGAGGGGTACGGAGGGATATGGCCCAAGTGCAGGTCAGTGGGACTAGACAAAAAATTGTTCAGCACAGACAAGAAGGGCCAAAAGGCCTGTTTCTGTGCTGTAAATTTTCTATGGTTCTATGTGACTCCAGAGCCACAGCTAAGTGGTTGACTCTCAACTGCTCTCTGAACAAGGACAATTTGGGATGGGCAATAAACACTGGCCAGCCAAAGAAACCCTTCTCCCATAAATGAATAAAAAAAAATGCTGAATATATGTCACAACGAGTTATAGAAAATCGCTTAATTGTTCATTTATTAATAGAACTGTCATCAACTTCAAGTGGTAAAAACAAAATAAATATTTACACATGATTGGATACAAAGGCAGCATACGGTCAGTCACAGTAATTAGCGTGCATCTCACTAAAGCCCTTGCTTTGTGTATGAGCATCACTTCAGTCATACCAGTAGGAAAAAGCTATGTGGCTGGAACCTAGCAGAATGTGGCAACCCTGCAAATGGACAAATGCCTCATGGGCTGCACTCAGAACCTAGATGGACCACCAGTCACCACCACAAATATATTTAAGGGAAAGCGAGACAAGTTATCAAGGGGGGAAGGGTTAGAATAATTTGTTCATTAGATTGAATAGGGTAAGTTGGAAAGACGCTTGTACAGAGCATATACGCCAACTTGGACTGAATGGCCTTACCATGTGTGACAACTTCTATATAATGGGCCCCAATCCTGACCACCTGCAATCATTTGTGGCTCATGAGAGCAGAAAGTATTTTAACATCAATCCCACAAACCTGTTATCAATTCCAAAGCAAATATCACCTTAAGACCATAAAACATAGGAGCAGAATTAGGCCACTCGGCCCATCGAGTCTGCTCCATCATTCAATCATGGCTGATATTTTTCTCATCCCGATTCTCCTGGCTTTTCCTCATAACCCCTAACCCCGTTATTAATCAAGATCCTATCTATCTCTGTCTTAAAGGCACTCAATGACCCGGCTTCCACAGCCTTCAGTGGCAATGAATTCCACAGATTTACCACTCTCTGGTTGAAGAAATTCCTCCTTATCTCTGTTTTAAAGGATCGTCCCTTTAGCCTGAGGTTGTGCCCTCAGATTCTAGTTTCTCCTATTAGTGGAAACATCCTCTCCATGTCCATCTTATCCAGGTCTTGCAGTATCCTGTAAGTTTCATTAAGACCCCCCATCATCCTTCTGAACTCCAACGAGAGTTGGACAAGCTGTTAATTCCAGGGATCATTCTTGTGAACCTCCTCTGGACACTGTCCAAAGCTAGCACATCCTTACTTCAGTATGGGGTTCCAAACTGCTCACAATATTTCAAATGGAGCCTGACCAGAGCCTTATACAGTCTCAGACTTACATCCCTGCTCTTGTCACAGAATGGTATCAGTCCTTCTTCACAGTATTGGTGAATTACTGGTATATGGTTTAGGTAAAAGGGCAAATGTTTACTTAACCTACTTAGTGTTCTTCAAATATTTGTGAAGACTGATTACATGATACAGGGGTGACCTTGTATACTAATAGCATATGCAAAGACATATTACTTGCCGCTGTGTTTAATGGTAGACAAATATTTTCAGTCTAATTTTTGATCGTTCTGCACCAACACATTCTTCTGCTTCGTCCTTCTCATACAATTAACCTTCTGACTAATGACATGATGTTTGACTGAAGTAGCAATCCATAGCTAAGCGATGACTGAGAGAACCAATCATACTTGATAAAACTGCAGCAGGTACCTACAGAATTACTCATCAGCAGTCTGCTGTTTGGATACTCACTTTTACATGGAGCTGAATGGAGAAACGTTAAGGCAATATACACTGCCAGGATTCTCACTGAACAGAACAGAGCTTTACACACACATGCACATGACTCACAATGGAGTCAGGCTGCAAAATGTAAATGGCGAGTTCTCAGGAGCAGAGTATATGGGTGTATACTGAATTTCATTCCCATGAGAGAGGCATTCACACATTAAGCGGTATCTGGATGGGACCATGAAGAGGGAGGGAATAGAAGAATACAGATTGAGTACAGGCAGAAGGTTTCTCCTTTAGTTTAGTTGGAGTATGGGCTTGGGGGGGCCGAAGGGCTTGTTCGTGTGCCAAACCTTAAAGAATAAAGGACAAAGAAAATTACAGCAGAGGAACAGGCCTTCAGTCTGCCAAGCCTGCACCAACTACAGTGCTGTCTGAACTAAAAACTCCCACCCTCTATTCCCACCCTATTCATGTATTTGTCCAGAAGCCCCTTAAAATTCACAATTGTATCTGTTCCCACCATTTCCCCCGATAGTGAGTTCCAGGCATTCACCATCCTCTGTGTAAAAAACTTGCTCGTACTTGCCCCTTTAAACCTACCCCTCACACCTTAAACTTATGCCCCTTAGTAATTGACTCTTCCACCCTTGGAAAAAGCTTCTAGCTATCCACTCTGTCTATGCCCCTCATAATCTTGTAGACTTCTATCAAGTCGGCCCTCAACCTCTGTCGTTCCAGTAAAAATAAACCAAGTTTCTCCAACCTCTCCTCGTAGCTAATGCCCTCCATACCAGGCAACATCCTGGTAAACCTTTTCTGTACCCTCTCCAGAGCCTCCACATTCTTCTGATAGAGCGGTGACCAGGATTGAACATCATATTCGAAGTATGTTTCTTTGCTCATTGATCAAGATGGGTTGGCTTTGCTGAGCTAATTCTAGCTGAGAAGGACTTGATCTAGATTAAAAATATATATCCTTTTTATTATTTCTGGATCAATGAAAGTTCAAGCTGGCATTGAAAACCAGCACCTGATTGCTTTTATCTTTTAAGGTGCGCACTGAGATTTGTCAGAATGAGTTTAAGGAATTATCCAGCATATACCCCAACTGAACAAAAGCAGGGAGAAATGCTAATCGCTGAATCCCCCACTATCAACACCCTGGGAATTACCATTGATGAGAAACTGAAATGAGGTGATGGCCCAGTGGTCTTATCACTAGACTATTAATCCAGAAGCCCAGCTAATATTCTGGGAATCCTGATTCAAATCCCGCCGGAGCAGATGGTGGAATTTGAATTCAATGAAAATATCTGGAATTAAGAATCTACTGATGATCAGGAAACCATTGTCGATTGTCAGAAAAACCCATCCGGTTCATTAATGTCCTTTAGGGAAAGGAACAGCTGACCTTACCTGGTCTGGCTTACATGTTATTCCAGAGCCACAGCAATGTGGTTGACTCTCAACTGCCTTCTAAAAGCAACTGGGAGTGGGCAATAAATGCTGGCCAGCCAGTAATGCCTATGCCCCACGAATGAATGAAAAAGGAATAGGACTAGCCGTGTAAACATAATGTTTGCAAAGAGCAGGTCAGAGGCTGGGAATTCAGTGACGAATAATTCACTTCCAGTCTAACTAAAGCCTGTCCACCATCTACAAGGCACAAGTCAGGAGTGCCCACTTACTTGGACAAGTGCAGCTCCAATGCTTTCACATTGCTCAACACCATCCAGGGCAAAGTAGCCCAATCGATTGACATCCCATCCACCACTTCAAACATTCAATCTCTCCACCATTGCGTGTGGCTGCAGTATTTTAAGATACACCACAGCAATGCACTGCGTCTTCATTAACGTTACCTTCCAAAACCACAACCTCTATCATTAAGGACAAGGGCAACAACTGCCTGGGAAAACCATCATCATCCCTTCCAAATCACACACATTGAGACCCTTTAAAAGGGGCATCCCAATCTCAGAATTCTGGCTTTGCTGACGAGTTTAGACCTTGTCCCTGCAGCCTGCTGTGTGATCTGAAACTGCACAGTGCGCTGTTTGATCAGGCCAGGAAAGGCCGCTGTGAAACCAACAAAATTCACACAGCTTTTCTCAACTGCACTAGCGCTCTGTGCAATGTTGGGAAAATTACATAATTTTGAGTGAAGATTAGCGTATGACTCATTAAATGTTTTAATACTAAATTCCTCAACCCATAGCTTGAACGGAGACCGTAAGCTGTTTATTCTAATCGGCCTTATTTTAAGTAAGGTAACATCTTCATTAAGGCAATGAAGTAGAGAATTTAATATGACCACATTAAGAAAGCAAGTGCTAATCTTTCCAATTTCAAGGCCAAGATTTTGGTTGCGTTTCACTAAAAGCACTGACATCGTGTATCATAATATATACAGTCCAATAAAACCACAATGGGTGCACAGGCAAACGAGAATAAACTTTACTAGGAAACATTCACTCATATTGAATTAAAAGAAAGTGCCCTATTTGTTTGCCAATTAGCTTCTCAATGTGGAGATTCCTGTTTTCACACACATTTACTGCGTTTACAATGGAGTATATCTTTACATGAATGAATTGTATCCTATTAGGCACACAGCTGTAGTCTGTAGCTTTCTAATTGCAACAGATTACTGCATAATTAATCGAGTCATTATTACACACTGGCATGGTGCCAACCAACATGGTAGGCAGGAGTAAAATGTGAAATGTTTTCAGTCTCATTTGAAATTGTTGATGTTAATTGTAAACTTGAGATGTAACGCTGAGTAATTATGGTCACTCCGCTGGCCCAGGAATGCGGACATTTCCTGCACTTATTGACATCTAAATGTTAACCAGGTAACTTTCCAACAGACTATTCCTGCTTCTTCGCCAGAGTTCTTGTGGAACAATTGCGGGAAATGCCATTCATTTATAGTGGGCAAGCAGCAGAATCCCAGGGAAAATTCAGCCCCTAAGGTTACATGAAACTGTTCAAATATCATGCAGAAGGAAGACTTGGCAAGTTCACTCTGGTAAGTGACGAGATTGAAAAGTTGAATTGTCTGCAGCTTTAGAACATAGAACATTATAGAACATTATAGCGCAGTACAGGCCCTTCGGCCCTCGATGTTGCTCCAGCCAGTGGACCCTCTAACCTAAACTATTCCAATATCATCCATACGCCTATCCACCAAACATTTGAATGCCCCCAAAGTAGGCGAGTCCACAACTGCTGCAGGCAGGGCATTCCACGCCCTCACCACCCTCTGTGTGAAGAACCTGCCTCTGACATCCGTCCTATAACTACCACCTCTTAATTTAAAGTTATGTCCCCTCATGTTGGTCATCACCATCCGAGGAAAAAGGCTCTCACTATCCACCCTATCCAATCCCTTGATCATCTTATACGCCTCAATTAGGTCACCGCGTAACCTTCTTCTCTCTAATGAAAATAACCTCAGGTCCCTCAGCCTTTCCTCATAAGGCCTTCCCACCATACCAGGCAACATCCTGGTAAACCTCCTCTGCACCCTTTCCAATGCTTCCACATCTTTCTTATAATGCGGCGACCAGAACTGTACGCAATACTCCAAGTGCGGCCGCACCAGAGTTTTGTACAGTTGTAACATAACCTCACGGCTCCTAAATTCAATCCCTCTACCAATAAAAGCTAACACACCGTACACCTTCTTAACAACTTTATCAACCTGGGTGCCAACTTTCAAAGAGCTATGTACTTGTACCCCAAGATCCCTCTGCTCGACAACACTATTAAGGGTCCTTCCATTAGCCCTATATTTCATATGCCTGTTATTCCTACCAAAGTGAATCACCTCACACTTATCCGTATTGAATTCCATTTGCCACCTCACGGCCCAGCTCTGCAACCTATCTATGTCCCTCTGCAAACTGTAACATCCATCCTCGCTGTCTACAACTCCCCCCACTTTGGTATCGTCAGCAAATTTACTAATCCAACCCTCTACACCCTCATCTAGGTCATTTATAAAAATGACAAACAGCAGTGGCCCTAAAACAGATCCTTGAGGTACACCACTTGTAACTGCACTCCAGGTTGAATATTTCCCATCAACCACCACCCTCTGTCTTCTATCAGCTAGCCAATTCCTAATCCAAACTGCTAAATCACCTTCAATCCCATGCATCTGCACTTTCTGCAGTAGCCTACCATGGGGAACCTTATCAAACGCTTTGCTAAAATCCATATACACTACATCAACTGCCTTACCCTTATCTACCTCTTTGGTCACCTCCTCAAAAAACTCAATAAGGTTTGTGAGGCACGACCTACCCTTCACAAAACCGTGCTGACTATCCCTAATCAATTTATTTCTCTCTAGATGCTTATAAATCCTATCCCTTATAATTCTTTCCAAGACTTTGCCCACAACAGAAGTCAGGCTCACCGGTCTATAATTTCCAGGATGGTCCCTACTCCCCTTTTTGAACAAAGGGACAACATCTGCCATCCTCCAGTCTTCCAGCACTATACCTGCAGCTAACGACGACATGAAGATCAAAGCCAAAGGCTCTGCAATCTCCTCTCTAGCCTCCCAGAGAATCCTAGGGTAAATCCCATCTGGTCCAGGGGACTTATCAATTTTCATACCCTCAAGATTCGCTAACACCTCCTCCTTATGAACCTCAATCCTGCCCAGTCTACAACCTAGTATCGCAGTATTCTCCCCGACAACATTGTCTTTCTCCTGCATGAATACTGACAAAAAATACTCAGTGTCTCCCCTATCTCCTCAGGCTCCACGCACAACTTCCCACTGCTATCTCTGACTGGCCCTAATCTTGCCCTAACCAATCTTTTATTATTTATATACCTGTAAAAAGCTTTAGGATTCTCCTTAATCCTATCCGCCAAAGTCTTCTCGTGTCCTCTTCTAGCTCTTCTCAACTCCCTCTTTAGCTCCTTCCTGGCTGATTTATAGCTCTCCATTGCCTTAACTGAGCCTCCACGTCTCATCATTATATAAGCCTCCTTCTTCCTCTTCACCATAGATTCAACTTCCCTAGTACACCATGGTTCCCTCACTCGACCACTTCCTCCCTGCCAGGCAGGTACATATTCATTAAGGACATGCAGAAGCTGTTCCTTAAATATGCTCCACATTTCAGATGTCCCCAGCCCCTGCAATTTCCTGCTCCACCCTATGCATCCTAAATCTCTCCTAATAGCCTCATAATTACCTTTCCCCCAGCTATAACTACTGTTATTCGGTACGTGCCCATCCCTTTCCATCACTAAGGTAAACGTAACCGAATTGTGGTCACTATCACCAAAGTGCTCACCCACCTCCAAGTCTAACACCTGGTCTGGTTCATTACCCAATACCAAATCCAATATAGCCTCACCTCTTGTTGGCCTATCTACATACTGAGTCATGAAACCTTCCTGCACACATTGAACAAAAACTGACCCCTCTAACGTACTTGAACTATAGCTTTTCCAATCGATATTAGAAAAGTTAAAGTCCCCCATTACAACTACCCTGTTACTTTCACACCTATCCAGGATCAACTTTGCAATCCCTTCCTCTACTTCTCTGGAACTTTTTGGAGGCCTATAAAAAACTCCCAACAGTGTGACCTCTCCTTTCTTGTTTCTAATCTCAGCCCACACTACCGCAGCAGACAAGTCCACATCAAACGTCTTTTCTGCCACCGTAATGCAGTCCTTAACTAACAATGCCACTCCTCCCCCTCTTCTACCACCACCTCTGCTCTGACTGAAACACCTGAACCCCGGAACCTACAACAACCATTCCTGCCCCTGCTCTATCCACGTCTTTGAAATGGCCTTTGGTGTCCTTATCTGAGGAAGGGTGTTCTTGCTATAGAAGGAGTGCAACGAAGGTTTACCAGACTGATTCCTGGGATGGCAGGTCTGTGATATGAGGATAGAATAAGTCAGCTAAGATTATATTCAGTGGAGTTCAGAAGAATGAGAGGGAATCTCACAGAAACTTATAAAATTCTAACAGGATTAGACAGAGTAGATTCAGAAAGAATGTTTCCAATGGTGGGGAGTTCAGAATTAAAAGTAAAGTTTATTTATCAGTCACAAGTAATGCTTACATTAACACTGTAATGAAGTTACTGTGAAATTCCCCTTGTCGGCTCAATCTGATGCCTCTTCAGGTCAATATACCTAACCATCACATCTTTCAGAATGGTCCAAATTAGGGGTCATAGTCTGAGGATAAGGGATAAATCTTTTAGAATTGAGATGAAGAGAAATTTCTTCACCCAGAAGTTAGTGTGGAATTCGCTACCACAGAAAGTGGTTGAGGCCAAAATGTTATCTGATTTCAAGAAGGAATTAGATTAGCTCTTGGGGATAAAGGGATCAAGAGTTACAGGGGAAGGGGGAGTTAGGATACTGAATTTGATAATTAGCCATGATCATAATGAACAGCAAAGCAAGCTTAAAGGGCAAAATGGCCTACTCCTGCTTCTAGTTTCTATGTTTCTATGAATTCTAATATCATGAGAGATTGGAGAGCCAACTCCTGGCCATTCAAGAGATTGAGAAATATTTCACTCAGATGATGAAGAGCTCGATGAACAGTCATCAGATGATGAAAAGTTCAATTGCAGATAGTTTTTGGCCGGGTTTAATATTAAGACATTATTAATGGAAGGTTTTTCAGCCTCTTGGCATCCTGAAATTTTATCAACAATCTCAATCTTTTGCCACATTTAGATGATCCACCTGGCTTTTCAGTTGATTCAGCAAACTGAGGGGAAAGAGTGAGGTATTTCACTCTGACTGTTGTCATAGGAGTAATAGCAGAAACCAGTTTACCTCCTACAAGTTTAAACTTCCACTAGTCTATTGCTGAAATATAAGTCAGGGAAATAACAGCAGTTCTGCTCCTGCTGGACTGAAGAGTTAAGGCATGAGTAGCAAAAGAAGGCCTCAGATGGCGAGCACCTGTTTAAAAAGTGACAAGAAATTTAAACATGTATCTTGGACAACGAAGCTATCACCGGAGGTAACACCTAACCTTGGAGACAATGTTAGAATTAGTTTGGAACCATGCTGAGAATCTCACCAATCTGCTTTGGCCATTTGATGTAGATATTAAGGATCATGGGTTTTCAAATCCCCTTCAGTCTCAAAGTTCTATCCAGCTAATGGATAGAATTCTGTCTTTAAAATAGGAATTCGGAGAAGAAGTAGGCAATTCAACCCTTCAAGCCTCCTCCACCATTCAATCAGATCATGGCTGGTCCTGGTCTCTTCCTGGTCTCAAATCCACCTCTCCATTTGTTCACCATATCTCTTCAACCTTGTTTTATCAGAAGTATGTCTACCTCTTTCTTGATTCAGACTCCACTGCGCTATAAAGTAGTGAATTCCACAAATTCACCGTCCTCTGTGAGAAGTAGTTCCTTCTTATCCCAGTGTTCAATCTACCATCTCTCAAACTATACCTATGATCTTGATTGTCTCACATGGGAAAATATTTGGTCGAAATTTATTTTATCAATCCATTTTAGTACTTTATATACATTGATCAGATCCCCTCCAAACTCCATCAACTCCAAGCTGTTTAATCTCTCAACATGTGTCAACCTTTTCATCCCCAGAACCTCCTCTGAACTGCCTCCAATGCCACCACATCCTTCCTCAAACAAGGAGACCAAAACTGGACACAATAACTCTATGTGTGTTCTCCCCAACACTCTATACAATTGCTCCTTAAATCACTATCTTTCTTTTCAGACATGCCAAAAATGTATCTCTTTGACCAAGTTTTGATCACCCTTTCCTAAATTTTGCCATCGTTGGCCAATTGATCTAATTTTGTGCCTGCATCCAAAATGCTTCAGGACATTTTTCTACATTAAAAACACTCTAATTGCAAGCTACTGTCATTTATGCTGTCCGCTATTCACTAGGTGTAGGAGAAATAATTAACCTTTTGTTTTGAAAATACACTTACAGTTTTGCTAAACTGAGTGCACAGGGAAATGTTCTCCCAAGGTTGCTGGCGTATCTGCCATTTGATAACTGATATGGCAATAAATATTTTTTCTATTAAAAATACCAAAATAAATTTCAGGAATATGCTTTTGTTTTTTTCTCACAATTGGCTATGTGAAAAGACTTTTCTTTGCTTGACACCATGACAGATAAAAAGGATCTGTGATCCCATTGGAATACAGAAAATATCCTATCCTATGTCTGATCATTCATTATCCCCTATATATCTTTTAATAAGGTGTCCTTTAAAGTCGAGAAAAAAGATGTCTTGCTGCATCTTGCAATATACCCTTAGAACAGAATCCTTTCATTGATTAAGTAGGGAGGGTGAGAAGGTAAAACTAATTTTAAAAAATTAAAAATTGCACTATGAATGTAACAACATTTCACAGATATTTAACTAATTCTAATCTTAATTTCTTAATGATTTTAACAAAATGTTGTATTTGCTTTTAGGCTTGTCAAGGGTTGATTTTTTTAAAACATTTAAATTTATATTGTGGATGGCATTTTATAGCCGAGTGTCCCAATGTTTTCCCAAAAGTTCTTTTGTGGTTGCAATTTTTTCACTGACAGTCAAATGCTTTAATCGCCTCCAAATGATATGGAAATTCCCTCCTGGAAAAAAAAGTGTTCACTTCTACTAGGACATTTGGCGATGCTTAATTAATCTGTATTCCGTGAGATAAAATAGAGATAGTGTGCTACAATCAGCAACCTGTATCGACCTCGAGTATTCCAATTACAGGGCTAACATGAATGTGACCATAAAAGCCCTTAGGTATATTGTAGTTAACCTCTTAGTGACCCCACTCAGACGCAGGTCAGCTCCCAGTGATTTGACCTGAAATAGACCTTGACATGGCAAAAGGCCCCTGGATACATTGCCAAAATGCGCCTGCTTGTACTTTGTAAAGCAAACGGGATTTCTAGACTGTAATTACATATGTCGTTAGATGTAAACTGGAGATATTGTTTGATTAATCAAATGTTCCATTGTTACTCACATCGAATTGAAATGGGCCATTATTGCTTCCTTCCTGTTATAAATGGGGTAAACCCTAAATGAGGGCTAGAAAATGGGGAGCATCGAATGAGACTCAAATTAACTGGAACTGTCTCTACGCCCTCAATCTCAGATCTGAGCTTCTGAAGGTCAAAGTCAATGCTGATGATGAGACTTGGTCTAAGTTCTGAACCCATAATGATCAAAGCTGGTTTACATTGCGTTAATTTACAATGATCTGAGCTGTGCCAAAAGAAAAGCATTGAGGTTAGCCAGACCCCTTATAAAAAGGACAAAGTGCCTTCTGAGCTCTGTTCAGGTGTGCTATCAGCATCCTACAATATCATTTTATCCTTGAAGGCATGGTGAATGGTAGGTGAGTGGCAACCACCTGCATTATCCAATTTCCTGATACATCATAGTGAGTATTCATTACTTTTCCCCAGTGATGTTGGTAAGTGGATTCCACTAGGGGTCCGCAGCAGCTTTCAGGAGAAAATGAACAATTGAGATATTTGCCCAAAGTGTCAGGTGAGGAAGAAGAGAATTAGTAGTGACACCGTGATACGAGATTTTATTTCCACAACGCTTTCTATCTGAAGTGTGAAACTCTAAATTGGGAAGAAATAATGATCTGTCCATGTGATAAGCTGAACAGGTTCAGACTAAAGAGAGCAAAAGAAAAGGTAAGGAGCAAAGAATGAAAATAATGAGAGAGTGAAGAGAAAAATCAGTGAGTAACTGCACCCGGTGGGCAACAGCGACCAACTGTGTTGGTTTCTGTCATTGTCGTTTTACTTTTCTTCTGACAGGCTTCATTCAGAAGCTAAAAAAAAAGTGTTATCCATAAACTCCTGAACTAACTGCAGAAACTAAACCCTGGTTCTTGAATCATTCAACCCACAAATAACAAAGATTCTCCTGTTTCCTCTCATCAGCAACTCTCATCATCAATCAGCCAGGAAGTAGCAATGCATCTCCATTTTTGGCCATTTTTATTATATCTCCGTTCATGGGGTTGGGTGTTGCTGGCAAGGCTAACCTTTATTTTCCAAAATATTGGACTTGAGAAGGTGGTGCTGAGCTGACTTTTTCAACTTCCGCAGTCAATGCAGTGCATGCATTGTCACAGCACCTTAGAGTAGGGAGTCTCAAGGTATTGATTCACTATGATTCTAAGGTCCCTTCTACATGTCCTGGCCTTTACCTTAAATTTATATCCCCTCGTTATTAATCTCTCTACTAAAGGGAAAATTTTCTTCCTTCCTATCTACCTGAACCATATCCTTCGTAATTTTGTACACCTCAGTCAGGTTCTCCCTTATCTTTCTCTGCTCTGAGTAAAACAATCTCAACCTAACCAGCCTCTCTTCATAGCTGAAACACTCCAGCCCAGCCAGCATCCAGGTGAATCTCCTCTGCACCCTTTCCAGTAATTTGATTTGATTTATTATTGTCACATGTATTAGCATACAGTGAAAAGTATTGTTTTCTGAGTGCTATGTGGACAAAGCATATCATTCATAGAGAAGGAAATGAGAGATTGCAGAATATAGTGTTACAGTCATAACTAAGATGTAGAGAAAGATCAGCTTAATGCAAAGGTGGGTCTATTTAAAAATCTGACGGCAGCAGGGAGTTCTTGAGTCGATTTGTATGTGACCTCAGACTTTTGTATCTTATTCCTAAATAATGTGGAAGAGAGAATGTTTGGAGTGTGTGGTGTCCTTAATTATGCTGGCTGCTTTGCCGAGGCAGTGGAAGTGTAGACAGAGCCAATGGATGGGAAGCTGGTTTGTGTGATGGATTGGCCTACATTCACAATCTTTTGTAGTTTCTTGCAGTCATGGGCAAAGCAGGAGCCGTACCAAGCTGTGATAAACCTGAAAGAATGCTTTCTACAGTGCAGAAAATAAATATTGGTGAGAGTCGTAGCTGACATGCCAAATTTCCTTTGTTTTCTGAGAAAATAGAGATGTTGGTGGGCTTTCTCAAATATAGTGTCAGCATTGGGGGAGGGACCAGGACAGGTTGTTGGTGATCTGGGCACTTAAAAACTTTAAACTCTTGACCCTTTCCACTTTCTACATTGTGATCATATCCTTCATATAGTGTGGTAACCAGAACTGCACACAATAATCCAGTTGTGGCCTAATTAGCATTTTATACAGCTTCATCATAACCAGCCTGATCTTATATTCTATGGCTCAGCTAATAAAAGCAAATATCCAATATGCCTTTTTATTATCTTATCTGCCTGTTCTGCTTTCTTCAAGGATCTATGGATGTGCAACCTAAAGTCCCTCTGGTCCCCTGTACTGCCTAACACCCTATTACTGATTGTTAGTCCTCCAAAAATGCATCACCTCACACTGTACAGGATTAAATTTCATTTGCCATTGTCCTGCCCATCTAAGTACTCTGTCTATATTACCTTGTAATCTAAGATTTACCATATCACTAATTTCTGTGTCATCTGCGAACTTACTGATCATGCCCCCACTGCAAACCACAAGGAACCCAGCATTGATCCCTGAGATACACCATTGGACACAGGCTTCCAGTCACAAAAACATCCTTCAATGAATACCGTCTGCCTTCTGCCATTAAGCCAATTTTTGGTTCAATTTGTCAAATTGCCCTGGATCCCATGGGCTCTTTATCAGCCTCCACGTGGGAGTCTGTCAAAAGCTTTACTGAAATCCATTTGTACATAACTGCACTACCATCATCCGCACACGCAGTCATTTTCTTGAAAAATTCAATCAAACTTGTTACATATCTCCCCCAAACAAACCCATTCTGACTAACCTTGATTAATCATTGCCTCTCCAATTGGAGATTAATTCTGTTCCTATCTCTGAGGGATTCACCAAACTGTAATTTCCTGGTTTTTCCCTACTTCCCTTCTCGAATAAGAGTACCCTATTAGCTGTCCTCCAGTCCTCTAGTATCTCTCCTATGGCCGGAGAGGACGTGAAAATTCACATTAGAGCCCCTGCAAGCTCCTGTCTCCTCACACATCAGCCTGGAATACATCTCATCTGGGCCTGAAGATTTATCTGCTTTTAACCCTGTTGAAATTGTTAACGCCTCCTCCCTCTCAATGTTAATCTGTTCGATTACATCACAACCCCCCCCCCTCCATTTCCTGCATTGTACTGACATCATCCTTTTCCATAGTAAACACAGATGCAAAATACTCTTTAATAGCTCATATTTCAGCTCCACACAGAAGTTGTCGCTTTGGTCCCTAATGGGCCCTACTCTTTCCATGGTTATCCTCTTGCTCATGGGATTAAATGGGCATTCAGGTATTTCTAACATGTCGGTGCAAACTCAATGGGCCAAAGGGCCTCTTCTGCACTGTATGATTCTATGATTCCAGTATGTTACTAAAATACTTCCAAATTTTCCTTATTTTGTGTGCCAGTGTTTTTTCATGCCCCCATTTTGCTTTTCTAATTCTTTTTGAGAACCCTCTTGCATTTCCTATACTCCTCTGAGGCATCCATTATTTCAACCCTCTAAATCTGCCATAAGCCTTCTTTTTTTCCTTATCCAATTTTGTACTTCCCTTGGCATCCAGGATTCTCTGAGCAATTTTGGTCCCACCCTTTACCTTTATGGGAACATGTCAACCCACTACTTTCTCTATGTAATTCCTGAATGACTCCTGCTACTCTGATTCTCCTACAAATAGCTGCTCCCAGTCCAATCTGACCAGATTCTATCTTATTCTATTAAAAGCTGCCTTCCCCCAATCCAAAACCTTTACTTCCAGCCCATCTTTGGCTTTTTCCACAACTATCTTAAATCTTATTAAGTTATGGTCTCTATCATCAAAATGCTCCCCACTGACACTGCTACCATCTGCCTGGCTTCATTTCCTAAAATTAGATCAATTACTCTGTCTTATAAGACTTCCTACATGCTGGTTCAAAAAGCTCTCCTGGGTACACACTAAGAATTTTGCCCCTTCTAAATCTTTCAAAGTCCGCCTGCCCCAATTAATATTGGGGTCATTAAAATCCCCGACTATTGTTACTCTTATTGCTTTTATACCTTGCTGAGATTCGTCTAGATATAGAACAAAGAACAATGAAAATTACGTCATAGGAACAGGCCTTCAGCCCTCCAAGCCTGCTCTGACTATGCTGCCTGTCTGAACTAAACTCTCCATCCTTCGGGTACTATATCCGTCTGTTCCCATCCTATTCATGTTTTGTCAAGAAGTCCCTTAAAAGTCACTATTGTATCTACTTCCACTATCACTCCTGGCAGTGAGTTCCAAGCATTCACCACCTTCTGTGTAAAAAACTTGCCTCATACATCTTCTTTAAACTTTGCCCTTCGCACATAAAACCAATGCCTCCTAGTAATTGACTCTTCCACCCTGGGAAAAAGCTCCTAACTATCTGTTTTGTTCATGACTCTCATAATCTTGTAGAGTTCTATCAGGTCATCCCTCAATGTCCATCATTCCAGTGAGAATAAATCAAATTTCTCCAATGTCTCCTCATAGTTAACGTCCTCCGTACCAGGCAACATCCTGATAAATCTTTTCTATAACATCTTCAAAGCCTCCATATCTGCTCTTTTATCTTTTCCTAACTGTTTGAGGACCTATAGTGTACTCCCAGCAACATGAGTTTTGCTTTAAGTTCCATCCTTATGACTTCAATGTGGAGCTTTATATTAGAATCACAGAAGGAGGCCAATCAGCCATTGAGTCTGCACTAACAACAATTCCACCCAAGTCCTATCTCCATATCTCTAAGTGTTCATTGTGCTATTCCCTCTAAACGTTAAGGGACAATTGAGCATGGCCAATCACTCGAATCTGCACATCTTTGGAGTGTAGGAGGAAACTGGAGCACCCAGAGGAAACCCATGCAGACATTGGAAAATGTGCAGGCTCCACACAGACAGTGACTCGAGCCAGAATTGAACCTGGGTTTCTGGCGCTTTGAGGCAGTAATGCTAACCACTGAGCCACCTACTGAGCCTGCTAATATAGTATCCTCCTCACTGCAGTAATTGACTTATTCATCAATATTGCTGCTGTGAATCATCTTTTACATCCTTCTGTCTCGACTGAAGACTCTATACCCCAAAATATTAGTTGCCAATCTTGCCCCTCTCTAACCACAGGAATTGGATTGGGCAAGGGACGGACAATGGGACTGTCCATTGATCTCGGCAGTTTGGAGGCGAGCAAAGCTGTGAAAGCAGTAATACCATAAGTCATGTGTCAATCAATACTCAATTCATTGGCCTTACCTGAAAGAATCCTTGAATTAAAATAAATGCCTTCTGACTTTTCCGTATCTACTAGTGCTTTAACATGTCTATCCTCATTCTGTCTTCAGAATTGGCTCAGCTTGTCTTCTATATTCAAATGTGCTTCAGCCCCTGCTGTACCTCCATTCTGTAATCCATCCCCCTGTGAAATAAACTTAAACCACCCCCCCAACCACCCTCATCAACAAACCTTCCTCCTAGGATGATGGTCCTATTATCCCCCAAGAAGTAAGCAAGAAGCCCAAGAAATCTCAACACACAGATGAATATTTTAAACTGTACTCAAACCACATGATTAGTCTTCCAATTTGGGATGAGTATCTGATTTGCATTTCAGGGTGTAAGTCAAATGGGTGTAGAAGGAAATTTGAGTTAAGTTTGATTTAAAATATAAATGATTATTTTCATTTTTAACAGGCAGCCTTTTACAGCCTTGCTCGTCCCAAAACTGTAAACTCCCAGTCGAGATCAATGGACAGTTCCGTTGTCTGTCTGTCACCCAATCCAATTCCTGTGGTGGGCAGGGAGTAAAATTCCAGCCAATATCTTTAATGTAACTGAATATTTAAGATCGGGTGTAACTATTATCATATTCACACTTTTGTATTTCTGCGTAGTAAAGTTCTTTTGATTTAAACCTTGTTGAATCATCCCTTTAAGCAAACTACAATTGAACCTTGTTGCATCATCTAAGCAGCCTACAATCTAAGATTTACTTGGATTTTTGGATTCCACAGAAACATGTTATTGATCTCCATTAAGACGATATGATAGGAGATAATAGATCATAGAATCCCTATAGTGCAGAAGGAAGCCATTCAGCCCATTGAGCTGCACCAACTCTCCAACAGAGTATCTTACCCAGGACCTATCCCTGTAACCACATATATTTGCCCTGCTAATCCCCCTAACCTAGACACCTTGTGATACTAAGGGGCAATTTAGCATTGTCAATCCACTTAACCTACACATCTCAGATCTGTGAGAGTAAACCAGGGGATGATTGATGCAGAAATGGGGAGATTGTTTAAACCCCACCAGACAATGACCTAAGGTCAGGATCGAATTGCCAAGGCCCTGGAGCTGTGATGCAACAGTGCTAACCACTGTATTAATTGTGCAGTTCATTGTCCACCCATCCCACCATCCTTCCCCCTTCAAAGAGCAAAGAATAAAGAAAAGTACAGGAACAGGCCCTTCAGCCCTCCAAGTCTGTGCCGATTATGATAGCCCAACTAAACTACAGAAAAACTTTCTACCCTTACTGGGTCCGCATCCCTCCATTCCCTCCCTACTCATGTACCCATCCAAATGCCTCTTAAATTTGCTAATGTTCCTGCTTCCACCACTTCCTCTGGCAATCAGTTCCAGGCACCCACCATTGTCTGTGCGAAAAACTTTCCCTGCACACCTTCCTTAAACTTTCCCCCCTCTCAACTTGAACCTGTGCCCTCTGTAATTGACACTTCCACTCTTGGAAAAGCCTCTGACTATCCACCCTGTCTGTGCCTCTCACAATTTTGTAGACTTCTTTCAGATCTCTCCTCTGCCTCTGTTTTTCCAGTGAAAACAATCTTAGTTTATTCATCCTCTCCTCATAGCCAACACCCTTGAGACCAGACAACATCCTGGTGATCTTTCTCTACACTCCCTCCAAAGATTCCAGATCCTTCTGGTAGTGTGATGACCAGAACTGCACACAGTACTGCAGGTGCGGCCTAACCAAGGCTCTTTATTGCTACAACATGATTTCCCATCCCCATTGGCATTTCCCATGTAGAACCAGAAAGCGTTTCCTGGAAGGATGTTTTGTGGGTTGAGGGGAAAGGAGGGGGATTTCCGTAGGTAGTTGTGTAGTTTGGTATTGGGGTGTGCAATGGTGGGAGCGGGTACAGGGGTTGCGTGGGCAGTGGGTATTTCAAGTTTTATTTCTTTACACAGGGGTGCCTGCCAGGCTAGACTCAGTCAGAGCCTGTCTCACGAGCACTGAATTGGGGGACTCAACATTTTTTTTCCATCAATTTATACATATGGTGAGAAAATCCACCAATATTGCTGACGATTGTCTTCCCTTCACTTTTCTTGCCCATGATGACACTTCGTTAAAAATTTGCAGAATTCCACTCTGTGTCTTGGGGCACAATTCTCCCATCCTGCGCATGGTGAGTTTGGTGTTGGGCGGCAAAGGAGAATCCAGTGGGAGTTGATATATGATAGGTCCGTTCAAAAGTTTGATGACAGAAGAGAAGACATTGTTCTTGGATCGATTGGTACATGTTCTCAGACTTTGGTAACCTTTTCCCGATGAAAGAAGGTGGAAGAGCGAATATCCAAGGGTGCGTGGGGTCTTTAATCATGCTGGCTGTTTTTCTGAGTCAGCAGGAAGTGTAGACAGAGTCAATAGATGGGAGACTGATTTGAGTGATGGACTGGGCTAGGCTCACATCCCTTTGTAATTTCTTGCGGTCTTGGGCAGAGCAGGAGCCATACCAAGCTGTGATATAACCTGAAAGAATGCTTTCTGTGGTGCATCTGTAAAAGTTGGCAAGAGTTGTAGTGGACATGCCAAATTTCCTTAGCCTCCTGAAAAAGTAAAGGAGTCAGCATTGGAGGGACCAGAACAGGTTGTTGGTGATCAGGATATCTGAAATATGAAACTCTCAATGATTTCCACATCATCCCCATTGATATAGACAAGGGCATGTCCTCAACTATGCTTCTTGAAGCTGATAAACATTCCCCAAGATCTTTCAAGTCTGCTCTGATATTGAATAAAATTAAAGCTAAACCATGATCACTTTTCTGCTTGCCTCCCTGTACCCGCCAATTCCCTAGAGCCTCAAAAATTTTATTTCTGTATTTCATATAGTCAATAGCTGAATGTGGTGATTGTCCCTTTAAGAGCAGAATAAAGGTCACTTTGCTTGGGAGAAACCAACTGGGACTCAGACGGGGTACTCACCCCAGCGGGTGAAGCCCTCTTAGGCAGGAGATACGCAGAGAGCAAGTTGCAGCCATGAAACTGCTGAACAATTCTTATTAATAAATACCTTTTTGTGTTCATTAATGGAGTGTCTGAAACTGCAACTTTACACTGAGTTTCCACAACTATCTGGGCTAGAGAATTCTAAAGATTTTGAGCAAACAACCTTAAACTGTTAGTCTGTTTTCCCCTCTACGTTTTCCAGCTATCCAAATATAGCTCCATTATGATACATACATATAGGGGGGAACTCCCCCATCCTGGCCATCACGGGAATTGTAGCCCGGACCATCCAAAGGTTCATTGACCTCGGGCAGGGTCCTCCAGTTTTGGGGCGAGTGCGGCCAGAAAATCCCACCCATAGCTTCAGACAAACTTTCATAAAGTGGAGCACTGGTTAAGATGGAAGTAAACTGATAGGAGCTGGATAACTGACAGGAAAAAATAGGTTATTAGTTAGGGAATTATACCAGAGTGTCGAAGAGCTACACTATGTGAAACACTCGAAGAATCTTGGTCACATCGTATTTCTAATCAACATAAATAACCTGGATTGTAAATTGTAGTCACAAGTTAGTCAGATGGTGCTAATTGGGATGCATTAAAGTTTGCTGAGGCAATGAAGGAATTGGCAAATAATAGATAAACATTTAAAGTGGGCAGGACTGTGACAGATGGAATCCAATGTGGACAAGTGCAAGTTGTAATTCACAGGGTGAAATGCAGGACATGAAGTATGTCCAATGTGTGACGTTGTTTTAATTATGGCATTGAACTGGCTGCGGAAGAGTCTGCAGCAGTAATAGCAGACTTAACATGTGTAACAGGCAGCAAAGTAGAATATAAAGCTATAAGTGGAATTTTACAACCGTGCTCAGCCCAAGACTGGAAAATCCTGTCTGTCGTCAATAAACTTTTGCACAGTCTGTGTCTCGCCCGCTATGATTCCCGTGGTAGGCGGGGCAGGAGAATTCCACCCAAAAAAAAATACGGTCTCATTGCTCCAGCTGTACAGTCAGATCAGGCGTCAACTTGAGCATTATATCCAGGTCTCATCACCATGGCAGAAAGAAGATATTGTAATAAGTCCTCAGAGGCAGAAGTTCTTCAGTAAAATACCTTTAGTTTGACAGCAGCATACAGAGTGCTTTCAGTTACCAGTCAGCACAGGAGTGCCAGAGGAACTGACACTCCTGCTTAACTACAAAGCAGCAAACTTCCTGAATAGCCAATTAATTTGGACCTGAATCAGGGAGTTCATAAATTAACAGGCCCACCTCAATTACCTGATTAAACTAATTATAGACATGCAAACTCAGAATGTATAACAAACTTCATCTTCCATGCAATGGACTAAGCTACAAGGAAAGGTTCCAAAAATGATGATTTTTGAGATTAAATGGAGAATAAATCAACACTCATTGATACTAGTTCTATGAATTGTTCTCTTTATGCCCGTTGACATCAGGAGACTGATAAAATTAAAGTTAGCTATATCGTGATACTTGCAACAGCGAGGTGGACATTGGAGTAAATGGAATGCAATTAACACTCATGCCAATATATAGCAATGTATAAGGTATTAGGAGTCATACCGAGATGCAATAATGTGCAATTATTTACATTATAAAAGTGGTGTTACAAAAAGCCAAAGCTGCTTCACAGGAGTTTGTTTAAAGTTTATTTATTTATTTATATCACAAGTAGGCTTACATTAATACTTCAATGAAGTTACTGTGAAAATCTCCTAGTTACCACACTCTGGCATCTGTCCCCTATACACCCTCCCCTACACTGAAGGAAAATTGAGCATGGCCAATTTACCTAGCCTGCAGGAACATTATAAAGACACCAAGGCTGGGATTTTACGGCCTTGCACATCTCAAAACCATAAGATCCCTTCCAAGGTCAACAGATCTTCCCATCCCCTGCTCCTTGCCTGCTCCAATTTGTGCGGCAGACAGAGGGTAAAATCTTGGTGCAAGCCACAAAAGCAAGTCTCAGGACAGGTGATCAAAAGCTTGGCCAAATAGGAAGACTTTGAGGAAGAATGGGAGGTAAAGAAACAGAGACATTTAGGGAAGGAGTACCAGAGTTAGGTCCCAGGCAACTAAAGACACAGCTACTAATAACAGAGCAATTAAAGAGGATAGATGTAGATACCTCAGAGAATTGTAGGATTGGAGGAGATTATGGCGATAAATAGGGGCAAGGACATGGAGGTATTTGAAAAGAAGGATGTGAATTTTAATATTAAAGTGTTTCTTGACCAGGAGTTGACGTAGGCCAAAGTTCAGAGGTAATAGGGGAGTAGGACTTGTTGAGTAAGGACATGGGCAGCAGAATTTGGATAACCTGTAGTTTATGGAGGGTAGAATTTGGAAAATCAGCCAGGAGCGCATTAGAATAGTCAAGTCTAGAAGTAATATAGGCATGACTAAGCAAACGAGACAGGGGCAGAGTCAGGCAGTATTATCAAGACAGAAATAGACCATCCTAGTGAAGATACTGATGAATGGTCAGAAGCTTACCTGGGAATCAAATATGCCACTAACATTGTGAAGCTTCTATAACCTGGAAAATGATGCCAGAAGTCCCCATGCAAGGTCTGCATAGGAATTGCCTGGGATGTTTCAACTTTCAATGAGCATTGAGCCCTCCAAAACTCTGATTTAAATTTGGGACTTCAGATGGCCCCAACTCCCTCAGCAGAATAGTTACCCAGCGAGGATGAAAACCAGTTCTAACTCCTGGATACTATGGTACTGATCACTACCCTGACCCCTCAGAGCAGTCCAACTACTCTGACAACCCACTCTGCATACACTGACTTGCAGCCGTAAGACCATAAGACATTGAAGCAGAATTAGGCCACTCAGCCCATCAAGTCTGCTCCACCATTCAATCCAATCATGACTGATATTTTTCTCATCCCCATTCTCCTGTCTTTTCCCCATAAACACTGATCCCCTTATTAATCAAGAACCTATCCATCTCTATCTTAAAGACATTCAATGATCTGGCCTCCACAGCCTTCTGTGGCAAAGAGTTCCACAGATTCGCCACTCCCTGGCTAAAGAAATTCCTCCTCATCTCTGTTTTAAATGATCATCCCTTTAGCCTGAGGCTGTGCAGTCTGATTTTAGTTTTTGCAACTAGTGGAAATATTCTCTCTATGTCTACCCTATCCAGGCCTTGCAATATTCTGTAAGTTTCAATAAGATCCCCCTTCCTCATCCTTCTAAATTCCAAAGAGGACCCATAGTTCTCAACCATTCCTCATACAACAAGCTGTTAATTCCAGAGATCATTCTTACGAACCTCCTCTGAACTGCCTCTGGCAGCTTGTTCCAGACATTCACCAGCCTCTGTGTGAAAAAATTGCCCCTCTGGATATTTTGGTATCTCTCCCTCTCACCTTATACCTATGCTCTAGTTTTAGACTTCCTTACCTTTGGGAAAAGATATTGACTATTGATCTTGTCTATGCTCCTCATTATTTTATAAACCTCTAGCCTCCTCAGCCTCCTATTCGCCAGAGAAACAAGTCCCAGTCTATTCAGCTTCTCCTTATAACTTAATCCATCAAGTACTATAGCATCCTAGTAAATCTTTTCTGCCACTCTTTCTAATTTAATAATATCCTTTCTATAATAGGGTGACCAGAATTGCACACAGTACTCCAGATGTGGCTTTACCAATGTCTTGTACAACTTCAACAAGATATCCCAGCTCCTGTATTCAATGTTCTGACCTATGAAACCAAGCATGCTGAATACCTCCTTCACCACCTTGTCCATCTGTGACTCCACTTTTAAGGAGCTATGAACATGTACTCTTAGATATCTTTGTTCTGTAACTCTCTCTAATGGTCTACCATTAACTGAATGAGTCCTGCCCTGGTTCAATTGCTCAAAATGCATCACCTCACATTTGTCTAAATTAAACTTCATCTGCCATTCGTCAGCCCACTGGCCTAATTGATCAAGATCTCATTGCATTTGGAGGTAACTTCTTACTGTCCACTATGCCACCAATTTTGGCGTCATCTGCAAATTTACTAACCATGCCTCCTATATTCTCATCCAAATCATTAATAAATATGACAAATAACAGTGGGCCCAGCACTGATCCTGAGACACACCGCTGGTCACAGGCCTCCAGTTTGAAAAACAACTCTCTACTTGGCTATCAGTTTCTACTCAGTGATTTTGTGTTGTTGTGTGTCATAAAGACTGCCTTGGAAAATGCTTATCCAACGATCAGAGGCTGAATGCCCATCTGAATTGTTTTCTGACAGAAAGAGAACATTGCTGTCTTGTTCATTCATCTGTTGTCGTAGCGTCTGCATGATCTCCCCAATGTACCATGAATATTAAAATCACCCTCTCGCCATTCTCCAGAGGAGGCCTGATTACGTGAAAAAAATGGCCCAGGAATATCCCAAGCAGAAATTAGATTATTTTCTCTCCTATGTACATTGTCCATCGCTCCGCTACTCGACTAGCATAGCGAGACAGGATAATCACACCCAAGATCTTCACCAGTTGCAGTTTGGTCTGAGCCAACCCCAGTTCCATCTCCCTCAGCTGGATTTTCAATAACTCATTTTCTTTATCTTGATAGTCATCTAAAGTCCCTTTCAAAGAATTGATAATTTTAAGTAGTCCTTTTTGTTAAAAGCATTCCTAGTTTCTGCAATTTCTGAGTCTCATTCTCAGCATGCACCAGTTTAATTCTTAATCCATTTGTCTCATGTAAACATTGCTCCATCCATTCAGCTTATCCATATCTTAGGTTTTTTCTCAAGGTGAGTCGATTAATCGCTTCTAACAACGAGGTAATATTAGGTTGCTCCTCAACCTGAGTGGAGGATCGGTTGGCTGACAGAAGGCAGAGAGTGGCAATAAAGGGGTCTTTCTCCGGATGGCGACCGGTGACTAGTGGTGTGCCTCAAGGATCAGTGCTGGGACCACAACTTCTCACAATGTGCATTAATGATTTGGAGGAAGAAATTGAAGGCACTGATGCTAATTTTGTAGATGATACAAGATATGTAGAGGCACAAATAGTATTGAGGAAGCAGCACAGTCACCCTTGCAGTAGATGATACAGGATGCTTTACATCAGTATCATGGATCAAATTCTTGAGGTGCCTCACTCTGAGATGAGTAGCTGAAATCATCCATTCCCAGGGCTTACTTTCGTTCTTCTTGAATCCTATGCTTTGCCCTCCATTACCGAATTCAGCTTTTGCTATTTCTCTCAACTTTTTTTACCTCTAATTTTTACCTTTACCTTACCTTATGCTCTAACTCCAGTTCCTTCTCCATTTATTGGTGAATGTTTCCTGTTTCTTACTGATTTTAGTAGATTTCCAAGCTTCCTTTTTCATAGTGTTGGGTGTTTTTTTACTTGGCTTTGATGTAGCTGGGCTGTTTCTCATTTAGATTAGAATCACAAACTTTTACCTCATTTGCTAATTGTTTTAGCTCTTGATTTATTTAACTCTTTTTTTCTTCATTTTTTTTCTATGGCTTGTCCTATTTTCTGACTGATTACAGCTTTATTATTTGCTTAGTTTATTGGTAAAATTTTCAAGGAACTTCTCATGGCAGTACACAAGAATGGGAAGTAACTGAGTTTTTCTTGCTTTCAGCTCTTCATTTAATCATTTTGGGTCTTCTGTTTCTCTCTTCCTAGTGTCTTTCAGTGCTCTACTGGGGTCTTATGTTTCCGTCCTGAGATCTTTTGTTGCCCTCCTGGAGTTTTTCGTTACCCCCTCTTAGATGACCTTTACTGCCTACTCCTAGTCTGATGTTGCCTCTTGCTTGAGGGCTTATTAGTTCCTCTGAACTTGTGTGTTGTCTTTTTCTTGAGGTCTTAATGTCCTCCTTTGAGTTTTGCACTGCATAGGACCATCTTTGTCGAGCTGCCATCTGCCTGTGGTCTTCTTTGGTTTTCCTGTCCCTTATCCTTTGTTCCTTCTTGCAGTTGTTTCATTAAATGTTGTACAATTTTAAATGCATTACAGCTTTAAGACTGTTTCTTTCTGTATCTGTGTCTCTGCTTTTCCCACACTATCTTGGTTTTGGCAGGAAATTTCAGCTCCTTCTTTTGGACCATTTTTAAACTGTTCAAATTCTCTTTTTTAGCTGGGGAAGACTTCTTGAATGATTTCTGCAACTTTTCTATGTTTCTTAGCTGCCTAAATAGTATGTTTTCTCCATAATGTACCATTCCTTTTGTTAATTTCACTTACAGTTGGTGCTGTCCATTTCAGGACCATAGTTTTCTTTAAACTTTTAAACTTTTTTGAAAGCATGTAGAGAACTTATTTTATAACAGAAGTGACAGTCTTCACTGCCCGCAGTCCCTTAGTGTGGGAATGCTTCCTTACGGGTTCTGTCCAGATTGGAAGATCTGCAATCTCAGCTTTTCACCTTCCTACACTACTGGGACAAACTTTGAGGTTCCCAAATACTTTTTCCCTTTTTACTTCTGATCTAGGGCCAGATTTAAGGTGGCTGACAGGAGCCTCACTGACCATTGGAGAACCAGTGGGAATTGAATGTTACTTTCTCCAGGTCATCCGACATTATTTCATTCCAATCAGACACTTACTTGGGCAGCAAAGTGTTTCTGGCACAATTAATACCCCAGTAGGGTGGAAATCCCATCCCAAAATGTACTGGCCAATCAGTAGCCAGACACTCTCAGAAATCATGTTTAACAAACTTACTGGAAAATCAATGTGCTATGGATAAAGGGGAACCAGTAGATGTACTGTACTTAGACTTCCAGAAGCCATTTGATAAGATGCCACATTAAAACTTATTGTGTAAAATAATGATGTAGAGAGTAACATAATAGCATGTTTGAAGATTGGCTGGCTAACAGGAAACTGAGGGTTGGCATAAATGGGTCTTTTTCCAGTTGGCAGGAACTGACAAGTGGTGTGCCACAGGGAACAGTGCTAGGGCTTCATGTGCAATTTACATAAATGACCTGGGTGAAGGGACTGAAAGTGTTGTTGCTAAATTTGCTGATGACACAAGGAGAGATAGGAAAGTAAATTGTGAAGAGAACAGAGGGAGGCTACAAAGGAACATGAATAAGTTAAGTGTGTGAGCAAAACTGTCAAATGGAGTGCAATGTGGAAAATTGTGAAATTGTCCATTTTGGCAGGAAGGATAAAAAAGAAGCTTATTATCTAAATGGTGAGAGACTGCAAACCTTTTGATGTCCTATTGCATGAACCAAAAAGATTAGTATACAGATACAGCAAGCAATTAGGAAACCTAATAGAATGTATTGTTTACTGTGAGGGAAACTAATTACAAAATTAGGGAGGTTGTGTTTCAGTTGTAGAGGGTATTGGGGAGACCACATCTGGAGTGTTCTGTACAGTATTGGTCTCCTTATTTAAGGAAAGATGTAAATACACTGAAAGCAGTTCAGAGAAGGATAATGAGATGGAGGCACAGTGATTAGCGCTACTGCCTCGCAGCACCAGGGACACAGGTTCGATTCCCACTGTCCATGTGTAGTTTGCACATTCTCCCCGTGTCTGTGTGGGTTTCCTCCAGGTGATCTGGTTTCTTTCCACAGTCCAAAGTCATGCATGTAGGCCAGGTGGATTAGCCATGCTAAATTGCACCTTAGTGCCAGAGGCACTAGCAGGGTAAATACATGAGGATAGGGGAATAGGGGTTGGGTGGAATTGTGATTGATACGGACTCGATGGGCCAGACGGCTTCCTTCTGCACTGTAGTGATTCTATGATTCTATGAGACTAATACCAGAGTTGTCTTATGGGGTAAGATTGGAGAGATTAGGTTTGTATCCGCCACAGTTTAGAAGAGTAAGAGATTGAAACCTTTAGATCCTGAGAGTATTCACAGGGTGAATGTGAAGAGAATATTTTCTCTTGGATTAGCACAGGAACAGCCCTTCAGCCCTCGAAGCCCAAACTAAACTAAAACGAAACCTTCTGATCTTATTTGGTCTATATCCCTCTATTGCCTCCCTATTCACGTCCCCATCCAAATGTCTCTTAAAAGTTGCTAGTGTAGCTGCTTCTACCATCTCTTCCGCCAGACATTCCAGGCAACCACCTTGCTCTTTTTGGAGACTCTAGAACTAGAACTGTTTCAAAATAAGCAGTTGTTCATTTAGGACAGGGCTGAGGAGAAAGATTTTCCTTCAGAGGGTTGTGATTCTCTGGAATTCTCCTTGTCTCATGAATCATTATGATTGAAGGTGCAAATCCAAATATGAAACTTGATCTCAATGTTGTCTTGTTTTATAGTGATAGTGACAGTGATAGAAGTTTACAACATGGAAACAGGTCCTTTGGCCCAACTTGTCCATGCTGCCCTTTTGTTTTAACTCTCTAAGCTAATCCCAATTGTCTGCATTTGGATATATGCCCATCATATCTATGAAACTATCTAAATGCTTTTTAAAAGATAAAATTGTACCCGTCTCTACTACTATCTCTGGCAGCTTGTTCCAGATGCTCACCATCCCCTGTGTGAAAGAATTGCTCCTCTGGACACTTTTGTATCTCTCCCCTCACACCTTAAACAATGCCCTCTAAATTTAGACTTCCCTACTTTGGGAAAAGATATTGACTATGATGTATGATGACTGACATCATTGCTTTAAACTAATTTTATTAATAACACAATATAGTTTCATGAACACACAACTGCAATGCATCTGAAACCTTTTTCCAATCATCTCTAACATGTGCTATCTGAACTGTGGCCCCCAGGTTGACCCCCATTCATAATACAGAGTGTACCATATTGAATAGAAACATAGAAGGTAGGAGCAGGAGGAAGCAAATTGGCTCTTGAAGCCTGTTCTACTAATCAATGGCTGATCATTCAACTCAATAGCCTAATCCTGCTTTCACTCCATAACCTTTGATCTTGTTCATCCCAAGTGCTATATCTAGCCGCCTCTTGAATACATTCAATGTTTTGGCATCAACTATTTCCTGTGGAAATGAATTCCACAGGCCCACCACTCTTTGAATGAAGAAATGATTCCTCATCTCTGATCTACACAAATCCTCAGACTGTGACCCCTGGGTTCTGGACACACCCATCACCTGTATCTACCCTGTCTAATTCTGTTAGAATTTTATAAGTCTCTATGAGATCCCGTCCCCCGCCTTCATTAAACTCCAGCGAAAACAATCCTAAACTACTCAATCTGTCCTCATACATCAATCCAACCATCCAGGTTGGAATCAATCTGGTAAACCTTTACTGCATTCCCTTGAGAGCATGAACCTCCTTCCTCATACTGGAGTATTTTTATACTGGAGTCCACAACTGCAACCAATTATTATCATGACAGTCTTTCTTTGCACTGGCATGGCGCAACGGGACTGAAAGAATGTGGCTGTCCCATTCTGTTAAAACTCAAACTTGTGAAGCCAATGAGTCATGCAGCCTCTCATTAAAGTGCAATGCTAGCCATGTGCCACCATGCTGCTCATTTTCCTCTCTATCTACCCCCTCTCAAACATTTAACCATTTTAAAAACCTCAATTAAGCCAATCATTAATGTCAAGTTTCATTTGTACCTTTAGCTATTATTCTTTGTCCTGATAATGATATGCTGGTCTAAAACTTTGATAAAGGCATTTTTATGGCTTGTCTTATTGATGACTAAATCTTCAACCAAAATACCAAAACTCATTGCTATCAACAACTTTCAAAAGTTGCAAATTAATGCAAACATGGATTTAAAGATAGTGCAAGTCCTGGACAAGTACAAAAACACCAGCATCCATCCAATTCACGTTCAACCATCCTGGAGGTCATGTGATACTATATGTTGACTAATCATAGCAAATCAATCTTTACAATTTAATGCATGATAGGCCCCAGATTTTAGGGAAGCAACAATGGCACAGCAGTTAGCATTGCTGCCTCATGGTGCCAGGGTTCAATTCCAGCCTCAGGTCATTGTCTGTATGAAGTTTGCACATTCTCTCCATGTCTGTGGGGTTTCCTTTGCATGCTCCAGTTTCCTTCCAGAGTCCAAAATTGTGCAAGTTAGGTTGATTGTCCATTGCCCATGGTAAATTGTCCCTTCATGTCGACGGGAGGGTGGCTGGGAGTGGGGCGGGGGTGGGGGGGGGGGGGGGGGGGGGGTTGCTGCTCGCGGAATAAATACTTAGAGCTACAAAGATCGGGCCTGGATGGGATTGTTATCGGTGCAGGCTTCATGGGCTGAATGGCCTTCTTCTGCACTGTAGGAATTCTATGATTCTATGTGCAATGGGAAAAAACCCAGTAAAGGAAAGTTATGGTTAAATATGTTAAAGGCTGAGGTGGACAGATTTTTAATCAGTGATCAGGGGTTATGGGAAAGTGGAGTTGGAGATCATTACATCAGATCAGTCATGGAGTCATTGAATGACAGGACAGATGGATGGGCTGTATGGCCTGCTTTTCCTCCTATGTTATATGGTCTTGCAGTAATCACAAATGCAAATTCAAGGCCAGAACCTTACCACATTTATACCAGCAGGATTTTGCCGTCCCACCACCAGTGGACAGAGAACTAGCTGGCTGGCTGCCAAATTCCCTAACTTCTGTGCCACCCAGTAAGATCGCACCCCACCTGTTCCTCCCAAGCACACTACAATTACATCATTTAATTTGTAACTGCTGCGGTTCAACAAGATCCACCTCACAATATTATCCCCTTTTAACCAGACGGTGTCAAAATGCTACGGTAATATCATACTCCCAAATCAATTTCAAAAGGATCCCTTTATTATTAAAGTTTCAATGGATGGCTCTGCGAAGGTAGTTTCAAACCCTCTTAGTTTTTTTGATCAGGATTCGTTCGATTTCCGAGTTTAGGTTGATTGGCTATGCTAAATTGCCTCTTAACATAAGGGAGATTAGTTGGGTAAACGTGGGGTTATGGGAGAGGGCCTGGGTGGGATTGTTGTTGGTGTAGGCTCGATGGGCTGAATGGCCTCCTTCTGCACTGTAAGAGCTCTGTTCTATGAACTCTATTTTTCTCCTGTGTTTCAAGTTCTTTTTTTCTCTCTTTCAGAGGTTGAATCTTGTATCAAATTATGCGGAAGCAAATAGACTGGTTCATCGACCTTTTGACCTCTGCAGGATGGGGGACCTGTGGGTGGAGAGACCTCCCTCTCACCACTTTAAAGTCACACCGATTATAAGAGACACAAAACGGTGCTTCTCCTCTTGCTATTTCTATTAATTTGATGAAAAAAATAAAAAAAACGGCAGGAGGGTAGGTCATGGTGACCCCAGGCTGCCCCTTTCACCCCTTTCCTGATCCACTTTATACACTTGCAGAATATTCTTTTGCAATTCCTGTCAGTTAAAACTCAAAAGGGAGACGCCGAGCCTAGCATGAGTGGCTTTGAGTGTCAGGCTTCAGAGCGGACACTGCCGTAGGACCTAGGAGGCCAGTAAATCACTGCAGCCTTGTCAACAGCACCAACCCGCAGGAATTACTCAAGTGAAAATAACGAATGGCTGTCATTGCGGAGCCAAAAACCTGTGATTATAATTATCACATCCCCTGTGACCTTGCATAAACTTTAATCCCTCTTCAATGGAGCATTTAAATAGCCTGTATCTACTGCCGAGGGACCGTGTCCCATGGTAAGGGAGAGAGCAAGAGAGGCCACGAAAGCCAGTGATTCACACAGGCACATTTCGGCGTCTGCGCTTCACAGCTTGCATCAAACACTGTGGGGAGATGGGGGAGCAAAAGAATTCCAAACACCAAGGGCCTTCGTAATCTTAATTAAATTATAATGCACACTCGCCTGTCCATTAAATACCTCGGCATTCATATTCAGGTTGTGTAATTTAGATGTATTAAAGCACAGCGTGGAAAGGTCAAAATGTTTGAGGTGCAATTTATGCAAAATATTAGGAACTAAAATGTTTGTGACATTCATAGGCGTGTACAGCTTTGTCTAATTTTATCACTTTTTTTAAAAAAAGGGAAACGGGCACATTTACGTGAAACGGCGCTGTAATTGTAGCTAATGGGATAGGTTGGGTCAGATTTGCTACAGGAAGGGGGAAATCATCGTCATATTCACAGCTCAGAAGATGCACATTCAGCTAGTTGGGTATTCCACAAATTTCTTCAATCATTCTCGCAACCCTTTGCTTTTTGGACGAGGGGTTTGCAATTGTTTGATTAATTGACTCATTAGTAATTAATTATACATATAGTCGATAACAAATTTTGTGGCACTTTAACCATTTGAATAGACACAGAGAGGGGGGTGGGTAAAAAAAAGTGGAGAAAAAAAAGGCCTGATTGTATGATTAATGCCATGTAGCTGACAGAGATTGTATCATCTGGCACCAGTCACGACAACCCAGTATCGGAGGAAAGGTGCACATTAAAGGCAGGGTAAAAGCAAATATTCAGTGACTGTTTGATAAATGATAAATGGCTAACCGATTTGCACATTAGTCCACATAAAAGCTTTTAGTGAGCACCTTCATCGTGCATCTTAAATGAAATGAACTTTCATTTTCAGCAAGAATAAATGCATAGAAATCCCAAAAGTATCTGTGGGGCTGAGACTGTGAAATTCTAAACATGGCATTCCTTCAATGATTAAAACAAAATCATTAACTGAATAGTGGTTTAAAAAAAAAATCAGCAATTCTGGTATTTTATATTCTGTAGGAGATTTACAGCTTTTTTATTTTTGAAAACCAGTGACGGAAAAGGGGGTTGAGATTTAAAATAGAAAAATTAATCGTAACTACATTTTAGAATGTGCGGTTAGAAATATCCTTTGACAGATGACTGAGTTTTAAACATAAAGTTAATGTTTTAAAGCGTTGCTCTTGTCAAACCCATATTGAGTTTATCCACATCAATCCTTTCCCGAGGGGATATTCTGCCAATCCCCTGAGGATTCCAACTCAATAATTCTTCTGGCAGTCCAATTCAAATATTTGTGGCACACCACCCCCTCCTCCCATCCCCTAATGCCCCCATACCTGGGGAAGAAAAATCAGGTACTGGAGTCCAACTTAGGGAATTGTCAAGGATGGAATACATAGTTTGAACAAATCCATGTAACATTTAGACATACTTTTCTTTGTTAAAAAGAACACGTGTGCAAACGAAACTTTAAAAATAAACAGGAAATTGGAATACTGAAAATGTAGAGAAATGCATTATCAATATCAACAGAAAGAGCCATGAAAGTCCCACAGAATGAATGACCCCATTGGCTTGAGTGACCCCTGACCCTAGTGGAGCAGCATGACCCCTGATCCTAATGGAGTCGAGTGACCCCACTGGAGCACAGTGACCCCTGAACCCGCTAGCGCAGTGTGACCTTGACCCTCATGGAGTTGAGTGACCCCACTGGAGCTGAATGACCCTGACCCCAATTGAGCTAAGTGACCCTACTGGAGCTGAGTGACCCCGACCCTAATGTAGCTGAGTGAACCCTGACCTCACTGGAGCAGAGTGACCCCTGACCCAATTGGAGCAGCATGACCCCACTTAATCTGAGTGACCCCACTGGAACAGTGTGACCCCTGACCCAACTGGAGCACTGTTACCCCACTCAATCTGAGTGAACCCACTGGAGCAACGTAACTCCACTCAGTGGGAATGACCGTGTTGAACCTGGCTGGCATCCTGGACGTGACTCACTCTGGATCTTATTACCTTCACTCAACCTGATTAACCTCACAGCATCTGACTGACCTCACTGAAGGTAACCAACCCCAACTGAATCTAACATGCCTGACTAGAAATGACTGACCCCTCGATCTGACATGATCCCACTGGATCTCACTGATCCACTGGAAGTGATTGATCTGAGGGTAGCTGAAACTGCCATTGCTTTGATCATTAATTGGTGAAAGCTGGTGAAATAATTGACTTCACTGGCTACAGAACGATTTGTGCGTTCCTAGAATCTGAACAAATGCCGTTTTATCTTGAAGACTGAGGATGTTTTGGGTGGGGTGATTTCATTGAGCAAGCTGCAGAGTGTGGGCACAATATTTAAACAGTGGAGTATGGCTGAAGTTCAGGAGAGTATTAATGGCAATGCTGAAGTTAAAAGCACTGAGTAAAGTTGCCGGTTCTAGATGATGGATCTCTGGTGCCAAAAGCTCTTAAAGTGAGAATGTCAGCTACGTGTGCCCAGCTGCTGACATCATGCATGCATAATTTTACCTCATGTTTATTCATATTTACCCCACTTTATCCTGAAAAGCAACTCTTGGCATTTCTTCTAAAATCAACAATGTATTACCAGAAATGGGTTTACGTTGGGAGGCATGTTTGAGTTTGTGATTTATTTTCATGTTGAATCAGAATGTTTTTGACATTCTTTTACTATTTACTGACATTGAGTGGTTGCTGTGAATTACGCCCATTCTTTTTACAACAGATCTTTCTTGTTCCTTCTTTCAATAGTTATCTTCTTCTTTTTGATTTGTAATACTGCCCATTCGTGTTCTGAGCAATTGTTGCAAAGATCGGCAGCAAGGCTAACTTGTATCTGCATAGCAACGTTCATGTGGGCAGACATTCCAAGGTACTTCACAAAGTTGTGTGAATAATTGACACCAATTCAAGAAAAGAGATTATAGATAGACAGAAACATAGAAACTAAAAACAAGAGGCCATTCAGCCTTACGAGCCTGACCCGCCATTCATTATGATCATAGTTGATCATCAAATTCATTATCCTGATCCCCCCCTTTCCCCCATATCCCTTGATAGAAGGACAAATAGGACAAATGACTATTAGTTTAGTCAAAGGTGTAGGTTGTGAGCAGGCAAATTAAAGGAGAAGATTGGGGATGGGGGTGGGGGCAGAGGTTTGTGGTGGAATACAGGGTTAAGACGGTTAAAAGTAAATAATCACCATGAGGTTGCCTCATTTTAAATTAAAAAGTTATGTTAAATTTGGAGGTTTTGCGGTACAGCATCCCTTCCTCCAAGCCATGTGTTCTGCGTTTGAATTGAGGGGATTCCTTTGGGAGACAGAAGTGAATATAGACCCTAGGGGAAAAGGCTATGGCCAGGCACAGCTCTGGCAATGCCCTTGGTGCTGCCTCTGGACTCGGGGTGAGGGTTTGGGGGGGGAGGGGGGGGGGGGGGGGGGGAGGAGGTGGGAATGGGAATTCTGTCACTGTAGAAGCGATGGGGGGAAATCTGCCAAGGAGACAATCGAGATGGAAAGCAGGGAACTCTGTACATGGGACTGATTGATGGGGTGAGTGGGGAGGGGCAGGAACCACGCATTGCGTGATTGGCAATGTGGGAATCCTGATCTCCATAGTGGGGGGTGGGGGGGGAGCGGTTAGCAGCCAGCCAAACAAATCAGGGGAACATAGAACACTACAGCACAAACAGGCCCTTCAGCCCACAAGTTGCGCCAATCACACCTATATCTACCAATCCACAGACCTATCTATAACCCCCTATCCCATTAGTTCCCATATACTCATCCAGAAGTCTTTTAAAAGACCCCAGCGAGCTCGCCTCTACCACCTCCAACAGCAGCCGATTCCATTCACTCACTGCCCTCTGAGTGAAAAACTTATCCCTAACATCCCCTCTGTATTTGCTTCCCTGCACCTTAAATCTGTATGCTCTCATAGTGACCATTTCAGCACGGGGAAATAGCCTCAGAGAATCCACCCTATCTATTCCTTTCAACATTTTATAAACCTCTATCAGGTCGCCTCTCAACCTACATCTCTCCAGGGAGAAGAGTCCCAGCTCCCTCAACCTATCTTCATAAGGCCTGCCTCCCAATCCAGGCAGCATCCTTGTGGGAAGTGAAAAACCAAGCTGTTCCTGATTTTCAGCCTCCTGTCCAATCTTTTAGCTTTGTCTTACCAAAAGTAGAGCAGGACAAGGTTATTATGATCGTGTCCAAATTATTGTAAAAACCCTCATGTACTTCAGGAAAGAAGTCTGCTATCCAGGACTACACGGAACTTTTAATCCAGAGTAATGTTGACTCTGAACAGTCTCACAAATCATGCGGTTCAAAGACAATTTGGAGTGGGCAACAAATATCAACAATGTCCACACCCCCTTGAAAGAATTTTTAAAAATTGGGCCAATCCAAAATGGAAGCTGGGTGTGAAATACAGGATGGAAAGTGGGGTGTATAAGGGCAGTTACATTTCCTGAAGCTATCAATATCCGAGCCTAAGCATCCAATGTGATTAGAGCATTGAGAATAATGGCAGTTTCCTTCCTCAAGGCTTCCTCAGGTCTAAGCACACTCTGCCATTTGGTGTATCAGGTACATGAATAGGCCATTTAGCCCCCTGCTATGTTCTGCCATTCAATCAGCTCATGGCTGATGAATTGTCTAACTCAACTTTCACACCCATTTCCCTTAATAGCTTTGATTAACAAAAATGGATCAATCTTGGTTTTAAAATTAGTAGTTAATTTAGGTTGATTGCTATTTATATCAGAGACCTCCACATTTCCACAAATCCTTTATGTGTGGAAGTATTTCCTAGTTTCACTCCTGAAAATCTGACTCCAATTTGTTAGAATGGACGTTTCTAATATTATGAGAAGCATTGATAGGATTGATAGTCAGAATCTTTTTTTTCCAGAGTTGAAATACCTAACACTGGAGGAAATGCGCTTAAGATGAGAGGGGAAAAGTTCAAAGGAGATGTGAGGGGCAAATTTTTTATACAGAGAGTGGTTAGTGCCTAGAATGCACAACCAGGAATTGTGGTGCAGGCAGATACAAGAGGGGCATTTAAGGGGCTTGTAGATAATCACATGAACATGCAAGGAATAGAGGGAATATGAACTATGGGCAAGCAGAAGGGAGTAGTTTAATTTGGCATCATGTTTGGCACAACATCATGGTACAAAGGGCCTATTCCTGCACTGTGCTGTTCTATGTTCTAATGCACTCTGTAAAGTTTATTTATTAATGTCACAAGTAGGTTTATATTAACACTGCAGTGAAGTTACTGTGAAAATCCCCTAGACACTACACTCTGGCATCTATTCGGGGGTCTGTCTCCACTTAGTTGTGGAGACGAATGTTTTAAAATTAAATAAAAACAATTGTAAGGGTATGAAGATAGAGCTGACTAAAATGAATGTGAAATAAGATTTATGAATAGGACAACAGAATGGCAGGCATTGGGCAGAATTTTCCACTCTGTGAACAGAGTGCTGGCTAAACCAGCGTGCAGCTGTCCAGCAAGCACAGGTAGATGTTGTCTCCTTAATTGCTTGATAGTGCACAAAAAATTTGGGGTTTCCACCATCACGCTGGCAAATCAGGGCCTGATGGAACTGGTAACGTCAATTCCAAAGAGATCAGGTCCAGGAAACCCTTCCCTTCTAAACAAAGAGGAACCCCCCCCACAAACAAACACTAAAGGGAGCAACACTCCTGGATGTGGAAGCATCCTCCTCTACACAAGCTCCCACACAACAGGGAGCTCCCGAGACAACCCAACCTGGCACTGTCCCTAGTGTGGCACTGCCAGGGTGGCACTGCAGGGGGCAATGCCAAGTTACGTCCAACGACGAGAGTTAGAGAATATCAGAGATCAAAATCTTGCTACTGAGATTCTCGTTTCACCAGCCTCATGAGATTTTCCGCCAACTTCACTATTTTCGCCCATGGCAAATACCACAAAAATTCCTGACCACTTCAAGAAATATTCCATAAGATTCATATTTCAGTTAGCCATTATCCATGGCATCCAATGCACCTAACCAGCACATCTTTGACACTGTGGGAAGAAACTGGAGCACCCAGAGGAAACCCATGTAGACATGGGGAGAACGTGCAGACCCCACACAGAAAGTGACCAGCTGGGAGTTGAACTTGGATCCCTGGTGCTGTGAGGCAGCAGTGCCACTCTGCCACCCTAGTATCAAATTGAAAGAAAGGTTTCTGTGAAATGAATGATAGGTCAGAAGAAACTGGGCTGAAAAATGGCAAACGCAGACAAATGTGAGGTATTGCACTTTGGAAGGACAAACCAAAGTAGAACATACAGGGTAAATGGTAGGACTCTGAAGAGTGCAGTTGAACAGAGGGATCTGGGAATACAGGTACAGAATTCCCTAAAAGTGACGTCACAAGTGGTAGGGTCGTAAAGAATGCTTTTAGTACATTGGCCTTTATAAATTGGAGTATCGAGTATAAAAGTTGGAGTGTTATGGTAAGATTGTATAAGGCATTGGTGAGGCTGAATGTAGAGTATTTTGTGCAGTTTTGGTCACGTAGTTACAGGAAGGATATAAATAAGGTTGAAAGAGTGCATGAAAAGTTCACAAGGATATTGCTGGGACTTGAGAAGCTGAGTTACAGAGAGAGATTGAATAGATTAGGACTTTATTCCATGGAGCGTAGGGGAAATTTGATAGAGGTGTATAAGATTTTGATGGATATAGATAGAGTGAATGCAAGCAGGCTTTTTCCACTGAGGCTAGGGGAGAAAAAAACTAGAGGGCATGGGTTAAGGGTGAAAGGAGAAAAGGGAATATTAGGGAGGACTTTTTCGCACAGAGAGAGGTGGGAGTGTAGAATGAGTTGTGGATAAAATAGTAAATGCTTTTAACATTTAAGAAAAACTTGGTCAGGTTCATGGATGATAGGGATGTGGAGGGATATGGTCCAAGTGCAGTGGGACTGAGCAAAAAATGGTTTGGCACAGACAAGAAGGGCCAAAAGGCCTGTTTCTGAGCTGTAATTTTCTATGGTTCTAATGATGTAGAGATGCCGGTGTTAGACTGAGGTAAACACAGTAAGAAGTCTGACAACACCGCGTTTAAGTCCACACTACATGCAGAAGGGGGCCATTCAATCCATCAATCTTGCACCGAGAACAATCTCACACCGCCCCTATCCCAAAACCTTATATATTTACCGTCTGACATACACATCCTGGGACACTAAAGGGCAATTTAGCACGGCCAATCAATCTAACCTGCACATCTTTGGACTGTGGGAGAAAACCAGAGTTCCGGAGGAAACTCACACAAACACAGGGAGGATGTGCAAACTGCACTCAGACAGTGACCCAAGCCAGAAATTGAATCCAGGTCCCTGGAGCTGTGATGCAGAAGATTAGACAGAATGTAGCCAGCAATCAATACCTTAACAAAAACAAGGAGGGTGTATTTAGAGAAAGAGAAAAGGCTAGCTAGAAATATAAAAACAGATATGACCGGTTCCACAAATATTTGAAAAGGAAAAGAGAAATTTGCTCTTCTGGAAAGTGAGAATAGAGAATTAATGATGGCAAATAAGGAAATGGGCAAAGCGTTGAATTGCAAAAATGACAATGTGGCAGAAATAATTATAAATTGAGAGGTCAACATGAGGATGGAACTTAAAACAATTACAATCACCAGGGAAAATGACGCTGAGAAAATGATTGAAACTAAGATTGACTAGTGCCCAAATCTTGACAGACATCAGACTAAAGTCTTAACAGAAGTGGCTGTGGAGATAATACATGCATTAGTTGTACTTCTCCTATATTCAAAGGATTTTGGAATAGTCCAATCAGATTGGAAAATAATGGATGTATCTCCTATATTCAAAAAAAGAGGGCGAGAGAATAGCTAGGTACTTAATGGCTAGGACAGACATGATGGGCCAAAGGGCCTCTTTCTGTGCTGTAAAATCTTATGGGTGGAATTTAATATCTTTTTTCAAAGTGTCAGTCTCTGACTGAAAGCCAGGGTGTTGCTCTCCAGTCACACATGCAGTCTTTAGTCTAGATTTCAGACACTCGGATAGAAATAAAACAGTGGATCTGTGCTGTCAGTCTGGTGGCATGAAGTCTGAAATACCAGCAAGGCCAGCTCCATAGCGATCAGAGCACTATCTTTAACATCAGCACGGAATCAAATCCCAGAGCCCACCCCAGTACAATCATCAGGAACTCTCTTCCCCCCACACCACCACACATAACAGGTACCACACCAACCCTCCATCAATGGGGCTCTCTGAAGGCCCACCTTGCCACTGCCCCTTGGCATGGGTTTGAACTATCAAAATGGCATTGCTAGGTTTGCACAAAGTTGCAAACCTAGCAACTTTGCAACTAGAGCACATAGAGATGCACATAGAGGTCTATAAAATAATGAGGGGCATAGAGAAGGTAGACAGATAGTATCTTTTCCCAAAGGTAAAGAGTCTAAAACTAGAGGGCATAGGTTTAAGGTGAGAGGGGAGAGATATAAAAGTGTTCAGAGAAACAATTTTTTTCACACAGAGGGCGGTGAGTGTCTGGAACAAGCTGCCAGAGGTAGTAGTAGAGGCTGATACAAGTTTGTCTTTAAAAAAGCATTTAGATAGCAATATGGGTACAAGAGTATACAGAGATATGGGCCAAATGTGGGCAATTTGGATTAGCTTAGGGATTTTAAAAAAAGGGCGGTATGGATAAGTTGGGCCAAAGGGCCTGTTTCCATGTTGTAAACTTCTATGACTCTATGTCCCTCACCTGTGGCTATACTTACCTTTGCTCTCCTGGATGGAATCCTATCAGCTGATTCACATCTTCAAATAACTATTGTAAGCTTTAATAACATTTATGAGGTTTGACTATTCAGTGAGGGGGATCATATGGTAAGAGATGCTGGGTAATTAGCTTGAAACATATGCACAACATTAAAATGAGACTCATGCCCTCTCTGGCCATGAACATCATGGGGTCACCAGCAAGAGGTGTGGAGAATTGGGAAACGCAATCTCCTTGGCAAAATTCATGTTTCCCAGTTCCCGCCATATTTCCCATTCCCATCAACGTTCTCTCTAATAGAGTTGGCAGAATGTCTGTTCTGCCAAGAAAAATGAAGTGCATCACACCGCTGGTTCCAGCGTAATTTCTGATTGAATCTTGAGCCTCATTGACAAGAGTTTTTATGGTCACAAAAATAATGCCACATTCACGATGGCCTCCCTCTGATTCACCCGTCATGCCTCCCCTTAACCGTGCCAAGCACGATGGCACAGTGGTTAGTACTGCTGTCTCACAATGCTGGGGATCCAGATGGTGTAGCCACGCAAAATGGACCCTTACACTGGAATTCTACCACGCCACCTGCCACAGAATTGGAGTGGGTGAAGGGCAGACAATGGTAATCTCTGTTGATCTCAGGTGTGATCCGTGCAAGCTTGATGGGCCAAATGGTCTCCTTTTACACTGTAACGATTCTATGATTCTATGATTCAGTCACTGGCAAGATTTGTATAAAGGCCCCTCAGGACTTGTTCCACAGTGACTGAAGGGAATGACAGCCAGAAAACCTGCTTTGTGTTTCTCAGTGGGAGAACTGACTAGACTTCTATAGAGTGGAGGAACTCTGCCCGTGCTCCTGTGTACATCCCTAGCATTCTCCCTGGTAACTCTTGAGCATTGATCTGGCCAAGAAAGAATGGGCGCCTGAGAGCTCACCTTGGACATCTCCCTCGGATGTGACGGTGCCAGGCTGACACTTGTATGGAGCTGTTATAAATGGCGCCGATGTGATGTCATGGCAACGTCAGCTGAATATTCAGTATGTGCTCAACATCCAATGTGAGTACTCGCTAATAGTATGGTGATGCTTATCCTTCCCCAGTGTGCTCCACATCATTCCGCCAATAAGGCACGATCAAAATTGGAAAACATGATCTCAACAACAAGAGTCACACTTTTCTGAACTCTCCACAGTTTGAGTTGTGGTGCCATTCCCAAAGACAGTGAAAACGGATTCCAGATCCTCCCCATGACCCTTAGATACATCAATTCTCCTGCAGCCTCAATTTGATCGCAGCCTGCGTTGGTGGTGGAATGCAAATTCAATAAAAAAAAACTCCAGAATTGCGAATCTGCTGATGACCATGAAATCATTGCTGATTGTCGGAAAAATCCATCTGGCTCACCGATGTTCTTTAGGGAAGGAAATCTGCCGTCCTTACCTGGTCTGACCTACATATGATTCCAGAGCCACAGCAATGTGGTTGTCACTCAACTGTCCTTCAAGGGCAACAAGGGATGGACAATGAATACTGGCCAGCCAGTAACTCCCATGTCCCACAAATTAATAATTTTAAAAAATTAAGTAAAATGTTTAGTACTACTTTCTCTGTGGTATATTTCATTGATTATCCGTGTATCTTTGTCTTGTATTTGGTGACCTCAAACCAATGCAGATTCTAATCTGCTTCTCACTCTTGGGCTCCCTCACTCACCCGGCCCAAGGCAAAGCATTTGTCACCGTTGATGCAGACTGATGCACAGCCAGGGACACTCTAATGTCTGTACACAGCTTGCTTTCTATGTGGAGTCTGCACATTCTCTCCATATCTGCATGGGTTTCCTTCAGGTGATCTGGTTTCCTCCCACAATCTGAAAAACGTACTGGTTAGTGTATCCCAATACGCATCAGAGTGTGGCAACTAGAGGATTTCATAGCAACTTCATTGCAGTGTTAATGTAAGCCTACTTGTGACTAATAAATAAATTCTTTTTCAGTTTGTCAATGCCAGTGGAACGGATAGCATAAAATTCAATTTATTCGATATGATTACTGAACCAGTAATTCAACAACCTGAACCATTAATCCAGCGATGGAAGTTTGAGTACTTCACTGGGATTTCATAAATTGAATTTCATAAATCTGGAATTTTTAAAAACATTAGTATCAGTAATGGTGGCCGTAAAGCTATCAGATTGTTATCAATCCCCAACAGGTTAGCATAGCAGTCTGCCATTTATGTTGCCAGGGCTAGAAAACTGCAGCTATGAGGAAAGATTAGATAGGCTTGGATCAGAGGAGATTTGTTGAGATGGACAAGATTGTGAGGGGCCTGGATAGAATGGAGTGGATGGGCCTATTTACGTTCGCAAAGAGGTCAGTGATCAGAGGAAGGCATTGATTTGAAGTGATTGATAGAAGGATCAGAGGAGAGATGAGGAAATTATTTTCACCCAAAGGGTTAAGGGTCTGAAAATCACTGCCCGAAATAGTGTCTGAGGTAGAAATCCTCCATTCATTTAACAGATGCCTGGATGTGTGCCTTAAGTGCCACAACCTGCAGGGCTCATTACTGGAAAGTGGGATCAGGCTGGGTGTCTGGTTTTTCCAGCCAGCTCAGACGCGATGGGCCGAGTGGCCTTTTTCTGAGCCATAAACTTTCTATGAGATGAAGTTTCCATTTGACTTGAGGCTCAATGGGCAGAATTTTACACTCCCCCAGCAAGTTAGTTTGTGATGGAGGATATAAATGACATGGGCACCTTGCACCTCACTGGGGACTGAATACAGTCACAGCGATGGACACCCCTCCCTGTAGCAAGGCTGGGACCAGAGAGGGGAGTATGTTTTGCTCTGAGTCAACTGATGGTCTGAACAAACAAAAAAGAACAAGAAGAATATAGTATAGGAACAGGTTCTTCCAGCCTATGCCAATCATGTTGTCCTATCTCGATCAACATCCTGTATCCCTCTATTCCCCATTTGTTCATGTGTCTGTCCAAATAAGTCTTAAATGTCACTAATGTGTCTGCCTCAACCACCTCACTTGGTAATGCATTCCAGGTTCCTGCCACACAGTTTGAAAACAATTTGAAATCCTCCCCCTGGCAGGCTAATGGCGAATTGTTTCTCCTACACTGCCTGGTGATGCCAATGCCATTTGCATTCATTTGTCTCCACCAGGCTTTTTAATCTTGCAACACAACACCAGGAAATCACCTCAGCACCAAACCCATTCGAAACAAAGTGACATGCACAAGGGAGACCTCAGATCACTCAAGATTTGGAGGGAGCGCGACATACGTACCCTATCCCTCCCACAGCCCTGTATCTCTGCGTTACATTGAACATCACCGTGCTGGGGCAGGCCACTTTGTCCTCTTGGACAGAACATCAGCCACATTTCTGAGGTGGAATGGCTGTTGCTGAGACAACTCTTATTTTCATTCATGAGATGTGGGCATCGCTGGCTGGGCCAGCATTTATTGCTCATCCCTGAGGGCATTTAAGCGTCAACCACATTATTGTGGCTCTGGATCACATGTAGGCCAGACCGGGTAAGGATGGCAGATTTCCTACCCTAAAGGACATTACTGAACCAGATGGGTTTTTATGACAATCAACAATGAGTTCATGGTTATCATTAAGACTTTCAATTCCAGACTTTTATTGAATTCAAATTTCGCCATCAGTCCTGGTGGGATTCCATAGCATTACCCTGTGTCTCTGGAGTATTAGTCCAGTGACAATACTGCTATGCCTCCCACACCTCATGTAAACTCTGTTTACCTTACTGGCCCAGATCTTCCACAGAGTGGCAAACATCAGATTGCCAAACCCTTTGAACTTTTGCCCACATTTCTTACCCGGTTTCTCCAGAATGTTCCACATTTCTTGCCCGGTTTCTCCAGAAATGCCAAGTGCAATGTTAACTGAGAAGCTCCATCATAGCATTGTAGCATTAGGGGAAGATCTCTTTTTTCCAGCGCTAGCTGCCATACCATTAACTTAAATATCCCTGTGAATGCTAGGGAATGGCTGAGTGGATAAATGAGTGAATGGATAGAGTAGGTCAGCAAGTGAGGCAAATTTCTAAATGGATAGGGTGACAGGTGAGTAGAAGGAAGGGTTATTAGTGGGTAAGGTGTTAGGTGGGTACAGTCCTACATGCATAGACTGGCAGGTCATGAGTGGGAAGGCTTTCAGTTGGGTAGGGCAGTAAGTGGATAGGATGGTAAAAAGATAGATTGGCAGTGAGTACCATTGTGCTCGGTTAGGTGGTAGGTATGGAGTATGGTAAGTAGGGTATAAAGTGCATTAGGTTGTATCAACTAGGAGGAGTTAGGTAAGGTGGTAAATGAGTATGATAGTGGATGGATGAGGTGGTAGGTAGGTTGTGTTGTGGGTGGGTGAGATGACAGGTTGGTAAGGGGACAGGTGGATGAGGAGACAGGTGGGTAGAGTGTCTGATGGGTGAGAGGACAGGTGGGTGTGGGGTCTGGTGGGTAAAGGGACAGGTGGGTGGAGTGGGTGAAGAATTAATTAGGTCATGTCAGAGGTTCAGGGAGAGAATTGGGCAGGTCAATATTGATGACTGGGTGTCAGTTCTGTAGTTATATAGAAGTTAGATTGGGATTTTGCTCTGTCGTATTTCCTGGGTAACAATCAAAGTAAGTAAGTTAGAACGGTCTGAAGTTTCCAAATCTAGCTCACTGTTGGACACTTTCACAGACAGTCCTGGGAAAAAGGAGAATTACCCATCAGGAGCTCAAACGTCACAAAATCACAGGAGCCCTACAGTGCAGAAGGAGGACATTTAGCCCATCAAGTCTGCACTGGTCACAATCCCATAACCAAACACAACCGAACACAATCCCAAAACCACAATTCCCATAAGCCCACACGTTTACTCTACTAGCCCCCCTGACATTAAGTGGCAATTTAGCATGGCCAATCCACCTAACCCAAAATCTTTGACTGTGGGAAAAAACTGGAGCACCGGAGCAAACCCATGAAGACACGGGGAGAATGTGCAAACTCCACATAGACAGTGACCCAAGGGAATCAATACCTGGTTTTTGGCTCCATAAGACACTTCTCAAGCAATTCCCATAGAGGTCAGCAGATTGCAACTTCCATGTGGTCCCAATGATCATCTTGGATCATGTGTCTTGTCTCTGATGATCCAGAAGATCTGGGCCATTAAATCCTCTCAGTTTTGAAAACCTTTTAACCTCCTCTATCCAATAATGAAAAAAGTCTAGCTCCTTAACATCTCCTCATTAGTAAAGCTTTCCATCTCCGCGAACTTCCTTAACAACCTTTTCTGTAACCTGTCCACACATTTGACATTTTCCTCAATGTACAATGCTCAGAACTGGGTGCAATGTTCTAACTGTAGCCTAACTAAAGATCAGTCCAGTCTTATTAATCTGTCTGTTCTCTTACAAATATCTTTCCAATTAAATGCTCCCTAATTTTGTTTTCCTGGATGTTTTGGCCCAGACCAAGCTCCAAAATGATTTAGTTATACTGAGAAAGACACGTCCATCTTTACCACTAACCCCTGATCACTGATTAAAAATCTGTCCACCCCTCAAGCTTGAGTGATCCAGATTAACCTTTGTGGGGGGGGGGGGGGGGGGGGGGGGGGGGGGGTGGAATGGTGTCATGGTTTACACCCTCCAGTCCAAAAGACATTCATTGACCACCATTGTCTGTTTCTGATCTTTAACTTAAGTGATTTCACCTATTCATTCTGCCACATTCCCTTGACTTCCATGCCCCATTACTTTAGCAACATCCATTGCCGTTCCATTATCAATACACATCATTATTCCTTCAAAGGACTCTATTAAATTTGTCAGGCTTGATTTGCTTTTTACAAATCCTTGCTGGCTATCCCTAATTAGCCAGTCTCTCTCTAAGTGAGTATTAATTTTATTCCGTATTATGGCCTTTAGATGTCAACTCACTCCCAGTGACAGACAGGCGGGCAGGTCTATACTTACCCTCTTTCCTCTTCAGCAGGTGGCAACTTCCTTGTGGAGAGGAAGTAAGCCGAGTGCCATAGAGAATTAGCGTCACTGAGGTGAGGACTTCATCATAATTATATTTGTCTTCAACGTCAAAGTATGAGAGAATGCTGATGAGATTTGAGACCAAGGTTAAACCATCTTTGAGGAAGGAAGAAATGCAAAGTTCCCTCCCAAAGCCCAAGATGTAAAATATGCTCCAATTTACATTTCCACTGGCATTCAGGCTCATAATTTGCATATGGTTCGCTTTGTATGTCTGCTACCTCTCCGAGGAACGATCATTCTGGTCACCAGTACAATGACACCATTACCTAAGGTTGACTAGGCTTGGCCCTTGATACCGTGTTCACGATAATGAGCTTTGATTATGGCTTTAGTTCACCCACCACAAAACCGGGAGTGGCGGGAGAGGGGGGGAGAAAATCCTTTAACGATCTCTATCCTTTCACATAAGAAATCCTAATTCACTCTGTCATATGCTGGGGGGGTGGTGGAGGTGGAATCACTTTAGGACGGTCTTGTTGCCCTTCTTGTTCAGTCAAAACAATGTCGCTTTAAGGTTTGCAAATAAAAAATCAAATGAGGCCAGAAAAAAATGTCTCATTTCCATTCCTGCCCTTTCAAAGGAGGTGTCATACCTAAATGATTTGTTCATCGCTATTATTAAGCACAAGAGTCAGTCAGTAACCAGGATTTGGAGCTGGATTTATTGACTGCCTCAAAATCCCATTTGTCTTAATGGGTGTGTTTTAAATTACTATCCAATTATTTTAGAAGCAACAAAGAAGAAAGTTTAATTTCAGTGATTTTTTTTTTTGATTGAAGATTTCGCAGCGACGTGCCAGTACATCTGAACCGTAACTCTCATTGAGTGGAACGCGTAGTATGCAAAATATATGTAAATCTAAAGATATAAAGTCTTTGAACCAACGTGTGAAGGAATGGGTGCAATTTAAGGGCAAATTATTTTGCATTAATCTCGGCGACCTTTTAGCATGAAAACAAAACAAGAAAAATGCAGGTTTCACTTTGCTCATTACGGACCATCGACTTCAGCCTAATCTTAAGCAATTAAAATTTCTTACTGAGACACTCTCATTGAAACGAGGGAAGTGGCAGAAAGCTGAATGCCGTGATGGATTCAGCATAAACTTTTCCCCTGGACAAACTGATTTATCATGTCTCATTTGAACAATCCTGTGCGGCTGGCTCATTTTTCATCTTATTACCGCAGACTTGTAATTAAAGGGGAACATCCTACAGGAAATGGGCTAACCTTCAAGCCAGGCACCTTTTAGCCATAACTCTCCTGGAATCATTTCTCCCAGAGGTCAACAAAATACTTTGTTTCATACCTGTGCGTCGAGTGGGAGAAGTTTACTTTTCAATGTTTCAGGGGACAATATTATAACTCTTGAGCTGTAGAATTCCATTCAAGGAGAGTACATTCAACTGAGTTTAGGCAAGTATCACGATCAGCATACACTTGGAGGGCCAAAGAGCTGTAGGTGTGCTGTACGTTTTTTTGCTCTTGTTCTTAAGGATGAGCATACTTTAATAACTAATGCAACTAATGCATCCCATTTTTCACAGGTCAGTAGGGTGGTACGGTGACATAGTGGTCACTGCTGCCTCACAGTGCCAGGGACCCGGGTTCGATTCCCAGCTTGGGTCACTGTCTGCGTGAAATCTAGATGTTCTCCCGTGTCTGCATGGGTTTCCTCCGGATGCTCCAGTTTCTTCCACAATCCGAAAGGCGTATTGGTTAGGTGCATTGATCATGCTAAATTCTCCCTCAATGTACCTGACCAAGCTGCAGAGCCTGTCAACTCGGGGATTTTCATAATCACTTCGTTGCAGTGTTAATGTAAGTCTATTTGTGATGCTAATAAATAAACACAAAGGTCAACTCCATCAAATTGCATCTTGCCATATCCCTTCTATCCACAAAAATTACCTGAAAAATATTTATACAACCAATCTCAATGCTTCTACTGGCAATTTTTTCCACAGCTCATTGTTCCTTTGGCTGAAGATACCTGTGTGTCTTCCCTTGTTACTTCTAACTAGTTCATTCTTAAATTTAATCACCTCATATATTTTAACCCTTCACCATATCAAATCTTTTTTCTTGAATAAACTTTGTCAATTTCCTTTGAAAAATTGATTCATCTCCAAGTCCCCTATGTTTCAAGGAAACCAAGCCCAATTTCTTCAGCCTTATGTCAGATATTGTTTGCCACCCGGGTATTGCTTACCTCACTGCTATCCCGGGGAAAACCGTGTCCCTCGTCTCTGACCTTGACCGTCCGTTGAACTTCACAGCTATCCATGATGCCTTTTTATCAGTTTCTAATCTGCCGATCAGATCTATTAAGCTTATGTTAAAGTGGTTCCTTTCAAAGAAGAAGAGTATTCGGCGAGGAAATTAGTCCTATGTCCCAAAGCAGCCCCTATCAGACTTATTGGCAACATGGGCAGTGGCAAATCCGTCTCGAGATCAACATTTTTCAGTTACACTTGGAAGCAAGAGTGAATAAAAGTTAATGAGGAGAAAGATTCTCTGAAAGAAAGAGGTTTAAAGGAATTTTCTAAGCAGCACAGTGATACGGCAGATTGGAACATCAACAAATATAGGATGGTAGATTCAGGCTCTCACCTTTGTGAATTTTTATTCTCAGTTTTGTTGCTGTGTTGATGTGCCAAGTGGAGACCTTTATTCATATAGACATCACCAGCAAGGCCAGCATTCACTGGCCAATTGAACTGAATGGCTTGCGAGGCTATTTCAAAGATCATCTAAGAGTCAACTACACAGAAAGCCCAACTGGAAAGAAACAGTTATTACAGAATGCATAGTAAAACCACTGCTGTGGTATCAGCAGGCCCAGCCCTGGGCCTGCCTTATAAAAGGCTCGGGGAATGAGTTCCAGCTGGATAGGCCTGTTACCGACGGAGCTCATACGCAACAAGTCCAACAGGGAGACCAATCAGTGATTCCCCATGGGCCTCGTAGGGGTTGTCACGCACACAATGCTGTGAGTCTGGAATCACATATACTCCTAGCTAGATAAGGATTATAAATTTCTCAGTGAACCAGACAGAGTTTTTAATCAATCAATGATGAAATAGTCACCATTACTAAGACCAACTTTATGTTTCAGGTTTATTAGTTGAACTTAAATTGCACCAGTTGCCACAGCAGGATTTGAATCCATTTCCCTAGATCACTAGCCAGGGCCTCTAGATTACTAATTCAGTGACATTACTGCTTCACCAACTCGTCCCCAAGGTGTGCAAGGTGGAAGAGTATCATTTCTGAGTTATTTTCATGAACCTATTGCTGGCCTGTTAAGTAGAGTGTTCATGATGTAAAGATGCCGGCGTTGGATTGGAGTGGTAAGAACTCAGTAAGAATTTAGCAACACCAATTATTAATCCAACCGATTTATTTGATAGTAAAATGGCGAGCTTTCAACACTCCCGTGTCTTCATCAGGCAAGTGCCTGATGAAGACACGGGAGTGTTGAAAGCTCGCCATTTTACTATCAAATAAATCGGTTGGATTAATAATTGGTGTTGCTAAATTCTTACTAAGTAGAGTGTTGACAGTGGAGCGAGTGCTGGATCTCCAGACTATGTAAATGATCAATTAAGCCTAGAGATTAATGCAAATCCTCACACACAAGATAAATAATTCAATAGCTACCCATACCCTAACGACATACAATTGCAAAACTTGATTTAACTGCAAATCCAACTTTCGATTAAAGATAATAAAATTAAACTAAATTATCAAAATGTTCCAACATTAAAACTGAAACTTCACTTTGCTGTCTGAGGTGACCATGCATCATCTTCAAACAGGTTGAGTGTGTCAAAATGCAAATCCTTCCAATGCCTGGTGGTAAGAGTGGGCCACACTTCTGGTCAGCCAAGCTTGATGTGGAGTGGTGCTTCTCAGCTATAAGCCCCTGGTGACAGAATGGCAACCTGTTCCAGAAAGAACTAGCAATGGAAACAGATGAAAGCCTGCAATGGTGAAGGAAGAGAATAGGAATGGATACACCATCTGCCTGAGTTTGATTCAGGGGAGATCACAAGCCAAGTACTGCACAGTTTGTATTACAGCAAAGTTAAATGGACTGAATGTGAAAGGGCAGGGCAGCTGGGAAGCTGGAGTTAAGGTTACAATCTAATTAGTCATGATCTTATTGAATGGGGTATCAGACTTGAGGAGCTGAGTGGCCTACTCCTGCTCCTAATTTATTCATTTCTGCAGAGGTCTTGTGGTGCAGTGAGTAGTGTCGCTCCAGGTTTGAATCGCATCCAAAGACTGATAGTCAACATCAATGTGTTCATAATGTGGCCAAACATGGTGCTCGTCAATTTCCAAATACACCAATAGCCAGCAGTAAGAGTGGGAGAGACTCACGCCAGCTTAATTTGGAATGGCACCCCTTAAGAAGCTTTCAGCACCTGGCGACAGACTTAGTGATTAATTCTGGGAATAACTAGTGTAATGACACAGAGGTGATGTGTCCCTTTTCATGATTTTGGAACCACCCAAAAGAATGTACCTCACTTCGTAATCTCATACGAATGTGTGTGAGATCGTAGGAAGCTTTTTGTTTTGGTAAACTAAAGCAGGATCTGCCATTTTCTATCATGAACAATTAGTAGGACTCTATTTTAAAACTGATGACAACCTTATTAAACAATTAAAAAAACTAAATAAAATCCCAATGGAATGCTGTCCAAATGTACAGGAATAATGGAATAAATCCCTATGGAATACAGTCACTCTCAAAGAATATACAACCAGACATCTTTTGGAAGTATGAACTTTCTCCGATGATGCTCTCATCTGGAATACTTCCTGAGCTGGTACTTCCTTTAACATAGATAGTGATTTTCGGAAAATATATAGATATTATATATCTATATATCGGATATCTCAGTGGGAGATCATCTCGGGGATGGTGATCATAATTCTATCTCCTTCATGTTAGCATTAGAAAGAGATGGGCTCAGGCAGGATAGGAAGGTGTTTATCTGGAGTAGGGGGAAATATGAAATCATTAAGCAGAAAATTGGACAAGTAAACTGGAAGGAAGTGTTCTTAGGGGAAAATATGAAAGGAAGGTGGCGAATTTTCAAGGAATGTTTGTCTGGCGCTCTGCACGACAACGTTCCGGTGAGACAAGGAGGTTTTGGTAAGTCATGGGAACCATGGTGCACAAAGGTTATAGTGAATCTAGTCAGGAAGAAAAGAAAAGTGTACAAAAGGTTCAGAGAACTGGAAGATCTTAAGGATCTAGAGGAATGTAAGGCTTGTCGAAAGGAGCTTAAAAAGCAAATTAGGAGAGCCAGAAGGGGTCATGAGAAGACCTTGGCAGATAAGATTAAGGAGAATCCCAAGGCGTTCTATAAATATGTGAAGGCTGAAAGGGTAAGAAGAGAAGGGATTGGACCTTTAAAAGATGAAGGGGGAAAAGTTTGTGTGGAACTGGAAGAAATGGCAGAGGTGCTTAATGAGTATTTTGCCTCAGTATTCATGGTGGAAAGTGATCTGGGAGGTCATACTGCAAGTTTGTAGCAGACTGAAAAGATTGAGTATGTGGATGTTAGGAAAGAGGCTATGTTGGAACTTTTAAATTCTATCAAAATAGATAAGTTGCGTGAACTGATGGGATGTACCCCAGGTTATTGTGGGAGGTGAGGGAAGTGATTGCAGAACCCCCGGCAATGATGTTTTAATCGTCAATGGAGATGGGAGAGGTTCCAGAGGACTGGAGGATTGCAGATGTAGTTCCTATATTCAAGACAGGGATCAGGGGTAGCCCAGGAAATTACCAACTGCTGAGTCTGACCTCAGTGGTTGGTAAGCTGATGGAAAGGATCCTGAGGGAGAGGATTTATGAGCATTTAGAGAAGTTTAGCTTGATCAGAAATAGTCAACACGGCCTTGTCAAGGGCAGGTCGTGCTTTACGAGCCTAGTGCAATTCTTTGAAAATGTGACTGAACATATTGACGAAGGAAGAGCGGTGAATGTGGTTTACATGGATTTCAGCAAGGCATTTGATAAGGTCCCCCATGCAAGACTTCTTGAGAAAGTGAGAGGACATGGGATCCAAGGGGCTTTGGCCTTGTGGATCTGGAACTGGTTTGCCTGCAGAAGGTAGAGAGTGGTTGTGGATGGGTCTTTTTCTGCATGGAGATCGTTTACTAGTGGAGTGCCCCAGGGATCTGTTCTAGGACCTTTGCTGTTTGTCATTTTCATAAAAGACCTGGATGAGGAAGTGGAGGGATGGGTTAGCAAGTTCACCGATGATACGAAGGTCAGTGGTGTTGTGGATAGTCTGGACAGATGTCAGAAGTTACGGCAAGACATAGATAGGATGCAAGAATGGGCGGAGAAGTGACAGATGGACTTCAATGCAGATAAATGCGTAGGAACAATGGGATGAAGGAGTACAATATCAAGGGTAGGAGTCTTAGCAGGGTTGAGGAGCAGAAGGATCTTGGTCTCTTAAATCGACCTCCCAGGTAGAGGATGTGGTCAGGAAGGCGTATGGTGTACTGGCCTTCATTAATTGAGGGATTGAATTTAAGAGTCAGGAGGTAATGCTGCAACTTTATAAGACTATTGTCAGACCCCAATTAGAGTAATGTGTGCAGTTCTGGTCGCCTCATTATCGGAAGGATGTGGAAGCTATAGGGAGGGTGCAGAGGAGATTTACAAGGATGTTGCCTGGATTGGGAGGCATGCCCTATGAAGATAGGTTGAGGGAGCTAGGTCTCTTCTCCCTGAAGAGATGAAGGTTGAGAGGCGACCTGATAGAGGTTTATAAGATGTTGAGAGGAATAGATAGGGTGTATTCTCGGTGGCTATGCCCAGGGCTGAAATGGTCGCTACGAGAGGACACAGGTTTAAGATGCTGGGCAGCAAGTATAGAGGAAATGTTAGAGGTAAGTTTTTCACTCAGAGGATGGTGAGTGAATGGAATCGACTGCTGTCGGTGATGGTGGAGGTGAACTCGCTGGGTTCTTTTAAAAGACTTCTGGATGAGTACATGGGATTTAATGGGATTGGGAGTTACAGATAGTTCTATGGCCAGGTAGGTATGGGTATGATTGGCACAACTTGTGGGCCGAAGGGCCTGTTTGTGCTGTAATGTTCTATATATGTTCTATGTATTACTGCAGAACTCTACATGAAAGGCTCACCTCTACCATCCTTCCAACTACAGTGGTGGCAAGCTTACTCTGCCAGTTATTCCCCCTTGTCCGGGTTTGTACATCTGGAATTATCTCACAGTTCCTGTGATCTGAGGGGCTCGAGGCTGGCAACAAACATCACATTTGAACTCCATTGCTCCTGTGCCTCTGAGTGCTTTCAGTAAACTTAAAAGCCTGTTTTGCTAAGTTGGAGCATTGACTTGTGCTTTGTTGCAAACCTGCTGCAGCAATTTAAAATCCATAAAGAGACACAGGCTTTTTAAAGAGACAATGTGACATGATTTCTTCTTTTGGTTTCAGCATTTCTTTCTCTAGACATATAACTTCATAACACTAGCAAAGGACAAAGAACAAAGAACAACACAGCATGGGAAATCGGCCTAACGAACTTGCACTGCCATTTTAACAGTATGAGTTCCCTCTTCCACCCGTGCCCCTTGTCTATGCTTATGGAAATCCACATTGGAAACAGGATTGGGAAGACAATTTAGGGACAATTTGTTACACCAACCAGCCTAAGAGCACATCTTTGGGGTGTGAAAACACACAGAAGTCTGCCCCAGTGAACCACCAAGGTACAGGAAGGAAATTGGAATGTTCAGCTTTGAGTCCAGGAGTTTGGAATAATCATGACTTTGACCATAATGGCAAGTCGGTACAGAGTTCAAATGTCTCTCAGGTTTTTATTTCATCAAAATTTGGGGTGGGGGGGTAAAATGAGCCAACTCACTCTCACACAATCAAAATCACCCACTTCCCCTTTAACAGGAATCCATTGGAAAAATGTGAGTAGAATGTCCACGATTCACTGACACAGACTCAAAGAACAAAACAAAAACAGCACAGGAAACAGGCCCTTTGGTCCAACGAGCCCACGCCACCACCTGTCTATGTTTATAGATCTATGGATTAGAACCAAATTTGAGACAAGTTAGGAAGAATTTGTTCTGCCAATCAGCCTAAGAGCACATCTTTGGAATGTGGGAGGAAACTGGAGCACCTGGAGAAAACCCACGCAAGTATGGGGAGAATGCGCAAACTCCCACAGTCACAGGCCCAAATCCATGTATCTGCATAGCACAGCGATAGTCACTGAGCTGTCATGTTGCCCATCAACTGGTCCAGGTCAAGCGTATACTAATGACGTGAAGCACTAGGCTACTCTCGAAAAATCCAAGAGCAGCCCTCTCACGACGCATCGCGTGTATGCCCCTTGTTAGACAACAAGGTGGGCCGAAGTACCTGTAGGATAGAACAAATACATCACTCATGCCAACTTAAGTACAGGCCTGAAAATGTGTAGAAAACCAGTCACTCAGAAAAGTTTAAAGTTTTTTTTAAGTTTATTTATTAGTGTCACAAGTAACGTTAACATTGCAGCGAAGTCACTGTGAAAATCCCCTAGCTGCCACACTCCAGTACACTGAGGGAAAATTTAGCATGGCCAATGTATGTGATCTGTACATCTTTCAGACTGTGGGAGGAAACTGGAGTAGGCAGAAGAAACCCACACAGACACAAGGAGAACATACAAATTCTGCACAGACAGTGACCCAAGTGGTTCCTGGTGCTGTGAGGCAGCAGTGCTAACCACTGTGCCATCCCCTGCCACTCAGTATTCTTAGCAAATGGCCAAAAGTAAAAGTCGCTGTCAATTTGAAATTACCAACAAGTGGCTGGTTAACCCTCCAAAGGACCTCAGTAAGGAACGTAGAGATTTATCTTCTTAACTAATTTCCAAAGCACAATAATTGAGATGGGGAAAGAATCCTGGCAGCTGCAACGCTTCCACTTCAGACTAGCCAGCACTAGAATTCCCCAAAAGGAAATCATTTTCCGGGAGGTTTGGAGCTGATGAGTTCTGAGAACATATGTTCCGTATTTAAAGGATTCATTTAGGTCGCTGCTCTATTTGCTTTCATTAAAAGGAATTGTCAGCATTGGAAGAACGTAGCTGTCACCCCACGCAGTCAACAATTAAGAGCAGCATTGCTGTCCCAGAGATATAACTTCTGTCATTAAATGGAATATTCCTCCATCACTTTATGGAAACTGTAAATGAAAGAGCAAAAGATAAAGAAATATAATAATATTGCAGCTATGACATGTCTTCTGCTTCCGACTCCCATCCTGATTTGCATAAGAATAGAAATAGCTTTGATACTCTGCAGAAGAGGGCTACCAATCTTGTGGAGCTCAGTGAAACTCATGCACATCAAAGGTAGCTTCTCATTCTCTCGCCAAAAACTTGCATTTGTTGCCAGCAATGTTTATCTGCTTAATGCTCACGAGCACCAGTGAACTCAAATGACTCTTATTGGGTATACTGAACTCAATGATTGACTGTACTGTGTAGTGGTTTCTTACTGAGATCAAATGCAGGCCAGACACTATGTCAACTGTTTTACTGAACTGCATGGCTATCAATATCTCACTCAGCTATTTTACTGGAGTCGCTAACTTATTTGAAATAAGAAGGTTGGGACTTCCAGTTGAATAAGGAAGAAAGGAATTGAAATAAGGGAATTAAGTTATTAGTTTTGTTTAGTTTATTTATTAGTGTCACAAGTAGGCTGACATTAACACTGTAATGAAAATCCCCCGGTGGCCATACTCCTGCGCCTGTTCAGGTACGCTGAGGGAGAATTTAGCATGGCCAATACACCTAACCAGCACGTCTTTCAGACTGTGGGAGGAAACCAGAGCACCTGGAAGAAACCCTTGCACACGGGGACAGTCACCCAAGCTGGGAATCGAACCTAAGGCATGGTAGCATAGTGAGGTAGCAGTGCTAACCACTGTGTTACCATGCTGTCCACTTAATTAATTAAGTGACTAGTAATCCAGAGATCCAGGATAATGCCCATATTCAAATCCCACCATGGCAGATGATGAAATTTGAATTCAGTAAAAGAGAATCTGGAATTAGGAGTCTAACAATAACCGTGAGAATCATTGCTGATTGTAGTAAAAACCCATCTGGTTCACCAAATGTCATTTAGGGGAGGAAATCTGCCATCTTTCTCTGACCCCAGAGCCACAGGAATGTGGTAGCTTGGGTAATAAATGTTGGCCCAGCCAGCACTCCCCACATCCCTTGAATTAATAATATATTTTTAAAATTAAGTGTTCAGATCATAACATTGCTGAGACACATTTCCAGGCTCCAATCACATGCTTCAATGTGGAACATGGCAAAATGATGCAGTCATGATCGGGAGAACAAAGGATGTTGAGCCAATTGAGATATGGGAGAAGTAAAACCCAATGAAAAGAAATGTGAGACAATTCTCCCAAAAATATTCTTAGTGCCAAATTTGCATGAAAACTGAAGTAACTCCCACTGGTTTGTTTTTTCAGAATGAACCTCCCAAACTCTGAGCACTGCAGAGTGCCCTAGTAGGATTCACTCTGAAAATGGTGGTCTATTCCTGCTGAAGAGACCAGCAACATTGGGCTGAGTAGGCCACTAAGCATGTGTCTATTTGTCATTATGGCCTCTCGACCACTGGCCAGCTCGATCATTAACTAACCGCACCCCCCCCCCATCACTACCCCTTTGACCCCTGCTCCCCCCACTCCAAATTGCTGGCCCTGAACCCCCCCACCCCGCACAAAGCACTATGACCACCCTGATCACCCTCTTCCCTCCCTGTCCCAGCAATTCTCTGGCAGAATGGCAGTGGGAACCCCCTACTGCCCCTAATTGCCCCCATAGGCTCCACCCCAAATAGGCCCAAAAGGTCCCAACAGCAGTCCCGGGCCCATTAATGGGACATAAATGTTAATTTCAATATTTAAATCAGAGCTGATGTAGGGAGCTGATGACTCCAAAAGACTTTATCATGGCGATGAGCAGAGGCCATGACATCCAGCGGGGAGTCCGTTAAATGGCTGGACTTGCTGATAGTGAGGAGCAGTGTCAGGCAATACAGCAGGATATAGATAGGCTAGTATATTGGGCAGAGAAATGGCAGATGGAATTTAATCCAGATAAATGCGAGGTGATGCATTTTGGAAGAAATAATGAGGGGGAGAATTATACAATAAATGGTGCTGATTGGTGCTAAAAAATTGTCCCTAAATTAGTCGTCTCTCAATCTGGTTATGGTTCTGTTATTGTGGAGTCCAATAGACGTAGACAAAAGTCATAGATAGAAAAGGGCACTCACAATGTTAAAATGGCGGCGCAGGCTCATTGGGCTGAAGGGCCTGTTTCCCGTGCTATGTTGTTCTTTGTTCTTTGTAAATGGCCTCTGCTGATGTCTCCTAGCCCGTTGCATTGCTACACAGCACAGCAAGTGGGAGAATTGCCCCTATGTTTTCTTAAGGAATTCTTAAAGGAGGACAGAGAGCTGGAGGCATTAAGAGTTGAGATTACAGAGTATGAACTTTGAAAGCTTTTGGACAAAGAATAAAATCATTGCCCTTGTCCTTATCTTTCTTTAGGCCCCAGACAAATCAATGATGTTGATTATTGTCAGTCAAATTATCACTTGAGTTGACAAAATAAAACAGATCATTTGTTTTAGATAAAGCCAAAAATTGTTGCCAAATTGCAAATTTGTTTTATCCTTTCACTTGCCAGCAAGTCCAATTCAAACTCCTTGGCCAGAATTCTCCAGTTGTTCATATCCCGCCGCCATTGCCAGTGAGAATACAGTATTTGGCATTCAGTCAAATCTCCAGTCACTGCAGTGGGACTGGATAATCCCAGTCAAATTTCCATTCACTGTAGTAGTGGGACTGGATATCCCAGTCTATTCACCATTCACTGCAGTGGGACTAGACAATCCCAGCCAAATCTCTGTCCACTGCAGTGGGACTGGATAATCCCAATCAAATTTCCATTCACTGCAGTGGGACTAGATAATTCCAACCAAATCTCCGTTCACTGCAATGGAACTGTGATAATCCCAGCTGAGAAAGAAGTCAGAAATTTTTGGCTTTCTATATCCGGCCCAATATTTTCAAATTATAAATAGTTTTCAATGCACTATTGCATAATCAGCTCTTGCAATTGAAAAGGACAGATACTTCCAGCCTTTACTGGAACTTTAGCAACTTTATATTCTCCCTGATGTCATGGTCAATACTGCTCCCGCAAACAACATAAAGAACAAAGAACAAAGAACAATACAGCATGGGAAACAGGCCCTTCAGCCTAACGAGCCCACACCACCATTTTAACATTCTGAATGCCATCTTCTACCTATGTCCTTTGTCTACACCTATCGGGGAAGATTGAGGGAAGACTAATTTAGGGACAATTTGTACACCAGTCAGCCTAAGAGCACATTTTTGGGGTGTGAGAGGAAACCAGAGCACCTTGGTTTGTGGTTGGTACAGATTCAATGGGCTAATGGCCTCCTTCTATATTGTAGGGATTTTATGATTCTATAATTGCTCAGTAAGATGTTCTAGCATAGTGTGGATGTTTAACAGGTTCAGTGCTATATCACATGAATACTACCCCTTGAAATGGTCAGCTGGATAGGTGTCCCAGTAACTCCAGAGTTGGCTCTTCAAATCCTCCACTGCCTCTCATGCCATTGCAATGTTTTACTTTCAGTTCATCTCTCGTGGTGGACATAACCAGGGTAATACTTTCCTTGTTGGTATTGTAATTTTGAAAACATACCTTCAGGTTATCATTGAAGCCAGATCTTCCATTGAATTGAAGCTCACAATTTCCCCTGAAAGGTTGTCCAGCTTGACTGAGGCCAAGTCCAGCAACTACCCAAAATCAGAAGCTGGAAGCTGGACCAGGAGCCTGCACTTCCTCACCAAGTTACAATGATACCATCCTAACACCTCACCATTTTTTATTGGTAGAGATGTTGCTGCCTGCTGTGCCCGGGCTCCCCTTGCCCTGAGGGACTATCCCAGCACCTTGGCTGGTCAGGTAAAACTTCAGTAATCCAACCAGGACACTGACCACACTCTTGCCGATCTCTGAGCAGGTCCTCCAGGGGGTCTGAGCATTCCACCATCTTCCTCAGTTGTCCATCAGAGCAGGTGCAGGTAAAATGGGATGTAAATGTCAGTTCTACTTTTAAATGAGCTGACAGCAACTTGTGTATGCTTCACAAGCTAAATACCATTTTCTGTCAAGCGATAATCCCATAACTCTTTTGTCTCCCTGTGTGGGATCACAAAGCAGCAATACAAAGCCATTTGAAGGTGTTCAGCAATGAGCTTGCAGAACCATTCCTGGTCCTAATTACCATCGTCAGATGCCTTGTGCAATTGCGTTGAGGACAGACATGATCTACTCTGCCATTTATTTGGTGGATTGTTGACAATCTCAAAATGTCATTATCTACTGTAGGTTGATGTCACAGTAACTATCAGCTACAGAACTTAAAACAGCTAACTTAATTAAGATGTAGAACAACAAGAGTTGAGAATAGCCCCATACTGTATCTCATCAGCACAATGAACAAGCTCGAATGACTTTAAACTCTGAGAATGTAAAAGGCCTAATCTGATGACCAAAATGCTATTTTACTCTATTCATTTTATCATTTTAGTATTTTATATTTTATTTGCAATGATTGATTGTAAAGTGTTCCACAAAGGAATCCACAGATGAATTTGATTTTTAAATAAATAAACTTTTGATGAAGTTAAATGAATGAAGATTCCCAGATGGGAACAGGAATTTCTTTGGCTGGGGAGTCCAACATCTTTAGCTTTTCGTATATCCAGAAGCTATCCCCTGAGTAGAATGTGACATAACTAACCTAAGATCAGTGGGAATTGAAGGTCTGGGTCGCAGCCTGGATTCCTGAGGGAAAATAAACGTGTTGCATTTCAGCCACTAAGGGGAGCAAAGTCTAAATGTATCCAACTTCCTGTGGCAGAACTTAACCAGCCTTCCTTCCTCTTCCCCTGATTGTAGCTGTGGCAGGCATTGTTTTATATGGCATGTATGAGGTGCCAAGCAGGTAACAGGCCGTAATGCCCTGACCTCCTGCCAAGTGGCTATCTGCCACTTTGTGCTATTGTCCAAGATGCATTTAAATGACAGACACTGAACCTGATTCTGCTGATTCCAATGGGCTCTGCATTGAAGGTCCTCAGATTGACATAAGCCTGGCACAAGTGCTGGACATAGTAAGAAGTCTGACAACACCAGGCTTTGATTTGTTTGATAGTAAAAGTGTGAGGTAATGCACTATGGCAGAAATAATAAATGTGTAGAGTATAGGGCTAATGGTAGGATTCTTAGTAGTCTTGATGAACAGAGGGATCTTGGTGTGTATGTGCATAGATCCCTGAAAGTAGGCAGTCAAGTCGAGAAGGTTGTTAAGAAGGCATATGGAGTCTTAGCTTTTATTGGTAGGGGGATTGAATTTCGGAGCCGCAACGTCATGTTGCAACTGTACAAAACTCTAGTGCGGCCGCACTTGGAGTATTGTGTGCAGTTCTGGTCCCCACATTATAAGAAAGATGTGGAGGCATTGGAGAGGGTACAGAGGAGGTTTACCAGGATGTTGCCTGGTATGGAGGGCAGGTCCTATGAAGAGAGGTTGAAGGATTTGAGGTTGTTTTCGTTAGAAAGGAGGCGGCTAAGAGGGGATCTTATTGAAACATATAAGATGATTAGAGGTTTAGATAGGGTGGACAGTGATAGCCTTTTTCCTAGGATGGAGAAAGCTAGCACGAGGGGACACAGCTTTAAATTAAGGGGTGATAGTTATAGGACGGATATCAGAGGTAGGTTCTTTACCCAAAGGGTGGTTCGGGAGTGGAATGCCCTGCCTGCAGCAGTTGTAGATGCGCCAAGTTTGGTGGCGTTTAAGAGGTTAGTTGATAAGTATATGGAAGAGAAGGGAATGGTTTAGTTTGGAGGGGCATTGCTTTTTATATTGGTCGGCGCAACATCGAAGGCCGAAGGGCCTGTTCTGTGCTGTAGTGTTCTATGTTCTATGTTCTAAATTCACAAGCTTTTGAGGTTTCCCTGTTCAACAGGTGAATGAAGAGTTCTGGCCTCAGAGGGAAGAGGGAAACCTCGAAAGCTTGTGAGTTTACTATCAATTAAATCAGTTGGACTTAAACCTGGTGTTGTCAGACTTCTTACTGTGTTTACCCCAGTCCAACGCCGACATCTCTACATCATGATTACTATCGATACTGCAAGTGCTGGATACAGGGCCCAGGCAATTTCTGGCATCTTGCAAAATGAAAGGGAAGAAGAGAAGCATTGAAGACAACGGGAACATCTTGTTTTACTGATGATTGAAGTTCACTAACAAACCTAACATGAGTGAAAGATCCACCAATCAGCCCGAAAAATCACTAATACAAATAGTATTTAAAACTATGGAAAGTAGTTATACAAATAACAATCAACTAATGTCAACGAAGGCATAATTTATCACAATCAAGACGTATTTCAATTCCAGAAGTGTTACTAAAAACTGCAAATTCTTAAACATTTAATCAAAGATTGTATAAATTGGTCCATGATAAAATTGCACCATCTCTGCAACAGCCTTCAACCTTGTCCTCAACAGCCTCTTCTGTTCTTCCCACTTTATCCTCTGATCATTCATTTGCTAATAAAGCCTTAAGTTACTGTAATAAGTCTGCAGAGTCCCTTCACAAAAATCCCTTTATTTATAATTCCAGCAGCTGTACAGGGTGCTATCGGTCAGCAGTCTACCGCCAGGGGGGTGTCAGAAGAATTGACACTCCCAGTCAAATACAAAGCGAAGACTCTATGATTGACCATCAATTGGATTCTTAATCAGAGAGTTCATACTCCAATAGATCAGTGGCCTGATGAAGCTATTACACATCACAGCAACTCCAGATCTCACTTACCTTGTCACTAGCACATTTATTTTCACAAACCTCCTCAAAGCCCCACCCTATGGCTGGTTGTTCTTCATAAGCGAACTGACCAGCAGACAACAAGAGTTCAAATGGCTGGTTACAAAGTTGGAAATGTGACCTTTGCTACTTTTGGTAAGTGCATTTTAGTCGTCCTTGGCCTGGGTCTTGCCTCAAGGTCTGACTCCTTGAGGGCACGGCCTCAAAATAAGTTGGGGGGTGCAGTTTAGATCAGAGTTGAGGAGAAACTTCTTCACTCAAAGGTTGGTGAGTCTCTGGAATTCTCTGCCCATTGAAGTGGTGGAGGCTACCTCTTTGAATATATTTAAGTCACGGGTAGATAGGTTTCTGATAGACAAGGGAATTAAGAGTTATGGGCAGAAATTGGGAAAATGGAACTGATCCACTTCAGATTAGCCATGATCTTATTGAATGGCGGGGCAGGCTTGAGGGGCTAAATGGCCTATTCCTGCTCCTATTTCTTATGTTCTTATGTAACATATTTCAGTGAGGCATCTGAAGTGAAAGTAGGTTTCTCTTCTGACATGTCCAAAAAGCAAAAGCTAGGTTTTGAGGAGGTTTGCAAACAATAGAATGCAGTAGTGGCAATGCAAATTTGTTCTAGAGTGCAGTGGGGTGCTGTGATGTGGTAGCTACAGCAATGAAATTAACATCATCCATTTTACACTATCATGAGTTAAGATAATTCTCAATGTCTGCAGTGCATGCTTGGTCCAGGTTATGGGAACTTTTGCCATTAACTGATTACAGTACTATTTTAAAGCTTCAATGAATATCTTATAAGGGAATTGGAATTAGATCTCTTCTCTTAAATATGACTGTCTGTAGAACAATATGGGTCTGAAACATACCCAAGACTCTTTGGCTTTTTGTACTTTTTCCACCTGGTGCCAGTGAAGCTGACCTCATTATCATTTCCATGATGCCAAAGTGACTTCCAATGGAATCAGCACTGTGCAATCATTGCAAACTTAGAAATTTCAAATTAAGGTCAAACATGAATCCAGGACAAAATCGTGCGTTGGTTTTTAAATTGCGCTTGTCATACCTTCACGGATTCAGTCAGAGAGGGGGAGGTGTCCACCTCCAATGTAGAATAATTGCTCAAACTCAAACAACTCTTAAAAACAAAACTAAGCAAAATAGCACCACATTAGCCTAATCAGACGTTGGTTGTGTACTGGAAACAATATCTCGCTATGTTACAAATTGCTGAAGGAATGCTGGGCTCCAATATCCCAAATAGTCCATTTCCTCCAGTAACAAAAAGGTTAATTGGTGTAAATTTCCCTCCTGTTTTTATGACATGATTTGGGCAGTTCGATAAACAAATTACCATCACAACAGTCGCACCATCCTCAAACCCATCAAAGTAATGGTGCTGTTCATGCACCTGCTCCTTAACCCTGTCTCTGTTCTCCCCTCCAATGAAACAGCAGGGTAAGCGTGATTGATAAAGATCCGCTCAGCAGGACATTGGTCCCAGTGAAAGCCAAGCACATTTTCCCCAAAGTTGAAAACTGGTGGACAGGAAAACCAACTGTGCGTTCTGCAAACATCCTAGAAAATTAGCATTCAACACCATTGCATGAGGCAGGGACAAAAGGACTCGACTGAGAGGTCGCACTGACTAAAGCACTTGTGTCATTAACACAAGTCAAAACATCCCGTTTGTATAAAAAGGATGTCCGCACTTTGTGGAAATTCAGTTTTATGATCTTTCCTTTGATCCACAGCAAAGCATCTCCTCCGTTTCAATGTAACTGTGACCACAATTCATACAGAGACCTGAGATGCTCATGTAGGAGCAATATATAACTGGCTGATGTGAAATGTACCATCTCGAAATCACAGATTGAGAGACAATGATTGACATGAGAAATTGGCACTGAAGGAAATTGCCAGAGTCAACCAAACATTTATTGACTTCAAATTTCATTTGAAAATGGCCTACCGGTGCAATTCATGTGGCAACCACATTATACTAGGATTTGAGCCCCATTCTCAGTTAATACTTGTATTTGGCTATTGCTGAATGACAACTTCCAGTATGAGAAGGGTTATCTGATGAATATGACAGCCCTGAACCAAGGCATGGAAGTGGAAAATCAGGATTGACCCCAGTTAGATTGCAGTTCAGAGCCAACTGCAGAAGTGCCAAAAATGTGATAATTCGTACAATGAATAATCTACATTCTGAATAAGGAAGTGATTCTTAAATTGCCTATTTGATTTATTAGTTTATATATTATTTTATAGTTAGGGCCCATTGTTCTGATCTTGCCCACAAATGGAAACATATCTATCTTGTCAAACATTTTCACATTCTTAGAAACCTCCTTCGGGCCCACACTCAGCCAATTTTAAAAATGTATTCATAGCATGTGAAGGGAGGTCGATGTATTTTTGATTCAAAGTGGTGAGTGGCTTGGAAGAGAACTATCAGGTGGTAGCACATTTGCTGCACTTTGAATACAGAACAAAGGAAAGTGCAGCGCAGGAACAGGCTCTTCGCACTGCACCCCCGCCCCCCAAGCCTTTGCCAAGCATGATGCCCAAACTAAATTAAAAAAAACCTTCTGCCCTTACTCGGTCCATATCCCTTTATTCCTTCTGTATTCATGTACCCATCCAGATACCTCTTAAATGATGCTAATATGCCTGCTTCCACCACTTCTTCTGGCAGTGCGTTCCATGCACCCAACACTCTCTGCGTGAAAAACTTCCCACACACTGAATGCAATACTCCAAACATGCCCTAACCAAAGTTTTATATAGCTGCAACATAATTTCCCAACTTTTGTACTCAATGCCCTGGCAATGAAGACAAGTATGCCATTTGCCATCTTAATCACCTTAGCCACCTGTGTTGCTATTTCTAAGAGACAATGGACCTGTACGCCCAGATCCCTCTGTAATGTCCCAAAGGATTCTATTTATAATTCAGAACTAAATTCGATTCTTCAAAATGCATTACCTTGCATTTGTCCAGATTAAACTACATCTGCCATTTCTGTGTCGAAACCTCCAACCTATCTATTCCTTGTTGTGTCCTCTGACATCCTTCTAATAAATGGCAGTGGACAAGAGCTTGGAAGACGCTGATTAAGGAACCTTAGTGTCTGAGTTCCTGCACTGCATCTTGTAAACAGTACTCATGGTTACCACTGTGTGTCGGTGGCGGCTGGACTGAATGTTTATGGATGTAGCATCAATCAAGTGAGCTGATTCATCCTAGATAGTGTCAAGCTTCTTGAGTGTTGTTGGAGTTGCACCCATCCAGGCAATTGGAGAATATTCCATCATACTCCTGACTGGTGTTTTGTCGTTGGTAGACAGGCTTTGGGGAATCAAGAGGTGAGTTGCTAGATTACTAGAGAATTACTAAGTCTGACCTGCTCTTGCTGCCTTAATATGTCTATGGCTCGTCTAGTTCAATTTCTGCTTAATGTTAACACCCAGAATGTTGATACTGGGGGATTCAGCTATGATAATACTATTGAATGTCAAGGGACGAAAGTTAGATCCTCTGTTGTTGGAGATGATCATTGCCACCTTAGTTCTGTCTATCACATGTTGCTAATACTGTTTGGCACCCAAGTTGTCCTGCGTTGTAGCCTCACCAGTTTTCTCAAGGTAAGAATCCCATCCTATCCTTGACTGTCTGAAAACAATGCAAACAAATAACAATAACACCTCAGGAGAAGGATCTCAATCGTGCTTTTTATTTCCAAAAATTTTTCATCCAATTGTTCCAGGAAATATTCATGATGAGGTTTCATTGACTTCATGCATTTCTGGGTTCAGTTCTCCTATCTGGTGATTTCCTACGGCTGACATTCACTCTGGTATTTAAGTTCACATTCAATACCAGTCCAAATCATAGAATCCCTACAGTGCAAAAGGAGGCTATTTGGCCCATCAAGCCTGCATCAGCAAACCTGCCTAGGCCCTATCGCCCTAACCCCAAGTATTTACTCTACTAATCCCCCAGCCAATCAATCTAACCTACACGTTTTTCAGACTGGGACAGGAAACCAGAGCACTCAGAAGAAACCCACACAGACACGGGGAGAATATGCAGACTCCACACAGATGGTGACCCAAGCCAGGGATTGATTCTGGGACCCTGGCATTTTAAAGCAGCTGTGCTAATCACTGTACCTTACCAAATAGGTTGAGTTAAATGTTATGGATGGAAGGGATATGGCGAGATGCAGTTTGACAGGATTGATCTTTAGGTTTATTTATAAGTGTCACATATAGGCATGCATTAACAATACAATGAAATTACTGTGAAAATCCCATAGTCACCACACTTCAGTGCTTGTTCAGGTATGGCTATTGCACCTAACCAGCACACCTCTTGGACTGTGGGAGGAAACTCATGCAGACATAGAAAGAACATATAGAGTCCGCACAGACAGTGACCCAAGCCAGGAATTGAACCCAGGTCTCTGGCGCAGTGAGGCACAATGTCAACCACCACGACCTGAAGCTGATGGATACAATCTTCATGTCGACAGTGCCAACGTTTTTCTTTCCACTTCTAGACTTGCACAAAGAAGCTCTCCACCTCTTCCCATCGATTCCTTTCATATTTTTAAAACAGGCATGAAGTGGAGCGACTGAACTTAACACAATTGCTTCGCTTCATCTCAGCAATACATTCTGACCTGTTAATAATCATAGCAAGAGTTCATTTCTTGACTTTCGTTCTGGTCACTGTATGTGAGTTGAGTTTGTTTGTGATGAAACTTTCTGTTTTAGAAAAAATGGTTTTTACAGTGATACAAATACCCTACCAGGTTTTTCTTGATACCATTTGATCCCCTGCTGCTGGAGAAACAGAGAGAGAATTGGGGCAAAAAAAATACAACGGAGGGTTTTCTTTTGAGAGACTTTAAACTTTGCTGAGGACACACAGAGTGAGGCACCGATAGGCAGCGACAGAGTTTAACATCTCCCATCCAACCTCCCTCTTGTTAAAAAAGGCTTCCTTTAAACACTGGCACTCCAGGAGTAACAGAACGAAAAGTGTTGGCCTGACTGGCACGTGTAAAGCAAGAACAATAAACATCAATCAACGCACCGACAGACAAAATGGGATAAATCTCTGCAAAGAATTAGTGTCGGTATGGTGCTGTAATAAAGGAACATTCTTAGGCTGAGGGCCTCTTCGCCTGAGTCTGCGGTGAATGATCTTTCGGTGGAAGGAGTAAGATGCAATTTGCACAGAGCTGGAAGAGCTACTATTAGGAGGGAGGAAATCTTTGCAGAAAGCAATTTACAATTTGTAGCCAAGAGTTTACTGTCACAAAGTGTAATTGATCATTATTTACTAGGCTGCCTTTGAAAAGAGAAAGACACATGTCAGGCGGTATTAACAGGCAGCTGCTGCCGGCCAGGCATCTGTCGCAATTGGTTTCTGTCTTGCACGTTCTCATTTTGATGGTTACCGTGGCTCTGAGAGTGAGCTGCAAGCTGTTTCTGTGGCGTAGGGGAATGCTCTGGCATTCGCCATTTCAAATATTTCCACACCGCACCGACTCATCAATTTACCAAGTACTCATTGTATGGGAGCATCTCGTCCCTACTTTGAGACAAAGGTGACCATATTCATGGGCGGCACAATGGCACAGTGGTTAGCACTGCTGCCTCACAGCGCCTGCCTCACAGGGAGCCGGGTTCAATTCCCAGCTTGGGTGACTGTCTGGATGGAGTTTGCACATTCTCCCCATGTCTGTGTGGGTTTCCTCTGAGTGCTCTGATTTCCTCCCAAACTCCAAAGATATGCAGGTTAGGTTGATTAGCCATGATAATTTGCCCCTTAGTGTCCCGGGATGCGTAGGTTAGAGGGATTAGTGGGACAGATATGTGCATTTACAGGGCTAGGGCCTGGGTGGGATTGTTGTCAGTGTAGTCTAGATGGGCTGAATGGCCTGCTTCTGCACTGTAAAGTTTCTATGAGTCATCTTTCGGGCTGCTTGGTTGTGTTCCAGTATATAGATGGCAGCTAAAGGCCCATCTGTGTCTGGAAGGCTTTCCTGCCGATAGGACAGGGTATTGCAGACGACTGAATCCTGGTACAGAATTTTCCCTTCTGGAGACTGATTTTGGTGACATAGAGGAAATTCAGCATGATTCCTGGTGATTGGGTGAGGTAGGTTGTCACGCCACACCTTCTCTTTTCAGCATTTATTCATGCATTGGCGAGGAGCCCATTGACTTGTTACCTCATGGGGTCAGAGGTCCCAGCGCCATATTGAAACAGCACCCACACACACATTTACCCTGCAGTCCAGCACTTGTTATGGTGAAGACAAGAATGATCCCAAGAGGAAAGAAGTCCTCTGCTCACCAGAGAGGGCATAGACTGTTCCAGTGTGGAAGACGAGCTTGGTGATCCCTACCAAGCCTGTGAAGGTTTATCTAGCATGTACCAGCCACATGCAGACAATGACTGTGGCCTAGATTGTAGTTTCTCTTGACCCAGTGACTAATTATCTCTTCTCTCTTTTCACACCACCACCAAGAAAACATGGAGACAGAGTTCCAGCCCCATCCTCCACACCAATTTAGATGAGAATCTGAGGAAATGTCTCAGGAAGATCTGTCACTGAGTTCACCTGCACCTCCTACCAGGACACATTTCTAAGTGGGTACTAGTTCTAGACTGGGCTTGGTGCCATTATCTGGTGAACATATCAAAGACTCAGATCTACAGCAGAGTGAGGCAATGACAAATTCTCGGTTCCTGCTAAATCCGAGTGCAATGACAAGCATCTGGAATTGACCCTCAGAGAAGTCCTGCCGATCCAAAGAAGAACATTAGACAGGAGTGTCAGAGGCAGTGAGCAGATTTGAACAAAGTATGGAGGAATCCATTCACATTCAGTCTGTCATGACTCTGTCATACCAACTCATCAAAGTTTCCATTGGAAGGATGGCACTGCCCTGGAGACACAAGTCCAGCAGTTTCAGCCAGCTAGATCCATCAGTGGCAAGGCGAGAAGCAGACAGGTCACTGAAACCTCAATCCAGTTGCCCCTCCTGCTCAGGAGCTAGAGGGAGACCTTAGGGAGAGGCTTTAGAGAGGGCAGATGTCTATCAGACTGACAAACCAGGGCAATCCACCTAGAAAACTCCAAGGGTCCAGTCACTCCAAATGCCCTGTGCCTGTGTACTTATTAGCTCCAGTAAGCCAGGCCACGGGGATGCCCCTGCCCAGAGCAGGATACCCTCTTCGGCCAGCGCCCTCCAGACCTCAGGCCTCCAGAGGTCATCTTCGAAAACAAAATACAGTAGTCAACAGACTGATTCCACCTTTGCTGTGGACATTGGGGTTGTACACAGACCTAGTGGTGAGGTTAGTCAAGAGCTACTGAGAGCTCGATGATGATATGGGTAAGTACAGTACGTACTTTGAACTTTGTAAATATGTTTTACCTCTATCCCTAAATATCCCAGGTACTGAATGGCTCTTCCATGTGATATAATGTTCCATGTTCCTTGAGTAGATTCACTCTGACCCATCCCCCAAATATCTCCCATTGTGCCCCAATGGTCTACGATGTCCGTCTCAGACTCAGCTCAACCAGTTGCCTTAACATCCACATTAGCAAAGCCAGTTCCTTCGTGTACTTGACGGTTGGACAATGCTTATATAAACCTTGCATCAGAAGGTCATATAATTCATGTGACCTCACGCGGTTTTGGAATTTTGTTTATAATCCTGATAGAGCTGCCAAGAATTCTCTTCCCTGAGTATGTTAGAGGTATTTATCATGAACCAGTCAGAGTCATTCCAACCAAGTGCATTTACTAAAGGCCTCCATGTAATGACCATCAGATGAGGGTTACAGTTTAATTAATCGTAGAGAATGTAAGGCTTTCTTGCCTTCTTGATGTATTAAATCATTGCCGTCTTTACAGATGAACTGTACTTTTTTACTACAGCCCCTCTCCACATGTGTGAAGCAGAGCAACACTAGTGCTTTCCACTTGAGGCCTCTTGAACTATCTGCTAGATAACAATGAGTATGTGATGCTATAAGAATGCACCTAACCTCATGAAGAAAGCAGCGATAATTGCAGCCCACATTCAGCACTCCTCCTGTGCAGGGATCAAGAACAGACCTGATTGTACCTTACCCTGAGAGAATTACCCTCTATCACAATCTCGGAAGGCATTGCAAAGATAAATTTGAGGTATTTATTAGTATCACAAATAGACTTACATTAACACTGCAGTGAAGTTACTGTGAAAATCCCCTAGGCGCCACATTCCGACACCTGTTCGGATACACTTAGGGAAAATTTAGCATGGCCAATGCAGCTAACCAACAGATCTTTCAGACTGTGGGAGGAAACTGGAGCATGCAAAGGAAACCCACACCGACACGGGGAGGGCATGCAGACTCCACACAGAGAGTGACCCAAACCAGGAATCAAACCTGGCTCACTGAATATGTCAGGCAGCAGTGCTAACTATTACGCCACTGTGTCACCCTGCAAAATACAATAGATGTTGGAATCTGAAACAAAAACAAAAAATGCTGGAAAAATTCAGCAAGTCTGACAGCATCTGTGGAAAGAGAATAAAGCCAATGTTTCAAGTCTGGATGACTGACATTGATTCTATTCTCTTTCACAGATACTATCAGACCTGCTGCGTTTTTCCAGCATTTTCTGTTTTTGTTTGTGTAAAGCATTGTGAAGGCCTTGAGCTTCCCTCCGTGCAGACATAGCCCCGGTCCCAGATCTGTCCTTGTAGCTGAAGCATCTTCTGAAGGGTCACAGTTGGATGAACTGCCCCCTAATGCCACTTTTCCCCAGCTCCCAAAAGGAAAGCACATTCATAAAGAAGCTTGGATGTGAAATCAGCCAGGTGCTATGAACCTCAGTCAGGACATATTCAGGCTGCCTCCTTTCGACTAGACTGCAGCCCAGCTCTGCAATAATGTAATTACAGCATTTGGCCCTTTAGGCCATGAACATCCCATCTATAATGTGTTGGACTGTCAGACCATGTTTCATATGTCCTGAGTCCTGTTTACCTGTTCACATTTCTCTAAGACAAACAATTGGTCAATCAAAACAAATCAAATTTAGCTCCAAGTCCGAATGGATTCTCATAGGAATGCGCAGTAAGGGTGCGGTCACCCAAGTTAACATTCCTCAGCCAAGCCTTCTTCTCCATGTCTTCAGCTGGGAATTATTAGCCCGTTTAGTTGATCCAAAAGTGGGGAGAGCTCATCAGTCTTTTCATGAACCCTCAGACTGACATTTCCACCTCTCTTCCCTTAAACCCAGCCCCAAGTCATTTATCAATATCTACTCCTTCCCTCTCTTGCTCCAACCAATTCCTCAAGTCAAGCTCCTTGTCTTCCAGCCCTTTCCTCCCTGCTGGTCTTGCCTAAGTGTGAGCAGATGTGATATAGAGCAGCAGAGCAACTCCAAGTAGGCCAACACTGTGAGGATGCAACTAGACATTAGAAATGAAGTGAAGGTCACCTAGAGGTTATCACTTATATGTGGTCCTGAACCAGACCGGTCCAATGGTCTGCTGGGGTGGCAATCTCAGAGTGATCTCAGAGAGTTGGGTTTTTAATAATTCATGCTGTGGAAATACAGTTCCCCATATGGATCTGTGGGTAAGTCTGCCGCCATGAGCCACAGTTCTAACTTATTTTCACATCAGCAGCATACTGACTTTTGGCAGCATGTCACATGTTGTGCCCCCTCTCGTGACCATCTCAAATGCAGGCAGGGGTGGAAAATTCCTCAGTCAGCAGAGTGCAGTCCAGGCTGAAGCTCTCCAGAGAAGATTTGTCTTGGCAAGTGACTGTCAGTTACTCTGGCCATGTGACCAGCCCAACTCAGTTGTGACTGTCTGAATGTAGTTTGGATGCTTGGCATCAGGTTAGTGCCTAACACCCAACTACCCATCTGATCTTCCTAAGCAGCTCTTGTAGCAATTCAAGTGGAGATGTTTGAGCTTCTTAGCATGACGCTGGTCCACAACCTAAGCAGAACAGGAGTGGGCCATTCATCTGTTCGATTTCTGCTTCCCAAGATCCGGCAGTTCCCAATTAAGCAAACTCTTTCATTCTCTGTGTATCACAGCATTATATGAAATAAACTTCTTTTCATCTTTGGTCTCATAAAGATGAAAGATCTTGGTACTGAATAAGGAACACTTTATACTTCAAGCACTCAGGGGTCAATTACAGACCAATAGAACCATAGAACCAGAAAAAAGTTACAGCGCAGAAGGGGGCCATTTGGCCCATCTTGTCCATGCCAGCTTTACGACATTCGAGGCAGGAATTGAACATGAATCCCTGGCATCCTTTCTAATCCCATCTTCCTGCCCTCAGCCCAGATCCTTATAGTTTACAGCATGAGCTGCAAGTCCAGGTGCCTTTTAAAATAATTTAGAGTCTTGGCTTCCTCTACCAACTCAGGCAGAAAATTCCAGAGACTCACCACCATATGCGTACAAAATTTCTTCCTCATGCCCCCTCTACATCTTCTGCCAATTACCTTGAATCTATGTTCTCTGGTTCTAGAATTTTCCACCAAGGGAAATAATTTTAACCTGTCTGCTTTATCTCTTCCCCTCATAATGTTTTTATGTACATCCCAAAACCAACATTTAAATCAACCTTAGATCAGGCATAAGATAGTCACCTGCCTCAGGCTGATTAGGATCTCCTTTAGAAGGAAAACTAAGCCATCAGGGACATTAGTGATGTCACCTCATTTTAATTGAATGTCTGAGAAGATCCATATGACTCCAAAACCAACCGCAAGACCTGGTGAGAGACAACGAGGTGGCCAATATGTTACTCCACCGAAGAATCCTTGTGGTCTAGCAGCAACAGAACTAATCCCCCAACTCTCCCCAGGAATCCTTGGGCTGACTAACTCCAGGCATTTCCTTTCTTCTTCAGGACTAACTTCATGCCGAAGCTTACTGCTCTGTGTCCCGGGTGAACGCAATCTAATTTCTGCTTCTACATGCTGGCTATGCTGGTTTTATGTTTTCTTGGGAAAGACCAACATTGGTGCCTATCCCTAATTGCCCTTGAACTGAGAGTCTTGCCAAGTCATTTCAGAGGGCAGTTAAGAATTCACATTGGTGTGGGTCTGGAGTCTCATGTAGACAAGGCAAGGTATGTTCGGCAAATTTCCTTCCCTAAAAAGGACATCAGTTATAGGCTGGAGGCAGTGTAGATATGGGGACATAGAATAAAAATGATGCCAAATGCTCTCACTGGGAGAGTGTTTGTTCATAACCCATACTCTTCATTGTCAGCAGAATGACAGAATTAGATTACATGTAATGGAATTTGATTCAGACTAAAGCCTTTGTACTTTGCTTTATTCATTTTTCTTAGTCTCAAACTTATTCCCTTTGTCTCTCCTCACAGCCCTGTAACTCCCTCTACTCCAAATGTTTATCTGTTATTCCTTTAATAACGTATTAGCCTCTGTCTTAGCTATTTAACTACTGGAGTTATGCAGCAAGTGGAGCAAATATTCTACACCACCAATACCTCAGTGATTACAATGAGTAGAATGAACTGCTGCATTATGGCATGGTGGTTAGCACTGCTGCCTCACAGCCCCAGGGACCTGGGTTCAATTCCAACCTTAGGCCACAGTCATGTGGAGTTTGCATGTTCTCCCTGCTTTGGCTTGGGTTTCCTCCAGGTCTCTGGTTTCCTGCCAAAAGATGTGCTGGTAAGATTGATTGACTGTGGAAAGTTGCTCCCTAATTTAAGGGGGATTATCAGGGTAGATATGTGGAGTTTCGGTTTTAGAGCTTGGATAGGATTGTAGTTGGTATAGATTCAATAGGCCAAATGGCCTCCTTCTGCACTATAGGGATTCTATTCCCTCTGATCAAAATCTGCCACTAATTATAATTCAATTGCCCATCTGCCTGTGGTCCAGAGGATGAGCTATCTTTGTTCTTTATCCCCCTCTCCCCTGGCACTCTCCTTTCCTCCACTCTCTCTTTCTCCCCCATTCACTTTCCATCCTCCACTTTCTGACTCTCTGTCCAATCTGTGTGGAGTCTGCACGTTGTCCCCGTGTCTGTATGACTTTCCTCTAGGTGCTCCCACTGTCTGAAAGATATGCTGGTTAGATGCATTGGCCATGCTAAATTCTCCCTCAGTGTATCCGGATAGGCACTGAGTGTGACGACAAGGAGATTTTCACACTAACTTCATGTTCGTGACATCCCCTATTCTGCTCAAAAATGCATATGTTGATATTGGGCCGTGATATATTCAAAGAGATAGAGAGAGAAAGAAACTGGTGCTGTTCAGGCAGAGTTAATGTACATGTGGAATCTGACATGGAAATTCACAAGTCTTCACAATACAATAGCAATGTCCATACTAATCCAGCTCCATGCAACTTTCTTCTTTATCTTGCACCATTATTGCCTCATGTGGTTTTACCTCCCATAGAAATACAACTATTTGTGCAAATTATCTGTACATTTACTTGTATTTACAGAATGGAGGGCCATAAGAAAAGATCCCATTACAATATCTGTCATCTCCAGAGACTCAGGAACCGACTCATCTTTGTTTGCATTCTTATTTTCTCTTTGGCTAACAGGAATCTTTTTTTTAAATTTTATATCATCCTGGCTTCGAATTCAATATCAAAATATCTTTAGGGACAACAAGGATCCAATGCTGCTATATAAAGTGGCCTGGCATGCAGTCACTGTCCCCATGCACAGTCAGGACTCTTTTTTTCCCAATCGCACGCCACGACCACAATTCTACATTACAAATACATAAATCATAATGTTTCAACAAAAGCAGAATTTAATTTTCTTCTTTCAGCTGTTATCTAGGCTGGGTGGTATACGGCACACCGCAGTCAAGTCATTTATTACACTTGCTGAATGGATAATGGCAGCGGGAGACCATTATGCTGGAAATAGGGGGCGGCTTTGTTAAGGCTTCCAATGTGGGAACCTGCGGCAGTTTAAATCTCTTTACATCAGGCGATATGAGGCACTTTATTATTCAAAACGGAGAGGTTTTAAATGGTCCGGCGAGCTCTTTTTTTAGCCAAGCACCATCTTTAACACCAAAGGTGAAAACGTGAAGCAGCTGAAAGCTGGATACCAGGTGGAAACTTGGGTGTAGTCCTTCCCAAAATTTAAGAAAAAAAATTGTCCTAATTTTACCCCATGTGAGAAACAAATTAATAAAAGCATATTTACTACAAAAGTATCAGGCTTCTTTTCTGTACCTTTCAAGGCATAAATACTTTTTTTTTCATGTAATACATGTAATAATGATACAGATAACAGGGCCCTCTGAGTTTTCAAAGACTTTTATGCGCTATAGAAATATTAGGCTAACAAAATGTATCACTCTCCCGCTATCTTTATGTGATTGATAACTCATAGAGTGGCTCCATCTCCTCTTCTGCATTATTTAAGGAGTATAATTTTCTTCGCGCGTGTTATATAACATATGGACATCCTTCTTTCATTTGTTATCTTGCAAGATTATATGCTTGGACGTGAAAATCCCCAAATTTTCAGGAACAATAAAAGGCAACAAGCTGTGGTAGCCTAAAGCAATTTCACGTTTTTTTTGTCAGATTTTCCATCTCAGTCTGCAAGAAGATATCTCAAGGTGCGGAATTTGCTGTTTAATAGTATAAATGTTTTTTTTTCCTCTTTCTTTCTACATGTTGAGCTGCCCAACAAAAGTATGTCTTTAATTTCCAATCCTCAGATAAATTCAAGCTCTGACACCAAAGTTAAAGTCATCCGCAGGAGTACAAATCAAAAACCATACTGTTGACAATATTTGTGTCTTAATGGTGCATGATTACATCGCCAGGGACCTGGGTTCGATTCCCGGCTTGGGTCATTGTCTGTGCGGAGTCTGCACATTCTCCCCGTGTCTGTGCGGAGTCTGCACATTCTCCCTGTGTCTGAGTGGGTTTCCTCCAGGTGCTCTCATTTCCTCCCACAGTCTGAAAATGCTGGGTTAGGTGCATTGGCCATACTAAATTCTCCCTCAGCGTACCCGAACAGGCACTGGAGTGTGGCAACTCGGGGATTTTCACAGTAACTTTGTTGCAGCGTTAATGTAAGCCTACTTGTGTCACTAATAAATCAACTTAAAACTTAAACTTGCTGGGGTGCAGTTTCATGAGTGAATAATGCCCTCCACTACATCACTTAAGTTTGCCATTTTCCAGGCATTGAGAAACTATTTAACCATGTTTTTCAGAGATAGGTCAGTGGTAGCCTCAAGCTCAGAAGGTGATGGCTTCAGATTTCAGTCTGGAGATTTCAGCACCAAATCTAAGCTGACACTTGAGTGAAATACTGAGGGAGTGCTGCCCTGTTGAAGCCGCTGGTGGAAGAAATGTGTTTGTGTGGCATTGCCTCCTATTGCTGATGTTCTGGACAACATTTTTCCTCAACCAGCAAGTAAAACATATTCTAACAGCTATGCAGAAGAGTAAATGGGTTCAAGTGTGTGTTTCTCTCCTGACCGATGCTCCCAGACCTGCTGAGTTTATTCAGCGTTTTCTGCTTTTATTTCAAATTTCCATCATCCACAATATTTTGCTTTCATTTGAACAGTTGAATTGGTCACAATTCAAGAATTAGGAGTGGGAGGTAGGCATCTGACCAATGCACCATTTTCTGCCTTTCAATAACATCATGGCTGATCTGATCATGGCCTCAACTCCACTTTCCTCCTGCCCGCCGTAACTTCCTGGTCATTTATTTCATTGCTGTTTTGGGGGTTTTGCTATGTGCATATTGGTTGCAGATGATATCCCATCAACTATGGTTGGTAGATGCAGTAATGTGAACTTGCTCACTTTGATTTGATTTACTATTGTCACATGTATTAACATACAGTAAAAAGTATTGTTTCTTGTGCACAATACAGGCTAAGCATACTGTTCATAGAGAATGAAAGGAGAGACTACAGGATATCGTGTTACAGTTAAAGCTAGGGTGTAGAGAAAGTTCAACTTAATACACGGTCAGCCTATTCAAAAGTTTGATGGCAGCAAGGAAGAAGCTGTTCTTGAGTCGGTTGTCCTCAAACTTTTGTAGCTTTGTCCCAGTGGAAGAGGATATGTCCAGGCTGTGTGGGGTCCTTAATTATGCTGGCTGTTTTTCCGAGGCAGCGGGATGGATAGCCAATGCCAGTGGGTGGGAAGCTGGTTTGAGTGATGGACTGGGCTTCATTCATGACTCTTTGTAGTTCCTTGCAGTCTTAGGCAGAACAGGAACCATACCAAGCTGTGATACAACCAGAAAGGATGCTTGCTATGATGTATCTATAAAAGTTGGTGAGAGTCCTGATGGACATACCAAATTTCCTTAGTCTTCTGAAAAAGTAAAGGCATTGATGGGCTTTCTTAACTATAGTGCTGACATGGGGGATCCAGGACAGATCCTGGACACCTAAAAACTTGAAGCTCTTGACTTTATTAAGCACCTCCCATTTAAACCTTATTCTCCCGACTTTGGCAGGAAGAATAGAAAAGTAGTATATAATTTATATGGAGACAGATTTCAGAACTTTGCAGTCTAAAGGGATCCAGGTTCAATTCCCGGCTTAGGTCACTGACTGTGCAGAGTCTGCATGTTCTCTCTGGATCTGCATTGGTTTTCTTTGGCTGCTCCGGTTTGCTCCCACAGTCCAAAAGATGTGCGGGTTAGGTGCATTGGCTATGCTAGATTCTCCCTTAGTGAACCCAAACAAGCGCCAGAGTTGAGACGAAGGAATTTTCACATAACTTCATTGCAGTGTTAATGTAAGCATACTTGTGACACTAATAAATGAACTTTAGAACTTAAACTTTACTTATCTGGATGCCCTGGTACATGAATTACAAAAAGTTAGGATGTATGTACAGCATCTGATTAGGAAGGGAAATTGAATGTTACTGTTTATTGCAAGAGGAACTGAATATAAAAATAGAGAATATTTACTGCAGCTATATAGAGACTTTATGGGATTACATCAGGAATACTGTGTACAGTTTTGGTCTTCGTACTAAGCAGGTCAAAGAAGGGCCATTCATCTGATTCCTGGGATGAAGGAGTTATGATATAAGGAAAGATTGTGCATGTGAGGCCTGTACCCTTTGGAATTTAGAAGAATGTGACATCACCTTATTGAAGCATATAAGAATGTGGAGACACTTGACAGGATGGATACTGAGCGGATGTTTTCCCTTTTGAGGAAGTCTAGGATTACCTTTATTTTAAAATTAAGCATTTTCCATTTATGACTGAGATGAGGAGAAACTTTATTCTTTCAGAGAGTTGTTTGTCCATGAATTTTCTTCCAGGGAGAGCCATAGAAGTAGGGTCATTGAATTTATTCACAGCTGAGTTAGATAGATTTTTGATAGTCAATGTGTCATGTGTTATGGGGACCACACAGGAAGGTGAAATTGAGGCCAAAATCAGATCGGCCATAACGTTATTGAAAGACAATGGGGAAGTGATGGCCTAATGGTATTATCACCAGACAATTAATCCAGAAACTCAGCTAATGTTCTGGGGACCTGCGTTCAAATCTTGCCATAGCAAGTATTGGAATTTTAATTAAATAATAAAAAGAAATCTGGAATTAAGAATCTACTGATGACTATGAAACCATTGTCGATTGTTGGAAAAACCCATCTGATTCATTAATCTCCTTCCCAGTCCAGCCTACACGAGACTCCAAAACCGCCGCAATATGATTAATTCTCAACTGCCCTCGAAGGGAAAATAGGCCTGGGCAATAAATACTGACCCAGCTAGCAACACCCATGCCCCATGAACGAATAAAAAAAAGAAAGAGAAGGCTTGAGGGGGCAAATGGTCTACTCCTACTCTTAATTCCTGTGTTATTGTGTGCACTAGGAAACTATTTCATGTGTTCTTTTCCAATCGTGTTCATCGGAATTGAAAATTACTAGCAACTCAAGAAGAATGTGCAACACCGTGAGGCAGAGGGATCAGACATAAATAGATCATGAATAAAAATTGGCTACAATAAAAACAGAAAGTGCTGGAAAATCTCAACAGGACTTATAGCATCTGTGGAGAGAGAAACTGAGTAAATGCTTCAAGTCAATGCAATTTTCCTATGGAACTGATGAGTGGTAGAAATGTGGTGGGTTTTATACTGTTGAAAAAGGTGAAAGAAATATGAAGCAAAATTGGAAGTCACAGAGGGTGGAAGAAATTAAAGAGAAATATGTTATAGAATGCAAGGCAAAGGAAGTGGTAATGATAGCATTAAATACACAAAGCATTGATCCAGAGTAAGTGTTAATAGCAGGATAAAGGTTAACACTATTTGAATGCAAAAATATGTGAACAAGGTATAGGCTGGCACTTGAAGGAAAGAAATTCAAAGTGGAAAACAAATATCATGGCCTGAAGCTATCCAACTCATTATTGAGCACAGAAGGTGATAAAGTACCTAACCTGGAGATGAGGTACTGTTCCTCCAGCTTGCATTGGGCTTTACTGGAACATTGCAACAGACCGTGGATGGAAAAGTGAGGATCAGAGTGAAGTGGTGAATTAAAATGCCAAATAAATGTAAGATTGGGGTGCTACTTGCAGACTGAGCAAAGTGGTTTTGCAAAGCTATCACCTAGTCTGTCTTTAGTCTCCTCAGTATTGAGCAGACCTCACTGTCAGCAATAAATACAGTCAACTAAACTGAAATACAAGCCAATCACTTTCTAGCCACATCTAGAAAGGGTGGCTGGTCCTTGGACAGTGAGGAGAGGGGAGGTAAAGGGGCAGGTGATAATCCTCCTGTGTTCATATGAGAAGGTACTATGTGAAGGGAATAAAGTGCTGGGGGTGATACAAACAGGCTGCCTCTGATCCTTTATCGCAATAATGACCATACTTCAAAAGTATTCTGTTGGCAACGATGGCCTTTGGGATGTCCTGAGGTTGTGAAATCAGTTATATAGAAACATAAAAAATAGGAGACGGAGGAGGTCATTTGACTCTTCAAGCCTGCTCCATTATTCCCGATGATCGTGGCTGATCGTTCAACACAAAGCCTGATCCCTCCTTCCCTCCATATCCTTTATCCCCTTCACCTCAACTGCTAAATCCCTTGAAAACATTCAATGTTTTGGCCTCACTTCTTCCTGAGGTAGCAAATTCCAAAGGTTGACCACTCTCTGGGTGAAGAAATTTCTCCTCATTTCTGTCCTAAACTCTGTATCCTCAGACTGTGACCTCTGATTCTGGGCACTCCCACCATCAGGAAGATCCTTCTGTCTAGACCTGTTAGAATTTTATAGGTCTCTATGAGAATCCCTCCTCATTCTTCTGAACTCCAGCAACTACAATCCAAATCGACTCAATCTCTTCTCAGATGTCAGCCCTGCCATCCCAGGAATTAGTCTGGTAAATCTTTTCTGCTCTTCTTCCAGAGCAATAACATCCTTCCTTAGATATGATCATAACTGCACACAATATTGCAGGTGTGGCCTCACCAATGTTTTGTATAATTGCATCAAGGCATCTCTGCTCCTGTACTCGAATCCTTTCGCCATTTGCCTTCTTTACTGCTGTTACACCGGCAGGCTTACCTTCAGTGGCTGGTGTACTAGGACACTTAGGTCTCTTTGCACATTCTCCTCTCCTAATTTATAGCCACTCGCTGACTATAATATGCCTTCCTGCTTTTGCTACCAAAGTGGATAATCTCACATTAATCCAAATTATATTGCATCTACCATGCATTTGCCCACTCATTCAACTTGTCCAAATGACAACAGCTCACCCTTCCATCCACCTTTGTGTAATCTGCAAATTTGGAGATACTACATTTTAGTTCCCTGACCTAAATCATCAATGTACATTGTGAACAGCTGGGGTCCAAGTTCTGATCCTGTGATATCTCACCAGTCACTGCCTACCATTTGGAAAAAGGCCAGTTTATTCCTACTGTTTGTTTTCTGTCTGCCAAACCACAGAATCCCTACAGATTCTAGTGTACTATCTACTAGTGTTCTGTCTATTTCAATACACTCTCACAATCTCACGCACTTTAGTTTCACACACTAATCTCTTATGTTGCATTATGTCAAAAGCGAATTCTTCTTTTTTGCTTGTACAAAAGGTTCTCACAATCAATGCTGATACAGTCTGCAACAAATGCAATAGCTTTCCAACAATGGTCATTATATAGTGATCATAAAGGTGAACTATGATTCGTTTTCCTTTCCCTAACTTCAGTGGCGATGAAAATCAGAAGCAAAGTCAAAATTAGACCCCACTGTATCTTGGAGATTTTGCACAGCTGTTGAGTTGAGATTATGTTTTTTTATATCACAAAGGGACTCCACCTTAAAAAATTATCACACCATTCAGCCAGTGCACCATTGGAACCAAAAATAAGTGGTTCTAGTTACCAGCTCAGCCCATGTGATTAATATAATCCAGAAGGGATATAAAATCCCAGCCTTCATTTGGAAAAACTATACTAAAAGCAACTGCTAAATCACCAATGGCAATGCAGCACGGTGGCATAGTGATTGGCACTGCTATCTCACCGTGCCAGGGGCCCGGATTCAATTCCTGGATTGTGTGGAGTCTGCATGTTTTTCCCATGTCTGCATGGGTTTCCTCCCACAGTCCGAAAGATGTGTTGGTTAGGTACATTGGCCAAGCTAAATTCTCCCTCAGTGTACCCAAACTAGGGATTTTCACAGTAACTTTATTGCAATGTTAATGTAAGCCTACTTGTGATGTTAATAAATAAATGAATAACTGAGGAATGGTGCTGATTTGTCACTGGTATTTGGGAATCTGCATTGGTACCTCTGCAGTCTGAGGCCAGTAGAGGGAGCTCACACAGGAAATGCACAGCTTGGTTCTGGTCCAGCAAATATCATCATGCATGGATCCTCCTCTCTCCTTACTATAAAGGCAAAATATTGCAGATGTTGGAATCTGAAAATGCTGAAAAATCTCTGCAAGTCTGACAGCATCTGTGGAAAGAGAATAGAGTAAACATTTCAAAGTTGGATGATCCTTCGTCAACTCTAGGCTCAAAGCATTAGCTCTACTCCCTCTCCACAGACACTATCAGATCTGCTGAGATTTTCCAGCATTTTCTATTTTTCCTTTCTCCTCAACATCGCTTGGAGTACCAAAAGCAATGAATGAATCAGAATGAAAGGAAAAGAGAATGCTGGGACTGTCACCTGGGGCTGTGCCAGTGTGCCAGGTTGGCAGTGCCAGAGTCCCAGATTTTCACAAAGGTGTTCAGCAAAGTATAAATTGGTAAGTGTAAACCTCAGTACAAATCTCTTCTGATTCTCTTTGCTCTCAGCTCTGATAAAGGGTTGTCTCCACTCGAAACGTTGACTCTATTTTCTTACCACAGTTGCTGCCAGACATGCTGAGATTTTCCAATGTTTTCTGTTTTGTTTCAGATTCTAGCATCCACAGCATTTTGTGTTTATCAGGCTGATTCCTGGGATGAAAAGGTTGTCTTATAAGGAAAAGTTCAGCAAGATCACTGCGAAGCAGACCGGGATCACTGCAAAGCAGTGGGTGGCACAATAGCACAGTGGTTAGCACTGCTGCTTCACAGCTCCAGGGTCCTGGGTTTGATTCTTGGCTCGGGTGGGTTTTTTGTGGTTTTCTCCCACAGTTCAAAGGTGTGCGGGTTAGGTTAATTGGCTATGCTAAGAAATTGCCCCTTAGTGTCCAGGGATGTGTAGGCTTAAGGGATTAGTGGTATAATATGTTGGGAGATGGAGGTAGGGCTTGGGTGGGATCGTGTTCAGTGCAGACTCAGTGGGCCTCTTTCTGCACTGTAAGGTTCTATGTTCAGACCAGGATTACCGTAAAGCAGTTCAGAATCACTATGAAGCAGTCATCACTAAAGTGAGAATAAAAACATTAAAATTGTGACATCAGAGGAAGTGGTCATTAGTTGTCTCACTAATATAGCGGCTTTGATTCCCTTTCCCCAAACTTAAAAAATTTGGAAAATTAATAAAAGATTTTCATAGTAAGAGTTAAGGAAAATATTTTCATTAACCTAACTATATTTAAGTGATAACAGAAGAGAGGTGAGCAACTTTGAGTTTTTATTTAGTAGGAACATTTGTTATCTGATAGACAGCGGAATGGCATGGCAGCTCCAACCCTTGGAGTGCCCATCCTGTTCCATGTGGGAACCTCAGGATGTCCCTGTGCCTTGGATAACCATATGTGCAGAAGGTGTCATCTGCTGCAGCATCTCCAGCTTCAGGTTTCAGAACTTGAGCAGCATCTGGAGTTACTGTGGTGCATGTGTGAGCATTAGAACTTTGCGAATTACTTATCCATAATATTCTTGTTTGTCCTGGATCATTCTGCATTTATCGGGATTAAATTCCATTTGTTATTGACCAGCCCATCTATATCCTCCTGTAATCTAAGGCTACCCTCCTCCTATTTACCACCCTATCAATTTTCAGATCATCCGCAAACTTACTGATCAACCCTCCTACCTTCAAACCTAAATCATTTATATAAACCACAAACAGCCGGACACTATTGGACACAATCTTCCAGTCTGAAAAACAAATCTTCAATCATCACTTTCTGCTTCCGGACACTCAGCCAATTCTGATTCAATGCTTATTGTGGATAAAGGCAAAATACCATGGATGCTGAAATAAGAAAATGCTAGAAAATCTCGGCAGGCCTGACAACATCTGGGAGAGAGAATAATATTGGCTCTATTCTCTCTCCACATGTTGTCAGACCTGCTGAGATTTTCCAACATTTTCTATTTTTGTGTATTTATTATCATAGAATCCTTCTAGTACAGAGGGAGGCCATTCAGCCTATTAATCATGTACCAACAACAATCCCTCCCAGGCCTAGCCACATAACCCTCTGTATTTAATCCGTTAATCTCCCTGACACCAAGGGGCAACTTAATATGGTCAGGCAAGTTAACCTACACATCCTTGAAGTGTGAGAGGAAACCGGAGCACCCGGAGGAAACTCACAGAGAGAATATGCAAATTCCTCACAAACAGTGACTCCTGGAATTGAACTTGGATCCCTGGCACTGTGAGGTAGTAATGCTAACTACTGTGCTACCTTGCCACTCACAATGGATGGGGTTACCCCACAGCTTAAGACTACACAGAGAGAGAGAGAGAGGGAATAGGTGGCCATCAGAAAATCAAGGGGAAACAGGCAGATAGTGCTAAAGTCTCCTGAGGGCAGACAGATGGCAGATGGAATTCAATCCTGATAAATGTGAGGTGATGCATTTCAGGAGAAAGAATGTAGAGGGGAGGTATATGATAAAGGGTAAACCTATTAAGAGTATAGAAACGCAGAGGGACCTGGGGATGCAGGTGCACAAGTCTCTGAAGGTGGCAGAGCAAGTGGAGAAGGTTGTGAAGAAAGCATATAGTATGTTAGCCTTTATAGGAAGGGGTATAGAGTACAAGAGCTGGCCTTTAATGTTGCAGTTGTATAAAACGTTGTTAGACCTCATTTGGAATACTGCGTCCAGTTCTGGTCCCCCTACTACCGGAAGGACATGGAGACTCTGGAGAGAGTGCAGAGGAGGTTTACCAGGATGCTGCCTGGTATGGAAGTCAGAGTTACTGGGAGAGGTTAGGCAAATTGGGACTGTTTTCCTTAGAAAGACGTAGACTTAGAGGAGATCTAATAGAGGTGTACAAGATTATGAGGGGTATAGATAGAGTAAACAGGATTAAGCTTTTTCCTAGGATGGACTCAAATAGCACGAGGGGTCACGGGCTTAGGGTGAGGGGAGTAAGGTATAATTTGGATGCTAGAGGGAGTTTTTTCACACAGAGTGTGGTGGGGGAATGCGCTGCCAAGTAAAGTGGTGGAGGCAGGTACTCTGGAGTTATTTAAGAAATACTTAGATGGGCACATGACCAGAATGGGAATGGAGGGGTATAGAAAACTGATTTAAAATAGGGATCATGAGCCTTGGGAGTCCCTGGGAAATGTGTAAATAGATGATGATATTGATGTACTTGTTTTTATCCTACAGGTGCTTTGGTCCACCTTGTTGTCTAACGAGGGGCATACACGCGATGGGTCATGAGAGGACTGCTCTTGGATTTTTTTTGAGAGTATCCTAGTGCTTCACATCGTTATGTAGGTCAATTAGTGCTTGACCTGGACCATTTGATGGGCAACACGACAGCTCAGTGACTATCGCTGTGCTGTGCAGATACATGGATTTGGGCCTGTGTCTGTGGGAGTTTGCGCATTCTCCCCGTGCTTGCGTGGGTTTTCTCCGGGTGCTCTGGTTTCCTCCCACATCCCAAAGATGTGCTCTTAGGCTAATTGGCAAAAGAGATTCTCCCTAAATTGTCTCAAATTTGGTTTTTAATCCATAGATCTATAAGCATGGACAGGGATCGCGGGTAGAGGTGGGAACATCGGAGTGGCGGCGTGGGCTCGTTAGGCCGAAGGGCCTGTTTTCCATGCTGTTTTGTTTTTTGTTCTTTGTTATTTGAGTGTAATTTGTAATGAGTTGGAGATTATATTCCACCAGCCAAAAAGTGTTCTGTTCTGAACACTGCTGAAAATCATACACTATTATGGGTGTGCAGTCAAAGCCAAGCTCATGACATCATGGCTGGCTCAGCTGTATGGGTGAAGGCATGAAGATGACTGGAAGAGCAATTGTGATAGGAGGGGAATCAATAGTTATGGGAACAGACAGATTTTTCTCTATGAATCTGGGATGATGTGTTGCCTCCCTGGTGCCAAGATCAAAGATGCCACTGAATAGCTGCAAAGTATCCTGTTTTTAAGTTTATTTGTTATTGTCACAAGTAGGCTGACATTAACAATGCAATGAAGTTACTGTGAAAACCCCCCTAGTCACCACACTCCAGTACCCATTTGGATACACTGAAGGAGAATTTAGCATGGCCAATGCACCTAACCAGCACATCCTTTGGACTGTGGGAGGAAACCAGAGCACCCAGAGGAACCCCATGCAGACACAGAGAGAACACGCAGACTCTGCAGACAGTGACCCAGGTCGGGAATCAAATCCGCATCCCTGGCACTGTGAGGCAGCAATGTTAACCACTATGCCACCGTCCTGCCCTCAAAGGCGAACAGCCTGTGCTTGTGGCACCAATGCCATCGATATAAAGGACGATGAGAACCTGCAGTTGTTGTACTATGCCTTTCGAGATTAGGAGCTGGCCATTCATAGGAAAGGAAGTGTGTCATAAGGACATAATAAATAGGAGCAGGATTAGGCCATCTAGCCCCTCGAGCCTGCCCCGCCATTCAATAAGATCATGGCTGATCTGATAGTGGTTCAGTTGCACTTACCTGTCTGCTCCCCATAACCCTTAATTCCCTTATTGGTTAAAAATCTATCTATCTGTGACTTAAACACATTTAACGAGGTGGCCTTCACTGCTTCAATAGGCAGAGAATTCCAAAGATTCACTATCCTCTGGGAGAAGTTCCTTCTCAACTCTGTTCTCTCTCTGCTCCTGTTTCCTCCCACACCCCAAAGATATGCTCTTAGGCTGACTGGCAAAACAAATTCTCCCTAAATTGTCTTGCTAATTTGGTTCCAATGCAGATTTCTATAAACATAGACAGGGATCGTGAGTGGAAGTGGGAATGTCGAGGTGGCGGCGCGGGCTCGTTGGGTCAAAGGGCCCGTTTCCCATGCTGTTTTGTTCTTTAAATTGACTCCCCCTGTATCTTGAGGCTGTACCCCCCCCCTAGTTTTTGTTTCCATGCAATTCATTTTAGTTTCACTTTTGCTTTCAAGCAAAGCACAACTTAGACAGCTCAGCGGATGATATTTTCAAGCAATTAATCCAGGATTTGCTAAGTGGCCAGAAGCAGAAGGTGATGGTTGAGGGTTTGTTTTTCAGACTCGAAGATTGTGTCCAATGGGGTCCGGCTGTTTGTGGTTTATATAAATGATTTAAGTTTGAATGTAGGAGGGTTGATTAGTAAGTTTGCGGATGATTTGAAAATTAATGGGTGGTAAATAAGGGTAGCCTTAGATTACAGGAGGATACAAATGGGTTGGTCAGATGGGCTAATCAGTTACCAATGGAATTCAATCCAGATAAGAGCAGGGTGATGCGGGACAAGCAAAACAACTTGATTATATGAATATAATATATGATGAATAGCAGGATTCTGGGAAGCATCAAGGATCAGAGGGATCTTGGTGTGCAGGTACACCGATCCCTTAAGGTCGCAGGATAGGTGGATAAAGTAGTTAAGAAGACATGTGACATATTTGTCAAAGCATAGAATTTAAGAGCAGTAAGGTTATGCTGGAACTATATAAAACATTTGTTAGGCCACAGCTAGAGTATAATACGCAGTTTTGGAATCCATATTAAATGAGGGATATGATGGCACTGGAAAGGGTGCTGAGAAGATTTATCAGGATATTGTCTGGGCTGGAATGTTTTAGTTATGAAGAGAGATTGGATAGACTGGGGATGTTTTCTTTGCAGTAGAGGATATTGGGGGGTGGCGGTGGGATGACTTAGTGAATTGAGACTAATGTTCGTTCAAGGAGCTGGAACATGGACAATGGATCAAACTGCTTCCTTATGTGCTAAGATGATACTATCTAGGCCAAATTTAAAGTAATCCACTCAAGTGGGAAACTGGGCATAGCACTGGTTTTACACACCACTCGTTGAAGTCAATTCTATGGTACCATATTCTGCAGCATTAACACTAAAGTTTACCTTTTTCTGCTTGATGCAAAGTTACTGTAAAAATGTGAATAGCACAAAATAATACTGTCGCCAAAATCTTACTAACATTTAACCCAGCAGGATCTTACTGTCCTGTTGACGATGCACCCCAGCCATAGGTTTCCCAGTGGTGAGGGGGTATTCAATGGGAAGCCCTGTTGACAGTGGCAGGCATGATGTAGAGATGCCAGCGTTGGACTGGGGTAAACACAGTAAGAAGTCAGGTGTTAAGAAGTCTTAAACCTGATGTTGCCAGACTTCTTACTGACAATGGCAAGACCACAAAATCTTGCTACCGGCGAGTGAAGCACTGTCAGAGGGGGGAGAAAAATTCTGCCTTGCATCTACTTCCTGCACAGCCTTTTGACTACAACCATGAAACTGACTGTAACGGAATCACAGAACAGTTATAGCACAGAAAAAGGCCATTTGATCCATCATGTCTGCAGCAGCTCTTCGGATGAGCAGCCCTCCTAGTAACACTCCCCTATTTTCCCCTGTCACTCTGAACTTTCTTCCTTTTCAGATGACAACCTAATTTACTTTTAAATGTCTTGATTTTGCCAATGACTTTAAACCAACCCTCTCATTGTAGAATCTTTCATGAATGGGAACACTGATTCCCCATGTATTCTGCCCAGGCCCCTCACTATTTTGAATACCTCTATCAAATATCTCAGCCTTCTCTCTCCTAGGAGAATAGTCCTCACTTCTCCAGCGTATCTACGGTATATCTATTACAAAGATAATTAATTGTAACGAAACAGCAATCAGTAACTAAATTATTTACATTTACCTGGTAGTTTATTACATTTTCAGGACGTCCCCAGAGGTTTTCCCACAAATAATTACACCTGAAGTGAAACCATTGCAGGAATACAGGCAACATGACTGCCAGTTTCCATACCACAAAATCTCATCAGGATAGACGGCGAATTAATCTGTTTAGATGGTGTTGGTTAAATGGTCCATTTGGTTGTGTGGGTAGAATGTTGGTCAGGACACCAGAAGAACACCCTGTACTTCTTTCAAATAGTGTCAGGCAGCATCTCCCTGGATCTCAGTTTAACATCTGACCCAAAGCTCACAACTCTGTATTCAATTCCCAAAAATGAGGCTGGAAGCCCGATCCTCTGACTCTGAGTAAAGAATGGAAGCATTCTTTCCATTGATTCATGAGATGCATTCTTTTGCGTCTTACGGTTAAACAATTGAAAACGAGTCGTCCAATTTTCGCTTTGAGTGGGCAGTAATTTCACTGCAGCAAGAGAGTTGTCTCATTCAGTTTCGCAAAATCAGAAATGGCACTTTGTCATTTTGCTCAGGAATTGAATTTCAGAAAATCCAGTTCACTATTAGCAAGTTTCATTCGACACTTTAATGGTGTCAGTGTATATTAAATAATTCTTAATAAATCAGAATTCTCAGATATGACAAGCTGCCTTGCATTAAATTACTAATAATATGTGACACCAGTTTTATGTCGGGTTTTACAATGGCAGCTTTATGATAGTAAAACATGTATATGGCATTTCCACAATGTCTGATAGTATCATTGTTTGTGCAACCTGTTTGGAGTGATGATGAATAATTGTTGTTAAAATAGACTTCTGCATTTTCCCACATCTTCTCACTTACTGCATCAGAAACATTACGAAGATCATTTACATTTCTCAATGGTTAGTTAAAGAAAGACTTGCATTTATATTGTGTTTTTCGCAACCAGATGATTCAAAGATAGTATAACTAATTAAATACTTTAAAGACGTAATCATTAGGCCAAGGTGTCTGAGCTCCCCGTCGTCACACTGGGGAGAATACCCCGAAGTTGAGCTGGGAAATCTTCTTTACAGGTACTCAGGTAAAGTTTGCAAAGCAATTGCCCAGAAGTTTAAACTTTTCCTGGGCAACTGCCCTACACTAGGAAACATTCAAAAATGTGATCTCGCTCATCTTCAGATAGTTCTGATTGGGTTATACTAATAGGCACTTAAGAAATGTTAGAAAGATTAAAACCATTTCTAACTTCTGGGTAAGTATTGCACAGATCACCAATAACCCATGGTATCACCCGTGTAGAAAAGAGGATCTGGCCCCCTTCACTTTGTTTATTTATTTAAACAAGTAAGCTTACATTAACACTGCAATGAAGTTACTGTTTGGGTACACTGAGGGAGAATTTAGCACAGTCAATGCACCTAACCAACATGTCTTTCAGACCGTGGGCGGAAATCGGAGCACCCAGAGGAAACCCACGCAGACGTGGTTAGAACATGCAGACTGCACACACTCAATGACCCAAGCAGGGAACCGAACCCCAGCTCCTGGCGCTGTGAGGCAGCAGTGCTAACCATTATGCCATCGTGCCACCCAATGACTGAATTGAACTTTGACACTTGACCCCAGGGACACACTGCACTGGCTGGATTTTACCTGGCCTGAATCGGAAGGTCAGGTGAAATAGGATGGAAAAGAAATAAGATAAGGAATTGGGCATGAAGAAGCAATCTCATGCTAATTGCCACTCTGAGGAAGTTTGGCCCAATACTGTGGTAAAATAGTTAATGTGAAGCACAGAAAAGAAAGAGTGATAAAGATCAGACAATCTGTTGTAATGTGGATTGAGAGACAAATTATTGGTCAGAACTCCAGCAATAATTTCCCGGAATCAGTGCCATGCATTTTTTGCATATCACTGGATGTACAAAAGATACAAAAGTCTGAGGTCACGTGCCAACTGACTCAAGAACAGCTTCTTCCCTGCTGCTGTCAGACTCTTGAATGGACCTACCTCACATTAAGTTGATCTTTCTCTACACCCTAGCTATCACTGTCACACTACATTCTGTACCCTCTCCTTTAATTTGTCCATATAGCACGCAAGAAACAATACTTTTCACTGCATATTGATACATGTGACAATAATAAATCAAATCAAGGAGACAGTGGGGCCTTCATCCAAGCATTTCCAAAGATGCAGCAATCTGTCAGTACTGAAACGGGCATGGGTCCTACCAAGCTAAAACAGGTTATTCAGGTGGCACTGTTAGCCATCAGCAATGGCAGATTGTAAACCAACACACCCTGGCTTATCAATGATCCCACCCGCCCCCAGAACCCAAGGCATATTGCCAGAACAACCACCCCTCCATCTCAGCCATCACCAGGACCAGATGCTTTCTTTCAATATTTGTCATGGGTCCAGTCTGGCTGAAAAGTCCTTCAGGACCTCACTACATAATTCATCAGCTAAAAATGAATCAAAAAATTTTGGGGAGGTCCCCTCCACCCCAACATTGTACCCCCTCCTCACTCCACCACTTCCTGTCATCCTGAATAAAGTTGTTGAAATTCAGTCAATGGAACATTTTGATATTGAGTTTGATCATGTTTTATTAGGCAAGGATCGCCAAGGTGGTTAGATAGAGCTCAGATACACATCAGTCAAGAGCAGCAGAACATGTTTGAGGGGTTGAATAGCCTACTGCTGGTTCTATGATTCCTAGCAGTTGCAGGTTTGAACTTGCGAGCAAAGCTCTCGGTCAGTTTCTGGGGCCAGGGATTTGAACCTGGTCTTGGCAGGAATGGAATCCGGTTAAAGTGTGGAAAGGAGACTGTTTGACAGGTAGACAATGATCATGAGAAGTGGTAAGACCACATTCAGGAACAGACAATGGAACAGTGAAACAATTCTCATCATTCCAAAACAAGTGATGGTATGGACAACCACAACACAGCACCACCTATCTTTCAAGATACAGCTAGGATCCCTCCGTCCTCAGGTGCAGTGTTTAAATGACTCTGTCACAGATAGGTTAAGCTATGAGGCCATTGTTCTGGAAAAGCAAGATTGCGAAGCCTTGTATTTCCTGTGCCTCACTGGATAAAAGCAAACTGAACCTGAAACCAAAGGAGAAAATGCTGGAAAATCTTAGCAGGTCTGGCAGGATTTGTAAGGAGAGAAAAGAGCTGATGTTTCCAATCCATGTCAAAGCTTACAGATGCTGCCAAAACTGCTGAGGTTTTCCAGCATTTTCTTTCCTGTCACCCCGATGTTCAATTTTCTGTGACTTTCCTTTTATGAAGTTATTTTCATCAGAAAGAAGGTGGCTAAGAGGTGACTTAATTGAGACATATAAGATGATCAGAGCGTTAGATAGGGTGGATAGTGAGAGCCTTTTTCCTCAGATGGAGATGGATAGCACGAGGGGACATAGCTTTAAATTAAGGGGTGGTAGTTATAGGACAGATGCTAGAGGTGGGTTCTTTACTCAGAGGGTAGTAAGGGCGTGGAATGTCCTGCCTGCAGCAGTTGTGGACTCGTCAATTTTAAGGGCGTTCAAATGGGCAGTGGATAGGCATATGGATAGCATTGGAATAGTTTAGGATAGAGGGTCATAAAATTGGTTACATTGGTCAGCGCAACATCGAGGGCCGAAGGGCCTGTACTGTGCTGTAATGTTCTATGTTTCCTGTCAACCCTATGTTCAATTATTTGATCTTGCTGTTTCCATCACATACGGAAATGCTGAAATGATGGACAGGGAAGAACTGGCTGGTGCATCCAGCTTTCTCTTTAAGTATCCCAATTCCCAGGAGTTGACCTGGTTGTCAGTGGGGGAAGTGGGGAGGTGCTGACACTTGTGCATTCGAATGCCTGAAGGCTGGGTGGAGCCAGCTCAATGGACTAACTGGCTGTGCTCCTTGTCCATCACTTTCATCTATTATGTGATGGAAACAATGCGTTGGCACGGATGAGATGGAGAAATAGGCAGGAAGCAGAAAGTTTGGCAGAAAATGGGAAATGCCAACATATGCAGGATACATACAGAGAGTCAATATACTTCTTTTTCACAGAAGTCTACAATCAGATATTCATTCTGCACTGATTATTGATGCTGGCAGTTTTGACTGAGGTTCATCAACATCACATTTTTGTCCAACATCTGACTCTCATATTTGCTGAATCAGGGACCACTCTGTCCATCATGTTGTGTGTTTTGGAGTAATTTGAGTTTTATTTTGCTGCACCAATTGATTTCCATGATGTGCAGTTTATGTTTTTGGACCACCAATCATTACGCTTCACCCCTGGGTTCTGACTAATTGATTAGCAGAAACCTCGGGGCAGGGATCAGACACCAGAGGTGTGAGAAGGCAAACTGCACGTTACTCAAATTGATCTTTGTCAGAAAACCTAAAATAACTTCAAAGCTGATGGCATGAGGGACATTTTGTGAGGCCGGCCTCTTTAATTCCCACCAGGACCTGAAGGAAAATGTGGAAATTGCGGATTTAAGAGTCCACATGTGGAAATAAAAAATCAGACTGGAGGAAAATCTCTTACATGATCAGCATCTGAGCACCATATAATACCCCCTCAGCTTCTCGTATGAAAAGGCTGTTGTTTTATATCTGCGGTATTGAAAGTCTGCTCGGGAATACTTTAATTTACATTTAAAGCTCTTTTTTTTCCCCAACACTGACTTTTACACTCCAGTGAAACCATTTGACTTGAATATAAACTGACATTGCCCACTGATTGCCTGCTAATCCTTTTTTTCTCTTTCTTTTCCTCACAGATGTACAGAATTCATACATTTACACAAGACGTGTATTAAAACTGATCTCGGCCTCATTAGAATAAATGGGGAAAATACTTTTTTTTTTAATTTTTAAAAAATCTTCCATTGAAACATAATTAATTTACCTAGAGGTTGCACAGATTTTTAGACGTTATAAACTAGATGCATTCATTTTCAACTAATCGCCACAATAAATTAAGGCATAATTATTTTTTTTTCCGAGGGATGGATGTTGCATTTAACTTAACTCTAAGTTTCGGATTCCAACCCCCCACCCCCCCAAACAGAGCACTAATTGTAGCTGCTTATGGAGCCATTAAAGGGGGGGTTCTGTGCTCCTAATTTCCTTTGACATGATCACTGCTATGATCCCTGGAAAATTAATTGAAAGTGCCAGTTTGAAAATCTCAGTCCAGGGCTTTCTTCGGTGACCAATGACCATATCAATGCATTGGAGACAGGGCTTCTCACAATGTTATTTCCTCAGTCCAATGAGTTGCATGAAAGGAATCACTGAAGCATGGGCGGTGTAATAAAATCACAGGGATAAAAGTTTCCCTGCACTTTCTAAAAAAGCTATTACAGTGTTTTGTTAATTTTAAATGTATTTAGAACTCACACATGTTCTCTATTCAGTGCAGTCAGCTAGTGCACGCAACGGCTAATGAGACTGAATGGGAAACGTGTATGAGTTCTAAGTACAGTAAGACCCCCGCTACAACGCTGCCTTTGAAAAGGCATCGAAAAATCATGTTTTACCCAGGCACGTGGTGTCGAGAAGCCTCTTTGTATCACTTCCTTTATCAGTCAGAATGTCATAAACAAAGGACTTTATCTTGAACCTTCTGATATACTATAGCTTTTTTACTGGGGCAACTGTACCTTGAAGTTGAAACAGACAATAGGATAAATTTGCAGAATATTGGAAGCCTTCACTTATGTAAATGCACAAATGAATCTCCTGTGATGAAAAATTGTAAACCAAAGTGTAGAATTCAATGAACATTGAGCTTGCAATATTAATTCCACCTTTTCTCTTACACCTTATTTTTTACAGTGTTTCCTGTATTTTATGTTTTATTCCCTCTTTTATATTTTATACTTTACTTTTCCTGGGCTTTTATATTGTTTCCTGAATTGCTTAATTTTGTGTCTTTGGTTTCTCTTGTTTTTTTTATTTTTACTTTTATCACACAATGTGGCAGAGGTAATGGTTCCTGCCCCTGTTAGTCAGTCTGTAAACAATATCTCAAAAAAAAGGCAAATTCCAACAGATCTTTGGACACAACCAATAAATCATTGGACACCCCACAGTGCAGAAGGAAACCATTTGGCCCATAGAGTCTGCACTGACACCAAACCCACCCCAGGCCCCATTCCCATAAGCCCACACATTTACCACACTAATCTACACATCCCAGGGCATTATGAACAATTTAGCATGGCCAATCAACCTAACCTGCTCATCTTTGGAGTGTGAGAGGACACTGAAGCAGCCAAAGGAAACCCACAGAGAAAATGTGCGAACGCCACACAGACAGTCCCCAAGCCGGGAATGGAACCCAGATCCCTGGAGCTGTGAGGCAGCAGTGTTAACCATTGTGCCACCGTGCTGCCCCAGTCATGGCCCAGGGAAGAATTGATTAGCATTTGGCAAAGATGCAGTTCTGATCCATTCCATTAAACTTGGGTGAACTGACTTTTTTTTTAAAGAATGCAATAGGTTTTTTTTTGTTTGGAATGTTTTGCACTGTCTGAGCTGCCTTGAATTTGTTACTGCTTACATTTTGATAGCTGAGTTGTCAGAGCAGGTTACTGCGTGTGGATTGGCCTGGAGCCCTCTCAGTGAGATGGAAGCTCTTAGTAAAAATATTTTTCTTTTTCAGCTTTGTAGTTACACAGCATTGATCAGGCAAGGAAAAGTCTCAAGGAAGATTGGCATAATTGTAACAACATTTAGATAAAACAGCGTGGTGGAGGTATATGTTCTTCGAAATGCCCTTTTCAATTTCCAATGTTTGTACTGCCTGTTTGCTTTGGAGTTGCCTCAATGTAAATGCATTATTGTTAATTCATTGTAACATAAAAGTAGTAAGCTATTTAGCCTAACTGTCAGCTGAACTGCAATCTAACAAGGGGAGGCTGTGGTGCAGTGGTATTGTCACTTCTTTCAGGGAGGTAAGTAATGGTAATTTATCATGCAATACACAGGGTGTAATGTGAATCTCGCCAGTAGAGGGGGGTGAACTCTAGGCGCAGCATTGCAAAGCTGCCTCCGATCTCTCAGTGTACACAGTATACTGGGAGATCTGTCACTTAACTGATTTTCCATGGACAGCACCATCACCATCCACAAACATTGCATCCTCGATTCCTGGCCCAACCAATCATTTGTGGCCCTGGCCTTGTCCGATTGTGCCCACCCCCAACACCCCCCCCCCCCCAACACCCCCCCCAACACCCACCCCCCCTCCAACACCCACCCCAACACCCCCCCCCCCCCCTCCAACACCCCCCCCCCAACAACCCACCCCCCCCCTCCAACACCCCCCCCCACACCACCCCCCCTCCAACACCCCCCCCCAACCCCACCCCCCCCCTCCAACACCCCCCCCAAACACCACCCCCCCCCAACACCCCCCCCAACACCCACCCCCCCTCCAACACCCCCCCCCAACAACCCCACCCCCCTCCAACACCCCCCCCTCCAACACCCCCACACACCCACCCCCCCCCCTCCAACACCCCCCCCCCCCTCCACCCCCCCCCCAACACCCACCCCCCCCCTCCAACACCCCCCAACACCACACCCCCCCTCCAACACACCCCCCCAACACCCACCCCCCCCCCTCCAACACACCCCCCCAACCCCCCCCCCTCCAACACCCCCCCCTCCAACACCCCCCCCCAACACCCCCCCCCACCCACCCACCACCCCCCCACCAACACCCACCACCCCCCCAACACCCACCACCCCCCCCAACACCCACCACCCCCCCCCAACAACACCCCCACCCCCCCCCAACACCCACCCCCCCCCCCCACACCCACCACCCCCCCCCAACACCCACTCCCCCCCCCCGGATGTCTCTCCCAACTCTCCGACTGATCGTTCTCCTGATCATTACAGCAGCTAATCACCTACCCCCTTCTCACCTCCCCAATGTCATGGGCTTGTCCCCCTCAAATCCTGCACGTCATCAGGACCTGCCGCCTCAGGCCCCATCTTTTGGTCAGTGCCATACTGGCAGTGCCAGGCTGGCAGAGCTAGGGTGCCAAGGTGGCACTGCCTGGCTGGCACTGCCCAGCCCTATCTCTGACCTTGTGGCAGCTTCAATGGTCTCCATTCCCACCAGCGAAGCAATCATATCTGGTTTCCATCGGTGGAGAACATCTGTGATCCTCATCTGTGAAGCATGTTGTTAATATTTAAATCAGACTCACACCCGGGAAGGGTGCAAAGCTGATTTCACCATTTTGTGGAACAGAATGGGGCTAGCAAGTTCACGGGAGGCAAGAAATTTGATGTAGATCCAATTTTTCACCTCTCGCCTTTTCTTACTGACTCGCCAGACTGATCGACTAACATGGTGAACTGATAAGATCCTACCCAGTGAAACTGGAATTCAGTAAAAATCTGAATTAAAAGTCTAATGATAAACCATGAAATCATTATTGGTTCTTGTAAAAACCCATCTGGTTCACTAATGTTTAAGGGAAGGAAATCTGCTGTCCTTACCTGGTCTGGCCTATGTATGATTTCACAAATCCTCACACTCGCCTGTCTTGTTTGACCAACAGCCTTGTCATCAAACATAGAACAAAAATAAATTGCATGATAAATGTAGTAAATAACAAGACCATAGCTACGCAATTCCAACTATTCATTAAGATTACAGCATAACACCTTACCAGCAACAAACAAGTTGATTCCAAAGGAATTCTGTTTTTATATATGACACATAATCAAGAATTAGTAGAATATAAAATGACAAGCAATCAGAGGAGGATTTGATTATGAACAGATAGGGTGGATGAGAGTAATACAGGAAAATTAATATATTTGAATTTCCATAAAGTTTTTGATAAGATAAGGTTGCCAATGTTGCCTTTAGCAACATGATTAATATCCAAACATATGGAGTCAGGGGACTGATGGCAGAATGGGCAACAAGTGAGCGACAAAACAGAAAACAGGAAGTAGGGGTTAAATGTGCTTACTCAGACTGGCAATTTGTAGGAAATGGTGTTCCACAAAGATCAGCACTGGACCAACTGCTTTTCACGTTTAACTAAACAATTGGAACTCACAGGAATTGGCAGTACAATTCTAAAATTTATAGTTGACACCAAATTGAGGGATGCCATTCATACAGAGGAGGGCCATAATGCAGGGAAATATAACTGATTGCCCATTCTGCACAATGTAGAAATATAGGAATTAGGAGTAGAAGTAAGCAAATTCAACCCTTTGAACCTGTTCTGCCATTCAATCAGATCATGACTAATCTCTCCCTGGTTTCAAATCTGCACCCCCCCACACCAACCCCCATTCTCCATATCCACTTATCCCTTTTTTATTAGAAATATATCTAGTCCTTCTTGAAACCATTCAACAATTCAAGAATCCACCGCACTATGGGACAGCAAGTTCCACAAATTCACCACCCTCTGCAAGAAGTAATTCCTCCTTATCTCAGTTTTAAATCTACTGCCTCTCAACCTATACCTGTGACTTCTTGTTTGAGATTGCCCCATAAGAGGGAAAATTTGGTCTACGTTTACTTTATCAATTCCTTTTAAGATTTTGTATACCTCGATCAGATCCCCTCTCATCCTTCTAAACTCCAGTGAGTATAAGGCCAAACTGTTGAATCTCTCTTCATAAGTCAACCCCCTTCATTCCAGGAATTAATCTGGTGAACTTCCTCTGAACTGCCTCCAATGCCACCACATCCTTCCTCGAATGTGACAAGTAATTGGATTGGAAGTGTGTGGAGTACAGACACACAGATCCCTAAACATTACCACACAAGTTAATTAGGCCATTGTAAAAAAGACAACACAAAAAACACTGAGATCCATTCCCAAAAGAATAAAATTGAAATGTAGAGAGGTCACATTAAACTTGTTGATAATTTTTGTTGGACCATACTTAGAGTTCTATAAGTGGTCTTAGTCTCCATATCATAGAAAGAATACAGAAGTGCAAGATGAAAATAAAACTGACGAAAATAATACTAGAACTGAGAGAATATATCCACCAGGAAAGTATGAACAGACTGGGGATCTACTCTAGAAAATGTAAAACTAAAGGATGATTACAGCTCTTGAAGGTCATGAAAAGATTTGATGGGGTGAACACAAAGATGTTTCCACTTTTAGGCAAAACCAGAACAAGAAGTCACAAATATATGCCAGAAACTTCCATCCTTGCCCACAGCTGGGATTCTCTGATGCTGCTGCAATGAATGGGGTTTTGGCTGAGCACCAAATTCTGCATTTGCCACTTGTAGTGGGGCAGGAACAAACCAGATCGGGAAATGCCGCCCATTTAGCAGTCACCGATGAATCCAATAGGAAATTCAGGGGAAACTCATAAATCCAAAGAGTGGCTCAAAGTGGAACACTTTATCAAAAGGAATCCCAATTAATGTCATAAGTAGGCTTACATTAACACTGCAATGAAGTTACTGTAAAAATCCCCTCTTTGCCACACTCTGTCGCCTTTTCGAACACACTGAGGGAGAATTTAGCATGGCTAATCCATCTAACCAACACAACTTTTGGAGGAAAACGGAGCACCCGGATGAAACCCATCTAAACATAGGGAGAATGTTCAGACTCCATACAGACAGTGATTTGAGCTGGGAATTGAACCTGGGTCCCTGGCAACAAGTGCTAGCCACTGTGCCACCGTGCTGCCCCATATTTGAGATGGTAACGTTAAATATATATGGGGTCAAGCAATAGAAGGATCTGCTGATTGGCTGACAGACCAATCAATCTTTTTCTATTGAAGAACAAAATCAAATGAAATGGTTAATGTTCTTTATATGAGAAAGTTTGGTAAGTCAAAGGCTAAAGGTAAAATCAGTTGCTCTGATTCCTACATAATATTGATAATATCTATAGCGATAACATCACTAGACCAATGTGATACAGTGGTTAGCACTGCTGCCTCACAGCGCCAGTGACCCAAGTTCAATTCTGACCTCAGGTCACTGTCTGTATGGAGTTTGTATGTTCCCCTCATGTCTCCATGGGATTCCTCCGGGTACTATGGTTTCCTCCCATACTATGAAGATATGCAGGTTAGGTGGATTGGCTATGCTAAATTGCCCCATTGTGGGGTAAATATGTGGGGCCTGGGTGGTAAGTTTGGTCAGAAAGTCAGCACAGGCTTGATAGATCGAAGGCCTCATTTGCTCACCCAGCGAATGTGTAAACCAGATTAGCATATTTAAATATGCTAATATTTAAATATTTGTTTAAATATAGTCAGTTTGGAGCCAGATTCTCCCTACTCCTGTAATTCACCCATCTTCAGGTGCAGCAGGAACTCAGCGCGAATTAGTACTGGTCTCCAGAGTAGAGACAAGTCATAATACCCACATTACTGGGTGATCGGGAAAATGGCTCGGTGGCACTGACCCCAGCACCATGGCAATATGGCACTGCCATATTGACACAACCAAGGTACCAGGTTGACAGAGGCAAAGGGAGATCTGAAGGGGATGAATGGGAGGGGGGGCGTCCTGAAGGGGATGACTGGGGGATTCCTAAGGTGGGGGCCTGATGAAGGTCCCTGATGAGGCAACCTATGGCAACCCTATAGCAAGGTTTCACTCAATTGGGTCACTCACTTATCCCTTGTCAGGGGTAAATTTTTCACTCAGAAGGTGGTGAGTGAGTGAGTGGAATCGGCTGCTGTTGAAGATGGTAGAGGTGAACTCGCTCGGGAATTTTAAGACTTCTGGATGAGTACTTGAGATTTAATGGGATTGGGAGTTACAGATGGCCTGGTAGATATGGATATGATCGGCACAACTTGTGGACCGAAGGCTCCGTTTGTGCTGTAGTGTTCTATGTTCTAGATGTTCTATGGCCTACTCCTGCTCCTATTTCTTACGTTCTTATGCTGCAGTGAATGGAGTTTGGCTGAGCACCAAATATCCCAGTCTCATGGTGGTGGTGGCAGGCTAAACAAGATTGGAGAATTCAGGCCCTCATCAGTTTTCCTGCTGGGGACTAGACTGAGAAATATTCCAGCGGAACACCACCCTTTATTGCTTAAAGATCAAGAGATGCTTTATTAATGATATTACATTAAAAGGCCTTTATCAGTACAAGGTGTTGTGGATACAGAGGTGAAAACAGAACAAAAACATTAGACTAGCTGGCACATGTGGGATTAAGCACTGGGCACTCACTGGACAAATTGAGTCATCACAACCTGGCTGGGAATGGCAAAGTAGTTTGTTAAAATATTTGGGAAGGAGGAAAAAACACATTTGGTGAAACAGATACAAGAACTCACAGGTTGAGGGAAAAGCAGCCAGAGGTAGTCACACTGGTCTGACAGAAACAATCCCAGTGGTTTGAATATGTGTGTGGGATTGTCCATAGCAGGTTAATCAAGCACAGAATGAAATGGGTATCAAAGGGAAGATAAAGTAGTCAGGCAGGAGTGGGAAGTATTCATTCACTGTGTAATCTGAACACATTGTAAGTGGACTTTCAAAGACATAAATACAATACAGCAGGCAGCTCTGCCTCTCTGTAATGGCCTAATGCACATAACCTTTCTGGGGATATTTCCATAATGTTACATTAATGTTGAGCAAAAGCATACAATGTTTAAGCTTGGCAAATGGAATTTATTTTTCAAAGTAAGAAAGAACTCAAATCTCATGTGACGAAGCTACAAAGTTTTCCGTGAGAGTGAAATCAGCTTTATCGTCCTATTATTATTATCATGTTCAAGTACTGCAGGGAAAAATGCAAGTCAGTGTCAACTCTTCAACACTGGAAGGAAACAACTAAACATAAAAGACGTGAAAGTTTGGTTATTAACAAAACTGAAGCAAAGACAAAACAGAATCACTGTTGCTAACCTTTAGGCCCAATTTTAATTCTCCTGCTTGCCCCCAGTTCTCTCAATTCTCAATCGGAACGCAACCGTGCATGTTGGAAGTCACTCACCTCATGCACGTCCTCTTTGAAGCTGTCACCATCATTCTCATGTGTCACTTGCTCTAGTCAAAACTTAGAGTAATTTTAAGTGGGCCAAAGGATCATTCAATTTTACTTTTCTAAGCGTCCCCTTGTGAAGGCCCCGGCCAGTCCCGTGGGACTTCTATCTCCCAACAGTGATTGTCTTCCCCCCCTCAACTTGCTGCCAGAGACTACCTTGCCACACTCATTTAACCCCTGTTTACCACATAGATCCTGGTTTTGGGAGAGAGTTATTAATTGTGGATTTATCTTGGGATTTTATTGGCTCCTTACCCTGGAAGAGATCTTGTTGGAGGTAATGATTTTTTGTTCAAGAACATTTATTTACTTGCTAGCTACTTACAAAGGTTAAATAAGGTGAAGGAGTTACTCTCTGAGATGCTTCACATTCATTTTCCCTCACTGATTGATGTCACTATGGTATAGTTCCACATGTTCAGAAACTCTTTATTCCCCATCTGTGGGGGGGGGGGTGATGGCCTACTGGTATTATCACTGGGCTATTAATCCAGAAACTCAGCTACTGTTCTGAGCACCCAGGTTTAAATCCTGCTATGGCAGATAATGGAATTTGAATTCAATAAAAGAAAGTATCTGGAATTAAGAATTTACTGATAACCATGAAACCATTGTCAATTGTCAGAAAAACACAGCTGGTTCATTAACATCCTTTAGGGAAGGAAATCTGTCTTCCTTACCTGGTCTGGCCTACATGCAACTCCAGATCCACAGCAGTGTGGTTGACTCTCAACTGCCGTCTGAAATGGCCTTGGAAGTCATTCAATTGTATCATTCGCTATGAAGCCTTCCTTCCCTAATGACATTGTGGGTCAATCTACAGTACATGTTTCAAGAGGGCAACTCATCATCACCTTCCCAAAGTCAACTAGGATGAACAATTAATGCTGGCCAGATAGTGATGCCCCATGTCCCATGAATGATTGAGACAAAATCTCCTCCTATTTATCAGCATATTATTACCCCATAAACACATTCTCCTACATGCCCCAGTCACAGGCATGGATGGTCCAGTGTCCTATGGCAGAACCTGCTGTGGCACCCAGGCCAGGATTGTAATCCCAGAGAATGCAGATTATTCCAGGAATTCTCCTAACTCTGCACACCCAACTTGGCAGCAAAAAAAAAAACGGACTTTATCTTTATTCATGGGGCAGCCTGGTGGCACAGCAGTTAGCAAGTTAGCACTGCTGTCTCACAGTGCCAGGAACCCAGCTTGGGTCACTGTTTGTGCGGAGTCTGCACGTTCTCCCTGTGTCTGTGTGGGTTTCCTCCAGATGCTCCGGTTTCCACCCACAGTCTGAAAGACATGCTGCTTAGGTGCAATGGCCATGGTAAATTCTCCCTCAGTATACCGAGCAGGTGCCGGCGTGTGGCAACTGGAAGATTTTCATAGTAATTTCATTGCAGTGTTAATGTAAACCTACCTGTGACTAATAAATAAACTTTAAACAACCTGGCAGCAAAAACTGGAATTGATCTTTATTTTCTTTATTCACAAGACCTGATGTGCTGAGATACAAAAGGTCTTTGCCAATTTTGCCATTGCCCAGTTTATCTGGGGCCATTTATATTCAATAATGATTGTAGTGGGGGCAATGAAGTGGAACTTCTGTTCTTTTTATTCATTCGTGAGACATAGGCATCGCTGGCTGGCCAGCATTTATTGCTCATCCCGAATTGCCCTTGAAAAGGTGGTGAGCTGTCTTCTTGAATCACTGCAGTCCATGTTCTGTGGGTGGACATTAGGGAGGGAATTCCAGGATTTTGACACAGCGACTGTGAAAGAACAATGATAATATTTCCAAGTCAGGATGGTGAATGTCTTGGAGGGGAACTTCTTGGAGAGAACTTGGAGTGGTGTTCCCATTCATCTGCTGCCCTTGTCCTTCGAGATGGAAATGGTCATGGGTTTGGAAGGTATTTGGTTCCGAGTTCTCTTTCCCAGCACTGTTAGCCTTGCCAGTGGCTCAGCAGCCCTTGTTAGCTCTGATGTGATACCCACTGAGCTGCACTGTTGCTGGGCTTCACCTGAGGCTTTTCCCACCATTTTCTGAAGTTCCTCTGTGGATATGGTCACTGCTGCCACTATCATTTCTCATAGGCTTTTCTCAGGCTTCATTGTCTTCTTGCCCTCAGAGATCCTGCTGGAGTTACAATGGTCTCTTGTTCAAAAATATTTATTTACTTGCCAATCATTCACCTTAATTAAACATACAGGACGTAGCTGAAACCACTCTGTAAGGGACTTCGCTCTCACCTCTTCCTGTCACTGTGATGTAGCTCCTCACATATACGTTTGAGAGCTATCATTATGCTTCAGAATTTGGGCCTGGTGTCATTTAAAAGTGACGGCTCAGTGAAAGTAGACAGGATGTCATGTTGGGGAACCAGTGAAAGGAATGAAAATTCGTTTGGCACCACTTGTTAAAAAATTCGTTCATGGGACATGAGCATCACTGGCTGGACAGTATTTTTTGCCCACCCACAGTTGCCGTTGAAAATATGGAGCTACCCTCTTGAAATGCAGTTGAGCGACTTGCTAGGCCATTTCAGAGGGCAGCTGAGTGTCAATCACGTTGCTGTGGCTCTGAAGTCACATGTAGGCCAGACTGGATAAAGACGGCAGATTTCCTTCCCTAAGGCCACTAATTTTTTTTTAATTTTGTTTATTAATTAGTGTCACAAGCAGGCTTACAACTACACCGCAATGAAGTTACTGTGAAAATCTCCAAGTCACCACTTTTCAGCGCCTGTATGGATGCACTGAGGAAGAATTTACCGTGGCCAATCCATCTAACCAGCGCATCTGTCAGACTGTGGGAGAAAAATCCATCCAACCTGCACATCTTTGGAGTTTGGGAGGAAGCCAGAGCACCCGGAGGAAACCCACACAGACACAGGGAGAATGTGCAGACTCTGCACAGATAGTGACCCAAGCCAGGAATTGAACCCAGGTTCCTGGCGTTGTGAGGCAATGATGCTAACCATTGTGCCACCATGCTGCCTTTAAGTGAAGCAGGTGGGTTTTCCCAACAGTCAACAATGGTCTCATAGTCATCAGCAGATTCTTAATTCCAAATTTCTTTGATTGAATTGAAATTCCACTTTCTGCCGTGGTGGGATTTAGACCCGAGTTTCCAGAACGTCAGCTGAGCTTCTGGGTTAAAAATCTAGCGATAATACCACTAAGCCATCGCCTCCCCAAATCTGTCCACGTAAAATAAAATCAGAGCTTTGGTTTCCAGAGGCCATCATCTAAGTTGGTTCATGCAACTGGGGGGAGGGAAGTGGGGGAGATGGGGTCAGAGGGGCATGGGGGGGGGGGGGGGGGGGGGGGGGGCGGTGTGGGCATTATAAATCTGGTTCCTGAATGGAGTGGGCATGATGGAATCAGTTCTAAATCCAGATTGAATTCTTGCTCACTGACATCTCATCAAGAAACTTCACAAATGAATGACAGCTTGCTTTCACTGCTAGCTCCCTCTTCAGGCTATGGTATGCAACTTCAAAATATGGTCTTAAAACACCATTCTTTACAACAGCACATAAAACCATGTGCTAATTGGCAAATTTAACTGATTCTTCAAGCAAGGAAGACCTCAAATCCCACGTGACAAAGCCACAAAGTCTTCCATCTGAGTAAAGTCGACACTACCATCCTATTATTATTGCAATTTGCAAGTGTTACAGGAAGAAATGTAAGCCAATGCTACATTCTTTCAAAAGTTGGATGAAAACAGTTAAACATTGAAAACGTGTGAAGACCAGAAGCCCAGATATTAACCGACCCTGTTCGGACAGAGAGTCGTATTTGAGATCAGACCGATGTTTTGAAACCAATTTTTATTTTAATTTTTACTCCAGTGCCTTCAATGAGAAGTTAAACTGGACAAGCTTTATAATGGGTGTTTAATCGTAGAATTCCTACAGTGCAGAAAGAGGCCATTTGGCCCATCAAGTCTGCATTGATCACAATCCCACCCAGGCCTATCCCCAAAGCACCACATACTTACCCTACTAACCTCCTGACATTAAGGGGCAATTTAGCACGGCCAATCAACCTAACCAGCACATCTTTGGACTATGGCAAGACACCAGAGCACCCAGAGGGAGACAAGGGGAGAATTATGCAAACTCCATACAGACAGTGACTCAAGCTGCGAATCGAACCCGGGTCCCTGGCACTGTGAGGTAGTAGTGCTAACCGCTGTGCTACCGTGCCACCCAGCTTGATATTTAAACAGAATCCCATCCATTTCCCAACTGACAGTGACAGGTTAAAATTACTCAGCCTATATTTTCCAAACAGCATCATTTAAAAACTGTGCGGTGGAACGTAAGTTTGGCCTGGACTGAAATATTCAGAGGACTGGGAAGATGAAGCTTGAAGGAATGCATGTTGTGGACTCTGGGTCAGTACTTGTTGGAGTTGAGAAGGATGAAGCCTGGATGCAGTGGATATGGAAAGGATGTTTCCACTACTAGGAAAAATCAGAACTAGAGAGCACAATATCAGGCTAAAGAAATGATCTTTTAAAAGAGAGATGAGGAGGAATTTCTTCAGTCTGAGAGTGGTGAATCTGTGGAACTCATTGCCACAGAAGGCTGTGGAGGCCGAGTCATTGAGTGTCTCTAAAACAGAAATAGATAGGTTCTTGTTTAATAAGAGAATTGGAAATTATAGAGAAAAGGCAGGAGAATGGGGATGAGAAAAATATCAGCCATGATTGAATGGCAGAGCAGACTCAATGAGCTGAGTGGCCTAATTCTGCTCCTATGTCTTGTGGTCTTATGTCTTAGGGCCTCAAGTTCTAACCAGGCCTAATACGTCAGCACCACCTGATAGAGTTTTGGGTGCAGACTCAATAGCAGCCTTCAAAAAGAACCGGAATAAATACTTGAAGGGGAGGATAATTGTGGGGATCTGGGGAAAGAAAGTAGGCATTCAACGGAACAGCCTACTTTTCAAAAACGCCAACACAGAGTCAATGGATCAAACAGCCTCCTTCTGTGCTATATGATTTTATAGTCAGCACATTGTAAGTTAGTTGACGACTCTAAAAAAAAAATAGGCATAGCTATTTTTAAGTGTCATTTTTGAAGGAAAGACTAGGGGATTTTCACAATAACTTCATTGCAGTGTTAATGTAAGCCTACTTGTGACACTAATAAATGAACTTAAACTTGAAATTAAAATTGACAGAAAAAAACTCCTCTGAAGAAAATAACCTCTACGGTTTGTTCGATACAACACATTTGCATATAATTCCTGTTACATTCTGTGGGATTCAGGAAGGAATTTTGAAGTTTTTTTAACCCTCTATCTAAACTTTCACCTCACACACGGAAAATAAATCGGACAATTTCTCTGCAGCACCATTCAAACTCCGCAATGTGTCAAGCAAATGATGGCAGAATTAAGTTTAAAATCCCTTCATCATGTGGAAGAGTCCCTTTTTTAATCCACTCGGGTAGTTACATTCTCCATCTATTATCTAAACAGTCTTTGATGCTAAACTCTGCGAGGAGACAAGCGCAGGTCGCTTACAATTCTTCTACAGAAATTAGGTGACACATCTCAACACAGATAACAGAAAGCTACGGCATCAACATTTGAGTGTGCATTAATCTTTCCCAAATTAAAACCCAAGCTGCAGTCTTTAAGATTGAGGCCACCACAGTTCAGTGCTTCCTTGACCGCCAATTTTGATAAAAGTGTTTTAGGAGAGGTGAGATGTAGATAAATTGCTCCCAGCCGCACAACAATACTAGGGTGAATGTTTAGTGTATTGCTGCAATCATGCTGCAGTGTCAGACTGCTGTTTACAAATTTGGTACAAAAGAGGCTCCAAATGATAAACTGCAAATATTGATAAACTCAAACTGTCTCTTTTTACCTCGGGCCACTTTAAAAAAAATAATCTGTGTTGTGGAAGGGAATACATTCATCTTTTCATCAAATTCTCTCTCAGTTTTCTGCTTCCCTTTTCCGCAGCACGGGGCATCATTTTCACTTTGGATAATTTAGGTGACATCCAATTAATCTGGGAATTATCTCGGCTAATGAAACGGTTCAGCACTTTCAATTGGAAGTAGGAGTTGTGAACTTGTTCCCAGCTTCCTCACACTTACATGGCGGCACAGTGGTTAGCACTGCTGCCTCACACCGCCAGAGATCCAGGTTCGATCCCCAGCTTGGGGTCACTGTCTGTGCAGAGTGTGCATGTTCTCCCTGCTTCTGCATGCATTTTCTCCGGATGCTCAGAGTTCCCTCCCACAGTCTGAAAGATGTGCTGGTTAGGTGAATTGGCTATGCTAAATTCCCCCTTAGTGTACCCAAATAGGTGTGGGGACTAGGGATTTCCACAGTAAACTCATTGTAGTGTTAATGTAAGCCTACTTGTGACACTAATAAATAAACTTTACAAAGAAAGTGTTATTTGGTGACTCTCCCAATGTTCCATGAGTGTGAAGGTTTACACAGGATTTCATATGGCATAGAAGCAGGCCACTCAGCCAGTTCATGCTGGTGTGTGTGTGTGCTCCATTCCAGGCTCTTCCCATTTTTCTTACTTATGGTGTAGAAGGAGGCCATTCAGCCCTTCAAGCCTGCACTGACCACAATTCCACCCAGAGTCTATTGCCATCACCCCACATATTTACACTCCCAATTCCCCTAACACTAAGGGAAAATTTAGCATGGTCAATCAACCTAACCCACACATCTTTGGACTGTAAGAGGAAACCAGAGCACCCAAAGGAAACCCACAGAGACACAGAGAAAATATGCAAACTTCACACAGACAGTGAACCAAGCCAGGAATTGAACTCAGGTGTTATGAGGCAACACTGCTAACCACTATGCCACACCTTCAACCACTCCATGTAGTAACAAGTTCCGTTCTCACCACTAGTTGAGTAAAGAAGTTTCTTCTGAATTTCTTGATGGATTTCTCAATGACTATGATAGCATTTAGTGATGTTCTAACCCACAAATGGAAACTTTCTCTCTGTATCCTCACTGTACAAAAACTTTTCATCAATTTAAAGACCTCCCCCTCAACCGAGGCGATCCCACTCAGAGAAGCGAGTGTTGTTGACAGAGCAAATTATTCAGATTGAGAAAACGGTTCTCTGGAAGGATTGACTTCTGTTGAGATTGCTGGCTGAAGAATGAAGTTCTTCATTTGGATATGCCCGGACACATCCAGCTCAGTGAGTAGTGACTGGTCCTTTATGGCATGGTTTGGAAATCACATAACCTCGTACCTGATGTTGGCAGGTCTGGTCCTACTGTCCACAGAGCAGATCCTAAATCCACTCGTAGGTGGTGATTCCTTAATGATGTGGAGATGCCACTGTTAGACTGGGGTAAACACAGTAAGACGTCTCATAGCACCAGGTTAAAGTCCAACAAGTTTATTTGTAGCAAACGCCACTAGCTTTCAGAACTGGCTGTGGAAGGAACTGCCAATTTCGAAAGCTAGTGGCGTTTGCTACAAATAACTTGTTGGACTTTAGCCTGGTATTGGGAGACTTCTTACTGTGATTCCTTCGTGTGTAGAATTTGGATCAAGACTGTCAGAACTGATGAAGTACTACATGGTCTTCTTGAAGATTCATTCAGCGGAGTGAATGCCCAACTATCAATTCTATTCAGAGGAGGAAGACAAAGAGCAGAATAGGAAGACCAGTTGGGTGAGGCAGGAAAGGAAGCTCTACTATTGCTGCCTCACCAGAATAAACAGATCATTCACTCCTACCTCCTCATTCAGGAACAATTCTTGCATTTCACAAAGGAAGCAGTCTGCAAGTTCTACCACACATCAAACCTAATTCTAAGCTCACTGCCAAACCACCTGAAAACTATCAGGGAGGTGATGGCCTAGAATCACTGGACTATTAATCCAGAACCTCAGCTAATGCTCTGGGTGTTAGAATGTAACTGGTGACAATTTTCTATTGGATGTAATGTGACCAATGGGAACAAGAGGTAAGGTCAGATCTAGTAAAACATGGAACCAATTACAGAGTGATGTACTAGTCAGCTGACCAACTGATTCATGATAAATGAGAAACTATGTAGAATTGTGGAGTGGCCCAGAGTGAGGCTCCAAGTGTCTTCTAACGATGTTTCTTTATTAAAGCTTTCCTTTGATTTATAATTGAGAGTAAGCTTTGATGTATTTGCATTAGCTGCATTTTAAAGAGTTCCTTCTGAAGAAATACTGGAAACCAGAGTTTGAATCCCACCACAGCCAATGGTGCAATTTGAATTCAATAAAAAAAAAAGACTCTACTGATGACCATGAAAACTTTGTTGATTGTCAAAAAAACCCATCTGGTTCCCTAATGTCCTTAAGGGAAGGAAATCTGCTGTCCTTGCCCAGTCTGGCTTACATGTGACTCCAGAGCCACAATAATGTGGTTGACTCTCAACTGCCCTCAGGCAAAAAGTAAAGTAAACATTTATTTATAAGTCACAAGTAAGGCTCACATTAAAACACTGCAATGAAGTTACTGTGAAATGCCCCTAGTCACCACAGTCCGGTGTCTGTTTGGGTCAATGCACCTAACTATCATGTCTTTCAGACTGTAGGAGGAAATTGGAGCGCCTGAAGGAAACCACACAGACTCAGAGGGGGCAGACTCTGCATGGACAGCGACCCAATCAAATCTAAGTCTGTGGCACTGTGAAGCAGCTGTGCCAACTACTATGCCACCGTGCTGCCCTTTAACAACAAGGGATGGTCAAAGAATGTTGGCCAGCCAGCAACACCCATGCCCAATGAATAAAACAAAACTTCTTGCAGATGGCAGTCAAAGCCATCAGCAAACTGAATGTTTATGCAACAGGATCATTCAGGCAACTTTTGCTATCATCAGTATTATCTATGTACTGGTGCATTAAGCAAGTGACAGTTGGCCCATTTTCTAGAGCTAGCTTTGGAGGCTTAGCCTCTTTTGTAACACATGCAGGCATTTGGGGAGGCTGAGAGGAGCTGGCGAACTCTGGTACGCAGGTAAAGCAGGTAATAATAAAGGCAAATAGAGTATTGGCATTTATTGCAAAAGAACTGGAGTATAAAAGTGGAGAAGAGTTGTTGCAATTGTACAAGATATTGGTGAGACCACATCTGGAGTATAGTGTCCTTATTTGAGGAAGATGTGGTGGCATTTCAGTTCAGTTCAGAGGAGGTTCACCAGATTGATTCTGGGAATGAAAATGTTGATGTATGAGGAGAGATGTAACAGTTTGGGCTTATACTTACTGGAGTTTAGAGGGGATCTGATGGAGGTATATAAAATTTTTAAAAAGGGATTGATAAAGTAAATGTAGACCAAATGTTTTCTCTTTTGGGGCAATCTCGAACAAGAGGTTATAGGTATAGATTGAGAGGCAGCAGATTTAAAACTGAGATGAGAAGGAAGTACACCTCACAGAGGGTGGTGAGTTTGTGGAATTCACTGCCCCATAGCACAGTGGAGTCTGAATCGTTGAATGGTTTCAAGAAGGATATAAATATATTTCTAATAAAAAAAGGAAAGAGCAATTTGGGGAACAGATGGTGAGGTGGATTTGAGACCAAGGAGATATCAGCTCTGGTCTGATTGAATGGCAGAGCAGGCTCGAAGGGCTGAATTTGCCTATTTCTGCTCCTAATTCCTATGTTCCTATGAAGGAGCAGACCGGACATTAACTTGGATTAATGAGCAACATGCTTCCTGTTGAATTGGCAGAGCGGGGGAGCACAAGCATATTAATTTATGTATTTGTTGGACAGAAGATGTGTGCTTCATATCCATAAGAGGGCATAAATATCATGACCAACTGCAACTTGCATCTGCCCTCCTACTTCCCTGTAGTTTGAGAGCTTCCTTCTCACAAGCAATTAGAGGATGATTGCCAGGAAGATCCATCAGCTCCAGCACTCTGCTGTAAGTTATGAGCCACTTTTTCTTTCAATAAGAAAGTAAACAGTTGGAATGCCCTCTGGTTGCCATAACGCAATCCCACATGTCACTGACTACTAAATGCAATCATTAGGCTATCAGGCATCCATTCACACAGGGCTATGAAGGAAGGAACAATGGGATGTGAAGGAGGGGGGTGCACTGCAATTTGTACCACCTTCTGTGCACTGACATGACATCAAAGCGGTGAGGGACAAGAGCTTTTAAGCGTAGACTCTGCCTATCACAGCACATTTGCTTTTAGCTTCCTCAGCCTTTCCGTATCCTGATTGCCATAATAAGGAATCAGCATTGAATTGTGCGACAGGGGTGACGGAGGATGCACCATCTCCCATAACTACTGCTTTCCAACGTACCTGGGCTGCCTGAATGTCTGTTGTCCATCGTAAATTTGGTGGAAGAACCACAGAAGTTCCATAAGTTCCAGTGACAAGTGGGGGGTAACTGCTGTGGAAATTCATCCCTCCTAAATCACTCGGTGCCTGCGTTCAGGCTCAATCTGCTTGGATTCCACCTGGTTCCTCGCACATAAGGACAGGCATTAAAAACTAGATACTACAATGAAGCAAATCATAAGATATAGAGTGTGAAGTTAAAACAGATAGGAAAACGGCAAGAAAAATGAACACTCAAAATAAAAGCTTTTTATTTAATAAGAAAGTAAAATTTAAGAGCGGAATACATTAGCATCTGGAACTGGAGGAGGCCATATTGTACCTTGATTCTGCTCTGCTATTTACTAAGATCATGGTTAGCACTGTTGCCTCAGAGCGCCCAGGGACCCAGGTTCAATACCAGCCTGGCTGTCTGTATTGAGTGAGTGTGTGGAGTTTGCACATTCTTCCCATGTCTGCGTGGGTTTCCTCCGGTTGCTCCAGTTTCCTCCCACAGTCCAAAGATGTGCAGGTTAGGTGGATTGGCAATGCTGAATTGCCCCTTAGTTTCCCAAGATATGTAAGTTAGATGGATTAGTCATGGGAAATGTTTGGAGTTAGGGTGGGGGAAACGATGGGGGTTAAGAACCTGGATAAGATACCTCTGTCAGAGAGTTGCTGTGACTCGATGCGCTGAATGGCCTCTCTCTGCACTGCAAGGATTCTATAATTCTATGATCAACCCAGATACCAGGAACCACCATTACGCAATCTCCCATTCATCACGTGGCTGCCCTTACTAACATCTGTGAGCCTTTCCAAAATTGGAAAAGCTGTCCCATAGATTCATCAAGCACCAGCTGACCAGGGGAGCTGGATTTAATGGAGGCAATGAGGTAGGGATGCGAGGAGAGTGCGGTGGAGGGTCTCGTCCAGTCGCCAGAGAGCCAGTAGCAATCCTGCACTGCCTCACTTAGCAAGCCACGCCGAGTGTGTTGGCAGCAAAGGCTGGGAGTAACCCCCCCCAGATGCCCTCAAATGGGCATTGAGTGCTTTGAACAAGGTCACACACCTTAACCCTGTAGGGTACCCACAATCTCATGCAGAATTGCTCCCCACATGGTGAGCTCCTGCCTATTATTAAAATGTATTGAAATGAAGTTCCTGTCCTTGCATCACTGATGCAGCGAGGGGAAAATTGGAAAATGAGATCTCGCCGGCAAGAGTCTTGGTTGCGACTCTCATGAGATTTTGTACCTAGTTCACCATATGCACTTACAGAGGACATGGGAGCCATATCACTCCCATGTATGTAAACTACTTGTTACATACTTGGCAGGATCCTGTGACTTTGGATCTAAGGTTTCAAAAGTTTTCCACCACTGAGATATTCCTCATGTCATGTCCCGTCTGTTGAAGGCTAATTGATAAAGATTGCTGTGATTGATCAATGTCTCCATTATTGTTGATGTGGAGATGCCAGCGTTGGACTGGGATGGGCACAGTAAGATGTCTCACAACACCAAGCTAAAATCCAACAGGTTTATTTGGAATCACACGCTTTCAGAGCACTACTCTTTCATCTTATGAGTGGACTCCTTTAATGAATGGATCTGAGGGATCCTTTATTGACTGCTGGTCAGGCTGCTGTCTGCAGCTACTGGGCTGTTCCCTTGTTCTAGCTGTGGAATGTGCTGAGGGACTGGACTGATTCCTGGGATTTTAGGGAGAGGGGGAAGTGTACCAAGTGCTGATTGAGGACTCATTAGTTCAGGCAACTGGTGCTCTAAGCAGGGTATTCTGGTTAACATCGACACTCATCCTGACATACTCTGTGGTGAGCGGGAACCCACCTTGTAATAATAAGGAGTCTGTCCTTACCCTCTGCCCCTTACCTGCAATACATGCCTGGTGGGGAATGCTGTCATTACACTCATGGCAATGGCTCGCCATGCCCGCACACCAAATCTCCCTGCCCTGCCGTTTAATGATGCCAATGGCAGGCAACCTAATCAGATGATGCATGGCTCCACAGATTGTGTTGTGTTGCCAGAATCCACAAGAGGGGTACTGGTCCTAGTGAAGCACTGGAGGGGGGGGGATTGGCGGTGGGATACTGGGGTAGATGAAATCAATGACATGTATCTATCAATTTCTCTTTGCCCATTGATTGCCACTTGCCCTATCAAAACTTCAAGTGGCCGTTGAAACATGTCTGCCCATTTTCGGCAACACATTCCAGTCACTCACCTCCTCCATGACTTCCAATCAAGCCTGTTTGACAAGGCCAGCAGTCTTCCTCCTGCCAACCTGTAGAAACATTGGCACTGCCACCCCCACTGTGGCCCTCATGGCTTTCAGCATCACTTCAAGAGCACTATCCATGAATCATGGAACTGCCATTCCCATTATGATATCCATCTTCTTCCAATTCCATCTTTACAGCTTTGCTGTCCAAAACACACACACATACTTCCACCTATGTGCTTGCTCCCAATGTCCTTTTACATACTCCACCTTCAACTGCCTGCTCCTACTGATCATTTTTCCTCGTTGGACGCCAATTCTAGATGTGCCCTTTTCACTGGCTGGCCTCTATTAAGTCCATGTGGAAGACTCAATACTCACAGGGTGGAGTTTCTAATCCCAGTATGGACCTGACCATTCGAACATGACCACGTTTGTAAGTTTCCAACATATGTTCTTACAAGTCTACCTGTGTATGCGGGATTTTAAATTAGAATATTAAAAAGCGACAACAAGGATGTAAACTATACCAAAAATTTGATCAGGGAGTGATCACAAAATTCACATATAAGATATTCTGAAGTATAAACTGCACATTACACCCTGTATGATTGATATGACCCACACTTATAGGCAAATAATACGATTCTAAATCATCAATTAACTGTCTTCTTGTAACAAGTAGGTAGTTTTTCACTTCAAGAAACATCTCTAAACGACACGATAACATTTAAAGATCTTGCAGTACAAATGGATGCATTTAAAGTGAAATTTTTGGGTATTAATAATTTCTGTTAAACACAGCAGATTTCCACCAGTGAAAAATTTAAACCCCATTTGATATTGGGCAATCAACAATGTGGGAAAATCCTAAGTAAACACAGTCTGGAACCTGAATATTACTGACCATGTTCTCTGATGGAATATTCCCTGATCTGAATGTCACTTCCCTGGCTGTCATCTGGGGACTGCGGCTTGTTATGTATCCAATCCCAAAGGGGTGAGTAAAGTTATGTGTCTTTGGGTGGTCTTCAGTGTGCATGGGTCAGTGTTTACTGGCGGTCCAGGGAGGCTGATAGGATTAGGATCAGGATTAGAACGCAGCTTCAGGTTTCTACTTCACAAATCAATCCTAAGCATTCATTAAAACCCAGGATACACAAGGACTGTTCTGCACACATTCCTAGCTAAGAACTCTATCCCTGTTCCTTCACTGTCACTGGATCCAAATCCTGGAACTCCCTCCCAAATAGTACCATGGGTTTTCCTACAATACACTGACTGCAAAGGTTCAAGGAGAAATTTATCATGTCTATTACAACTCTTACTAAATTCTGTAGATGCAGCACAGAATGCATTCTTTCTGGTTGTATCACTGCTTGGTATGGCTCCTCAATGTCCAAAATAGCAAGAAATTACAAAGAGTCATGAATGAAGCCCAGTCCCAACACACAAACCAGCCTCCCATCTATTGACTCTGTCTACACTTCCCACTGCCTCAAAAAAACAATCAGCATAATTAAGGATCCCACAACCCTGGACAGACTCTCTTCTACCTTCTTCCTTCGGGAAAACGATACAAAAGTCTGAGGTCACGTACCAACCAACACAAAAACAGTTTCTTTCCTGCTGCCATCAGACCTCACATTAAGTTGATCTTTCTCTACACTCTAGCTATGACTGTAACATTACGTTCTCCACTCTCTCCTTTCCTTCTCTAGGTATGGTATATTTGGTGCGCATAGCATGCAGGAAACAATTCTTTTCACTATATACTAATATACTAAGACTCAAGATACTGAATGCCCTATTCTTGCTTCAATGTATGTCAATATATCTCAGATGTAAACTAACTGTATGCTGCTGAGGAAATGCCAAATATAGAGCACTTTCTGCTCTGCACCTCCAGAGTCCAGTTTGATGGGTTCTAAGATGTAGAACGCATGAAACTGGAGTGGAATCAAGTCACCCTCAATTCTCAGGGACTACCTAAGAAGAAGTAGGGGTAGAATATGGAAGCAGCCTTCTGAATTTGAATAAGGTAACTGAAAAAAGGAAAATGACAGACAAATATAATGAGAAGATCTCTCCATCCATGTGTAAATAGTCATTATCCATGTGGGACTGTAGGCATTTCTCTCTGTTAAAGGGAGATAGAAAGAATTAGTTATATCCTGAATGGCATCAATCCACATCACATCAAACATGGCTGACCAGGAATATCTCCGACTCTTATCATGTATCATAAATGTGTTGAAAGGATTAGCAGGTTGATTATCAATCAGTTTGTCAGCGTGCATACTCGTTCCATGGCAACACACCCAGAGTAGAACTTGACCACAGAGCTTCTATCTCAGGGTGTTACCCACTGAGTCATGAGACCTCCATAAGGGATCTCTTATTCACCAGCACGTGAAAATCAACATAGATAAAGAGTATAATATAAAATGGAAAGGCTGCAAATAGTGAATTTCTGACATAAAACCAGAAAATGCTGGTACACACAGAGGTTAGTCAATGAACAATGATGAGTGCTTTTGCAATATTTGAAAGAACAATCTTGTGTTCATATAATGCATTAGGAGAGCTTTTTCCTAGGATGGACTCGAATAGCACGAGGGGGGTAAAGTATAATTTTGATGCTAGAGGGAGTTTTTTCACACAGAGGGTGGTGGGGGTATGGAATGCGCTGCCAAGTAAAGTGGTGGAGGCAGGTACTCTGAGTTATTTAAGAGATACTTAGATGGGCACATGAACAGAATGGGAATGGAGGGGTATAGAAAACTGATTTAAAATAGGGATCATGAGCCTTGGGAGTCCCTGGGAAGTGTGTAAATAGATGATGATATTGATGTACTTGTTTTTATCCTACAGGTGCTTTGGTCCACCTTGTTGTCTAACGAGGGACATACACGCGATGGGTCGTGAGAGGGCTGCTCTTGGATTTTTTCGAGAGTATCCTAGTGCTTCACATCGTTAGTGTACGCTTGACCTGGACCATTTGATGGATAACACGACAGCTGAGTGACTATCGCTGTGCTGTGCAGATACGTGGATTTGGGCCTGTTTCTGTGGGAGTTTGAGCATCCTCCCCGTGCTTGCGTGGGTTTTCTCCGGGTGCTCCGATTTCCTCCCGCATCCCAAAGATGTGCTCTTAGGCTAATTGGCAAAACAAATTCTCCCTAAATTGTCTCAAATTTGGTTTTTAATCCATAGATCTATAAGCATAGACAGGGATCACGGGTAGAGGTGGGAACATCGGGGTGGCGGCGCGGGCTCGTTGGGCCAAAGGGCTGTTTCCCGTGCTGTTTTGTCCTTTATTCTTTGTTCTTTGACAGCCTGTGAAATACTCCTGAAATGTAGATCTGAATATTCTGGACATTCTGTCAGTGAAATCTCCTAACCCTGCTGACAGCTAATCCTGCCACAGATTCTACCACAACAGGGATGCAAGCAATGGAAAACCTCATTGACAGTGGCAAGAATCATAGAATCATAGAACTCTACAGGGCAGAAAAAGGCCCTTCAGCCCATCAAGTCTTCTCTGAACACAATCCCATTCAGGGCTTACCCTCATATATTATTCCCATTAATCCCCTCTAATCTATGTATCCCTGGACACTAAGGGGCAATTTCCTAACATGGCCAATCAACCTAACCCGCACATCTTTGGTCTGTGGGAGGAAACCCATGCAGACACAAGGAGAATGTGCAAACTCCGCACAGACTGTAACCCGAGCCGGGAATTGAACCCAGAACCCTGGAGCTGTGAAGCAGCAATGGTAACAACTGTGCCACCATGCTATGCAGGACTGGAAGATCCAGCCAGAAGCCAATGGTGTACTGCCTCCACCATGATGAAACACAGCACGGGGAGGGAAATCACAGAATATCTCATCCACAGTCCCCATATAATGTAGGAAAGGCAAAAGCCAATTTGTGCACAGGAAGGTCCCACAAATAGTAATGTAATAATGACCAAATAATGTGAAATAATTAGACATCGTGTCACTGGGGTGAACTCACCTTCCCATTTAAACATTTTATTTATTAGTATCAAACACTGCTCAATTTCTCCCTTTGATGTTTGTTTTATGGTGCAACAGATGCATTCCCAAATAGGTTTACACAAAAAAGAAATAATTTATTCTTTTAAAATATTGCAAAGTTCTTGGCAGTCAATGAGTTAAGTTTTGAAATGTAATACCTGTCTTTCTGAAGGCCAACATGACAATCAATTTGCACAGAGCAAAATCCCATGAAAAGTACTTGGCGGATTTTCCACACATCCCTGTTGCGTGTTTTATAGTGGTGGAGGAGATCCACTATTGGCTGGTGGTGGGATCTTCTGCTGCTGCCACTGTCAAACGGGATTTACCATTGTATATAACCCCCCAACTCCCCAACGCCTCCCCCACCCAACCTCCCACCACAGCTGGGAAACCCATGGTGGTGGTTCACCGTCAGTGAGACTGGAAGATCCCACCAGCTGGAAAATTCTGACCAATGGGTTAGATGATTAGACTAATATGTTGTTGCTTATATTGATAGGTTAAAGGATAAATGTTGTTCAGATACAGGAAGAACTCTTTTGATCTTCTTCGTTGGGTACTATTGGATCTTGCATGTCCTTCTAAAAAGGGGGATAATATCTCATTCAAAATGGACGAAAAGGGAATGGTTTAGTTTGGAGGGTCATGGCTTTTTCCTAATTGGTCGGCGCAACATCAAAGGCTGAAGGGCCTGTTCTGCGCTGTAATGTTCTATGTTCTATGTTCTAAAATGCAATGTTTCTTTCAGTGCAAGTCTACACACTGAAATGTCAGCCTATATTAAGTGATTCCACGTATGACTAGGTCAAAAGTGAGAGTGCCATCATTGAGTTAATGAGATACAAGGAGTTATGGAGCATGACATGGAACATGGAACTTCAATTATCCTAATTAGTCCGCGATGATAATCGTGTAAATGACACAGAGGGGATGGTTTTCTGATGTGTGTTCAAGACAACTTTGTGAGTCAATAAGTCTCTAGCCCAATGAGAGAAGAGGCATCATTAGACTTGATTCTGGGTGGGTTAAGTGAATGAAATATCAATAGAGGAATATTTATCTAATACTGATGATTGCATCATATGGTGTAATATAGCTAAGGAAAAGGACAAAAGGCTTTCCAGAGGAAAACAAAATTCATTAGTTGGAGCTGGACTAATTTCAGCAGGTTGAGATTTAGCCTCGGTAAATTGGAATCAAAGATGACAAGGCAAAAATGATATTTAACCATGATCAACATTTAAAGAAGAGATGGTTCGAGTGCAGTCAAGATACAATTCCTCAAGAGGGAAAGGTAGGGTAACCAAAATCGGAGTTTCCTAGATGATGAAAGAGAAAGAGAGCAAGATGATAGGGCTCACGAGAAATTCACGAGAAGATGTCTCAGTCTGGCACCATCTTATGTATTCATGGAGGCAGATAACAAAAGTGGCTAATGAAGCAGAGACATTGTGAACGCAGCCCAATCCATCACACAAACCCGCCTTCTATCCATTGACTCTACACTTCCGGCTGAGCAGCCAGCATAATTAAAAACCCTACACACCTCGGGCATACTCTCTTCCACCTTCTTCTGTCGGGAAAAAGATACAAAGTTCTAAGGTCATGGACCAACTGACTCGAGAGCAGCTTCTTCCTGCTGCTGTTAGACTTTTGAATGGACCTACCTTGTAGTAAGTTGGTCTTTCTGTACGTCCTAGCTATGACTGTAACATTACACTGTGCACTCTCTTGATTTCTTCTCTGTGAATGGTATGCTTTGTCTGTATAATGTGCAGGAAGCAATATTTTTCTCTGTATAGTAATACCTATGACAATAATAAATCAAATCAAAATCTTTTGGTCCCACCAGTATCATCACAGGCAGGACGGAGAAACTGACACACAGGAGAAAGGTTAATTGACCTCAGGTGGGAATTTCCTGTGGATGTGACTGGGAAATCCCTCCCACAGATCCCACCTATAAATAGATACAACAAATACACAAGCAAGGATGTTATGTTCAACCTATAAAAAAGCATTGGTTCAGCCTCAGCTGAAGTATTGTACCAGAATTTAGGAAAAATTTAGAAAAGATTTATGAGAATGGTTCCAGGGGTGAGTTAGGGTGGAGAGGTTGAAGGAGCTGGGCCTGTTCTGTTTCAAAAAGAGAAGATTTCATTGAGATGTTCATGAGGGGTTTGGACAAAGTTGACAAGGGAGAAACTGTTCCCATTAGTGTGGGATGCTCAGCAACCAGCAGACACCAATTTAAGGTGATGGACAAAAGAACCAAAAGCAACATGAGAGATCATTTTTTTATGCAGGGACTACTTCTAAGTTTAAATTTATTTATTAGTATCACAAGTAGGCTTATATAAACACTGCAATGAAATTACTGTGAAAAATCCCCTGGTCGCCACACTCCGGCCCCTGTTGAGGTACAATGGAGGAGAATTTAGCATGGCCAACGCACCTAACCAGCATGTCATTTGGACTGTGGGACGAAACCCTCACAGACACAGGGAGAACATGTAGACTAACCATAGACAGTGGCCCAAGCCAGGAATTGAATCCGGGACCCTGGGGCTATGAAGCAACAGTGCTAACTATTGTGCCACCATGCTGCTTAGGATCTGGAATGAGCTGCCTAAGGTTGGAGTAAAGGCAGATTCAATTCTGGCTTTTAAAATGACAATTACCTGGAAAGAAAACATTTGCAGAGCGATGAGAAAAACATAGAGGGCTGGGATGAGCTGAGTTGCTCTTTCAGTGGGCCAGCAAAAACTGGATGGCTGAATAGCTCTTATTCTATAATGTAACCATTCAGTGAATCAATCTTATTAATGTCTTATAAAACAGGTCAGAAGCAATCAAGTAGCCAGATTTCTCTTTAGTCATTCGTGGGATGTGGGAGTCACTGGCTGACCAATGTTTATTGCCCATCCCCAGTTGCTCAAGGACAGTTGAGAGTCAACCACATTGCTGTGGGTCTGGAGTCACATGTAGGTCAGACCAGGTAAGTACAGCAGATTTCCTTCCCTAAAGGTGAACCAAATTGGATTTTCTAACAATCGACAATGGTTTCATGGTTATTAGTAGGTTCTTAATTGTAGATATTTTTTAATGAATTCAAATTCCACTATCTGCCATGACAGGATTCGAACGTGGGTCTTCAGAACATTAGCTGAGTTTCTGGATTAATAATCCAGCAATCGTTCCACTAGGCCATCACCTTCCATGATGTGAAATGACATGAATCAACCTAATTTCTAATACAATTGGTTCCACCATTAGCTACATTGGCTACATTAGGGACCAGTTAGAACTTAGCTATTGTACGCTTCTAAGATACTAAAATATGTTAAAAGCTGATGTTCATACATGTGAATTCCTTGTCATATTTGTATCCTGACATACGTTTGATGGAGTTTTACTTGACGACAACATACCTTTACAGAAGTACCTAATAATTCCTTTCCTCTTTTTTTATTGAAGATTATTTTTAAAGAAAATTAATTCCCAGACGTCTATACATAATTTGTTTCAATAAATAAATGATAACAACCTCAGTCCCAGTTTGTAGAATTGAGTTGTTCAGAATATTAAGCCTGTGGTTTGTTTGCAACCAGAAGGAAGCCTATATCTTCATTCAAAAAGATAGCATCTTGTCAAGGGAAGAAACCCTCATAGTCTGATTGGTTAAAGGGATGTCATGATCCATAAGAACTCCTGAGAGGAGCAGATGCAGGAAGCAGTCAATCACAAATTCAACCGATGATTCATGTTCCTTTCAAAATCTCATCCCTCAACTTCAGCATAATGTACCTGTATCTTAAATTGCTTTACTTAGTAGCCCTCAGAGAATCTAAAGGTTAAACAGGAAATGTTGAGACACTTGACATGTTTTTCAAGCTCGAAAGTGGCAGGGCAGTTAGTTTTTTTTTGGTAATTCAATGTCTCATTACACTGATATACATCTTTTGCATCCTTGATCCCAGCAGTTAAAGACAAGAGCAAAAAGATAGGTCTGCATCGAGCTGCACCATTACTGTCTTTAACCTCGTATCAGGCATCACTGACTGCATGCCGCTTCTATATCCAACCAATAATTCCATGTAGTAACTAAGTAGGGGAAGGCTGTTGTTCACTCAATATGCAAATGATGCACCACCTTTACCTGATTACGTCAATGTACATTTCCCATAATACAGTACCGATAGAGGTGACCATTGCAGGATGAAGGAGATGGCACCTCGATCATGAGACTCCGTTGAAAGCCAAATCAACCTTTTTAGTTTACTGTGCCAATAATAATTGTGGAACGGCATGGTGGCACAGTGGTTAGGCACTGCTGCTTCATAGTACCAGGAACCTCGGGTTCGATTCCTGGCTCGGGTCGCTGTCTGTGAGGAGTTTGCATGTTCTTTCTGTGTCTGCTGGGTTTCCTCTGGTTGCTCCGGTTTCCTCCCACAGTCTGAAAGATGTGCTGGTTAGGTGCATGGACCCGAACAGGGGACTAGGCAACTAGGGGAATTTCACAGTAACTTCATTGCAGTGTTAATGTAAGCCTTACTTGTGACTAATGAATAAAGTTTATTTATTTACTAAGTCCAGGCAGCCAAGTGCTGGTAACTGAAAGGGTGCTGACTCCAACAATGACACCTTAGCCATGGGGGCAGAGTGCCCATTGCTGAAGAGGGTGCCTCACCTATTGCCATGCAGAGCCATGCTCTGGCTAACTATCAGGAAGCTACCAATGGAGGATGGCAATCTCCCCATCCAGCCGGAGCAACCTCTTCCAATACTGGAAAATGCTGGTAGGGACAGGAAGTAGCCAATAATCGGCTAATTAATTGGTTAATTAGTCTTCCCATTAAATATGTATCTTGCCCAATTCTTTTGCAATAATCAACCACAGAATCAGCACTGGATAACAACCATTCATTCTACCGTGGTAAACAAAGAGGTGACAACATGTAAAAACGCATGTTTGAGATGTCACAAGGCTGGATTTTACTCTCTGCCACCAATGGATTTGAGGGTGGCAGGAGGTGGGGGAGCAGGGAGGATAGTGAAGGAGAGAGAGAGAATTTGAACAATTATAGCACTTGACCTGCTTGGTGCTAACTCATTCACTTCTGACCTGTATATAATTTTACAGGCAGAGGTGCCAAACCACCTCCTCCTCCCTCCTTCCCAACTTTGTGATTATCGAGAGAGATGGGGGTTAGAGGTGATGTGCAGTAGGGGTAGTTGTTTGTCAGGGAATATGGCACCCCAGAAATCCAGTCTGCTGAGTCACATTGGAGGACAGAGTGGCAGAGTGGCTTATCAATGTAGTACAGATACCCCATTCCCTGAAAAAGAGAATAAAATGTTTTTCTTTTCATAGTTTCAATTTTAACCACACAACATGGGAACAGGAACTGTCAGGTATGGGCACAAACAAAAATAGAGCTTTTTCAAGGAACAAATACTGCACAGCCTTGATCGGTATGTTCCTGGCAGGCAGGGAGGAAATGGCCAAGTGAGGGAATCATGGTTCACAGGAGGTTGAAAGTCTTGTTAAGAGGAAAAAGGGAGTGTATGTAAGGATGAAAAAACAAGATCCAGTTGGATCACTTGAGGGTTACAAGATAGCTGGGAATGAGTTAAAGAAAGGGTTTAGGAGAGCTTGGAGGGGGCATTGGAAGTCCTTCATGGATCAGATAAAAGAAAACCCCAAGGCTTTTTACTCTTATGTGAGAGGTTAGGGCCAGTTAAGGATAGTAGTGGGAACTTGTGCACAAAGTTAGAAGAGATAGGAGAGGCATTGAATGAATACTTTTCTTCAGTGTTCACTAAGCAGAGAGGGCCATGTTTTTGAGGATGAGTACGTGATACAGGCTGATAGGATGAAGGAGATAGATGTTCTGATGGAAGATGTATTAGCAATTTTGAAAAATCTGAGGGTGGATAAGACCCCTGAGCCAGATGGGATACATCCTAGGATACTTTGGGAGGCAAGGGATGAGATTGCGGAGATTTAGTTTTGATCTTTGGGTCCTTACTGTCCATGGGGATTGTGCCAGAGGATTGGAGAGTGGCAGATGTTGTTCATCTCTTCAAGAAAGAAAGTAGGAATGACCCTGGTAATTATAGGCTAATTAGACTTATTTTGGTGGTCAGTAAGCTAATGGAAAGGGTCCTGAGAGATAGGATTTATGACTATTTAGAAAGATGCAATTTAATCAGGCATAGTCAGCACAGTTTTGTGAGGAATAAGTCCCACCTCTGTGCACTTCTCCTCCAGCTCTCTACTTTGGCCCTCAGCTGAGGGCAGGCAGTGGCACAGTGGTTATCATGGTTACTTCACTGTGCCAGGGTCCTGGGTTCAATTCCTGGCTTAGGTCGAATTCTGTGCAGAGTCCACACGTTCTCCCCATGTCTGCCAAGTGTAGCATCTACAGGATTTTTCCATTGACTGCATTACAGTGTTAATGTAAGCCTACTTGTGACACTAATAAATAAACTTCAGTTGCTTTTTAAATTTGTTGTGATCTTAAGGCATGACAATATGACAACTAGCCCTTTGAGTGGACGATCTGATATTGACTCCTTTCACCTTTGGAACTGTAATTGCTGACACCTTCTTCACCATTTTAGTAGACCATCATTGTCCACTTCATCCAAGATGACCCCAACCTGCTGTCAGCATCCAGTATTGCCTGGATGGAGAAGTTTTCAACCTTGATCACTCAGACAAAAAGAAAATTGACCACAATGGATACAAAGTCGTAGACGTTTACAGCTTGGAAACAGACCCTTCGGCCCCACTTGACAATGCTGTCCTTTTTTTAACCACTAAGCTAGCCCCATTTGCCCGCCTTTGGTCCATATCCCTCTGTACCCATCGTACCTACGTAATTGTCTAAATGCTTTTTAAAAGACAAAATTGTACCCACCTCTACTACTGTCTCTGGAAGCTTATTCCAGACACTCACCACACTCTGTTTGAAACAATTGCCTCTCTGGACCTTTTTGTATCTCTCTCCTATTCCCCTAAACATATGCCCTCTAGTTTTAGACTCCCCTATCATTATAGAACATAGAACACTACAGCACAAACAGGCCCTTCGGCCCACAAGTTGTGCCGATCATATCTATACTTACCAGACCATTGAGCTATCTGTAACTCCCAATCCCATTACATCCCATGTACTCATCTTTAGGGAAAGATGTTGACTATCTATCTTATCTATGCCCCTCATTATTTTATAGACCTCTTTTAAATCACCTCTAAGCTTCCTATGCACCAGGGAAAAGAATCTCAGTCTATCCAGCCTCTCCTTATAACTCAAACTATCAAATCCTAGTAGCATCCTAATAAATCTTTTCTGCAAGTATCCATGATCATGGCGGATGAATGCTGTGTGATAGCTCACTCTGAATAGAATGCGCAAAAGGTGCTTGCCCTCTTCGAGGCCTCCTATAAGAGGCTAGGCCTATCTTTAAATATTGGCAAGGTGAAAGTCCTTCACCATCCTTCCCAGGCCAGCTGAGCATCTCCTGTGCTATACATGTAGACTGGTTAGCTCTGAACTGCAGTACTACTTATATCCCCACAGCCACATCTCCCAAGGGTCTCCCATCAATGAGGAAATCCAGCACTGAATCAACGTGCCAATGCTGCCTGCTTCAAGAGAACATGCAAACTCCAAACAGACAATAACCTGAGCCAGGAATCGAACCCAGGACCCTGGAGCTTTGAAACAGCAGTGTTAACCACTGTGCTACCGTGCCATCTTTGTTTAGGACTTTAAAAAAATAGCAGTGTGGACAAATTGGGCCAAAGGGCCTGTTTCCATGCTGTAAACCTCTATGACTCTATGACTCTATGCCCATTTCGGCACAATTCCGGATTCGCGAATGTAGTGGTAAAGGAGGAAATGCTGACAAAATTAAGTGGGCAGTTCATTAATTCAGTTTAACTGCATGCAAATGCATTTAAATTGCTACTGCGCTTGTTTCGGACACGAATCGGATCACAGCCATTCCTGGGTCTCCGTAAAGTGGGCCTCTGCACAGACATGAGGGTAGATCACATTAATGGCCTCACATCATCTTTACCACATTTTTGCACCCAAAAGGAGCATATAAACTATAGTGAGTGAGCATAACTATGGGATTAAACTGGGTCGATCTTGTGAAGAAAGTTAAGTTCTCGTGTCAGTGACCAGTGCTGCCATTTCATCCCTGGAATAATGAGAAATTACAATAATGATTTTTTACTTGGAGATTAGAAATATCGGGCAGGCGCAATGCAATGGTAAAATCGGGCCCTGAGGGTCGTAATTGATCAATATTATTCAATGTTGGGATCTATTGCTGCATCAATTATTCTATACAAATAAAAAATATTGTTGTTCCTTATTCTTCCGACCAAGATGTAACACCTCACATTTATTGAGATTGAGAGAGATTGAATAGGTTAGGACTTTATTCCCTGGAGCGTAGAAGAATGAGGCGAGATTTGATGGTGGTGTATAAGATTTTGATGCGTATAGATAGAGAGAATGCAAGCAGGCTTTTCCACTGAGGATAGGGAAGAAAAAAAAACCAGAGGGCATGGGCTAAGGGTGAAAAGAGAAAAGTTTAAAAGGAATATTAGAGAGGGGCTTCTTCACGCAGAGAGTGGTGAGAGTGTGGAATGAGCTGCTGGATTTGACATTCCAGGAGGCATTTTCTCATCCCGCCCACTGTGAGAAACATAGAAACACAGGAAATAGGTTCATTCGGCTGTTCAAGCCTGCACCACCATTCAAGCTGATCGCAGCTAATCATGCACTTTCAGTATCTCAATCCCACTTTCTCTCCATATCACTTGGTCCCTTTTAACCACAAGGGTCACATGCAGTTCCCTCTTGAACATATCTAACGAACTGGCCCCAACAATTTTCAGTGGTAGACAATTCCACAGGTTCACAACTCTCCAAGGGAAGAGCGGGAGAAACAGAAAACTTTGAGTGAACCATTTAAATATTCGTTGACCATAGGTGGGAATTTCTGGTCTTAGTGCACATGTAGCCGGAAAATCCTACCCGATATTTCTGATTTCCGAATAAAAAAATTATTTACATAACTTGTCATTGTTCCAGGAGTGAGATAGCAGCGTTGGTCACAAAAACATAATTTTCTTCACAAGATCGACGCAGTTTAATTCCACGGTTACGCTCTCTCACTTTTACACTCCTTTCCCTTACACAGCCATGTAATGTTCTTCTAAAAGGGTTGCTGACTTTGCTTCAATAGCAGTTTTTGGGACAGTGAATGCTACATTCTAACCACGCTCTGTACCGTAAAATAGATTCGAATCTCCTCGTTAATTCTTTTTGTCAGCACAGTTTAAAATACTCCTGTACTGCTAATCAGTTGCTTTGCCTTGCTTCTGTGTAATTATAATACTGTAAATAAATCTGACTACTAACTTTATCCTGAAGGATGGGGTTTGACAGGGTGATGTGTAGTCCATGCAGCCACCAGTGTGTAAAAAAAAAGTAATGAAAGGGTAATTGTTAATTCTGCTTTAGTCCTTTCAGGTCACATTTCAGATCATACACTCTGCTGATGAAAATTGCCTTTCTGTTGTGAGGGCAAATAAGGAGATAATCAGTGGTAGTCATTGCCTAGTGATGTTTGTGCTGTCAAACCATTCAAATTTAATGTGATTTCTATTTTTTTTATTCATCTTTTGAGAAGCATCACATATTCAAAAGTGAAAACATACTGGCCAAAATTTTATTGCTCCACCTGCCATAGAACATAGAACATAACAGCACACTACAGGCCCTTTGGCCCTTGATATTGCGCCACCAGTGGAATCAATCTAATGACCCTCTAACCTAAACTATTCCAATGTTATCCCATATGCCTATCCACTGACCATTTGAATGCCCTCAAAGTTGGCGAGTCCACAACTGCTGCAGGCATGGCGTTCCTCTGAGTAAAGAACCCACCTCTGACATCCGTCCTATAACTACCACCCCTTACTTTAAAGCTATGTCCGCTCGTGTTAGCCATCACCATCTGAGGAAAAAGGCTCTCAATGTCCACCCTATCTAACCCTCTGACTAAGTTGTATGCTTCAATTAGGTCACCTCTTAACCTTCTTCTCTCTAATGAAAATAACCTCAAGTCCCTCAGCCTTTCCTCATAAGACCTTCCCACCATACCAGGCAACATCCTGGTAAACCTCCTCTGCACCCTTTCCAATGCCTCTATATCTTTCTTATAATGCGGCGACCAGAACTGTACGCAATATTGTACGCAAGGTGCAGAATCGGAGCGGATGAGGGACAGAACATGGAAAGGCCCTCAGGCAGGATTTCTCAGTTTTGGGGCAAGCAAGACTGGAAAATTGTAGTTTTTTAATGTTTATTTACTAGTGTCATAATTAGGCTTACATTAACACTGCAATGAAATTACTGTGAAAAATTCCCCTAGTCACCACACTTCAGTGCCTGTTTGCGTACACTGAGGAAGATAGCCAATGCACCTAATCAACACATCTTTCAGACTGTGGGAGGAAACCAAAGCACCTGGAGGAATCCCATGCAGACAATGTGCAGGCTCCACACAGACAATGACCAAAGCCAGGAATTGAACCCAGGTCCCTGGCACTGTGAGGCAGCAGTGCTAACCACTGTGTCATGCTGCCACCCATGGTAATGGAACAAAGAAGAGCAAACAAGGCAAATCTTCCTAAGTGTCGTCATAAAACTCATGCCTGAGTATTTTTCGTGGGTTGGAAATCGGTTATGGTGTAAAATCTGGATATTGTCCAATTTACCAGCATCTCAAATCATCCGCTTTATATTGTGAATGTTTTACATGCAGTGTTAAAGTTAGTAGACAATTTCCAATCTAATTACAGGATAGGGCCTGAGTAAAGCTTTTTGCCAGATTTACATGTAATTAGATTCAGTTTAGAAAGCACACAGCCTTTAAGATGGGATAAGACTTATACAATTTTTCTAAATATAACATTCCACTCACTATATAATGTGATTTGCAAGGTTATTTTTCCATTACAAATACTCAAGACATTAAACTAATGTGCTACACATACATTGTTAAAATTTAAGAACATAAATCTTGTCATTACTATCATATCATGGAAAGAGCACCTTTGCAAAATGTACTTCAGAAAATTTATAGCAAATAATTTATAAGGACTTGTGAGATGGTCGAATCCAAAATGCTTGCTACATTAACATGTAAATGAAGGCAGGACCTGCAATATAAATGAGTCACACAAGACAGATAATTCCAGAAACTTCTGCAATATGTTTATCAAGAACACTTGAGGTAAATAAAGGACAGTAGCGTGAAAGTCAAATTCAGTTTGTCTTCGTTCACGGCCTTGGGTGAAGTTGTTAGGGAGATGTCTTCCACAGGATGAGAATAGGAAAGTAGCACACCAACTCCATCAAACAAAATGCTGAGATGACCTTCAATAGACTTGGCTAAGGTTCAGAAGACAACATTACATGGTGAAAGAGAGGAAGACTAATAGCACCTTGCAGTGTCTACTATATCAGGGCCAAATGGGACAACACATGAAGAAGCAAAGGTTCTTCTACCAAGTGCTCTCTGATTACTTCTGTTAGGGGCAACACGGTGGCACAATGGTTAGCACAGCTGCCTCACAGTGCAAAGGACCTACTTCATAGATAGCAGGACTAAAGATAGCAGGACTAGAGGGCACAGCCTCAAGACTGGGGGTGGGGGGCGGTTCAGATTGGAGTTGCAGAGGGGTTTCTTCACACAGAGGGTGGTGAATCTTTGGAATTCTCTGCCTGATGAGGTGGTGGAGGCTTCTTCACTGAATATGTTCAAGTCAAGAGTGGATAGTTTTTAACTGACAAGGGAATTAAGGGTTACGGGGAGAAAGCAGGAAAGTGGTACTGAACCACGACATATCAGCCATGATCTTATTGAATGGCGAGGCAGGCTCGAGGAGCTGTATGGCCTACTCCTGCTCCTATTTCTTATGTTCTTATGTTTTGTTCAATTCCAGCCTCGGGTCACTGTCTGTGTAGGGTTCGCACCTACTCGCCATGTCTGCATGGGTTTCCTCCAAGTACTTCCTTCCACAGTCCAAAAATGTGTAAGTTAAGTGGATTGGCCATGTTAAATTGTCCCTTAGTGTCAGAGGCATGGCAAGACAAATATTTGGGGTTACAAAGATAGGGCCTGGGTGGGATTGTTGTCAGTACAGGCTCGATAGGCCAAATGGCCACCTTCTGTACTCTAGGGATTCCATGATTTTATGAAAATTGGACAGGGTCTAAGATGAACTGCCCAATCACTATGGGCCCATTTTGTGCTCCTGTGAAGGTAATTTTCATCTCTGTTATGTCAAACAGAGATATGCTTGACAACTATAACTCACAATATTGTTACACTTCTAACATTGATACACATTCATGATTGAGACACACTCTCCTTGGCCTTCAGATTAAGCTTGTCCTCTTTAGCACTCAAGTGTGAGGTATAAAATAACTACTTGATAAAAACAACAAAGTTCTGGATAAACTCTTCGGGCCTGGTGGGTCAGCAGGTGCAGAGAGAAAAAACGTTTTAAGTCTAATATGGTTCTACTTCGGAACTGACCCCAGTTCTGAGGAAGACTCATATCAAATACAAAAGGTTTGCTGCAGTTTCGCACCCAAGTGCACGATAAATGCATATGCCGACACGGCCAAAATTCAGAAGACAAGAATCTCACCATTGAGAATTCATTTTCCAATTCTGCACCTCAACCCTCACCCCAACCCTCCTCCTACCTCACATTGGTGACAGAACATGATTCTCGCCAGGAAGGTCAGTGATCTCGGGTGTGATTTTCCCAGCTCCAGCAGCGCAGCGGCTAGAAGACTCAAGTGGAGGCCGTGTCGTGGGGCCTCTGCGCATCGCCAGCTACTGGATTTCCAGCCTCATCAGCTCCATGCCAGAAAGACTACAGAACTGAATAAATTATTATAATGAAGATTTTAATCTTATTAGCGGACCCGGGACTGAAGCCTCCAGGCCCGATAGCCTCTCCTTCCATCCCCTCCCCCTGTCAGGAGTGTTTCACTCCAGAAGGGTTTACAACAGCTCCCCATCAGCAGAGAGCTGGCAGCCTGACCCTGCTGGAGTGAAAGAGTTGAGGAGCCATGGATCAGGACCCAGAGGGTCGGGTAGTGCCAGCCAGGTCCCGTGGCACTGCCCAAGGAGCAAAATGGCAATGCCCAAGGGGGCACTTTGGCACTGCCTACTGGACATCAGGCAGTGCCAAGGGGTGGGAGCAGAGGAGACAAAGTCTATGGAGCAGGGCCTCTGAGGGCAGATCAATGGAGGTGGTGGGGTCCCATTGCTACCCTGCATTCGATGGTGATTGAAAGGGGGAACCAGGGGATTTGGGGGATGGCAGGGGTGGTCAGACTGCCGGGGTTGGGGACAGGGCTGCGAAGAGGGTGTTTGACAGTGACCGAAGGGGGGGAGAAAGGGTGGTCAGACAACCGGGGATGGGGTGGAGGGGCAGGGCTGTGGGGACACTGATTGGTGTGACTGTAGGGGGGAGGCCAGTAATCAGGAGTGGGGAAGATTCAGAAGATTGTGATGTGAAGTCGTGGGGCTGGCCAGCAATCGGGAGGCAGGCAGTGTGGAGCTACTACTGACAAAACTAATAGGATCTATTCCAGTTTTTACACAAATTCGACACTTAGAATTTTGATAAATTTCAATATAGTTCCATTGTATAGCTCCCTGCCCACTCCCACCACACAGACACTTGGTAATCCCCCTCACCCAACTTTTACTTTTCAAAAATGGGAACCAGATGAAGGAAACCCATTGGGGAAGCAGGGGTAAATATTACCTCTGGTCGAGAGGGACACTTCCGGATGGTACTCCGGCACTGCCCTGGCAATGTCCCCGACACCTTAGCACTGCTCCACAGAGCCCTCTCACCGTCCCCAGCATCCTGGCGTCATGGCACTGCCCCTGGCACCATAGCACCTTGGCACTGCCCCACCACCCAGGCGCTGACCTGGCACCCCAGGATAGGGCCATGGTATCAGGCACAATGCCAGAGTGCCCAGTACAATGTCATGTTGGCAGGATAGCACCACAGTGTCGGAGTGCAATACCAGATGGGGCCTCGAGGGTGCTCCGTTGGGAGGCTTCCACTACTTGGTTGGGTAGTGTCCTCTTGTACATGTGGTGAAGGGGAGGGGTTCCCCAGATTCATAATGGGGTACCCCTATATCCATTAGGGGATCTCCAAGTGCATGCGGGATGTTCCTGTGTTGCCTTTGGGAAATCGGAACACTATATTTAAAGGGCGCCTTGGTCTCGGGATTCCCGAATGCCAGCTTTTGCCAGCCCTGCCCCACCAGTGTGACAGTGTGGACAACACTTCCCAATCTTTTACTGCGCAGAGTGGATTATCTGGAGAGAAAACCTGTTTGACCAGCTGATGAGCTGCACACCAGTTTCCCACTTCAGCCGGAATTCCATGCAGAGAATGGAAAACTCATCCAATTATTCTGTTTCTCTCTCTCTCCACAGATGCTGCTGGACCTGCTGAGTTTATTCTGCTCTTTTTGTTTTTTTCTCAGATTTCCAGCATCTGTAATACTTTCTTTCATTCAAGTAACTGGTTGATATAGGAACACAGAAGCAGGAATAGGCCATTTGGCCCTTCAAGCCTGCTCCGCCGTTTGTTATAATCATGGGCTGATCTTCGAATTCAATAACCTGATCCTGCCATTCCCCCTATATCCCTTGATCCCAAGAGCTATATGTAATTTCTTCCTGAAATTAGACAACATTTCAGCCTTAGTTATCTTCTGTGGTAGTGAATTCCATAGCTTCTCTGGGTGAAGAAATTTCTCCTAAAAGGTTTACCCTTATCCGCAAACAATAACCCCTATTTCGGGATCTCCCCCACCATTGAGAATGTTCTTTCTGAATCTACCCTAGATAGAAGCCTGGATAGAATGGGGCATGGAGAGAATGTTTCCATTAGTAAGAAAAACTAGAACCAGAGGGCACAACCTCAGGCTAAAGGGAGACCCTTTAAAACAGAGATGAGGAGGAATTTCTTCAGCCAGAGAGCGGTGAATCTGTGGAACTCTGCCACAGAAGGCTGTGGAGGCCAGGCCATTAAGACAGAGATAGATAGGTTCTTGATTAATAAGGGGATCAGGGGTTATGGGGAAAAGGCAGGAGAATGGGGATGAGAAAAATATCAACCATGATTGAATAGCAGAGCAGACTCAGTGAGCTGAGTGGCCTAATTCTGCTCCTATGTCTTATGGTCTTCTGGTCTTACCTTGTCTAACCTTGTTAGAATTTTATAAATTTCTATAAGATCCCCCTCACTTTTCTAAACTTAATCTTAACAACTTAATCTCTCCTCATATGACAGACTCGCCATCCTAGGAATCAGCCTAGTAAACCTTCATTGCACTCCCTCTATAGCAAGGACATCCTTCTTCAGATAAGGACCAAAACTGCGCACAATACTCTAGGCGTGGCCTTACCAATGCCCTATACATAGAACATAGAACATTACAGGGCAGAACAGGCCCTTCGGCCCTCAATGTTGCGCCGACCAATTAAGAAATTGCACCATATACATTGCACCAAACATGTGAACAGCCATCAAAACTAACATGCAATACGACATACACACATAAAATAGTCATGGTCCAGCAACCAATAGTCATCTGAATGCTCTACCATGTCATCATCTAGGTATCTTGACATTGTAGCAAGGCAGCAGATAGATGAGGCTACCAACTTTTACAGGGATATCAGTTTTCCCGTGATCCAGGGTACAGTTAATGAGGCACAAGTCTCTTTCCTGCCCAAGACCCACTCAATGTCCTCAACATTTTCCACTACCCGGATGGAATTGTGTGTGATAGCATGCAGAGTGTATCCTGAACACTGAGCCAAGGTAAACTTGTCACTGTTACAATGCATTATGAGAAGACCCTGCTGGCATTATAATCCAACTTCGCCATCCTCTGTATCTTACTCAGCATTGTACAGGAAATAGTTGCACCTCTCATGTACCCTATCATCATATTCCTCCCCTTCTTCCTCTGATGGAGTTGCATCAAAAGAAGGTATAGAGTGGGCAAGCATTTACCCTCTTGAGATTTAGTAAACTAAGAATGAAAGGTACGGGTGAGATCAGGATGACGTGATGTTGGTGGATTTACTTACAATCCTAATGCTACCTGTGTATCCCCTGTTATCAAGCAATCCCCACCCCCTACCATTTCACCACCAATACCTACCTCCCCGACCCCATGCCCCCACACACTCAACCTCACCATCTCACAGGACAGGTACTGAATCAGATTCTAAATACAAGTTGCCGTTTTATTATTAAATTCACACCTAAACCCACTGTTAGATCTCTTTTGACAATTGTTCAGTGGGACACGTGCCATGTTTGTCCCACCCAGGTTTGTACATTGGTCCACTCAACACCAGTGGCAAATCAGGGTCAAAGAAATTGTTTAAAGACAATATTTTCTGTGGCAAAAAAGGAGGAGTGTCAACCTTCAGTCCAACTCTGCGGGACTGCGGCGCTGGGCTTTGGAGACGGCTGGGTGGATTGGTTCATACCCAGTCTGAACTGGAAAGCTGGGCAAGACAGACATGGAAGAAAGTTACTGCAGTCAAATGGGCACAGTTAGCAATGTGATACTGATTGCCACTCCAAGGTAGTCACTTGCCAGGGGCAACTCCCTCTTGAAAGTTTCATTGTGGTGCAATGGGGAGGGGGGGAATAGTCCCCAAGCTTCTGGGGTGGTCCCTGTGGGAGTGGGGCTTGCTTGTGGGGGCGAGGAGGGGGTGGATGGGTTTGCCTGTGCACATGTCGGGAGATGTCTGTGTCTTTGAGCAAGAGACTTTGTTTTATATTTACTGGAGATTAGGGCACCTCTTTCACAAGACACAAAATTTACCAAATAAGTTTTTCAAACTTCGGATGGAAAAATTGATCAGGTGATATTTTAGTCAGGAATATTCACGTGTCTGCAGAAGAACAATGTGTTGGAGATTGACAATTAGATTTTCTTCCCCCCCCCCCAACTCACCGCTGCACCCATATCCAGCTCCAAAACTGATTCATAGAACATAGAACATAGAACATAGAACATTACAGCACAGAACAGGCCCTTCGGCCTTCGATGTTGTGCCGACCAAAATAAAAAGCAATGCCCCTCCAAACTAAACCATTCCCTTCTCTTCCATATACTTATCAATTAACCTCTTAAACGCCACCAAACCTGGCGCATCTACAACAGCTGCAGGCAGGGCATTCCACTCCCTAATCACTCTTTGAGTAAAGAACCTACCTCTGATATCCGTCCTATAACTCATACTCCTCGATTCCTCCTCGTTCACCATCCCACACAGGATTTGTGTAAGATAAAGGTATATTGATGAAGGCCGTGTAACATGACTAGCTATAGGCATCCAGTGAACCTTAAACATAGCTCATTCTTACTCTAAAATGCTTCTTTTCAACGCAGAAACATGCTTCCCTTCAGAGCGACTTTACCTTAATTTCTGTAGCACCCTAGATCTGTTTTAAATTTTTTATTAGTGTCACAAGTAGGCTTACCGCAATGATGTTACTGTGAAAATCCCCTCGTCGCCACACTCTGGTATCTGTTTGGGTACACAAAGAACAAATAACAAAACAGCACGGGAAACAGGCCTTCGGCCCAATGAGCCCACGCCGCCACCCCGATGTTCCCACCTCTACCCGTGATCCCTGTCCATGTTTATAGATCTATGGATTAAAAACCATTGAGGGAGAATTTAGAATGGCCAATGCACCTAACCAGCACGTCTTTCAGACTGTGTAACATGACTAGTGGCACAATGGCACAATGGTCAACACTGCTGCCTCACAACTCTAGGGACCCGGGTTCAATTCCCAGCTTGGGTCACTATCTGTGTGGAATTTGCACAGATAGTGACCCAAGCTGGGAATTGAACCTGGGTCTGTGTGAGTTTCCTCTGGGTGGCTCCAGTTTCCTCCCACAGTCCAAAGATTTGCAGGTTAGGTGGATTGGCCAAGCTAAATTGTGCCTTCGTATTGGAGGGACTGGCTAGAATAAACGCAACGGGTGATGGGGATAGAGCCTGGGTGGGATTGTGGTCAGTGCAAACTTGATGGGCTGAATGGTCCCCTTCTGCACTATAGGGATTCTATGGGAGGAAACCAGAGCACCCAGAAGAAATTCACGGGGAGAACATGAAGACTCCACACAGACAATGAACCAAGTTGGGAATCAAACCTGGGCCCCTGGCGCTGTGAGGCAGCAATGCTAACCACCGTGCTGCTCATATTTAAGCACTCTTCAAGGGTTGTTTATAATATTCATGATGTTGAAAGTTTCTTTTGCAAGCATTCTGCGACAATTTGAGCCAGCTTCGAAAATCACACAGGTCACTGAGCACTCAAAGGGTTAAAGTACCTAATGCAAAAAAAAACTGAAATGTGGTTACTATTTACAAATCCAAATTTATTAGCGACAATACAAGTGCTGGCACTGTATCTGTGCTGCTATTAGAGATAAAGGTATTAAAATATGAGTTGCCCAATTTTATATTGTGCAATGTATTTCATTGAGATGGCCAATAAAAAGAGACAGAGCCCATCATAGCATCACAGACCCAAAGTCTCCGTGTCACATAAACAATCCAGCGATGAATATCTGCTGCCTGTATCTTCCACTCTCTCCTCATGCCCCAGCGTGAAATTGACATTTGAAACTAATTGTACGGTGAAATCTACCAAATTCTAGAACTGTGTTTTAGATTTCAAGCAGGCTTTAAGCCTGACGTCTTTTCTGTATTAGCTTTCTTGCCTCAGCTGTAGCTGTAAGCGAGCGGAGGGGAGGAAAAGAGAAAAAAAAGGAAAGGATTATTATGCCCTAGCAAATAGGATAGAGCGAATCCAACTAATCTGCATTGCTTATCTTGGGCAGACAGTGGTTTGTCAGGACCTGTCTCGCTGCCCTCCCTGCTTGTCCCCTTGACTTCATTGCTGCGCTGCTTGTGGCTATCGCTTGCTCCTATAAACAGCCAATTACTGGCCCAAACAGATGTCAGAGGCTATGATCAAATAATTTAGCTGAAGTGAAGAAGCCTTAATACAGGTCAATTTCACTCGGTTAGACATGGTGTCTGACTCAGGTTAGGGAGGGGAAGGGGTCTGAGGGGGAGGTGGGTGGCCGTCTGTAACAATAATAAGCATTACAGTTCAACAGCGACACATTTTTTCATGATTAACTGCATGTTTAACTTACTAATCCTTAATGGGTAAAGCTGGAAAATCCTTTTTCCAATACAGTGTGCATTTCAGGTCAGTTTCATATATTTTACAACCAAATAGTGTATAAACCACCCCCCCCCCCCACCCGCCCCGCCACCCCATACAAACGGAGAATGACAGGCTGTGAATGAACTTTAGCGTCTTTGTCTCTATGACCATGAACTTCCAAGAGTGAATTTTTTTAAAAAAATCCTCTTGGTCTTTACAAATATATTTGAATTTATTGCAATGTAACAATGATTTCCTGGCTAACAGAATTTGTAAATTGAGCTGCAAAGGGAGCAATCATTGTTTCGTTTGATTTTATAAAATTAAGTTGAAATAAACAGATGGGGCCACTATCTTGTGTGGTGCAGAGGTCCACTGTTGCTTGAAGTCATTTACTTCAAGTCATTCACTTCAAGGTTTTAAGACCTTCGGTCCACAAGCATCACAGATGCCACTCTTCAGCCAGTTCAGTTCGGCCCCATTAGATCTCGGAAAACGGCTGAAGGCACTGGGTACTGCAAAGGGTGGGGGCTCTGACAATAATCCAACAGTATCCTCAAGACTTGTGTTTTCAAACTTTCGGTGTCCCTATCCAAGCTGCTCCTCTACAGTTATAACACTGGCATCTACCCGGCAGTTATGCCCTGTACACATGAAACAGGATCAATCTAACCTGGGTAATTACATTGAAACGCAGAAGGTAGAAGCAGGAGGCGGCCATTTGACCCTTCGAGCCTGCTCCACCATTCATTAGGACATAGCTGATCATCTACTCAATAGCCTAATCCTGCTTTCTCCTATTGATCCCATTCGCCCCAGTGCTGTGTAGAGTCGTAGAGTCAGAGAGCTTTACAGCATGGAAACAGGCCCTTCGGTCCAACTTGTCCATGCTGCACTTTCTTTTAAAAATCTGTAAACTAATTCCAATTACCCATATTTGGCCATATCGCTCTATACCCATCATATCCATGTAACATCTAAATATTTTTTAAAAGCTAAAATTGTACCCACCTCTACTACTACCCCTGGCAGCTTGTTCTAGACACTCAACACCCTCTGAAAAAATTGCCCCTCTGGACACTTTTGTATCTCTCCCTTCTCACCTTAAACCTATGCTGTCTAGTTTTAGACTCCTCTACCTTTTGGGAAAAGATATTGACTATCTATCTTGCCTATGTCCCTCATTATTATATAGAACTCTATAAGGTCGCTCCTCAGCCTCCTATGCTCCAGAGAAAAAAGTCCCTGTCTATTCAGCCTCTCCTTATAACTCAATCCATCAAGTCCCAGTAGCATTCTAATAAATCTTTTCTGCACTCTTTCTAATTTAATAATATCCTTTCTATAATAGGGTTACCAGAATTGCACACAGTATTCCAAGTGTAGCCTTACCAATGCCTTGTACAACTTCAACAAGATGTCCCAACTCCTGTATTCAATGTTCTGACTGATGAAACCATGATGCCAAATGACTGCTTTACCACTCTGTCCACCTGTGGCTCTACGTTCAAGGAACTATGAACATGTACCCCTCGATCTCTTTGTTCTGTAACTCTCCCCAATGCCCTACCATTAACTAAGTAAGTCTTGCCTTGGTTCAATCTACCAAGATGCATCACCTCACATTTGTCTAAATTAAACTCTATCTGTCATTCGTCAGCCCACTGGCCCAATTGATCAAAATCAATTACTCATTAATTAAATGATGGAACGCGACGTTGACATCACTTACGGTCTGCCCAAGACCGCAAGGAACTACAAAAGGTCATGAATGTAGCCCAATCCCAAACCAGCCTCCCATCCATTGACTCCCTGCTATCTTGGCAAAGCAGCCAGTATGATTAAGGATTCCACACACCCCAGATATTCTCTTTTCCACCTTCTTTTGTCGGGAAAAAGATACAAAAGTTTGAAGTCACGTATCAACCAACTCAAGATCAGCTTCTTCTCTGCTGCTATCAGACTTTGAATGAACTTACCTTCTATTAAGTTGATTTTTCTCTACATCCTAGATTTCACTCTAACATTACATTCTGCATTCTCTCGCTTCCTTCTGTATGAATGGTATGTCTATTTAGCACACAAGAAATAATACTTTTCACTGTATGTTAATACATGTAACAATAATAAACCAAATCAAATCTAATCAATGCTATCAAGCAGTACCTGTTCAACAAGAATTCACAGATCGCTCACTTTGGGTTTCGCCAGGGTTACTCAACTCCTGAGCTCATTACTGCTTTGGTTCAAACAGCCTGGACAAAGGTTCTGAACAGGTGAGATGACAATGACTGCCCTTAACATCATGACAGCATTTGACCTAGTGTGGCATCATGGTGAAACTGAAGTCAATGGGAATCAAGGGGAAATCTCTCTGCTGGTTTAAGTCATACCTGGCACAAAAGAAGATGGTTGTGGTAGTTGGATGTCAATCACCCCAGTTCCAGGACATTCATTGTAGGAGTTTCTCAAGGGAGTGTCCTTTACCTAACCATCATCAGTTGCTTCATCAATGCCCTTCCTTCTATCATTAGGTCAGGAGTAGGATGTTTGTTAATGATTGTGTCATGTTTAGCACCGTTAGTGAGTCCACAGATACTGGAGCAGTTCTTGGCCATATGCAGCAAGATCTGGACAATATCAGGCTTGTGTTGATAAGTTGCGAGCAAAGTTCACACCACGCAAGTCTCAGGCAATGACTATCTCCCACAAGGGAGAACCTAGCCATTGCCCCTTGACATTCAACGGTATTGCCATTACTGAATCCCCCCCACTATCAACATCCAGAAACTTAACCGAATCTGCAACATTTTCTGCTGAATTTTGCCGCCACTGTGATGCTGCATGGGAGTGCCAGGAATGTATGAGGGAGCACCAGTTAGGGATGATTTTTTAGCTTTATCAACATTTTGCCACTGGAGTAGCAGTCCCAGCAGCTTGAAGAACTGCAATAGATGCAAGGGGAGGCAAGAATGACTCATCGAATTGAAGGCTCCGAGATCCATTACTAGAGCCAAAATCATAGGGTTTCCCATTTACCCCAGTGGTCCTACCAGCCTAAACATTGCTTATTTCCTCACTGCTCTGTGTTTCAGCAAGGGCTTCCTATGTTAGGTTATGGCAATAGCTGGCCTGCCTCAGTGCTGTCTACCCCAGCTTCAAGTTTCTGGCCCTCTGATTGAGTGAGTAGCATCAAGAGCCCACCCACTGCAATCCTAAGCAGCAAGCAGAGAGGAGGATAATTAGGAGGCCTGCTCCCAGAGGATTGCTGAGCCAGTCGAGCTGTCAGCAAGCGCTGGTCCATGACTCACATTTGGAAACCAGTCGGAAAATTCAGCCCATTGTGGCTACAAGAGCAGATCAGAGGCTAGGTATCCTGTAGCAAAAAGCTCTCAACTCCTAACTTCCTAAAACCTGTCAGGATCTTCAGTGCACAAGCCAGGAGTGTGATGCAATAGTTCCAACTTGTCTGGGTAAGTGTAACTTCAGAAATAATGAAAAAGCTCAATACCATCCAGGAGAAGACACCAAACTGGTTGTCCTCCTTCTCTTCGCCCCCCCCCCAACCCTCCACCATCACAACTTGAACATTCACTTCCTCTCTGCACAATAGTTAGCACAGCTGCCTCACAGCGCAAGGAACCCAGGTTCGATTCCCAGCTTGCGTCACTGTGAGGAGGCTGCATATTGTCTGCATGGGTTTCTTCCCGATGCTCCAGTTGTCTCCCACAATCTGAAAGACATGCCGCTTAAGTTCATTGGCCATGCTAAATTCTTCCTCAGTGTACCTGAACAGCCGCTGGAGTGTGGCGACAAAGGGATTTTCACAGTAACTTCATTGCAGTGTTAATTAAAGCCTTGCAACACTAATAAATAAACTCTAAAAAAACTTTAACTCTGTTCCTGGCAAGCTATGGCTTCCGATGACTTCTATTTACAAGGCTTTTCTGAGATCTCCTTCCAAAGTTGGAATCATGACTGCCTAGAAGCACAAGGGTAAGGTGCAAGTTCCCCTTCAAGTCATGAGTTGGAAACATCTTGCAGTTGCCTCATCAGTTCTGGATCAAAATCATCCACAGCACTGTGAGTGTACCTATACCACAGGGACCACAGCAGTTCAAGGAACTAACTACCCTTACCATTACTGGGATAATTAGTGATGGGCAATAAAGTGACATCCAAATCCTAAAAACAAATTAAAAAAGCAACAAATTGGGAGTACATTTTATGAAGATGAATTAAACCACAGCTTCAGTAATACAGTAGCTGACAGTGAAAGTGATACGCCAATTTGTTTGGGATAAATGAGCAAAAAAGAGAAAATGCAGTCATTTTCTGTTTCATTGAATGAACATGCAGTGTATCGATGAAGTCTCAGAAAATAATTAATATTTACGTTAGCTCTTGCATTAAACACTTTATTCAAAGCAAATAAAGGCCTAAAGCCTTTTTGCAACTTACTACAATAATGAGAGGGGTGACTGATTTTATGAGATTACACACACACACACACACACACACACACACACACACACACACACACACACACACACACACACACACACACACACACACACACAAGAAAAAAATTCAGCAGCGATAGATAGCTAAACAAGCAGCAAAAGTCTGTTCTCCCCCTGGGCTGCTTCTCCATAATTAAAATCAATAGGATCTTCCCTTGAAGTAACTCTTTAACCTCATGAGGCTGCAACTTTGGAGTGGGCAATTTTTTAACAAATAGATTTCCTGGAACATCAGGAATGTCTAAACGGGGCTTCATCTGGTCAGTGATAGTAAACCCCATTCTGCAAATCTCCATCTTTGAGTGTCTTGTCACACGGGAAACATTTCAATTTTTGATCCGATTTCAGAGAACTTAATTTTAATTTTATTGCCAAGTTGTTACATTATTGAGACATATCATTCAGTGGAGACGAGCATTTAAGCTGCACTTCTCACAGGCTTTCCAATGTAATTTTCCGAAGATTGGCTGCCCGTTCGAGGGGAAACCTGATTCTTCTCAAGCTGTAGAGAAAAACAGGGCCCTTGCAATAAAATGTCAGGATTGTTCACCAGACTCTGAATGGAAGCTTAACTACTAGTGTCTGCTTTTAGCACCTTGGTGTGAATTACTCGACTGGTGAAACTAAGCAGCAATTAGACACCTCGGCATCGAACGGAAATGAGAAATTTACTGTTTGGCCTTCAGACCAGCAGACCCCTACAGGGAGCTGTACACATCTGCCATCATCAAACCCGAGGGCTGATTGGCTTTCAATAACAGTCACAAGCAGCACTGGAGCTTGCTTGTAACAGAGCTTATAATTGGACAAAGGAAACATCTGATCCAGCCCTTTAGGCTGGTTTTAGATTAATTCACTTATTATGATGTTCTTCAAAAAGTCCAACTGCTATAGAAATACTAACGCAAGATTTGATTTTCCCACCTCCTGTCCAAAAAAAAAAGATACATGTGTGAATATCTTGTTTCATTCAGTCTTTATGAGTTGAGTGCATTTAATAACAGTTCCATAATTAAAATACAAGCTGGTCCCTAGTTTTCCTGGGAGGAGGAACACTACAGTGGATAAAAGCAAATTACTGCAGATGCTGGAATCTGAAACCAAAAGAGAAAACGCTGGAAAATCTCAACAGGGCAGGCAGCATCTATTAGGAGAGAAAAGAGCTAATGTTTCGAGTCCAGATGACTCTTTGTCAAAGATCAAAGGCCATCTGGACTCAAAATGTCAGTTCTTTTCTCTCCTTACAGATGCTGCCAGCTCTGCTGAGATTTTCCAACATTTTCTCTTTTGGAACACGCCGGTTCTCTCTTCCCGAAACAAGTTTATTTAGTATCTGAAAGTGGGAAGAGAGTAGGCAATGGTCAAATATTATCACTAGCCTATTTATCCAGAAGCTCAACGAATATTCTGGAGACCAGGGTTCGAATCCCGCCGTGGCAATTGGTGGAATTTGAATTGAATAAAATGATCTAGAATTAAGAATATACTGATGACCATGAAACGAACGTCGATTGCAGGAAAAGCCATCTGGTTCAGTAATGCCCATTTAGGAAGGAAATCTGCCACCCTTACCCAGCCTAGCCCACATGTGACTCCAGATCCACAGCGATGTGATTGATTCTCAACTGCCCTCAAGGGTAATCAGGGATGTGTAATAAATGCTGGCCAGTCAACAAAGCATATGTCCCGTAAATGAATAAAAAATGTATTAAGTTGAAGTAATTACAGCATTTGTTTTTACATTTTTCTCTCCTGTCTCATTTGAGGGTACAAATATCCCACAAAAACATAGGCATACACCTGTACTTAAGCCATCTCTCAATACATTATTCTTTCTTTGATTTTTATCTTTGTCCTTTATTGCAAGAGGATTGGAATATTGGAACTTTGCTACAACTGCATAGGACTTTGGTGACACCACATCTTGAGTGCTGTGGGCAGTTTTATCTCTATATTTAAGGAACGATATGTTTGAGTTGGAGATGCAGTATGGTGAAGGTTCAGTGGGTTGATCCTTGGAAGGATGGGATTGTATTATGATGTGAGATTGAGTAAATTGGGCTTATGTTCTCCTGAGTTTTGAAGAATGAGAAATGGTCGCGTTGGATTCTAAAGAAGCTGGATGCAGTAGAGGCTGAGGGATTGTTTCTGCTGCTCAGGTCCCAATTTCAGGATATGGGGCCAATCATTTAAGACTGAGATAAGTAGAAATTGCTTCACTCAAAGAATTGTGAATCTTTGGAATTTCCACCTCAGAGGTTTTTGTTTTATTCATTCATAGAACATGAGCACTGCTGGATGGCCACTATTTATTAGCCATCCCGTATTGCATGAGAGCTATTGAGTATCAGCCACACTGCAGTGGCTCTGGTGTCACATATAGGCCAGACCAGGTAAGGATTACAGATTTCCTTCTCTAAAGGACATTAGTGAATTAGATGGGTTCTTATGATAATTGACAATGATTTCATGGCCATCAGTAGATACTTAATTCCAGATCATTTCTATTGAATTCAAATTCCTTCAACTACCATGGTGGGATTTAAACGCAGGTTCCCAGAGCGTAGGCTGAGTTTTTGGATTAATAGACTTGCAATAACACCATAGGCCATAGCCTCCCGTTCAGAATGTAGATGGTGATGGATTCTACATTTAAGGCTGGGATAGACAGGTTTTTGACCTCTCAGGGAACCATGGGAAGAGGACAGGAAAATGGAGTTGAAACCCAAGGCCAGCCCGTGGTTAGATTGGATGATGGAGCAACCTCAGTATTGACTCCAGAAGGTTGTAAAGTATTCATCACAAGATGAGGTGCTATTTTGCTGTTCCTCCAGCTTGCGTCGAGATTCATTGGAACACTATATCAGATGAGGACTCAAATATTAGCACAAGAGAAAGATGGTGGATTGAAATGGCAAGGGGCAGGGAGGTCAGGGTCATGTTGTGGACTGAGTGACGATGTTCCAGAAAGCGATCACTCAATCTAAGTTTGATCTCCCCATTGTAGACAAGGCCACACTGGGAGCAGCGAATGCAGAAAACTAAATTGGAAGAAGAACGAGTCAATTGCTGCTTTAACTGGAAGGAGCATTTGAGGCCTTGGACAGTGAGGAGGGAGGTTGTAAAGAGGCAGATGCAACACTTCCTGCAATTATGTGGGAAGGTGCTGTGCAAAGAGGATGAGGAGTCGGGGGGTGGTGGAGGAGTGGACCAGATTGCCTAGGAGGTTGCAGTCCCTGAGAAATGTTGACAAGGGAGGTGAAGAGAAGAATTGGAGGAAATGGCAGCAGATGATGTTTTGAATGCGGAGGCTGGTGAGGTGGAAAAAGAGGACAAGAGGACCTGTCATGGTTCCGGGAGGAAGGGATTAGGAAAGAGGTGTAGGAAGTAGGTTAATCATCATTCACAATAGTCAGGATAAACCCTTGGCTGAGGAAAAAGACTTGTCAGATATGTGTTGTGGAAGGTAACAGCTGTGATGGAGATGGAGAAACTGGAAAAATGGAGCAGAGTCCTTCCATGAAGCAGGGTGGGAGAAACTGTAGTTGAGGTAGCCGTGAAAGTTGGTAAGCTTCTAAAAAATATTGATGGACAGCCTAGCACCAGAAATGGAATCACAAGCTTTTCGAATGCCACTCCTTCATCAGGAGAGTGGCCACTGAAGGAGTAGTGTTCCAAAAGTTTGTGATCCCAAATAAACCTGTTGGACTTTAACCTGGTGTTGTGAGAGTTCTTACTGTGCCCACCCCGGTCCAACACTGGCATCTCCACACCAGAAATGGGGACAGAGAAATAAAGAAAGGGAAGAGAAGTGTCAGATAGTGACCATGTGAAGTTGAGAGTAGGATGGAAAATTGAAGAATTTCCCCAGATTCAGATCAGAGCATCTGATACAGTTAATGATGGAAAAAGAGTTGTGGAGGGGGCCAGGGTAGAACTAGAATAAGGAATGTTCCACACACCTCACAAAGTGATAAGGCTGTCAAACTGGGAGATAGCCTAGTAAAAGTGTACAAAAATATAAAAAAAGTTTGATAGATTATAACTGAAGATGATACAATTTGCAGAGGAGTCAAAAGCATCACTGTGAGACAGTGACTAACAAATCCAATTAGACATTCAGAAGAAACAGCTAAGGATATTCCTCCAGGCGCTCCGGTTTCCTCCCACACTCCAAAGATGTGCAGATTAGGTGGACTGACCATGCTAAATTAGTGTCCCAGGATGTGTAAGTTAAATGGGTTAGCCATGGTAAATGTATGGATTACAGGGATCAGGTGAGTATGGGAATAGTTGGGCCTGGGAGAGATGCTCTTTCATGGAGTTGAAGCAGACTCGATGGGTCGAATGGCCTCCTTCTGAACTGTAGGGTTTCTATGGATTCTATGTTGAGGAGTGGGATCAATGTTCCCTCTAAACTTTAGCAGCATGGCCACACCTCAACTACAAAGACCCCATGCTGGCCACATTCAAATCAGCCTCTTAAAATTGGTACACATGTACAGCCATACAATAAATAAAGGGGGGACTGCACACTTTAATGTGTCACCCACACACTCCAAAAGAAATTCCAGGGAACATTGGATGAGATTAAGTAAATGCAGTGGGGGAAAGCTTATGTTATGCATTAACTCTGGCCAAGGCTCTGTTTCTATGCTGTATGTTCAATGAAATTCTATAGTGAATGCTCACAAATTTTATCACAAATTATATGGTAGAATTTTAAAGATGGTGAGCGATCGGCACACACCATCACGAGAGTTGGCACTGAATGTACTGCTATAGTCTCTCAATCTCCCGCTGCCATTTCACACTCACATGAGCATTGATTGGTAGTGGGTGGGACTTCCGACTGCCCTGGGACAGGAAGTCCTGCCTGTCAGAGCTTCAGCCAATCTGTCCAGTGCTACAGTAGCCAGAAGCGATACTACAGCACTCTGCCAGGGACTAAGTGGGAAGGAAGGAATGTTCTGAGGGTTGGGAGTGGGCAGTCATGGCATCAGGGAGCAGGCTGACGTAGGGGTGGAGTGGAACCTGGAACTCCAATGTCCAACTCAGGGGAAAGGAGGGAGCCCCAACTCTGAGGGGACCTTCATATTGGGGTACCCTATTATGAAGGTTCCCCTTCCCTCCCATTCATTTTGACACAAGAAGGGGAAAAGTGTGAAAGTCACTTTCCCACCCTCTTACACACTCTTATTTTCACCAGCCTAAAAGTTGAGGTTAGGTAGGAAAAGGCCCATAAATGTCCTTTAAGTGGCCACTTGGTCCTTAATAGATGAATGTGCAAGGTTCTCTCTCGCCTGAGTCCAAGCGTGAATTTGGGTTTGGGTGGATGGTTTTCTGGGGGTGAATCCTGTCTATTGAATTTTACCCATCCCCATCCACCCCCATTGCCTCAGAAACTGCCTCCAGGGTGGGGCGGGAGGGGGAGCATAAAATTCTGCCCTTAGGTCCTAAGAGGTTGGCCACCACCACTCATGAAAGTGAGGCTGGATTTTCAGTATGCGATTAATTTATATGGAAGAGGTTGTCTGGTTGATAAGAATCTAGAATCTAGAAATTTAAATAATTGCACCAAGAAGCTTTTTCAAAATACAAAATTATTGAAAAAAATATGGCCTATCTACTTTTTTCAGCTTCTAGGTTCCCTCAGTGCTGGAGGCTGACAGAATCCTTCTTATTCCTAACAGACCTGCAGAGTCATATTCTGATTAATTTTACTGACACCGACCTCCACCAGTATTAATAAAAATCTCATAAATGTCCCCATATTATCTTCACTGCTATCTTAAATATCTTAATAGATGTCTGCCAAGTGAGGTTTTATGGGTTGATGTTACAAGGATATAGTTTATATAAAGTAAGGATGTATTTACGATGCCTATAGTACAAAGTTTTAAAAACCATGGTTCCTTATAATGCTGAAAACTTGAATTGCTAATGCAAAGGGATTTAAAATTCAGTAATTTCAGATTTTTGCAATATCTGTTCAACATGGGGGGGGTTAATGGCCGTGGGCTATTACTAGATTATTAATCAAGGAGTTCTAGGACCTGAGTTCAAATCCTGCCAAATCTGGAATTAAGAATCTGCTGATGACCATGAACCATTGTCAGAAAAATCCATCTGGTCCACTAGCGTCCTTTAGGGAAAGAAAGCTGCCATCCTTACTTGGGCTGGCCTACACGTGACTCCGGAGCCACAGCAATATGGTTGACCCTCAACTGCCCTGGGGCAACTAGGGATGAGCAATAAATGCCAGCCAGCCAGCGATGCTTATGTCCCACAAATAAATAAATTGTAAGTTTTAGATAAACTGTAACCACGCTGCTCCTGTAACCATTGGTCACTTCACTTCAGCAGGATCCAACTCTCCCAGTGGCACTGCTTGAGACTTCAAAGCTGCAGTCGCATCAGGTTTAAGTTTATTTATTAGTGTCACAAGTAGGCTTATATGAACACTACAATGAAGTTACTGTGAATATCCCCTAGTCATCACACTCCAACATCTGTTCAGGTACACTGAGGAAAAATTTAGCATGGCCAAAACATCTAACCAGCACATCAGATTGTGAGAGGAAACCAAAACACCCAGAGGAAACCCAAGCACACACGGGGAGAATGTGCAGACTCCCCACAGACAGTGAACCAAGCCAGAAATCGAACCTGGACATTGTGAGGTAGCAGTGCTAACCACTGTGCCACTGTGCCATCCACAGGAGCCTGCCTGCCACCCTTAACTGAACTGCGAGCCAGTTCGATGGAGAATTTTTACATATTGTTGCTTCTGTTAACAGCAAACAAGACAATTGAAAATCAGCTGTAAGTACACTTCACAAAATTGAAGTCTGCACCATGAAACTGTCACAGCTTGTGGTTTATGTTACACCATGGCTTCCCCAAGCTCCAGTGTGCTCCGACTAATTTTTTTTTACACAAAATGAATTTTGGTGGAGACTGCAGATTGGAAACAAATATGCTTGTTCACAAGTGTATGGCCTTGTCAATTAGCATAAATACTCCCCAGCCAAGAGACAAGCATAATTGGCCAAAACCTCAATAGGCCTTCCAGCTCCGCTGTGATTTTAATTAGTGTTCCTCTTTTAAAATCTTATACCATGATGAACTGTAACATATTTATAACCTAATAATCACCTTGGTAAAGACGTATTGCGCGAGGCTGCAATAAATTAACATTCCAGGCAACAATTAAAATTAACAATATGTGCCATTAAAATGAATCTAAACAATGCAAATGCATGTAATTGTCTATTACATGAGAGAAGCAAAGGTCAATTAATTTCTTTTTCTCCCTTAGATATAATTATAGCCAGTAGATTAGACTTAATTTACAGATAAAAAGGTTAATATGGGATTGCTTTGATTCCCACCATGTTTATCAAGGTAATCATCGTTAATATTAAATATTGTAACAGTCACAATGCATATAAATAAAGCCAATGGATTTGGGATTGTCATAGAAAAATTGACAGCCTGGTAAAATGCAGTGCACAAACTTATAACCGTTTGCTCAATATCGGTCATAAGAATATTGCCAGAATCCTTACTCAAAGGTATGCCACGGACAGTGGTAGATGGGGGTATAATTTTATCTTTTAAAAGCATTTTGACATGGAGAATATGGGTATAGATGGATATGGGTCAACTGTAGGCAATTGGGACTAGCTTAGTGGGAAAAACTAGATAGCATTGACAATCTGGGCTGAACGTCCTGCTCCCATGCTGTAAACCTCTATGACTCTATAAAGGAGCATAGTTGCATGATGTTACAGAGGTGGAAGTGTGTTTTCTTGATAAGTGTGTAGATATGTGGTCGGATGCACATTAAGAGTCAAAGGTGACACCAAAATTGTGGATGGCCTGCTTGAGCATCAGACAATTGCCAGGAGAATGTTGAAATTGACGGCTAGGGAATAGAGGTTGTGGCATGAACTGAACTTCTCCACATTATAAAAGACTAAAAATAGACTGATGAAGGTGCAAAGTAAACTTACTGGAATGAGAGGACTGAGGTGTAAGTTGAGAGTGATCTTTAAAAATATTAAAAGGTTTGATAGGGCACACAAATAGAAAGTGTTTCCAGGTGAGACCAGAACCAGGGACCATTAATTTAAGGTCATCACTAATAAATAAAGTAGAAGTTAGTTACCTGTAAACTAATGCAGGAATAAGTATGAAATGTACTCCAGTGTGAAATCTTAAGGAAAAGATGACTCACAATTAGCTACTTTGCGCAGAACCTCAGAAAGTGACTATGTCAAATAATATAAGGAAAGACCAATTTTGATGGAATCAGGCAGGAACTTTCAAAAGTTAATTGGGGGTGTCTGTGAGAAGGCAAAGGGATGTCTGGTTACTGGAAGGCTTCCAAAAGTGTGTTAATCAGGGTTCAGAGTAAGCACATTCTTCTTAGAGTGAAGGACAAGGCTGATAGTAGTCGGGAACCCTGGATGACTCAGGATACTGAGGCCCTAGTCAAGAAGAAGGAGGCACATGATATGCATAGGCAGCTGGGATCATGAACCCCTTGAGGAGTGTAGGAGGTGTAACACTAGAGTTGAGAAAAATCAAGAGGGCAAAAAGGGGGCACAAGATTGTTTTAGCAGAGAAGGCAATGTAGAATCCAAAGGCCTTCTACAAATACATAAAAACCAAAAGAATAACTAGGAAAAGAGTAGTGCCTCTTAAGGATCAACAAGGTCATGTTACTTCAATGTGTTAAAACCCGCCAAGAGATGATATTCTTTTAATCTTTGAGTTTGGCATTTAAACTATGTATAGAATGTGAACAAAGATTTCATTTTAAAAGCAAACTACACGCATAGCAATTTTAACAATACAAAGGACAGGATTTTCCACACCATCCCACTCAGGATTCTTCCTTCTGGAACATATTTTCAGGGTGGTGGAAATGGTTCGCCATGAGCCTCGAGCAAAATTTTCCAATCCCACCAATGTCTATGGCATTTTAGATGACTTACCTTCCCCGCTACCAGGGAATCCACCCCAGGGGCGGTGTGGGGGAGGGAATTGCCTTCGACGGGATTGGAGGACCTCACTAATAGGTAGGGCTGGAAAATCCTAGCCACAGTTTGAGATCTTTCAGATTTACACCCTAACACTCAGGCAACTACCCTCTGTCCATAAACATGTACGTGCTTGTGTAGATCTTTGAAAGACAAAGATTTGAAAAGGCCAATTTGCCTTTAATCACTGGATCACAGGATGTCTGAAAGCGCTTTACAACCAATAAGATATTTCTAAAGTGTAACCACTGATCTAATGTCAAAAACATGGCAGGCAGTTTGCACATAGTAAGCTCCCACAAGGAAAACAATAATAACCAACGAATGTGCTTTCTCACATTGTTGGCTGGGAGAGAAATATTGGTTTTGATTTGATTTATTATTGTCACATGTATTGGATACGGTGAAAATTATTGTTTCTTGTGCCCTATACAGAAAAACATACCATTCATAGAGCACATAGGGGGAAAAGGAAAGGAGAGGGTGCAGAATGTAGAGTTACCATCATAACTAGAATATGGAGAAAGGTCACCTTAATATAAGGCAGGTAAGCTCAAAGGTCTGATGGCAGCAGGGAAGAAGCTGTTCTTGTTGGTGCATGACCTCAGACTTTTTTATCTTTTTCCTGGTGGAAGAGAGAATGTCCTGGATGCATGGGGATTCTTGATTGTGCGGGCTGTTTTTCGGAGGCAGCAAGAAGTGTAATCAGAATCAATAGATGGGAGATTGATTTCCATGATGGACTGGGTTACATCTACAACCCTTTGTAGCTACTTGCCGCCTTGGTCAGAGCAGGAGAGGACATCTGGGAGACTCAGCTCTACTTCAAAACAATGCCATGGAAACTTTTACATCACATAAACAGGAACATAAGAAATAGGAGCAGGAGTAGGCCATCCAGCCCCTTGAGCCTGCCCCGCCATTCAATATGACCATGGCTGATCTGAAATGGATCAGTTCCACTTACCCACTTTCTCCCCATAACCCTTAATTCCCTTGTTTATCAGAAATCTATCTACCTTTGAGTTAAACATTTTCAACCAGGTAGCCTCCACCGCTTCAATGGGCAGAGATTCACCACCCTCTGTTCCTACTCAACTCTGTTCCAAACTGCCCCCACCTCCCTTATTTTGAGGCTGTGCCCCCTAGTTTTGGTTTCCTTTCTAAGTGGGAAGAATTTCTCTATCTATACCCTATCTAGTCCCTTCATTATCTCATATATCTCTGTAAGATCACCCCTCAGCCTTCTGAACTCCAACGAGTACAGACCCAATCTACTCAATCTCTCCTCATGAGCTAACGCCCTCAGGTATCAGTTTAAGGACCTCAGTTTAAAATCTCATCTAAAAAGACAACAGTGTAAGCACTCCTCGGGTACTATCTGATTTATGCTCAAGTCTCTGGAAGCCCGGGTTTGAACCCACAAGACTCGGAGGCAAGAGTGCTGTAGCTGCAGTATAACTTTGAGCGGTAGCATTGAGATAGCTTATTTATTATTCGCCTGCTGCACAGAGCCTGCCGTCTCTGATCCACAGAAGACGGTGCTAATGCAGGATTTACCTCTGGTGCTACCTGTACATAAGAGGGCAATCATAGCCCTTGCCCAGCTCTCAGCGAAAGTATAACTGACTCAACCTATCCATTTAAAAAAAAGAAAGCAGAAAAGTGAAAGCACCACTGACTTCACGCTTTATTCTCTGACAACATCCATCTTTCCAAATTGATTTTTGATATCCACAGTGACCTGGAAGCGAGACACAGCGATAACTCTCGGAAAGTGGAAAACAATATTATTCCCACAAATATGAATTACTCGTCGGCAGGTTAAATCTACTGTGCAATGAATTATGTGACCCCGGAGCTCCTATAATTCTTTTGAATTTTACAGAGTGGTGAGAGGGAGTGCACAGCTCTGACAAGCACTTAACAGCCAAAATCAGTCCCCGAACAACGCTCTGGGACATTTGCCACTTCAACCTGACGTTACCAGTCAATTTTGCCTTGGAAGAAAATGACAATTCATCCATTTCTAAACATATAGATTTCATCTGCCGATTCCTTTTCGCAGTAAGATGTGAATTTCTTTGGTCGCCCCTTACCCCACGTCCTCTCCCCCTCGACCCCCTCCCCAACCCCTGGAGCATATATATATATAAAATGAATGCTTAGCAAAATGTCAAGAAAGGTGAGAAATAGACTGGTTGGAGCTGCAACGTGTATGTAAAGGGATGCTGTACATGAACACAGCAAGTTGTTATTTTTAAAACCAGGGTATTACTTTTCCAATGATTGACCTGTCAATTTCATCCTTTCAGAGCCAACTAACCCAAGATCCCCGCAAAACAAAAGCCTCGCAGTCAGGACATGCATTACTCCTATGTGCCGGGAGCAGAATTGTACATTTAAAAAAAATGTATGAGTGCAACATTTAAACAATTGCATCAATTTAAACGGGAATCAGATTCATTCCATTTCCTGTCGAGGATTCCTTGTAATGTTTTGGACTCCGCGTCCATCACTTAATTGGAGACAAGCAATTAAAAGCTAAGTGGTGGCACAGTTGTTAACGCTGCTTTCTTATAGCGCCAGGAACCTGGGTTCAATCCCCAGCTCGGGTCACGGTCTGTGTAAAGTCTGCACGTTCTACCTGTGTCTGCATGGGTTTCCTCCAGGTGTTCCAGTTTCCTCCCACAGTCCCGAAAGATATGTCATCTTTCTCGACATTTTGTTTAGCATTCATTCATACTAATGCCACGACGGTGGGATGGGGTGGGCTCGGCAGGGTAGGGGAGAGGGGGGAGGAAAGGAGGGAGAGAGAGGTGGGCAGGAAGGAGGGGAACAGCAGGGTGGGTAAGGGGTGACCAAAGAAATTCACATCTTATCGTGATAAGGAATTAACCGAAAGTCGTGCTGGTTATTTGCACTGGCCATGCTAAATTGTCCCTCCTTGTACCAGAGTATCAGAATGGAGACAAGGAGATTTTCACAGTAACTTTATTGCAGTATTAATGTAAGCCCACTTGTGACACTAATAAATAAACTTCCAAGCCAGAATTCTTTCAAAACATTGTGAAAAAGCCACAGGTGTCTGATGTGTTTGGTACAAATATTAATTGGAGTTGAACGCCTGAGTCCCACGGTAGGTGGAAGCAGATTCAATGGGACCTTTCAAAAGAGAATTGCACATATATTTGTGAAGAGAAAAAAAGGACGTTCTGAGCTCTGAGCGAAGATGAAGTTCCCTTGAATTCGATCACTGGGACAGAGAGCTTGCCCAGGCAAGATAGGCTGAATGGCATCTTCTACTCTCTTTAATTCTATAGCACACAACTACTGCTCAAAGAATCTCCAAAGTTCCCAAAACTGTTATAAAACCTAAAGTTGAAATCTGAGGAGTATTGTATACTCTTGGATGAGAAGGTAATTGAATCCCTTCATACAATTATGGAATCAGACAGGATAGAGAGAAGGTAATTCAGTTCTGAAATAAGAGGGTGTAGGGTTAGCATTGCGGACTCACAGAGGCAGGGACCCAGGTTCAATTTCTGGCTTGGATCGCTGTCTGTATGGAGTCTACATGTTCTCCCCGTATCTGCATGGGTTTCCTCAGGGTGCTCCAGTTTCCCCCACAGTCTGAAAGATGTGCTGGTTAGGTGCACTGGCCATGCTAAATTCTCCCTCAGTGTACCCAAACAGGCATCAGAGTATGGTGACTAGGGGATTTTCATAGCACTTCATTGCAGTGTTAATGTAAGCCTACTTGTGATTGATAAATAAACTGTAGTCTCAGTTATACAACTTTGGCCCTTGAGGTGGTAGACATGAGAACACAATTAACAAATGTCAAGCAAGCCTAGAGACATGAAAAATTATTTTTACTAACGGGAAAGTAAATATTTAGAATAAATTTTCATTAATATAAGTTTAAGAATATCACCAGAACTTATAAAAATGAGGAGAGCCACAAATTTAGATAATAATTTTTATGCACTGATGGGACGTCTGTTGAATATAATTTGTTGAAGTTAAATAATATAAATCATGAGGTAAGTCTTTCAGCTAAAGGTTCCAGATATTAATCAAGATCAGCATTATTTTCTTATGTTCAATGTCGGTGTGGATATCTTCTTTAATAAATCAACTGGCCCTTAGAACACATGGTCTGTAGAGAAACAGAGTCAATGGGCCGAATGGCCTCTTCTCATTCCAAACCAGACCAGTTAAAAATATCAGAACCGCGGTTGATGTATTTTCATTAGGCAAGGGTACGAGAGGCTAAGAAGTCAAGGTGGGTGGACTTAAGATGGTGGTCCCCTGAGATCTAAGAGGTTTGAGGGGCTGCGTGGTTTATTGCTGCTCCTATGTTCCTGCGCCTTCTTGTCTTCTTATGTGGAACTTTGTAATAAATCATATCTTTTGGACAGCTTTTTGTCAGCTAATTCAGTCACCTCCTCAAAGAATTGTGGTAGGTTCATCAGGCATGACCTATTGCTTCTAAAACTATGTTGACGATTCCTTATGGCCTCCATGTTCTTCAGATGAACATAGACAGCATCCTACAAAGTGCTCTCGAAAGCATTCCCCATCACTGATCCTGTGTCCAGCATGCCTTTGACAGTAATGTAGTTCATAGTCTGGGCTGTGGTGTCTCTGTGCCCCTGCACCTGGAGGAGGTCACATAGAAACAGTCTCCACGAGAGAAGAATATTGGCAAAGCTGATTGTTTCAAAGGCCCAATATTTTTCCTGTTACAGTTGAAGGTGGGGGGGGGGGTGAACGCGGATTTATAGGATTGGAAAATAGCCAAAATTTTCCCAGCATAAGCAATTATCAAAAAAAAATACAATTAGTTTATAATTTTTTTCAAAAATTCAAAATGTCACTTAATTCATTTGACGTACTGCCATTATTATTTAAATTAGACAGAGTGCCTGAAAGGGTAATTTCAGGAAAATTATTTAAACAATGTGGTAAATGAAATATCAGCGTTAGCTAATTATGTTGATGCTAATTTTTAATTGGTCTTTTATGGAGGAATTCTTAATTAACAATGATTCTGCAGGAGAAAGCAGTGCTCCATGAATGGAGCTTTGAGTTGTTAACTATATAAACAGATTGTGTGAGTAACGGTGAGATTTTATATGTAGTTCTTGATCATTCAATCCTCATTGCTCATTTGTGGGTGACACAGTGGTTAGCACTACTGCCTCACAGTGCCAGGGACCCAGGTTTGATTCCCAGCTTGGCCACTGTCTGTGTGGAATCTGCACATTCTTCCTGTGTCGGCATGGGTTTCCTCTCTGTGCTTTGGTTTCCTCCCACGGGTGCAGGTTAAGCGGATTAGCCATGCTAAGTTGTTCCTTAGTGTCAAGGTTATGAGCTAGGGTAAGTGTATGGGGTTATGGGGATAGGGCCTAGGTGGGATTGTGGTTGGTGGGCCAAATGGTCTCCTTTTGCACTGTAGGGATTCTACATTTAAGTCTTGGGCTGTAATTTTGTATGTTGGCTGTGTGTATAAATGGCAAAGATGTCACAGAACATGATTTATGCAGCAGGATTTCCTGAAGAGATCATTGTCAACTCCCCTCCACCACCCATCTCGCCAGCAATGTAACAAGGATCCCTGCCCATGTAACATCAGGATCATCATTTAAATATATCCACATGTTGTGTTTGGGCCTCCCCACAGTAATCCTTCCTTCCTGGAAAATTGCCTATTGCGGTGTGAAATCATGGCAGTGACATCCATGACTACTTTCAAAAAACATGAAAATGTTGAGCTTACTTCTGAGGTGAACTCGGAGCCAAGTGTGCAGTTCACCACAGACCATTGAGTGCACAGTTCGCCACAGGTCTCCCATCCATTGAAAATGGATCCATTGGCTCTGTCTACACTTCTCATTTCTCAGCAAAGCAGCCAGCATTATTAAGGACACCATGCACCTTGGAAATTCTCTCTTCCACTTCTTCCTTCAGGAAAAAGATACAAAAGTCTGAGGTCACGTACCAGCTAGCTCAAGAACAATTTCTTCCCTGCTGTGTCAGACTTTTGAATGGACTTACCTTGCATTACGTTGATCTTTCTCTACATGCTATAGAATCATAAAAACCATACAGGGCAGAAATAGACCATCTGGCCCATCGAGTCTGCACTGACTACAATCCCACCCAGGCCCTACCCCCATATTCCTTCATATTTATCTGTTAATCCCTGTGACCGATGCATCTCAGGACACTAAGGGGCAATTTTAACATGGCCAATTTATCTAACCTGCACATCTTTGGACTATAGGAGGAAACCAGAGCACCCAGAGGAAACCCACGCAATGACTGTGACATTACATTCTGCACTCTCTCGTTTCCTTCTCTATGAATGATATATTTGTCTGTTTAGCACGCAAGAAATAATACTTTTCACTATATGTTAATACATGTGACAATAACAAATCAAATCAAATCATAGGCACTTGAAAGGTCGAGGTGCATCGGCGACAGGGCTTCAGATTCAGAGTGGGGTGGGCTGCAACAAGCAATGGAGCTCACAGTAACACTACAATACCGTGGGAAGGCGGCCTAGTATGGGACTCGGAATACTTGGGGGGGCAAACAGCAATGCGAGCAAGGTTTTGGGGAATTGGGAGGGTGGCGCATTGGCCAAGGTGGGTTGGGGGGGGTGGGGGAGGAACCAGCTAGGCATCTTGGGCAGAGGGATTTGGGATGGGTATGGGAGCTTGGAGGGTTGAAATGCTAGGACCATTAACTCAGATGGCCAGAGTGGGCTGGGGTGGGGGCAGAGGCATGGGCAGAGGGATGGTTAGAGGGGGCAATGGCTATTCAAGAAAAGAGGGAATGCTTCAGTCCCTGAAAGGGAAAAGGACCCATCGCCACAGGGTGAGAAAAACTGAACTATCCTGAGCTGAAACCTTCAACTCATGAGTCTCTGCCTTCGTAAAGGGACCTGACGCAGGAAAGGGAAGCCCGGGACAGTGGGCTGGGTTGGGAACATTCCTTAAGTTTGGCAGCTGAGCCAATTATGCCCACTTCCCACTGATGTTTGTGCACGTCACTGATTAGCAATCTGCAGACAACTCTTTGTTGCGCTGACCCCACCCAGCCTGTGAGTGCCAGGGTTTCCCTCCAACATTCTCGAGAGGGTGAGCACATTCAGAGGGCAGAGGCAGAGCACCCTGCTCCATCACGTGTGGGTGCTGCAGCGTCCTTACGGGGCCTTCCCCTCCAATCCTTGACAGGGATGTGCTCAAAGCCTTACAGCGACACATGAGGTAGATATCTACACAGTACAAGAGAGCTCAGGAAACAGGAGGGCCTCTGAAGCTGTGGGCCCTCAGTCAGGCCGTGTGAGGAACAAATGGTTTGGGGTCTTGTCCTTTCTAGAAGACTGTAATGGAATGGACATCAATGTGTTTAGTGACCATCGAAAAGCTGCTACTGGGATGAATGAGCAAAGGTTCAACCATGAAGATGATTCCTCTATGTTCTCTCTCTTTCTCCACTTGCAGTGAGTAATGGGAGAGATAGACAGAGCCTGTGAAACTGGCTATCATTCTCTCAGTGCTTTGAGAGGAGAGAGGATGTCAATGGAGTGTCTGGCTCTCCAGGAACAGGAATAGAACCCTTTGGAGGAAGGGGTGGCAAGGCCTGCTTCTCTGCTGCAGGTGAAATCGCAGAGAGTGGCCACTCAGAGGCATCCACTACAGCCAAGAGTCAACAGATGGTACCTGACCTTCCTTGAGATGAGCAAGGACCGGTAGCAGTGAAAACTTTATCTGTCCAAGGACACAGTAATCCATCCGTGCAACCTCCTTCAAGCTTCCCACTATAATTTGGAATTAATGTCTAATGATGACCACGAAACCATTATCAATTGTTGTAAAATCCCATCTGGTTCACTAATCTCCTTTAGGGAAGGAAATCTGCCATTCTTACCTGGTCTGGCCTACATGTGACTCCAGAGCCTCAGCAATATGGTTGAGTCTTAAATACCCTCTGAAATGGCCGAGCAAGCCACTCAGTTTCAAGGGTAACTAGGGATGGACAATAAATGCTGGCCCAGCCAGCCACACTCTCAATGAATAGAGGAAAAATGTTGGAACTTGAAGGCATCTTGGGTGGCATGGAGGCACAGAGGTTGTTTCACAGCCGCTTCACAGCTCCAGGGACCAGGGTTTGATTCCCAGCGTGGGTCATTGTCAGTGTGGAATTTACACATTCTCTTCGTGTCTGTGTGTGTTTTCTTTGGGTGCTCTGGTTTCCTCCCATGCAGTTCAAAGATGTGCGGGTTAGGTTGATTGGCCTTGCTCCTTAGAGTCCTGAGATGCATAGGTTAGAGGGATTAGCGGGTCAGCATATAGAAGTATGGTGGTTGGGCCTGGTGGGATTGTGGTCAGTGCAGACTTGATGGGCCAAATGGCCTCTTTCTGCACTGTAGGGTATCTATGATGATTCTATGATGACCTGTTGCCTTAAGGTCTATGGCTTTAAGGTCATAGCTGCCCTCAACCTCAACATTTACATGTCGAACTCCTTTCACAGCTCCATGAGTGACCTTTGCAGCATTTCACAGGCCTCCACTCAGAAGGCCACACTTGGAGTATTGTGCGCAATTTTGGTGTCCTTATCTGAGGAATGATGTCATTGCTTTAGATGGGGTAGAGCAAAGGTTTACCAGGCTGATTCTTAGAATGACAGGTCTGTCCTTTGAGGAGAGACTATGTCAGTTAGTATTACATTCGCTGGAGTTTAGAAGAGTGAGACGGGTCTTGATAGAAACTTATAAAATTCTAACACGGTTAGACAGGATAGGTTCAGAAAGAATGTTCCCAATGGTGGGGGAGTTCAAAACTAGGGATCACAGTTTGAGGTGAGGAGATATTTCTTCACCCACAGAGTGGTGAATACGTGGAATTCACTACCACATAATGTAGTTAAGGCCAAAACATCATCTGATTTCAAGAAGGAATTAGATATAGCTCTTGGGGTTAAAGAAGTCTAAGAATATGAAAGAAAGGGGGGCATCAGGATAGTGAATGTGATGATTAGCCATGATCAAAATGAATGTCGGAGTAGGCTCGAAGGGCCAAATTGTCTCCTCCTGCTTCTAGTTTCTATGTTTCTAAGTGCATCAAGGAGATGATGGACATATTCTTCTCAAAGGCTCACAACGACATCCATTATGACTGGAAACAGGTTAGCTAGAATGCAAGAGTCATGGGAATCCCCTCATAGCAGGCTTCCCACAGGTGTAGGAAGCCATTGAGTGTACTCACCTGGCCCTCTGATCCACATGGCATCAAAAAGTGAAATTTATGAACCGTAAGGACCTCCGTTCTCTCAATGTTCAGCTAGGCTGCAACCGCACAAAGCATATCCTTCAGGTGTGTGTTAGGCTCCTGAAGAGTGTCCACAATAGCTTCATCCTTAGCCACTACATCTGCCACCTTTGCAATACTGACCTGGCTGCTTTGAAGTGCTGACATGATCTCTTCAGACAAAAGGCGCTGGGAGTCCTTCATTCAGCCTTTCAGTCCAAGGAGTATTTCTGATGTTACCGACCTTGTTATCAATTACCAGCAATTGAGGTGTGACTGAGTCGAGAGGCATGTCATTTGACTGGCCTCCAGCAATCCTCTCACTACCAGCACCCTGAGACACTCCTCCTTTTCTTAATGTTCCAGTGTTGATATAGCAATACTTTGGAAGTGATAATACCATCTGTGAATGTCATTTCTATTCTTGCCTTGTTCCTGTCTCCATCTTGTTGAGCATTTGTCACTGCAGGAGTGAAATAATTCTATGCCATCCCATTTCAATTGATATGCAGGAATATGAAGAGAAAAGGAACCAAGCTTCTGTCTTCAAACTGTTGTGACCAAGGTGTAGGCTGCAACATATCCCTCGTACATCAACACCAAAACAAATAACTTTGCCATTATGGTGTTTCTGTTTGTGAAATCTTGCTGTACGCAACTTGGTGGCTGTGTTGCCTACACTACAGTGACCAGATTTCAAAAGTACTTAATTGGCTGCAAAATGCTTTTTAACATCTTGAGGTTGTGTAAGGCACTAGGACACAAAGATCAATCTTTAGTTTAGCTTTTTGTGTGACGGCACGGTGGTCGGCACCACTGATTCACAGTGCCAGGGACCCTGGTTCAATTCCAGCCTCAGGTGAATGTTTGTGTGGAGTCTGCACATCCTCCCCATGTCTACATGGGGTTTCCTTCGGGTGCTCCAGTTTTCTCCCACACTCCAAAATTGTGCAGGTTAGGTTGATTGGCTGTGCTAAGTTCTTCCTTAGTGTCAGGGGAATGCGTGGGGTAGAGTCTGATGGGATTGTTGTCTGTGTGTAGGCTTGATGGGCCAAATGGTCTCCTTTCTGTGGAAAGTATGCACATTCTCCCCAAGTCTGCATGGGTTTCTCCGTGTGCTCCAGTTCCCTCACATAGTCCGATGATGTGTATATTAGGTTGACTGGTCATGGTAAATTGCCTCTTAGAGTCAGGGAGATCAACAGGGTAAATACGTGGGATTATGGGAATAGGGTCTGGGTGGGATTGTTGTCAGTACAGACTCAATGGGCAGAATGGTCCCCCCATCTGCACTGTAGGATTTTATGATTCTATGAAACAGTGATAATGGTAGAATTTAGCTCTCTTTGAGGGTGTTTAACTTGTGTCAAAAGGGTAATTGCAAAGGAATGGGAGCAGAGTTTGAGTGGTTGGGAAAAGGAGTATAAAAAGAATAGGCAGTGGATCAGCAATGGTAGACGTTTATGAAACAGATAAAGACTCACAACAAGAATAGATCTCAATGAGGAAGAAGATTCTTGGAAGGGGATAAGTCAACCATGGTTAACCAAGGAAGTTAAGGATAGTATTAAACTGAAAGATAAAACATGAAACGGAGATTAGTAGCAAGCCAGTGGAGTGGGAAATTTTGAAAACCAACAAAAGATGTCCAATAGAGAGACAGAAGATAAACTGTGAGGATAAACTATAAACTAGCAAATAATGTCAAAATGGGCAGTAAGAGCTTCTTCAAATATATAAAAAGAGAGAGGCCAAAGTGAATATAGGCACCTTAGAGAATGAGATGGAGAAATAATAATGGGGAACAAGGAAATGGCAGAGAAGTTAAATAAATACTTCGCATCCATCTTCACAGTAGATGACACTAATAGTATTCCAAAAGTATGAATAAATTAAGGTGTAAAAGATGGGGAGGGAATAAATAAAAATAATCGCTCCAGCAAAAGCTCAAGGAAATAACAAAGCTAAAGGCTGATAAATCCCCTGGACCTGATGGATTGCATCCCAGAATATTAAAATTTGTAGCTACAGCAACAGTAGATTGTAATTTTCCAAGAATCATTAAATTCTAGAAAAGTCCCAGAATTTTAAAGAATTCCCAATGTAATATGCTTATTCAGAAAGGGAGGGAGACAAAAAGTAGGTAACTACAGGTCAGTTAGCTTAATATCTGTCATTGGGAATATGTGAGAGCCCATTCTAAAGGATGTAATAGCAGAGCATTTAGAAATGCATCCGATAATCAAGTATAATCAGCATGGTTTTATAAAGGGGAAATCATGTCTACAAATTCATTGGAATTCTTTGAAATGATAATGAGCTGGATAAATAAAGGGGAACCAATAGATCTAATATACATGGATTTCCAAAAAGTGTTTGATTAGCTACTGCACAAAAGCAGTTTAATAAGAGCCCATGTTGTGGGGGTAGAATTTTAATATGGGTAGACTGTTGACTAATTTATAGAAAATAGAGATGTGGATATGAGAGGCAAATCTAGAATGGCAGTTTGTAACTACTGAAGTACCACAAGGATCAGAGCTGGAGCCACAATTATTTACAATACATATTAACAACTTTGGACAAGGGAAGTGGATGTGCTGTTGCCAGGTTTGTAGATGACACAAAAACAGGTGGTAAGACAAATGGTGAGAATGACACTAAAAGAGTCTATAGAGACATACAGACATGTTCAGTGATTGAGAAGATGGAATAGAATGTAGAATAAGCTCTTTGACGGAAAGCATAAAGGAATTGAATATTATCTAAATGGATAAAGACTGCAGGAAGCTACAGCTCAGAGTGACTTAGCATAAATCACAAAAAGCCAGCATGCAACTTCAGCAGGTAATAGGGAAGGCAAATCAGAATCCTTACAATGCAGAAGAAAGCCATTCAGCCCATCAAGTCTGCACTGATAACAATCATACACAAGACCTATCCCCATAGCCCCATCTATTCATCCTGCTAATCTCTCTGACACTAATGGACAATTTTAGCATGGCTGATCAGCCTAACCCGTCTTTGGATTGTGGGAGGAAACTGGAGCACCCAGAGGAAACCCACACAGACATGGGGACAGCATGCAAACTCTACACAGACAGTCACCTGACGCTGGAATTGAACCCATGTCTCTCCCTAACGCTGTGAGGTGCAATGCTAACAATTGTTCCGCTGTGTCAAACATGGAATGTTGGCCTTTATTTCAAAGAGAATGGAGTATAAAAATAGGGAAATCTTGCTAAAACTATATTAGCTAGATCACACCCAGAATACTGTGAACAGCTTTGGTCCCCTCATCCAAGAAATGACATACCGGCATTGAAGGCATCCAAAGAAGGTTCAGAAAGTTCATCCTGAGTATGAGGGACTTTCTTACAAGGAGAAGTTGAATAGGTTGCTCCTGTACTCATTGGAGTTTAGAAGAATGTGAGGCAACCTTATTGAGACATATAAAATTCTCGGGGCCTTGATAGGGTAGGTGCTGAAAGATTATTTCCTCTTTTGGGGGTGTCTACAACAGAGGACTAAATCTCAGAGTAAGAGGGCACCAATTTAAGATAGAGATGAGGAAGAATTTCTTCTCTCAGGGGATAGCGAATCTATGGAATACTTTATTGCAGAGGGCTGCAGAGACTGGGTCATTAAATATGTCCAAAATTGAGACAGACAGGTTTTTAATCAGCAAGGCAAACAAGTGTTATGAGAAGAGTTAGGAAAACGGAGTTGAGGATTATATCAGATCAGTCATGATCTCATTGAATAGCAGAGCACACTCAATAGGTCTGCTTCTGTTCCTATGCCTTAGGCGCTTATAGTGTCAACCTTAAAGTTATATAGGTTTATGGATTTCAAACCAAGTTGGATTGATAAGTATCAGCTAACCAACACCTATCTGTGCAGCAAATAACTTGCAAAGACTAACCCTGCCCAACCCATACAAAAAAACCCACAGAACCATCACCTCAGGCATTGGTACCAACCTGTGGGGTATTGGTTCCTTTCATTGATACAACCAACTGGAAATATTTGGCAGGCTATGGGAATGGACCATTGGATTACAATAAATTGGACGCTCTTCGAAAGAAGAAGAATGGGCTGAATGGCCTAGTCAATGCTGTAAATTTCTATAGATCTCTATGTTATGACACAACAATCCCATTTTGAAAATGATCTGCTCTGCCCTCAACTTTTAGCCAAGATGTCAAGTTTGATTTGATTTATTATCATCACTTATACTGGCATACAGTGAAAAGTATTCCTGTGTGCTATATAGACAAAGCATACCTTTTATAGAGAAGGAAAGGGTGCAGAATGTAGTGTTACAGTCATAGCTAAGGTGTAGAGAAAGAGAGAGTTTATAAGAGTTAGAACAGAGTTTTAAAAGCATAGAACGAGAGTAAAAGATAGAATTAGAGAATATGTTGGGCACAGCTCATAAGAAGTCACCACAATCAGGGGCCATCTTGAATCTTGATGTATTCTACAAAGTCTGTTTATCATTCAGTCACAGACACAGAGCAGAAATCTTCATAACCTAGCTAATGGAGTGGTTAAGAGAGGACTCTCTACACTGATAAGATTGTTCTGCATCCTCACTCACACTGGGACTCCAAACGAGGAGAGGTCTGGCCCGGCTCTGAATTGGAGCCCAGACCGAAAACAAAATTTTCCACAAACCAGCTTTGGCTTCTGCGGCTGGTGACAGCAGCAAGCTTCCCATCATGCCGATTTTAACTGTTTCATGGATTGATTGTTGCTGTTTTACTGAGCAGGCAGAACTGATTGAGAGCCTTATTCAGAAGGATGACCTTGTCAGTGTTTTCGGGCAAATACAATTGTTAGACTGAAGAACATCTTGTTTTAATTATCTGTGCTAAAATGCATGCACTTCAGTTACACTCTGCTGATTGCATTTGACACACACACATACACTGTAAAATGATCTGAACAAAAGCAGCCTAAGGACAGCATTTAATTGTGGAAACATGTCTCTCCATAATTACATCTAGAACCATTTGCGATTAAAAGGGGACAGCCATTAAATATATTTTAAGAGTTTAACTGTGCTAAATTACTTCTTGAATTTCTTATTACTAGTTATTATGAGTAGAGGTAATGCATTATTTTCATTGTCATACAGGTAAGTGGATATTTGCTTTTGATGACTTCATCTTCAGCGTGACTTAGATACTAAGACTTGGCTTCAGAAAGCCACTATAAAGTCTTGCTGATCAGTATCCAACAAAGAAAGGACAGGAAAACCTGTATTTGCACCACGTCAGCACAGTGGTCAGCACTGTTGCTTCACAACACCAAGGATCCCAGTTCAATTCCCAGCTTGGGTCACTATCTATGTGGAGTCTGCATGTTCTCCCCATGTCTGCATGGGTTTCCTTTGGGTGCTTTGGTTTCCTCCCACAATCAAAAAGATGTGTTGATTAGGTGTATTGGCCATGCTAAATTCTCTGTCAGTGTACCCGAACCGGAGTGTGGCAACTAGAGCATTTTCACAGTACCTTCATTGCAGTGTTAAGGTAAGTCTATTTGTGACTAACATATAAACAGGAAAATATCTTTCCTGAATTCAGAACGTCCTAAAGAACTTTCCAACCAATCAGCAGTAGTCATGGTTGTAATGCAGGAATTGCTGCAGCCAATTTGTTCACAGCAAGTTCTCACAAACAGTGGTGTGATAATAACCAAGTTGTCTGTGTTTATTGATGTTAGTTAAAGGATGAGTGTTGTCCATGACACCAGGAAAAGTGCCCCAGTGAACTAAAAGCAAAATACTGCTGAAAATCTCAAATAAAAACTGGAAATGCAGAATAAACTCAGCAGGTCTGACGGCTTCTGTGGATAGAGAAACAGAATTAATGGTTGGGGATTTTCCAGTCTGGTCTGTGGTGAGACCTGTTGTGAGCAAGAGCAGAGAATTTGGTGTTCCATGCAAAACTCCATTCATTTCCAGCGGCACCAGAGATTCCCTGCTGTGAATGAGGATGGGAGACTTCGGCCAATGTTTTGAGTCCGTGAGAATCTTCTTCAAAAAAAACAGGTGGGATTTTGCTGCCTCACTCAGGCGAGATTGTAAAATCCTGCCCAGGGGGCCAATGGATGTTTGCATTCTGGGAAAGATTCCAGGGTGGGCAAGATGGTAGGGTTTCAGCCAACATCCCAGCTCCTCTTTGATGTAATGTTGTGGGATCTTTTACATCCACCTGATATTGCAGATAGGTGCCAATTCGCATGCCCTGGTGGGACAGCAACAACATTTGATTCTCTGCAGGGATCTCAACTCACATGGATTTCCTGAAGATTGTCAGTCTGACCTGTGGGAGGAAGGACTAAAATGGGACATCTGAATAGGAGGATAGTGTTTTTCCATAAACGTCCATACGAGCTTAGAGAGAAGACAAAGTGACTGTCATTTATGAAAATATCCATGGGTCATATCATTATCTTCACAGTCACAGCGAGAGTAACAGGATGGGAAAGTTTGAACAATGGGAATAGTTATTGGTACCTGGTGGCCAGGTTTTCTGCTTGCCACCTTACACAGAAAAATGTAACTGAAGTTTCCCAATGCTTTGAAGACCGCTAAGGGTTCTAAGCCTATGGTCACCGCTCCAATAACATCTGCCCACCCAAATTTAAACATCAAAATGCACAATGGATACAACAGCAATGTTCAAAAAAAAGCTCTGACAACACGTGAAATTCTTCTGAACTTCCTTCTGATGATCCATCCTTTTTGATCTGGGTCAGTGGCTCGAGTATATTGAATATAAGTTATAAGTTAATATATCAAGCATATTAAAGATAAGATTGATCTGTGATTTGTGCCATTAGCCAATCTTGGCTGTGGTAGCTGTGTGAGAAACGTGACCCAGCTAGTCTGTATCAGTGATTGCTCTCCGAGTGAATAAATAATCAGGTTTACCCATTTTAGCCCCATATCTCTCTATCTTCGTTTCCAATATCCAGCTACCCACATTAATATGGAATTTTGAAATAGTTTTTGCCTCAACCACTAGCCATGGAAATGAATCCTGGGAAATGCTATAGTTTCATAGTCATCAATTGATTTTTAGATATTTTCTATTGAATTCAAATTTCACCACCTGCCATGATAGGATTCAAGCCTGGGTCCCCAGAACATTAGCTGAGTTTCTGGATTAATAGTCTAGCGATGATACCACTAGACCATCACCTCTCACACAATTTTAATCTTTGTTAATTCCTTATGGGTGATTGTGCTTCAAAGACTTATATCATGGTTATACAAATACAACAGAAAGGAGATTATAGGGAGAGACCACAGGGTAAGATTACAGAGAGGAGATCATGGAGGAGGAATCATTTGGCGAGGCATGGGAAATGATCCCTAGGGAGAGATCTTATGGGGAGATTGCAGAATAATCGCAGGGTGAGATCCCAAGAGAGATCACTGAGAAAGATCACAGGGAGAGATTGCAGAATGATCCCAGAGGGAGATCCCAAGAGAGATCACTGAGAGAGATCACAGAGCGAGATTGCAGAATGATCGCATATTAAGACCCCAGGAAGGATCACTGAGAGAGATCACAGAGGGAGACTGTAGACTGATCACAGGGAGAGATCCCAAGAGAGATCACTGAGAGAGATCACAGAGGGAGATTGTAGAGTCATCACAAGATGAGATCCCAAGAAGGAACATTGAGAGAGATTGCAGGGTAGGATTGCAGAATGGACTGCAGAGGCAGGTTATAGCAGGAAGGCTCAGTATGTGAAGATAGGAAGAGCTTTCCTCCTCCTCCTGACCCACAAGCAGGTATGGAAAATACTTACCCACTGGCAGTCTCCACCTCCCTTTAACTGCCGAACAAACTAATAGAAAGTGTTGCAGCATAACATTCTCGAGGCAGCCATGGTCTCCTCTCACACAATGCATTCAGTTAACTTAAAACTGCACACCTATTATTTTTTATTCTTTCACGGGAGGCAGGTGTCACTACAAAGGCAAGCATTTGTTGCTCATCCAAATTATCCTTAAACTCAATGCTTTGCTTTGCTTGGACAGGACAACTAACAAGAAGACCCCCATGCAAGGCTTCTGGAGAAGGTGAGAGGGCATGGGATCCAAGGGGCTTTGGCCTCGTGAATCCAGAACTGGCTTGCCGGCAGAAGGCAGAGTGTGGTTGTGGATGGGTCTTGTTCTGCATGGAGGTCGGTAACCAGTGGAGTGCCCCAGGGATCTGTTCTGGGACCCCTGCTGTTTGTCATTTTCATAAATGACCTGGATGAGGAAGTGGAGGGATGGGTTAGTAAGTTCGCCGATGATACAAAGGTCGGTGGTGTTGTGGATGGTCTGGAGGGATGCCAAAAGTTGCAGCGGGACATAGACAGGATACAAGACTGGGCGGAGAAGTGGCAGATGGACTTCAACGCGGATAAATGTGTAGTGGTCCATTTTGGCAGGAATAATGGGATGAAGGAGTAGAATATCAGGGGTAGGAGTCTTAGCTGAATTGTAGAGCAGAAGGATCTCAGGGTCCGGGTCCATAGAACTCTTAAATTGGCCTCGCAGGTGGAGGAAGTGGTCAAGAAGGCGTACGGTGTACTGGCCTTCATTAATCGAGGAATAGAGTTCAGGAGTCAGGAGGTAATGATGCAGCTCTATAAGACTCTTGTCAGACTCCACGTGGAGTATTGTGCACAGTTCTGGTCGCCTCACTATAGGAAGGACGTAGAGGCTATTGAGAGAGTGAAGAGGAGATTTACAGGAATGCTGCCTGGATTGGGAGGCAGGCCTTATGAAGATAGGTTCAGCTGGGACTCTTCTCACTGGAGAGACGTAGGTTGAGAGGCAATCTGATAGAGGTTTATAAAATGTTGAGAGGAATAGATAGGGTAGACTCTCAGAGACTATTTCCCCGAGCTGAAATGGTCACTACGAGAAGACACAGATTTAAGGTGCAGGGAAGCAAATACAAAGGAGATGTCGGGGTACGTTTTTCACTCAGAGGGTGGTGAGTGAATGGAACCGACTGCCGTCGGAGGTTGTTGAGGCTAACTCACTGGGGTCTTTTAAAAGACTTCTGGATGAGTAAATGGAAAAGAATAGGATAGGGGGTTATAGGTAGGTCTGTGGATTGGTAGATGTGATCGGCGCAACTCATGGGCCAAAGGACCTGTTTGTGCTGTATTGTTCTATGTTCTATGTTCTAAGACAATTAAATATCAATACTATAGGTTTAGCTATCACAGGAGTCTGCAGCCAATCGCGAGCCCCACATCACCCGGAAACATCACCCCCCTGCCACCCAGACCAATCAGGCCCCCCTCTCCCCACTGATCGTGATGCAGAGTAGCACTGGGCTGGGCCCCTCCTCCCTCCCAATCAACTCACCTTGGCCTAGCCCTGCCCTTTCAGGCACCGCTTCTGTAGGCCCCACCACCTAAGGCCCTGCCCCTCAGGCTTCACCTCTCCAGTGGGCAGTGCCAAGGTGTCAGGCTGGCAATGCCCAAGAGGCACCCACACCCTTGTTCTCGACCTCCCCAGGGGGGCACCTCAGTGGCCTCCAAAATCAACAGTAAGGTTATCTCGGCTGGCCTCCACGAACAGGCACCAAACGTGATCTTCACTAGAAAGAACTCTCCTGGAGAGGCTACAAAGGCAAGTAAAGCTGATGATTGCATCTTGGGCTCATCAATTACATATAAATGATGATTTAAATATATTCAAATAATTTACTCAGCCTCTTGCCAGAGGATATCTGGTGCCAGTAACATTACGAGAGGCGAGAAATCAGGCACATACAAGATTTTTCAGCACTCACGTGATTTTACCAGCTCAACCTGCCATCAATGGGCAGGGCAAGTGGGTAAAATCACCATCCCTCTTTCCCCTAGTGTCTGTGTGGATTTCCTCTAGATGCTCCGGTTTCCTCCCAGTCCAAAGATGTGCTTGTTAGTTGGATTGGCCATGCTAAATTGCCCCTTAGTATCCCAAGATGTGTAGGTTAAGTGAATTAGCCAAGTTAATGCGTGAGTCTATGGGAATAGAGAGGGGTGGGGCTAGGTGGAGGGCTCTTTCGGAGAGTCAGTGCAGACTCAATAGACCGAAAGGCCTCCTTCTGCACTGCAGGGACTCTGTGCAATTGTTGATAGTTGCCATGGTCACCATTACAGAGATCAGCTTTATATTCCAGATCTTCACTAATTGAATTTAAATTCCACCAGCTACCCATGGTGGGATTTGAACCTGTGTCACCAGAACATTAGCCTGGGCCTTTGGGTTAGTAGTTGAGTGTAATTAGCACTCTGCACTGTCTCCCCAGTACCCATACTTACAGGTAAAGTACACACAAAGTAATCACTGAAAGTCCACATACAGGGACAGTGCAAACAAGATAGGCATTAAAAGTCCACATGAAACATAATGGTTCAGCCTCTTGATTGTCCAATTACCTTTTCTTTATCTTCCTAATGCCAGGACGATTAATTATAGAAGTGATATTGAGCTGCAGAGTTTACCGAGTGGAGTGCTCCATAGATCACTGTTGAAGACCCTACAGTTTTTAATCTACATAAAGAACCTGGATTCAGCAGCATATTGTAATTCAGTCAAGCTCACAGATAAAGCAAAGCTGGTTGAGGGTAAAGGTCAGCTCTGAGAAGGCTGCCAAGGAACTACAAAAGAACCCGGACAAAATACACAGAACTGCATCAGATGAAATTAAATATGAATAAATGCATAACATACTGAAAGCAAGAATCACAGAAACACTTACTCAATAAAAGGTGCTAAACTAATTAAGGAAGGAGAGATTTGGGCACTGATAGCACATGCAGTCAATGCAAGGCAGCAAAGGGAAAAAAACTAATAGAATGCTGTCGAATAAGTAGCTTGCAACGCTGAGACCACCAACATGAAAGTGGCCAGACCACACCTTGAGCGCTGTCTTTTACTATGGCCACTAAGACACAAGGGAAGCAGTTATACCCTGGAGCTGGGATGTTGCTTCCAGTACGTCAATCATATTTGACCACAAATCAACCAAAATTGGACACTGAATCACGTAAACAGAAAATAAAACAGCAAATCAAAAGTTTGACAAAGAGAACAAAGAGTAATACAGCAACGAACAGGCCCTTCGGCCCTCCAAGCCTGTGCCGCTCATGAGCCCAACTAGACCATTCGTTTGTATCCCTCTATTCCCAGTCTGTTCATGAGGTAAGATGTTTTAGTCATCTCTTAGTAGAGGGACTTAGAGTGACAAGGATGTTTAAGGAGGGAATTCCAGGCTTTAGGATCGAGACAGTTACTGGCACGTAGACACATTGAAACATAGAAGATAGGAGGAGGAGGAAGCCATTTGACCTTTCGAGCCTGATCTGCCACGGCTCACCATCTAACTCAATACTCTAATCTTGCTTTCTCCCCATAACCTTTTACCCCATTCAATACATCCATCCACCTCTTTAATATATTCAATGTTTTAGCATCAACTACTTCTAGCGATAATGAATTCCACAGGCGCACCACTCCTTGGGTGAAGAAATGTCTCCCCAACTTCACATTTGCCATTGGAAATGTGAAGGATATCAGACTGTACAAAGAGCCAGAATTGGGGAAATGCAGGATTCTGGGATGGCTGAGGGATGGAAGGGGTGACAGAGATAAGACAAGAGAGGAATTTGAAAGCAAAAATGAATATTTAAAATTTGAGGCATTGCTTGACCAGGAACCAATTTAGGTGAGTGAGTATTGGGGTGATTCTGGAGGTGGGCAACAAAGACTTGGATGGGCTGGAGGTTTACAGAGGATGGGCAATGAGAGGCTGACCAAGGGATAGACAAATCAGGAGAGTTCTAACAGCAGCTGGGAGAGGTGGAGGCAGGTGATATCAGACTCAGACTTAGGGCTTTGTCACAGCAGGATAGGGCCTGGAAATACTCAAGCCTTTCAAAACCCCATTGGCTTCTGAAATTCCAGCTGGTGAGAGGAGCCGTGCAGGACAATGGGCAGGAATTTCAACCACCGGGGCCAGGCTAATTTCTTCCCTTCCAGTTTAGATACAAAGAACAAAGAACAGCACAGCACAGGAACAGGCCCTTCAGCCCTACAAGCCCACACCACCCATTTTAACACTCAGTGAGTGCCTTGTTCAAGTGTTTCATCAACCATCGATATTTTTGTCTACCTCTAGTGGAACTCCACAATAAAAGGGGGTGCAAATTTAGGGAATTATATGTGCACCAGATTAAGGGAGATCCCCTAATCAGGGAAAAATTATTGACACCAATCAGCTCAAAAAGCAGGTTTTTGGGATATGATCCTTCTTTCCCAAGGCTTCTTTGAGTGGCCATGACTGCTTCTTCTATTTTCTGGTGACTATTCAAGTGCCGTTCTGATGCCTGTCCAGGAGGCAAACTATGTAGTTGGTGCTATGATGAACATATAGAGTCACATCATCACCTGTGTTGATGGAGTTGGATGCCCAGACCGTGTGGAGCTTCTCAGAAGACCGATGCTGCTTTGCTGATTATCAATCTCTATACACCCTCCCAGAAATGTTGCATCCTAGGCAGGGAAAATTTCATATATTTATTTTTTAGTGTCACAAGTAGGCTTGCATTAACACTGCAATGAAGTTTCTGTATCTGTATCACACTCTGGCACCTGTTCAGGTACATTGAGGGAGAAATTAGCATGGCCAATATACATCTTTCAGATTGTGGCAGGAAACCAGAGTACTCAGAGAAAAACCATGCAGACACAAGGGAGAACATGCTGATTCCGCACAGACAATGAACAAGCCAGGAATCGAACCCTAGTCCCTGGCACTGCAAGGCAGCCATGCTAACCATTGTGCCACTGTGCTGCCCACTAGTGGTCAACACCTTTGCTGTTTTGTTGGCCAATGCAGACGGGAGGGCCTTGTTGCCTTCCAGTTGTTGTCTTAATTTTCTCAGAATTGATGCGTTGACTAACCACGTGTTGACTGCTATTTTCAAGACTAGTAGTCAGCAGGTAAATGTCATCTGCAAAATCTAGGTTCATCAACCAATGATGTTGCCACAGGGTACCAAAGTTTGCACCCACTATTTACCTCTTCATTATGAAACCAATGTATGACAAGAGTATGCAACATCTTGCCATTCTCCAGTGATAATGGAGAAGTCTGTAGTTCCAATGTTGATCTTTGTGCACCTACTGGAATCACAGAATGAGATTTTGAAGATGTTAGTGTACCACTGCGGGATGCATTTAAAGATTTTCTTCACATCAATGACAATTGATAACAAGTGATAATCAAGGTTCTGATCTATGATCAGAACTGGAAGGTATCGAAGTAGATAGGGAGGATGTGCTAGATATTCTCGAGGGTTTGAAGTTGGATAAGTCCCCTGGGCCGGACGGGATTTACCCTAGGATTCTCTGGGAGGCAAGAGAGGAGATTGCAGAGCCTCTGGCTCTGATCTTCAGGTCGTCGTTGATTACGGGTGTGGTTCCGGAGGACTGGAGGATAGCGAATGTGGTCCCGTTGTTCAAGAAGGGGAAGAGAGACCTTCCAGGGAATTATAGGCCAGTGAGTCTTACTTCTGTGGTGGGCAAAGTGTTGGAGAGAATAATTAGGGATAGGATTTATAGTTATTTAGAGAGTAATGAATTGATTGGAGATAGTCAGCATGGTTTTGTGAAGGGTAGGTCGTGCCTTACTAACCTCATTGAGTTTTTTGAAAAAGTGACTAAGGAGGTGGATGGGGGTAAGGCGGTTGATGTGGTATATATGGACTTTAGTAAGGCGTTTGATAAGGTGGCCCATGGAAGACTTCTGCAGAAAATGCAGATGTATGGGATAGAGGGTGATTTAGCTAATTGGGTTAGGAATTGGCTAGCAGATAGAAGACAGAGGGTGGTGGTTGATGGGAGATATTCATCGTGGAGTTCGGTGACAAGTGGTGTACCTCAGGGGTCTGTTTTGGGGCCCCTGCTGTTTGTAATTTTTATAAATGATCTGGATGAGGGTATTGAAGGATGGATTAGTAAATTTGCAGATGACACTAAAGTCGGTGGAGTGGTAGATAGTGAAGAGGGGTGTTATAGTTTGCAGAGGGACTTGGACAAGTTGCAGAGCTGGGCCGAGAGGTGGCAAATGGAGTTTAATGTGGAAAAGTGTGAGGTAATGCACTATGGCAGAAATAATAAATGTGTAGAGTATAGGGCAAATGGTAGGATTCTTAGTAGTCTAGATGAACAGAGGGATCTTGGTGTGTATGTGCATAGATCCCTGAAAGTAGGCAGTCAGGTCGAGAAGGTTGTTGGAAGGCATATGGAGTCTTGGCTTTTATTGGTAGAGGGATTGAATTTCGGAGCCGCAACGTCATGTTGCAACTGTACAAAACTCTAGTGCGGCCGCACTTGGAGTATTGTGTGCAGTTCTGGTCCCCACATTATAAGAAAGATGTGGAGGCATTGGAGAGGGTACAGAGGAGGTTTACCAGGATGTTGCCTGGTATGGAGGGCATATCTTATGAGGAGAGGCTGAGGGATTTGAGGTTGTTTTCGTTAGAAAGGAGGCGGCTAAGAGGGGACCTGATCGAAACATATAAGATGATTAGAGGTTTAGATAGGGTGGACAGTGATAGCCTTTTTCCTAGGATGGAAAAAGCTAGCACGAGGGGACACAGCTTTAAATTAAGGGGTGATAGTTATAGGACGGATATCAGAGGCAGGTTCTTTACCCAAAGGGTGGTTCGGGAGTGGAATGCCCTGCCTGCAGCAGTTGTAGATGCGCCAAGTTTGGTGGCGTTTAAGAGGTTAGTTGATAAGTATATGGAAGAGAAGGGAATGGTTTAGTTTGGAGGGGCATTGCTTTTTATATTGGTCGGCACAACATCGAAGGCCGAAGGGCCTGTTCTGTGCTGTAATGTTCTATGTTCTATGATCCACCACCCATCCACAACATCCTCCGCAATGTAGATCTTTTTGAGTAGGTTCATGGACTCTGTTCTCATGTTGTTCTTGTCATGTTTCAATGCCTCTGTTGGTATTGTGTGGATCCCAGGTTCTTCGTTGTTCTTTGGGTTCTTACTGATTTTTTGGATCTCTGACCTGGCGATTTCTCCCAGGCTGATGTTCAATTGTTGAGGTGCGGTGCTGTCATCAAACTAGAAGGTGAGGCTGGAGTTGGGCTATTTGAGGATCTCCTGAAAGTGTCCATAGAATCGTAGCATCCCTACAGTGCTGAAGGAAGCCATTCAGCCCAACAAGCCTGAACTTACAGCAATCCTATCCAGGCCCAACCCTTGTAACCTCACGTATTTACCCTGCAAGTCCCACTGACATTAGGGGGCAATTTAGCATTGCTAATCCACCTAACCCGCACATCTGTGGAATGTGGGAAGAAACTGGAACCCATCCAGACGCGGGTGCAAGCTCCACACAGACAGTCACCTGAGGCTGGAATTGAACCCAGTATCCTGATATTGTGAGGCAGCGGTGCTAGCCACTGTACCACTGTGCCACCCGTTCTGTACACTTGGCCTCCAGCTCCTTGTTAGTCAATAGTTTCCCGCTGGTACAGTGGTGTTACTTCCTGAACCAGTCAATTCCTGTACAATCCTATATACTGTCTGTTTTGCTGTCTTTTCTGCCTCCCTAACTCTATCCATCCTTGTTCATCCCTCCTACAGCTTTCCTTCAAAGCTTTATCCAGTCTTCTGTACTGCTCATCATCATCTTGTCTTTGCTCAACGTTATTTACCTGGTCACTCTTACTCCTCAATAGCTTTCTTCCCTCAATCGACTTCCATGTTGAATCAGTGATCTATTGTTCCTTGTTGGTTCTTCTCCTGACTTCTGGTGACTTCTGCACTATCTTTAATCCATTTTTTGCCCCACAGCCTTTATAAAGTACCTGGATCTGCACTTGGCACATCATCATATTCAAGACTATAGGCCAAGAGCTGGTAAATGGGATTAGATCAGGTGTTTCAATGTGTCACTGTGGACTGGATGCATCAAAGAGCCTCTTAAGTACTGTATGATTTTATGATTCCATAATTCTAAGATAGTTCATTGTTCCTTACTGTTCCAGCTCATCTCAACTTCTTTATACTTCTTTCTCTGTTGGAGAAAGTCCTGGTTCTTTTGTTCCTCTGTTGTGAATGGCCTTGGTGACTTTGTGGTCATTGTCTTCTTCAGCTTCAGGATCTTGTCTAACACAAAGTGGTGGTCAGGTCCAACATCAGCACTTCAGCACATCCAGACATCTGATAAGGGCATTCTCCAGCTGCTGCCAATGCTGATACAGGCAATCTTGTTCAGGGTGTTACCATCTGGAGATCCCCATCTCACTTTGTGGATGCCCTTATATTCGAAAAAGGTATTCACAATGCGAAGCAATTTGTCACTGCAGATGCTTGCTGAGCATGCTTACTGACCCTTGGGACCTAATCGTATTGTTCAGTCCTCACCAGATGCCATCAAGCTTAGCGTTGAGGTCACCAATCAGAAGTTTGCTATTATAACTGGGTATCTAGTACAACACATCCTGCGATTTAGTGATAGAATCCACCTTTCTGGCAGCACAGTAGCGCAGCAGTTAGGATTGCTGCTTCACAACTCCAGGGACCTGGGTTCGATTCCGGGCTTGGTACACTGTGTGGAATTTGCACATTCTCACCATGTCTCCTTCGGGTTTCTCCAGGGTTTCTTTCGGGTGCTCTGGTTTCCTCCAAAGATGTGCGGCTATGCTAAAAAATTGTCCCTTAGTGTCCTGAAATGCATAGGTTAGAGGGATTAGCGGGAAAACATGTAGGGATATGGGGGTAGGGCCTGGGTGGGATTGTGGTTGGTGCAGACTTGATGAGCCCAGTGGCCTTCTTCTGCACTGACGGGTTTCTATGATTCTCCTCCTCTATGTTTGTCTCTATTGGTGAATTAACGACAGTAACTCTGGCATGCACCCTGTGTGGAATCTGGTGCTGATGATGTGATGGTTTACAGGTTTCCATTTGTTCTATCTGTTGAATATAAGCCCAACTCCATGGGTGTGGTGTGCCTCATGCTCAGATACAGGATTGTCATGCCCTCACTGCTTCTCCTTGGCTGGTCCATCCTATCTTACTGATGCTTAAGATAGGTCAAGCCAATGGGTTCTATTTCTCACAGCACTTGGGAAACCTTCCCACATTGGAAGAGTATTCGGATATTCCAGGTACCGATTCTAGCGATTGTTTTGGTGTTGAAAATTGAGCCTGTTGAGGGAGGATTGGACTTTGTTTCAGCTTTCATCTAATCCCATCTGCATCCTAGGATATGCTGCCCTTTCTTCGCTGGGGTTTGCTTTACAGCTACTTCATGCTGTTTTCGTGAGCAATGATAGATTTTGATAGAGTGGGGGGAGTGTTGAGCCCCACAGCTAACCCTCCATCTTTTCCAACAAGTCCTGGGATTGATTTTGATGGATTTTGGGATTTTGTGAAGGTAGAAATAGGCCATGAAGAGAATATGAAGTCATAAGGTCAGCACCAAGACAAATGAGTCACCAAAGTTGCAAAGAGTTCAGTAGCATCTCAGAGAGGGATTGGGTGGAATCAGTGGGTCTGTCAGATTGTGGGAAGGGAGAAACAGGGTTAACGTTTTAGATGGCTGATCTCACTGACCTGAAAAGTTGACATGGAATTTCATCCTTCAAGTAGGTCAGGGGAAATATTCCCAGCTTGGCTGTCTTGACTTGAAGGAAGTGCCAGCAAAAAAAAGGATATTCATTGTGTGTATTGCAAGGGCATGGGGAAACAGGTATAGGTTAGATTCAGACCAGCCGACATAGAAAATGTTCAAGGGATTGCCTGGCTGTTTAAAGGGCCATGAACAGAAAGTTCCTCCAGCCTCACCCCTCACATCCTCTCACCCCCCCGCTTCATCATGTCACTGCACGTTCCCACTTACCCCTCATAGCCCCTCATTCCTCTCATATGAAGATATGTCCCCATCCAGCCCCAATAGCTCCTCAAGGACCTATGCAAAGATATGCCTCCATGCTACCCCAATGGACTTTCATGCCTCTTATACCAAGCTGTGGAACTTCCATGACAATTTATCTACTCTACATTTAAATAGAAGAAGGAAACTACGTCATGACACCAGAATGTGCAAAAAGGCTTTACAAAAAGAGTCATTCATGGATAGTTTTCCATTTTCTTAAACAAAAACTCCCATTGACTACAGCCCCATAAAAGTGCCAGTCATCCAAAATCATTAAAGTTTAAATAGTTGGAACTTCAATCACTTGAAACCTCCTTACTTTTGCAAAGAAAAATTGTGAGATTGACAGCATTGATCAAAGAGCCAGAACTGTCAATGACACAATGGTTTCTCTGGGGTTCTGGTGTTTCAACAGGCTAATGGATTTCTGGGTACTCATCCAAGCCTCAATATGTAATCTTGGCTGAGGATCCAGACATCGATTGGAGTGCTAAAACATCTGAATCCTAGGCATCTATAACATTGATTCAAGGGTGTTATGTCCATTTTGTTCCTCCCTTGCAATGCTCAAAGCACCTTTCTCAAACAAAACTTTCCTTCTAGAACCTGGACAGATGCAAGGAAAAGTCAAGATTCATTTTCCAATGCACTTGGGTCAAAGCAAGCTAGTCTAAATTGACATTTTGCCAAGTCTGGGGAAGCTATGGCAAGCTTAAAACAAATTCCACAAGGATACCTGAGCCTCTACAAAGGGGAACTATCAAAAGAAGGCACAAATTTCTGACTTGCTCCTACCAGGTCCATTCTGCATATATTGGGCAAGATTTTCCTGCCTAACCTGCCAATAGGATTTTTCATGTGGAAATTGACCCCTCACTCCTGCCCACCGCGCCCCCCCCCTCCCCCCAGTGTATTCTTTGGCAGCCGGACAGGCAAGCCATCCAAAAGGCTTCAGTAGGACAAGACCCAACAATAGCCAATTGCTAGCCGCATCCAACATGGGGAAAACCTGCTGGGGGGTGTCGGAGAGGTGCTGAAAAATTGTGTTACCTAAACCTGTAAGAGCAAAATCTGATTTGAGTGGAGGCAGCTGCCTTCGTGAAACACGTAAGCACAATTCCCGACCCTGGCCCATCCCCGCCTCTCAGGCCTCCATGTGAAAATGATAAGCACTGTGTTCAGAATCAGGACTTCCAATTTCCAGGAGCACCCACCATTTTCACAGGCTTGCCACTGTTGCGAAATCCTGAGTGTCAAAGGTCAGAAAGAAATCCGTGGGGTAACATTTCGCTGCGATTCTTCTTCCTTAGATTTCGGGTGCAACAAATACATTCAAGCATCTTTTCAATAGCATGTGTGCAGTTTTTAGCTGCCATTACCAGCTGTAGAGTTATGTTTATAAACATGAACTCAGCATATTTCATGCCATTGATATATACCAGGGGAAATGCACTAAAGATGAAAAATGACTACAGCTGTAGCCTGAGATACCACTTTCAATTGATCAGTATGCGTCTTTTTTTCTATAAACTTGATGGACGCATGAAATGGAGTAAGCTAATACAATGCTGTTTCTGTAATAAGACTGTAGCTAAAACTTATTACCTTATGTCTTATTTGCATCGCATTTGTGCGCGCAGTAAAATAGCTCTTGATTTTTCCATTCCCTCTGCTTCCAATAATACGAAAACCACTTAAGAATTTCCAAGATTATATTACTCATTAGCTGGGGGTTGAGAATTTTGAGCTTCCTTGTGTTTTTCTGCCGTGAGTCTGGATTTAAGCGGTCCAAAATTCACAAAGCAGGTTCCAAGGTTCAGATCTTTGATTTTGCTGGATCAGTCGGAAATTTGGCCGCAGCTTGCAATGTATTGCCAAGAGAAATAGATGTACACCAAAAATGCCGTTCCACAAAACGCAGAAACCGTCGATCAGACTCTCTGTCCTCGTCCGGAGTTTGGATTCTCCAGTCCAGCTGCAGTGAATGGAGTTTTGGCTGAGCGCCGAATCCTGGGTTCTCGTAGTCAATGTAGTGGATGTACAAGATTGAAAAGTTCCAGTCTTTATCTCCTATAAAACAAACCAATAAATACTTTCTCCATCTCTAGATCACTAAAATTTGGGCAAACTATTCGCAAATACGGATAGATTTATAAGTAAATAATAGATACATAATCTATGCACACATGCCAATCACAAGAAAAACAGATACAGTCAAAGTTGCCACATATGACACTCCACAAAGACAGGAACAATAGCACGGTGGCACAGTGGTTGGCACTGCTGCTGCACAATTCCAGGGACCTGGGTTCAATTCCTGGCTTGGGTCACTATCTGTGCAGAGTCTGCATGTTCTCCTTGTATCTGCATGTATTTCCTCCATGTAATCCAGCTTCTTCCCTTGAACAGCATGCTGGTTTAGGTGCATTGGCCATGCTAAGTTCACCCTCAGCATTGGGTGCATTAATACCTTACATTTTGAACCTTACAGAGAAAAAGCAAGCACAGTGGCAGACTTTTCTTAATTGTGCTACTTTTTTTTTCCTCTCCTTTGCTGCCTTTCTCTCCTTAAAGCACTGGGGCATTACTGTGTAGGGTCCAGCAAACTGCCTATTCTTTAAATGTAAAATTAGATAGCCAATAACAATTGTCTATTCAAGCATTAAGGACAGCATACTGAGTTGAAAATATTGGATGGGATTTTCTGTATGCGCCGCACGGCCTGTTTTGCAGTGGCTGGGGTAGCCCACAGTTGGCCAGCGGCAGATCTTCCAGTCCCACCATTGTCAACAGGTTTTCCCATTGTTTTCCACCTCCACCACCTGAGAAACTGTGGCTGGGGTAGGGTGGGGGCCATCGTCAGTGGGTTTGGAAGTTCTCACTGGCAGGAACAGCCAGAAAATTTCAGTCAGTGGGTGGATTTTTACAGCCTTGTTGTGGTGAGGGTTTGGCTTAAAATGCAGTGAGCCATGATTTAGGAACCCTCCTGTCATTAAATTGGGCTTTGCTGCATCTCTCCATCATAGTATCAGTATCTTGCTCTGAGTTTCTGAGTTGCACCAGTTCACCAGATTCTCCATCTCTTTCCTGAACTCTGTCTCATCATTGTTGGAGATCCAATCCATTATGGTGGTGTCATCAGCAAACTTGAAAATTGGAGGGGAACTTGGCCGTACAGTCATAGGTGTATAAGGAGTGTAGTAGAGGGCTGAGGACACAGCCTAGTGAGGCACCAGTGTTGAGGATAATCGCGGAGGAGATGTCGTTACCTATCCTTACTGATTGAGGTCTGTGGGTTAAGGAACTCAGGATCCAGTCGCAGAGGGAGGAACCAAACCCTACACCTCAGTGTTTGGAGATGAGTTTTGTAGAAATAATGGAGTTGAAGGCTGAGCTGCAGTCAGAAAATAGCAGTCTGACATAAGTGTCTTTGTTATCCAGGTTTTCCAGAGTTGAGTGCAGGGTCAAGGACATGGCATCTGCTGTGGACCTGTTGCAGCGATAGATGAACTATGGTGGATCCAGGCAATCTGGGAGGTTGGAGCTGATTTATGCTATGACTAATGTTTCGAAAGACTTCATAATGATGAACATCAGAGCTACCGGATAATAGTCATTAAAGCATGCTGCTTTGTTTTTCTTTTGTACCAGGACGATGGTTATCTTCTTGAAGTAAATAGGGACCTAGATTGGTGTAAGGAAAGATTAACAACCTGTGAATTATATATATGGCATGCTTGCCTTTATTGGACAGGGCATAGAGTATAAAAGTTGGCGTATGATTTCGCAGCTACAAAGAATGTTGTTTAGGCCACATTTGGAATACTGCGTCCAGTTCTGGTCGCTACACCACCAAAAGGACGAGGAGGCTTTGGATAGAGTACAGAAAAGGTTTACCAGGATGTTGCCTGATATGGAGAGTCTTAGCTATGAGAAGAGATTGGGCAAACTGAGATTATTCTCCCTGGAAAGACGGAGGATGAGGGGCGACTTAATATAGGTGTATAAAGTTATGAAGGGCACAGATAGGCTGAACAGTGGGAAGCTTTTTTCCTGGGTCAGAGGTGATGAACACAAGGTGAGGGGGGCAAGGTTCAACACAGATGTCAGAGGAGTGTATTTTACACAGAGAGTGGTGAAGGCCTGAAATGCACAGCTAAGCAAGGTGGTTGAGTGGACCCACTGGCGTCGTTTAAGACTTATCTAGATAGCCACATGAACAGAGTGGGAATAGAGGGATACAAATGAATGGTTTAGTTGGGCGTATGAGTGGCTCAGGCTTCGAGGGCCAAAGAGTTTGTTTCTGGCTGTACTGTTCTTTGTTCTTTGTTCTATGTATATCTCATAGAAATTTATAAAATTCTAATAGGTCAGACAGAGTAGTTTCAGAGAGAATATTTCCAATGGTGGGGCAGTCCAGAATTCACAGTCATAGTTTGAGGATAAGGACTGAGATGAGGAGAAATTTCTTCATCAGAGAGTGGTGAATGTGTGGAATTCACTACCACAGAAAGTAGTTGGAGCCAAAATGTTATTTGATTTCAAGAATAAATTAGAGATAGCTCTTGGAGCTAAAGGGATTGAGGGATGTGGGGTGGGGGGTGGGGGTGGGGGGGGGGTGGGGGCAAGATCAGGATATTGAATTCAATGATCAGCCATGATTATAATGAATGGTGGAACAGGCTCGACGGGCCGAATGGCCTGCTCCTGCTTCTAGTTCCTATGTTTCTACAATGAACAAAGTGACTCCAGATTTGATCCTTGTTGATCCTCACCCACAAGCACTGAAAAATTGCCCTTTACTCTGATTCAGGCTTCTCCCTTCAAAGCAACTCTTACACAATTACTTAATTCCATACTCTTGATCATCTGTAATATTCTCTCTATAAAATGTTTCCCTAAAAAGAAATTTCCTTCTTTTTCAATATCTCTTACCCCACTCTAAGAATCCTATGAGGTTCGCCAAGCATGATTGTTCCTTCAAATCTGTGCAGACTACTTTTAACGATCGTCTCTTGAGTTAGGTGCACGGTAATTCCAGGCAGAATTGAAGATTAAAATGTTCCCCTTCGCAGATGTCAAGCTAACTATACTCATTTTATTTAAAAGTCCTGCCTTCCGAATGTCTCGGAATTACATTGGACAGCATATTGAATACTGCAGAAACCATTAAGAACAAATGTTCCTGGGATATTTTATAACTTACATCAGTCACTGTTTTGCATGAGAAGTGTTAGTCTCATCATCACCTTTGTTCAAACTGATTTATGAAGAAGCATGATGAAACACCAAGTTCTTTGGGTTCCCCATTGACTTTTGCTAACACATTTAATGACTTCCAATAACAGTCTAAGGAGTAACTGGTCAAAATGACTCGCTGGAGAGTGTAAGGGAGCCAAATGACAATTAGGTGTAAGGGTGGTGTGGTGTAAGTCATAATTTGTTGTGCCAAATGGTAATCTAGGGCTTAAATTATGCATGGGTAGTGAAAACATTGTCTTGCAAAATTAGATTTACAGAAATTGTCAGTTTTATATTATTTTTAAGGGAATGCAATGCTCTACTGGTTTATTGATAGATTATTAATCCAAAAACTCAGTTAACACTCTGAAGACTGGGTTTGAATACTGCCATAGCAAATGGTGGAATTTAAATTTGATAAAATTATCTGGAATTAAGAATCTACTGATGACCATGAAACCATTGCAATTGTTGGAAAAATCCATCTGGTTCACTGATGTGCTTTAGGGAAAGAAATCTGCCATCCTTTCCTGGCCTGGCCTATACGTGACTCCAGAGCTAAGGCAATGTGGTTGATTCTCAACTGCCATCCAAGGGCAACTAGGTATAGGCTATAATTCTGGCTAGCCTGCAAAACCCATGTCCCATGAATGAATAAGACATTGGTGAGTCAAAATCATCAAATTAGTCAATCACCAGCCTGAGGTCGGAGGGCTTAGCGGGGAGATCTAAGTAATTTCCAGTATCATAGAATCAATAGGTTCAATGCAGAAGGAGACCATTCAGCCCATCGAGTCTACACCAACCACAATGCCGCTTGGGCCCTATCCCTATAACTCCTTGCATTTATCATAGCTAGCCTCCCTAATACTAAGCAGCAATTTAGCTTGGCAAATCCACGTAACTTACATATCTTGGGACTTTGACTTTTTTGTTTCAAACTTAATATCTTGCTTTTGTGTTTAAATTTATAAAGCAATCAAGTTTTATATGGAAGTAGTAATGAAAGTATTCACCAAAGGGTGCTATGCAGGATTAGATTCTGGCTCAGAAGAATTGGATATTAATTTCAAAACTCACTCAGAATGGTCTTCAGACATCTTTTCAGAGTTCAGAAGTGACAGAATCTTGTAATGATCAAGGATAGGATCAATGGATTTGTATCATCTGACAAGGAAATTGACTAGATCTCTAGACCATCCCATAAATGTAAACCAACATGGGCACATTATTCAAGTTCACCAGGCTACATGCTGTTAAAGGGCATGGTCCATTCCTTGGTTTCATTATAGGGGATAAAAAAATTGGGAGGAGGAGGGGTGGAACCACCATCTCCTTGATTTGTGACAATTCTCTTACTTAGAACTGTAGAACCATAGAATTCTTACAGTACGGAAAGAGACCATGCAATTCATCAAGTCTTCATCAGCTCTCTGAAAGGGCATTCCCCCCCTGCAGTCCCTCCTCTGTGCCCAATCTCCATAACACCTGCAGATTTGTAAAGTAATGTTGATATGGATGGATAAGTAAGATGGATTATGAGAGTACGCTAGCTCAGAGTATAAAAATATATAGCAAAAATTTCTACAAATATATAAAATGAAAAAGACTGGCTAAAGTAAATGTTCGTCTTTGAGTGAATGAGAAGGGAGATGTAATAATTGGAAATAAGAAAATGGCTGAAGCATTAAACAGGTATTTTGTGCCGGTCTTCACAGTGGAAGACACAAATGGTGATGGGAAAGCTATGACAATGAGGCCCTGGAAACTATCATTGTCACAAAAGAGATAGTAAGGGGCAAGTGAATGGGACTAAAGGTAGACAAGTCTCCTGGCCCTGATGGAATGCATCCCAGGGTACTAAAAGAATGGTGGGGGAAATAGCAAATGCACTAGTGGTAATTTACCAAAATTCGCTGGACTCTTGGACAGTTCCTTCAGATTGGAAAACAGCAAATGTGACACCACTGTTTAAAAAAGGAGGTAGACAAAAGGCAGGTAACTATGGGCCAGTTAGCTTAACTTCTGTAGTAAGGAAAATACTTGCATCTATCAGCAGGGAAGAAATAACAAGACATCTGGATATAAATTGTCCCGTTGGGAAGATACAACATGGGTACATGCAGGAAAAGTCATGTTTGGCTAATTTGATGGAATTTTCTGAGAACATTGCATGCACAGTGACAATGGGGAATCTGTGGATGTTGTGTATCTGGATTTCCAGAAGGCATTTGACAAAGTGCCGCACCATAGGCTGCTACATGAGATAAAGATGCATTGTGTTACAAGTAATATATTAGCATGAATAGAAAATTGGTTAACTAACAGAAAGCAAAGAGTGAAGGTAAATGGATGTTTTTCTGGTTGGCGATCAGTGACTAGTGGTGTGCTTCAGGGATCAGTGTTGGGACCACAATTGCTTATAATTTACATAGATGATTTGGAGTTGGGGATCAAGCATAGTGCATCAAAATTTACAGATGACACTAAGATGAATGATAAAGCAAAGTGTGCAGAAGATACTGAAAGTCTGCAAAGAGATACAGATAGTCAAAGTGAGTGGGCAAGAGTCTGGCAGATGGAATACAATGTTGGTAAATGTGAGGAAGGATTTTGAAGGGATTAACAGCAACTGGACTATTCTGTATATGGTAAAAAATTTCAGCAAGCGTGTCCTTGTGCATAAATCATAAAAAAAATTGGTTTACAGGTGCAGCAAGTAATTAAGAAGGCAAATAGAATTGAGTCCTTCATTGCTAGAGGGATGGAATTTAAAAACAGTGAGATTATGTTCCAGCTGTGTAAGGTGCTGGTGAGGCCACAGCCAGAGCACCAGTACAGTTTTGGTCTCCTTACCTCAGAAAGGATATACTGGCACTGGAGAGGGTGCAGAGGAGATTCACTAGGTTGATTGCAGAGATGAGAGGGTTGGCTTATGAGGAGACATTGAGTAGACTGGGGCTATACTATTGGAATTCAGAAGAATGAGAGGAGATCTTAGAGATCAGAGTCATAGAGTCATTGAGATTTACAGGATAAAGACAGGCTCTTCAGCCCAACTTGTCTATGCTCTCCTTTTTCACTTAAACCCCTAAGCTATTCCCAGTTGCTCGCATTTGGCCCATATCCCTCTATACCCATCTTATCCATGTATCTATCTAAATGCTTCTTAAAAGACAAAATTTACCCGCCTCTACTACTATCTCAGGCAGCTTGTTCCAGACACTCAACACCCTCTGTGTGAAAAGAATTGCTCCTCTGGACATTTATGTAAATCTTATGGAAACATACAAGATTATGAAGGGAATAAACAAGATAGAAGCAGTGAAGTTGTTTCCATTGGCAGGTGAAACTAGAACTAGGGAGCATGGCTCAAAGTAAGGCAGCGCAGATTTAGAACTGAGTTGAGGAGGAACTTCTTCATGCAAAAGATTGTGAATCTATGGAATTCCCTGCCCTGTAAAGTAACGAGGCTACCTCATTGAATGTTTTTAAGGCAAGGGTAGATACATTTTTGAACAGTAAAGGAATTAAGGGTTATGGTGAGTGGGCAAGTAAGTGGGATGAGTCCACAAAAAGATCAGCCATGATCTTACTGAATGGCAGAGCAGGCTCGAGGAACCAGATGGCCTACTCCTGCTCCTAGTTCTTATGTTCTTATGTTCTTATCGCCTGGATTGGTCAATCCTCTCTGCCTTCCATCAATGTCCTCTGAAATTGTTAGGCCTTCGGAGAGAATGCAGTGGAGTCCAGTGAAGATGACTTATTTGTGGATTGCACAGATAATATCATCCCATGAATGATTTTGGAATAGGCAAGTCTAAGGAGTGCGGAATTGCTACTGCAGATGCCAGGATGGCACAGAATAATCTGTGCCATTTATATGCACAGCTGATATGTCATTTATGTACAAGCTGATTTGTCAATTAACATTTTTGCCTTGCCATCTGATTATAAACAGGGCTTTCAAATTAACAGGAATAATCTTTAAACAAAATCATATTCTCTTTTTATATAACCGCAAAATACTGTGGATGCTGGAATTTGAAATTAAAACCAAAACTGCTGGAAAACCTCGACAGGTCTGACAGCAACTGTGGAGAGAGAATAGAACCAAAATTTTGAGTCTGGATGACCCTTCCTCAGAGCTAAAGACAAGAAAATCGGACAATATTTATGCTATGAGGATGGCGTACTGGGTTTTTTTGGGGGGTTTGTAATTGGACAAAGGGAATGTAAATGGTGGTGATAAAGGCTGAGAATAGTAATCAGGGTGTCCATTCAGAGATCAGAATGTGTGAATGGCAGAACAAAGGTGCAGATTGATAAAATAAAACCACAATGTTGTAACTCTGGGATGTACTTTCTCTTTGAGTAGATGAACCTGATTTATTATTTATTTTATTTATTTTTTAGTGTCACAAGTAGGCTTACATTAACAGTGCAATGAAGTTACTGTGAAAATCCATGAGTAGCCACACTCCACACCTATTCAAGTACGTGAGGGAGAATTTAGCATAGCCAATGCATCTAACCAGCACATCTTTCAGACTGTGGGAGGAAACCAGAGCACTCAGAGGAAACCTATGCAGACAGGGAGGAGAATGTGCAGACTTTACACAGAAAGTGACTCAGGAATCAAACCCAGGTCACTGTTGCTGTGAGACAGTAGTGCCATCCAATTTCCAATCAGTCAAATCAAATGAGGCATTATTTGTTGTGGTGCATTTGTGTTGTGTATCGAGTCTTTGCTAATCATTTGTGAGACTTTAGAAACTTTGTTCACTTTCTTAGCTGTCAGGTCTTTCCTGCTGACCCACCCGCAATATTGATTTTCTTTAAAAAAACAAGATTTATTTCAATCTAATTAATTGTTTTTTTTTTCTGGAATAAACACTCCTTCTTCTGAAAAACAAGGCAGCTATTTCAGCTTAGCCTTTCGTTCTTATGTTACTTGCCTTCTAACCACCAGGAAAAGATACTGCAGTTTAATTAAAACAGATTGGAATTCACACGGTCCAGTTAAGTGACAGATTTCAGTAGGTCATGACTAAATATGAATTATAATTCTGCCAATGTCCCTAGGGAAAAAAAATCACAAGATGGGCAATTTAAAACAAGAAGTGTCTAACTTATTTACCATAACAGCATGTTCTGCATTTGCTTCACTCAGTTAGAAGAGACTCACAGTTTAGTACTAAAGATTGATAGAGCCTTTGTTTACAAAGCAACCACCAGCACTCTCATACATGGAGACATTAATCGTGTGACACCAATTCTTGTCCTCATGATTGATTGAGAAATGGAGGAATGAGCATCACAAGATCAGGATCACCGTGAATAGCAGAAGGAGCAACTGGAAACAAGCTCAAATGTTCACATGAACTGTGTCCCTCAGTTGCACAGGGTTAGCTTGTGAAGTGTACAACTGCCTGTGAACAGGGGATTTGGTCATTTGGAATTGAGTTCAGGTAGACACAGCATCTGTTGCTGTCTAAAGTTAAAATAGTTCTCTTTAATAGAGCTTAACTATGTTCAGGTGTAACGGCGCAAGGTAAAGATCGGAATTCCTGTTTGTTCATTGAGGGAAGGATTTGTATTGTTCAGCTGAATGTGTAAAACATAGAACTGAAGCCTTGAGTAAGTCAGGAATTACTGTCAGCTTGAGCAAGTGAACATACGAAAGCAAAGGGCAGGAAAGGGTCAATTGGCCCATCAAGCCTGATTCCCTCCTGTCCTGATGGTTGCAATATCACAACTAGACACTTCTCTGCCCATGTTGCTCACCCCGTGTCATACTCTGGGATTCAGTGAAAATGTTAGGCCAGAAAAATCCTTTGGAAAATTCCTTCTCAACCCAGGTGGAACTAATCCAGGGGAAAACTTGGACTATCTGTAACAATATGGGAGACAAGTACTGGAGAAGAAGGAAATTATGCAAACTATTTGGTTCAGGTGTAGACAAATAGCTAGCAGCAAGCATGACTCAGTTTAATCTCTTTTATTACAAGAGTACACATACTATAGTATAAAATAGAGTGTTTCAGATGCATTCAAAAATCATATTTACAAAGTCCTTCAAAACACATCCAACTAATGTTTTCTCTAAGCTGCAAGGCCACACAACAATTCAAAAGTTCCTGCACGGGCTGTATATAAGTTGTTCCTTTAAATTACAAGCTGTGGAAAACAGAAATTAAAGGGGTGGCACACAAACAAATTGCTAATGCACTCCTCAAAAAAATTGAAGAGTACATTGAACCAAACAAAGTTCATTTATGAGTCCTAAGTAGGCTTGCATTAACACTGCAATGAAGCTACTGTGAAAAACCCTCTAGGAGCCACACTCCAGCACCTGTTTGGGCACACAGAGGAAGAATTTAGCATGGCCATTGTATCTAACTAGGAACAACTTATATACAGCCCATGCAGGAACTTTTGAATTGTTGTGTGGCCTTACACCTAACTAAAGGTGTCTTTCAGTTCATGTCTTTCAGACTGTGGGGAGGAAACCAGTGCACCCAGAGGAAACCCACACAGACAGAGAGAGAACATGCAAACTCCATACAGTCACCCAAGCTGGGAATCAAATCCCAGGTCCCTGGCACTTTGAGACAGCAGTGCTAACCACTATGCTACCGTGCTGCCCAGCAAATTTATACAATATTAACAATTTCAACACCAACACTTCTTAAACCTCTTCTGCAGCATGACCTTCACATTAAAGCTACCTTTAAATTATCAGCAACAGTACAAATAAACTGCCTTAGGTAAATGTCATGCCTTCTTGTTTCTGTATCTTTCTACCCTACTTCTTCTGAGACCATTCCTCATCTTGATTTTCCTGTTAACCTCTGTGCCTTCCTCTATTGAGTTCACTCCAACGCCAGAACTTTGCCACCACCCCTCCCCAGCACCACACCACAGAAGTTGGAGCAGGCGAGAGGCAGACAGTGGGAAGGTCCATTGACTTTGGGCAGGTTTTACAGTTTCGGGACAAGCGAGGCTGTAAATTCCCACTTGAACTGGTACTATCATATACAATTCTATGTGGCTGTTTCCACTGTCTAAAACTTCCTCAGCTGCCTTAAATCCATCTCTGTCACAACTTTAACAATCCTAAGGTACCCATATATAAAATCCATTCCAAATATAAAGACATAATCTGCCATCAAAGCTTACTCAAGGAAGAATGTAGACCTGTTAAAGTTTAAAGTTTATTTATCAACACAAGTAGGCTTACATTAATACTGCATAAATTCATAGAATTATTACAAAGCAGACAGAAGCCATTGGGCCCATCAAGTCTGCGTCAACAACAATTCCCCCCAGGAGCTATCCCAGTAACTCCACTAGTTCCCCTCACACTAAAGAGCAATTTGACATAAATTACTGCAAAAATCCTCTAGCCGCCACTTCGGGTACACTGAAGGAGAATTTAGCATGACCGATGCACCTAACCGTATGTCCTTGAAGGAGTAGCACTCTGAAAGCTCCTGATACCAAATAAACCTGTTGGACTTTAATCTGGTGTTGTGAGACTTCTTACTAATGTTCTAAAGCAGCAGTGCTAACTATTGTACCATCATATCGCCCATAATTACTATCTATTGCATAGAAAGTTTTGTTTGAGATTTCCATGATGAACTATTTGAGAGCCTATTCATGTGCTTAAATCCAAGGATTAACAAAGGCAGTACTTTGGAGTAAACACGTTGTTTCTGTCCTGTCTGTGGAAGGTTTTGGATGTGTGTATGCCTATACCTTAACTTAAAATATCAAATACTGAGCAATTGCAGTAATATATCATGGTTTACACAGATATTGATCTTTACTCTGCTTCAAGAAGATGTCTAGGAGCAATCTGAGTTAATTCATTCTCCAAATTTCCATTGAGTGTTTCACTTCTAATTAGGAATTTACACTGACTGTCTGAGATTAGGAATGACCTATCCATAAGAATAAATACAGAAATTGCTGGACGTAGTCATCAGGTCAGGCTGCATCTGTGGAGAGAGAAAAACAGAGTTAATATTTTAAGTCAATGAACTTCCATCAGAATTTAGAGTACTATTGTGTAGGCTATATCCTATGATTCTATCTGCAGCACACGCATTAAAAGCTGGCAAAATTGAAGAACTCATTTGGCACCAACAGATTGTAACTATGTAATCATAACTATGCGCTGAAGGGTCCTAAATAAGCACTCATATGACTTTAATACATCTTAAGCCAATTCAAAGAATCATTAAAATATTTTTAAATTTATTCTTGTGATGTGGGCATCACTGGCTGGACCAACGTTTAATGCCCCATCCCTGATTGCCCTTGAACTGAGTAGCTTACTAGGCCATTTCAGTGTGAGCCACATTGCTGTGGACAGGAATCCCATGTAGGCCAGACAAGGGAAGGATGACAGATTTCCTTCCCTCAAAGACATTAGTGGGATTTGAACACAAGCCCCCGAGGCATTACCCTAGATTGTTGGACTTAATAGTCCAGTAACAATTCACTATGTCACCACCTTCCCTAAGTGCAGAAGAAGGCCATTGAGCCCATCGAAGCTGTCCTGGCTCTTCCATTGAGCAACTTAATTAGTGCCATTCTTCCACCTTCTCCCTATGCATTATTCCATTCCAGATAAGAGTCTAATTCCCATTTGAATGCTTAGTTGAACCTCCTGCTACACTCACTGGCTGTGCATTCCAGACCTTAACCATTTGTAGTGTGAGGATGTTTATTCTGCTATAACTTTTGCTTCTTGTGCCAAGTTATTCTAAATCTGTGCCCCTCTCCTTACTGATCCTTTCATGATTGGGAAGAGTCTCTCCCTATCTATTCTGCCCAGATCCCTTTTAGTTCTGAACATCTCTTTCACATCTTGATTCAACCTTATCTTTTTCAAAGAAGAAACTCTCAACTTCTGCTATCTATCCACATAACTGAAGTTTTTCCTCCTGAAACCATACTTTTCATTATTTTCTGCACTCTCCCCAGTGTGTTCACATCCTTTCTAAAGTATGGCTTCCAGAACTGGAAGGAATATTTCAGCAAACTGGTGACTTCTACAAATTCAACATATCCTCCTTCTCTTGTATTTTTTTTGCCTCTATTAATAAAGCCTAGAATACTATATGCTTTATTCCTAACCTGTACAGCCACCTTCAAGGACAAGTCCCTTGGCTCCTGCACCTCCTTTAGATTTGCATCGTTATTTTATATTAAATCTCTGTGTTGTTCCTATTAAAGTGTATCATATCACCTTTCTCCACATTGAATTCCATCTGCCACATGGCCACCCATTCCACCAGTTATGTCCTTGTTAAGTTCTACACCATTCTTCTTACAGTTTACAATGCTTCCAAGCTTCATATCTATCACCCACAAAGTTGGAAGTTGTGCCCAAAACATTAAGGTCTAGAAGTGGGCTGGATGACACCGGACAAGTTAGCCGTGGATGTCATGCGTGATCTCAAAACAGCCATGATCGGACTGATGACACTGAAGGATTCAAGGATGCCCTGCTGGGAGGGAATTTCACATTGGGCCCAAGCCCCCGACCCCCATCTCCGGAATGGAAGTTCAAAACTCAAGCCATCGCATGCAAGTGCACTCCCTTCCCTTTCTCACTGCATAGAGATGTTTCCTATATTGATCTCTGCTTCACACCCTTCATTTCAGTGGCACAGTGGCATAGTAGTAGCACTGCTGCCTCACAGCATCAGGAACATAGGTTCAATTCCAGCCTCGAGTCACTGTCTGTGTGGAGTTTGCACATTCTCCCCTTGTCTGTGTAGGTTTCCTCTGGGTGCTCTGGTTTCCTCTCATAGTCTTAAGGGTTAGGTTGATTAGCCATGCTAAATTGTCCCTTGGTCTCAGGGGGATTAGCAGGACAAATACATTGTGTTACAGGGATAGAGCCTGGGTGGGATGTTGTCGGTACAGGCTTGATGGGTTGAATGGCCTCTTTCTGCACTGTTAGGATTCTATGATTTTCTTGCCTTTGCCCATTGCTGGGACATGCCTTAACACATCCTCTTGCCATCTGACAGCAGAGGTCCACAGTGCAGATCCCTCTCTAGAGGAGACCTCCCCCTTAACTTCAGGGATCTTGGGTGGAGGCTGCTGCAAGCAGCAGGCCCAATACAACCACAGGTTGCATTTGTTCACAAACTCTCAAGATACCTGTCCTTTTCATGGTCATGTGGAGTCTGTGGACCATGTGTATATCTGATGCCTTATGCAAAACCCCATTTTAATTGTTTAAAAAACTCTTTGTTAACATTTTGTTTGCACTTCAGCTTACGCTCCTGATTTATGGATACCTGGAATGAAGGAGAGTGGGGAAGGATGATGAGCTCCGCGTGAATCTTCTCCTGGGCCTGACTAAACTCACTATTAACAAGTTCAGGCAGTGGACAATCGTGAATGTTCTCCAACCCGACTACCTATCCCTGTACCGTAGCTACATTCTCATCCAGGTGTCCCTGCAGCCTGCAAGAATCCCAATATATTGCCAATTCTGGTCTTCATAATCACTCTCATATTTTCCATCCACGAGCACATTTTCATTATTTATCTTAATTCTTATCTCCTTTTGCATCTGGGAAGAACTGTCATTGTTTGCCTACTTTTCCCTACATAAGGAGGAGTATGTCTTAGAACATAGAACAGTACAGCACAAATAGGCCCTTCGGCCCACGAGCTGCGCCAATCACATCTATACCTAACAAGCCACAGACCTATATAACCCCCTATCCCATTAGTTCCCATATACCCATCCAGAAGTCTTTTAAAAGACCCCAGCGAGTTCGCCTCTACCACCCCCGACAGCAGCCGATTCATTCACTCACCACCCTCTGAGTGAAAAAGTTACCTCTAACATCCCCTCTGTATTTGCTTCCCTGAACCTTAAATCTGTGTCCTCTCGTAGCGACCATTTCAACCCGGGGAAATAACCTCTGAGAATCCACCCTATCTATTCCTCTCAACATTTTATAAACCTCTATCAGGTCGCTTCTCAACCTACGTCTCTCCAGGGAGAAGAGTCCCAGTTCCCTCAACCTATCTTCATAAAGCATGCCTCCCAATCCAGGCAACATCCTTGTAAATCTCCTCTGCACTCTTTCAATAGCTTCCACGTCCTTCCTATAGTGAGGCGACCAGAACTGCACACAGTACTCCAAGTCTTGACCATGCCCAAACCATCTCATCTTAGTAGGTAACCCATTATTCAGCTATTATTTCCCCTTTGACTCCAATCTATTTGGCCAAACATTGGAAGCAGACAGTTGCATTCATAGGAATGGTATATAAGGTGCGTAATTGTTAACCGTCAATGAGGTTGCATGATGGAACAATAAAATATGATAATGAATCTTCCCTGAAACCTGGGAAAGGTTCAAAAATGTCTTAGTCAAGCACATCTGATTATTAATATAGATGTAAAGATTCCATGGTATTTTTTCAAACAAGTCACTGAATTCTCCTAGTCTCAGGTAAAAATATTGGGATAAACTTTCTCATTCCACCTGCCATGGGATTTATAGCAGGTGGGGGGCAGGCTATGCAAAGACCCATTGACCTAGAACAAAAAACAAAGAACAACACAGCACAAGAAATAGGCCCTTTGGCCAACAAACGCACACTGCCATTTTAACAGCGTGAGTTCCAACTTCCACCCATGATCCTTGCCTATGTTTATGGAAATCCACATTGGAAACCAGACTGGGGAGACAATTCAGGGATGACTTGTTACACCAATCAACCTAAGAGCACATCTTTAGGGTGTGGGAGGAAACTGGAGTACCCAGAGAAAACCCACGCAAGCACAGGGAGAATGCGCAAACTCCCACAGATACTGGTCCAAATCCACGTATCTGTGATAGTCACTGAGCTGTCGTGTTGCCCATCAACTGGTCCAGTTTAAGCATACACTAACAACGTGAAGCACTAGGCTACACTCAAAAAATCCAAAAGCAGCCCTCGCATGACCCATCGTGTGTATGTCCCTTGTTGGACAACAAGGCGGACCGAAGCACCTGTGGAATAAAAGAGAAAAAAATCAATAACATGTACATCTTTAATGTCTAAGGCTCTTCATCTCTATTTAAATCAGTCTACTATCTCCCTCCATTCCTATTCCACTCAGATGCCTATCTACGTATCTCTTAAATAACTCCAGCGTACCTGCCTCCACCACCTTACTTGGCAGTGCATTCCATACTCCCACAACCTTCTACGTGAAACACCTCTCCCTAACACCCAAATTATACTTTGCCCCCCCTCATCCTAAGCCCGTGGCCCCTCGTAATATTTGATTCCAACCTAGAAAAAAGCTTACCACTGTTTACTCTATCTATACCCTTCATAACCTCATACACCTCTATTAGATTTCCTTTCAGTCTCCGTCTTTCTAAAGAAAACAGCCCCAATTTGCCTAACCTTTCCTCATAACCCAAACCTTCCATACCAGGTAGCATCCTAGTAAACCTTCTCTGCACTCTCTCCAGGGTCTCCATGCCCTTCCAGTAGTAAGGTGACCAGAATTGGACGCAGTACTTCAAATGAGGTCTAACCAACGTTCTATACAACTGCAATGTTAAACGCCAGCTCTTGTACTCTTTACCACTTCTTATAAAAGCTAGCATACCATAAGCTTTCTTCACAACCTTCTCCACCTGTACTGCCACCTTCAAAAACTTGTGCACTTGCACCCCCGATCCCTCTGCATTTCTATAATAGGTCTACCCTTTATCATATAACTCCCCCCTACATTATTTCTCTCAAAATGCATCACCTCGCATTTATCAGGATTAAATTCCATCTGCCATTTATCTGCCCAACATACCAGCCTATCTATGTCCTGCTGTATTGTCTGACACTGCTCCTCACTATCCGCAAGTCCAGCCATCTTTGTGTCATCTACAAACTTGCTGATCACACCACTTACTCCCTTTTCCAAGTCATTTATATATATTACAAATAGAAGAGGTTTCACAGTACTGAGCCCTGTGGCACACCACTAGTGACCACCTTCAGCTAGAAAAAGATCCTTCCATTACTACTTTCTGTCTCCTATTATCAAGCCAGTTACTTATCCATCTAGATACCTCAGGCAAGATTTTCCAATTTTGAGCAACCTCAGCCAGAAAATCCCGTCCATTATCCCTCAACTGAAACAGATTGGCTATCCATTCATTACTGCTCTTTACACAGCCTTAGTATGTGCAAATTACATTTTAGCATCGGGTGACATGGTGGCACAGTGGTTAGCACTGCTGCTCCACAGCACCGGGGACCTGGGTTCGATTCCCGGCTTAGGTCACTGTCTGTGTGGAGTTTACATGTTCTCCCTGTGTCAACGTGTGTTTTCTCCGGGTGCTGTGGTTACCTCCCACTGTCCAAAAATGTGAGGGTTATGTTGATTTGCTACGCTAAATTGTTCAATGTTTGGGGATATCAGGAAGATTAGTAGGGTAAATATATGGGGTTACAGGCACAAGGCCTTTGTGGGGGATTGTTGTTGGTGCAGACTCGATGGGCCAAAGGTCTCCTTCTGCACTGTTGGGATTCTATGACTGTAAAAACAACAATGATGACAGTTTAAAAACTATTAACTTATTACAAAGCACTTCAGACTGTGTAAAGTAATATAAAAATGCACATATCTCTTTAACGCTTTCTCTTTGTTTTGCCCTTATTATTTAATTCTCTTTCTCTCTTCCTATCTTTATCACATTGTTTCATTTGCTCTCCCGCTTTCTCTTCTTTTTTCTTTCGCATTAGATCAGCCTTGCAAAAGTCATCACCATCAGGAGTGCTATAGCTCAGTGAAGTAGAAGGTCTGTAACTAACATGAAGAAATGAAGCATTTTTGTCTATGATAGATTATTTATTGGATTTTTTCTTGCTTGGTTACTTCTTGCAGTTTCTGCAAACTGTAAAGAATGTACATTGTGTTCTAATATGCTAGAGTTCCTGATATCTGTAGACTCTTTGCTGCCATTTTCCTTGCATGGGACTTTGCATCTTAGAGATCATTCAAAATGCTTGTGAAAGATCAATGGGATTTCTCCAAAAAGGGGTCAAATCACTCTATTCAGATATAAGCATTATATTAAGTGCTCACAGGGGATATGCTCTTGGTAGCGGTAGCTGTGTGGGAAAACGCCATCTTGAATCCAAGAATGCCTTACCACCTAAAAATAGTCCTAAGAAATGCAGTTATAATATACTTTATAAGTCTGAATTACTAATCCAATAATTAGCAATTATTAACAATTCTCGAGTGCTCCTTTATTTAAAAAAAGAAAACTATTAAGCTTCCCACTCCTAAACGTTGTCTAGAAATCGCTGCTGATTCCACACACATGTGGATTTCAAGTGAAGACAAAGTTAGACTGATCTATGATGCCTCATCTTTGCCCTCCCTGAAGAAAACCATAAGGCTGGCACAATGGTTAGCATTACTACCTCACAGCACCAGGGACCTGGCTTGGGACAGACAACTCCCTTTGTTGCCCATTGCGTCAACTTGTTGATGAAAGCTTGGCCAAGCCCAGGAGCAGGTTCAAGAGGAGGTCCTCCACCTCCCCCCACCCCCCACCCCCACCACCCGCGACCACAGTGGATGCCCACTGGTTAGATGCATTGGCCATGCTAAATTCAAACTGTGTATCCAAACAGGTGTCGGAGTGTGGCAACTAGAAGATTTTCACAGTAACTTCATTACAGTGTTAACGTTAGCCTCCTTGTTACACTAAAAAATAACTGAAAGTTAACTTAAATAGCCTGCCTGTTAATAATGAATAATTTAAAAAGAACCAAAGCTGGATCCTCTGCCCATGGAATTGTATCCTAAGGGGAAAACTAACAGCAAGCAATGAGAAAGCAGAAAGAGTAAGACTGGTTGGAAAATTAGAAAAGATTAAAGGACTTGAAATAAAGGTTGTGCTTTTGGAGCTTTATCAGGCTTCCTGAACGCAGGGCTGACTGTACAATCATTGAACTTGAGATCATTTTTATTATTAGACCATCAGAAAGTATATTCAATTCACAATCTAAAAGCCTTTATCAGAGGAGTTCTAATGCGGAAAATAAAATAGAAAATACTTACAGGTATTGATTTGAGTTTATGTGGGGACTCACATGTTTCAGAAATCCAGTTAGCAAATATACGGAGTGACCTGCATGTGAAAGCAAGGTACAAATATTTAAAACACTGTCTTGATCGTTTTTCCCTGGCTTATCTTATTTGACGCTCTCTTTCTGGAACCTGCAATGCTGTGCCTCTTACCTCAGCTTGGAGAGCAAGCTGATATTGGCCTCACACCTCCACCATCAATCCCACCATCAGTGCTTCCTTCGATCAACTAAAAGGAAAGGCAATTTTTCCAGGCAGAACTATTTTTGTTGCTTGTCAGTCGCTTGATTTACCTGAAAGGGAGTTCGGTTCTGCACTTCAACAGTGTAATGACTTCGCCGAGGAGTACAGAAACATGCTTAATGAGTTGAAATATCAAAGTGGAAACTTGACATGCCAACTTTAACTGCTGGGCCACGAATCCAACACTTTACCATTAAGACTATCAAGTCTCTAGACAATTTGCTCCTGCAGTATGATCATGCAAAATATTGTTCTTCATTGTTACCTTCATCTGAAAGAAAACTGGTTTATCTTTCTGACTCCAATTTTACAATTGTTTCTTAAGTCCAGAAATTTATATTGAGTTATGATGAGACTACTAAAAATTCTCTTAAATATTTTCTGATGCTTTCTATAAGTTTATTTTTAGTTATTAGTAGTAGGCTTTCATTAACACTGCAATGAAGTTATTGTGAAAATCCCCCAGTCACCACTCTCTGGCACCTGTTTGGGTACGCTAAGGGAGAATTTAGCATGGCCAATGCATCTAACCAGCACATTTTTCAGATTGGGAGAAAACTGGAGAACCCAGGAGAAACCGACACAGATATGGGGAGAATGTGCAAAGTCCACATAGTGACCCAAGCTGGGATTCAAATACGAGTCCCTGATGTTGCAAGGCAGCACTGTATCACCTTGTCGCCCTGCCAATTCTGCTCAGAAAAACACCACAGATTAAATTTTCCACCTTCATTCATCCACAGCTTCACTGCCCACTTTCTGTTTTTTCATTCATTCACTGAATGTAACTGTCACTGACAAGGCTAATATTTGTTACCCATCTCCACTGCATCACAAAGGTGATGGTGACTCCCTTCTTAAACCATTGCAATCTTTGCGAATGCAATTACATGCCCAGTGCTAATAGGAAGGGTATTCCAGGACTTTGATGACATAAAGGAGTAGGATTATGATTCTAAGTCAGGGTGTATATAATTTGTAGGGGAATTTGCCAGAAATGATGTTTTCTTTGAAGTGCTTTAAGAAACTGGGTTTTGAATGTACTACTGAAGGATCCCTGATGAATTGCTGTAGTACATCTTGTACACCGCATACATTGTTGCCAGTGCAGTGACGGGGGAGGGAGATTTTTGTCTATGATGAGATATGCACATCCCTAATCGCCGTTAAACTAAGTGGTTTGCTTGTCCTTTTCAGAGAGTGTTTTTTTTGGGAGCCAACCACATTACTGTGGTTCTGGAGTCACATGGAGGCCAGACCAGATAAAGATGGTAGGTTTCTTTCCCCAAAAGGCATTAGTGAATTAGATGGATTTTGATGATAGTTGTCATCACTGAGAAAAGCTTTCAATTCCAAAATTATATTTTTAATCGAAATTTAAATTCCACCAGTTACCATGGTGGAAGTTAAACTGTGTCCCAAGTGAAATAGACTGAGCCTCTGCATTACTATTCCAATGATGTGGAGATGCCGGCATTGAACTGGGGTAAACACAGTAAGAAGTCTGACTTCTTACTATTCCAATGACATTGACTGGATCATTATAGTGGTTCACACTGGTGGGACTTTCCCATTCCGCTGCATTTAATAGAGATTTAGCTGGCCGCCAAATTCTCTGGCTGCAGTGGGAGTGTGGCATGAATGGGTAGTAAGATCACACCCATTAGCACAACACAATTATCACATGAATGGTTATGGTGATGGATGAGATGCTGATCAAACAGATTGCTTTGCCTTCAGTGGTGTTGAGCTTGAGTGTTGTTGGAGCCGCCCTAATCCAGGTTAGCGGTGAGTATTCTATCACATTCCTGATTTTTGCCTTGTAGATGGCGGACAGGCTTTTGGGAGTCAGGAGGTGAATTATGTGCCTCTGACCAGCTATTGTAGCCACAATATTTATACTCCCATTCCCCCATTCACCTTATTTGTGGAACCTTCTCTGGCCTACCACCTTCGGGGAACTTCCTGTTCTCTCAATTCTAGCCTTTTATGCAGCTCCAGTTTCCTTCTCTTGGCCATTGCCTGCCTAATTCCTCAGCTTTGGAATTTCCTCCCTAAATATTTCTTGGACTCAAGAAAAGCTTCTTCCATGCTGCCATCAAACTTCTAAAAGGTCCTGTCATGTATTAAGCTGATCTTTCTCTTCATTTTACATGCAACTGCAGCAATATATTCTGCACCCTATCCTTTCCTTCTCCCCCGAGTACTCTACAAACAGTATGTTTTACCTGTAAAGCATTCAAGAAACAATACCTTTCACCGTATGCCAATACATATGACAATAATAAATCACATCCTGAGTGGTATAGAGGCTATCACTGCCAGGGACCCAGGTCAATTCCTGGGTCACTGTCTGTGCAGAGTCTGCACATTCTCCCTGTGTTTGTGTGGGTTTCCTCTGAATGCTCCCGTTTCCTCACACAACCCAAAGATGTGCAGGTTAGTCTGATTGGCCAGGCTAAATTGATCCTTAGTGTCAGGGGGACAAGGAGGATAAATGTATGAGGTTGTGGGTATAAGGCCTGGGTGGGATTGTTTTCAGTGCAAGCTTGATGGCCTCCTTCTGCCCTGTAGGCATTCTATATTTCCATTCTATGAAATCAAATCAAAACTTCTCCCGCCTTCTCTTTCTTCATCATGCTTCACCAGTTTCCTTTTACCAGCATTTTGTCACCTACTGTAATATGTATTTTTGCGGCCCAGTGTCTAATGAAGTCCTTGCGTAGTACCTTGGGGTGCATTCCCCATCCTAAAGGTGCTATATAAATGGAATTTGTTATTGATGCAGTTAGAGAGTTCCTCAGGCAGAAAGTCCAGCTACATTCCTCTTATAGATGGTGCTGTTGTGTGTGTTTGTGTGTATGTGGATGGGGGATTATGCCCCAGGCTACCTGGATTAAAACATTTATGAATATTGTGAGCAATTCTAAGTGAAAAAAAGCAAAAGAACACTCTTTAAGTAGAGGTGAAAAAGAACAAAGCTGGCAAAATCACACTATTTGAATTTCTCAACCTCTTGCCGGACGGAAATATGTTCTGTTGAGTGAAGAGATGGGGAGAAAGTATTTCACCTGGCGAGTGAGGCTCCCTGTTTGCCCCGCTCTGCAACACAATAGGTTCTATTTGTCTAATCTGTTTTTTTTCGGATGAACTCACTAATGCCCTCATTCTCACTAAGTACGGAATAATTGAGTCCGGAAAGATTACAGGACAGTAACCTAATGCTGACTTTCACGTGTTGAAATTGAAGCATCATGAAGGCTTCAGAACCATCCTGATTATCAGCTCCTTCAATTAAAATCATGCATGTATGTGCTGGATGTATCCTCACTTCGTCGCGGGTGCTGTGTGTGTGTGTGTGTGTATGTGTGTGTTAAAGCTTTTATTTTGGCCAGAGAATGATACAGAGAATGGAACGGATCACACCATCAGCTCGACAAGTTTATTCAGGAGTGACTGCACTGAGGGTACCCACACTGTCTGAATGGACGGATGTGTGAATCGCTGCTGTACCATCTCTCCTAAAACCCGCGCCTATTAATCCCTTTAAGAAACGCTTGTAGCTTTAAAACATTGGCGAGGGTGGGGAGAGGAGGGAGGGGGGGATGAGCCAGAATTAAGGACATTAGGTTTGTGACCTTTGAATACATAGATAGACGCCAATAATTCTTCCCCACTGTAGGTGATCCTCAATTGGTATAATCGCTGATTAATATTGAATTTGGATATATTTCTATTCGCTATCCTAATGTGATTTATTAAAATACACACACCATGGTCTGGGAGCAAGCCAGAAAATGCAAAGAAAAACCATGCAAAGTGACAAATTCGTCACATTAAGCGGGCAGTAATAGAAATATCAGGCCACATTAATTGAATTTATACTTTGCTGCGTGAAATACACAATTAAAAACTCTCCGGCCTCCGATGCTGTAAAATAAATAGCGGTTGATTGAGGGAGAAGGCTGTATTGATCAGAGAAAGGTTCCTTCGGGGAAACTGCCGTCTCAAGCGCGCTCATTATTAACGCAAAACAGTTTATATACATTTATATACATATAATATATCCACGCGGGCTACCCTTCCACAGCACAGCATCGGAATAAACTTGTAAAAGGAGGTCTAAAAGGGAATCGCTTCAAGCAATTCCCTGTGAGAATCCTTATTCCGGCTGAAAGTCAGTGTATATTTGTCCCTTCATGGCCACTCACCCTTAGATTAGATTTCCCCTTTCTCATTATCAGCCTTAATAGACCCTTCAGACCTCATTCTATCCCCAGATATTATCTGACCGTATAATTAATTAATTAAACCTAAAATATTATAGATTATTAAAAATAGCATAACTAATAGTGTAATATCTCAAGCTGTCGGCTTTAATAGTCAACATTGTCTTGCCTGGCCTTATCAGGCTTGGACACCCGGCGAGAATATTGATTTCTGGTAATTTTAACCATCATCTCCTATCATGATAGGCAATTGTCAGATTTTTACCAGCGTCAGAGCTCATTTTAAATCGTTAACGAACAGGGGCTGCTTCTAGTCACTCTCCATATTTCCTCTAAAACAACTTCAAGCCATGCTCCGGGGGTTGGGGGGAACAGGAATGAAATGGGGAGGGGGTACAGAGAATTTTCAGAGCTGGTTTTATACCCACACCTACCCTTCCCCCCCCCCCCGCTCTCCCCACCAGCCCCGCCGCAATATCCTCTCTCTGCCTCCGCCCAGCATCCCCCCCCCCCCCATTCGCACCCCCACCCCGCGGTTTGAATATCTCTTCAGAGGTTTTTTTTCCCGACAGCGTTGTTTGAACTTCTAATTATGATCCATGTTGGAGATAATATTAATTTAATAATCAGGGGCTGTGCAGAGAGCATTAACCTCAATTAAGCTCATTACTGTCTTAACCTGCATTCCCCTGTGCATTTAAATCTTTCTCCATAAGTACCTGACACTATTGATGGGACGCGATCTGTTTTATAGAGCTGGAAGGAATGAGGGGAGGAGAGGGGAGGGGAAAATTTAGTTTCACTAACCCCCACCTCCCCCCCCCCAACCTCGCTTCAAGCCCCTGCCTTTCGAGGGGGTCCTGAGATAGCAGCTGCGGGTCCCTGAGTTCTGTGCAGGAACCAGCCCGCCTATTATTCTCCCGTAGAAAATAGCCCACACTTATTGATTTTCGCCTTTGACTTATTTTAACGGCTTGTAGCACTTTAAACACAAAAAAAAAGATTATTGATGCTGCTTGCCATTATTTAGGATGTTTTTCTCCCAATAGTTTTTACACTGCTGAATAATGAATGGTTTTTCCTATGCCAGTGTCCTGATTCAAAGCTAGTTTTCACTTTTCACTGTTTTTATGTGTGTATATTATATCTAAGTGTGTGTGTGTGTTTGTGACTGTGTCTGTGAGCAATTGCTTAGTGTCCCAAATTACCAGCACCCGGGGACTGGAGCTTGAAGGGATAAAATATAATTTCTATTTAAAAGTATCCCGAGGTTGTCTAGTCTTAGTTGAGTATTAACCCTGTCGGGGCTGAATTCTCTTATCGCTCCCCGCAAGTGCGCCCATTCCATTATCACCGCGTCGATAGCATTCGGGGGAATCCGGGAGCAGGGTCAAGGGGGCTCCAAGGAAACCTCTTTTAATTACACTGGCAGAATTAAAATCCATGCATTTTATTTTTTGTAAGTGGTGAAAAATTGCACACAGCACCTGAAAATTTAAACTGGGTTTGAGCTTTGATCAATTAAAATAGGTTCAATTTGTTTACAGACAATTCTGGTTGTTAATTTGGGAAGGGGAGCGGGAAGGAGTTGGGGGAGGGGGGAGGGAATGAATGGGGATACCCAAGAGCTTTAGAAAGTGAGACTGTCCAATCAATTCGCCAGCACAACAACAACACTGCATCTCCAATGAATAATTGTAAGGACAGCGCCTAGGAGATGTATGAGAGAGCAAAATAAGGCGCTATATGTATATATATAGAGAGAGAAAACAAACCCAGCCTATCCTGGTGTGAAATAAAGTTATTGGGAAATGCAGATATATTTTAAAATCACAGAGCGCGCTGTGAATGCCCGGAGTTCTATGGGTTAATGGGAGGACAGCATCTGGTCATGATATAAACCTGTTAGACCTTCAATAAGTAAATAATGTGGAGGGGTCACGGAGAGAAAATACAAACGCAATGTAGATTGTCACAGATGTACTGATATAATTACTTTTCGCTTTTCAGGCTGGGGTACCCAGCACCAACCCCCCCTCCCTGCCTTTCTCCAAGCACCCACCCCCTAACCCTGTATCATGAATGATCAGGAATGATGAAACATTATCATAAGTGCAGGAACTGACAACTTGTCACTCCCCATCTGGGGGCAGAGGTTCCAGAGGGCGGAAATATTTGGATTCGTCTTATTAATGGTGAAGTTGGGAGCGGGTTGGGGGGTGTTGGGGTGAGGGAGCGGGGAATCGAACCCTGCACACAATTATGGAAATGTACAGTACCGACCTTGCAAGCTTATATTCAGATGGGTGGGATGGATTTAGGAAGTAACCGTGTGCCCGTACTCGTCTGGACAAGTGCATGACGAGCAGGGAAAAATCAGCAACGGTGCCATCCCACCGCTTCCTTCCACGTGTCATCTTTGGAGAAAGGCTAAGAAGTCTGCAATCAAACTTCGACACAATAAAATCCTGGGGTACAGTCGCCGAACTGTTGGAAAACCATTTAGAAATTTGAGTTAATAACCTCATAATCCTACAATTACTACCCACTCCGCATAAAGAGGAAACTTAATACTCCTGAATTTCCTCTGATCTATTCAAATGATGTATTTGATGTTTCATTGAGAAATAGATTTTATTATCCCAAGTTGGTTATTTATGTTATGTATATCCGAGCTCCTTGGAAACTGCCGTTTACCATTGATAGTGTTTAGCTGTTTTAATTACTTGAAACTACTTAAAGAAAACGCACACCTAATGAGGTTTGATCTGACCTCACTTGCGTGGCATTTCGAACAATCTGATCAAATGTGACCAGATGCTTCCTCCCACTCGCCAACGAAATGAACTGGCCCAGGGATCCTTGCTAAAACTGGGGACTCCAAAGTGGCAATGGCACATGTCCTTTACTGCGTCCAGACTGGACATTGCTCGACTATATTCAGCAGAAGGATATTAACACTCCTCAGCCAAGAGGCTGGGATTTTGAGAGAGGTATCAGTACCGAATCCAATGCGGCTGATAAATGCGCAGAAGTGTGAATAGATAGGCAGAAATTGTTTTGAGTTTCTCGGCTGTTGCTACTATTTTTTTAAAAAAAACAAAAACAAAATCTGGGGTGTGATTTGTTGTTGTTGAGATGTTCCAGCCGGTGCAGGGTGGAGGAGAGGGGGGCGGTGGGGTAACTTGAGTCATTACCAACAACTCATTGCCATTTAACGCAGAGTAATTTGCAGGAAATTATAGAGAGTGGGCCCCAGCGCTAAAGTTTGTCTGTCGCGTTGACAGAAGCCCACTGCTGTCCTTTACACCGTTTCATTTACATGCAAATGACTGCCAGTAGCCTTCTCTCCAAATAACAGGAAGGTGGGGGGCAATGGGATACCGCAGCAGAGAGCGAGAACTTTAAATCCACCCCCCCTCCCCCTTCACTTCCCTCTCCCTCTCCCTTCTCTATCTCTAAAACACTCTGCGATCAGGGGGCTAATTGCACAGCGGCTGACGGCAGAGCAAAACTTTAAAGATTAACTTCAACTTCTTGCAATCTATGGAGAGAAGGGCTGGTCATTTGCACTAGCTGAATGAGATATTACCTGTCAGTTCTCATCTAGCAGCCGGGATATCTATATGATCCCGTGCAATCTCCTTTTTTTGTGTGTGTGTGTACAGTAACACAATTTGCCAGCTATATTAGGGACTGTCCGTCCCAGACATTGTATTTATTCAGCATTGTTACCGCTGATTGGTATGTGAATAACTTTAAGTAGTGTAATCTCTCACTCCTTTATGCAATTTATTTATGTAGAACTTGCGTGGATATGTATAAGTCAATGTGGATACTGCATGTAGCTTTCGCTATTTATTGTCAGCATTTAAAAACAAAACTGTCATGGGGAAAGTATGGAACGTGTACACCTGTATATCTGTATTCGATCTATACGTTCAAATTCAAATTAATTTTAGCCAAGGATGCATATTATGAGAAAAGAGATAGCTCAGGCATGAAGCTACTTTGGAATAATAGGGTCGTTCAAAACATTATTTTTCTTAAAAGGCAAATGCTCTTATTAAAGATGATCTTTAAAATAAAGGACCTTAACGGATTCGCGCCAAAATCTCGGGTGGTTTGGGGGGGGGGGGGAACTTGAGAATGGCTTCGATATCTGCATAATTCCATTGCAGCTGCTTGTCCTTCTGACAAAACAAATGTATCAGTCCATCATTCATCCATCTGCCCCTGTACATCATCACCTATGGGTGGGTTGGGGGTGGTTTTTTTGGATTCTTTTGTATCGCTGTAAAAAAAAGTTTAAAACAAAACAAAGGGGAGGGAATAAAATACTGAGTGCAAAAATGCTAATAATTTAGGCATAAATCAGAATAAAGGCAGGAGAAAATATCCTGGCTCCTGATTGAAATCTAATAGTTCTTTTCAATTTGTCACATCACAGAGAGTGTGGTTATGTCTTTGAGTGAAGGGGGTGGGGGGGAGCTGGGGTAACCCCATGGGCACACCCCTTTGATAGTCTTATAATGTTCACACTCTCCCCCTCACCCCCTCCCCGCTCCCCCCTCCTCCCCAACACCGAAAATTACAACTGATTGTTTCATACCGCCGAACTTTTAATTCTGCTTTCCAAAGGATGATTGGTAATTGGAGAAGACCTGTCCTTGTATGTACCACAATCTAAGAGAAGATGAGGGAGAGAGACGTAATTAAATTCATGCTTTCTCCCCAAATTTACTCTTTGGGCGGGGGGGGGGCGGGGAGCGGTGGTAGCAATGTTTTGGACGCTCGGAATTACAACAGGAAAACTCTGTACAAAAGCAAGGAAGTTGGATCCTGGATTTAAACGTGACGTGACAATTGCACCCATTTAATCGCGATTATTTGTCATTACTTTTTTTAAAAAAAATTAAAAGCCAATATTCCATATGTAAAAAAAAAGATTTACCTTAAAAGCCCGCATGTCACCCATTAAATGAAACCTATCAATTCCATTAGCGAGCCGGTGTCTGCTGTTAAAATGATGGGTTTTTTTAAAAATAGGTCACTTTCTTGTACTGTTCATTTTCATTTCTCTTATAGGGTTCGGGAGTGACGTGTTAAACAGAAGGATAGGCATTGAGGTAGAAACTAGTTCTTTGTTTGTACCCCCCCCCCCGCTCCCCTCTCAATTATTAAAATAAAAGCGCCACCCTCACCCAAATAAGGCTATTTAGATGCTTTCCAGATGACTGGAACTGTGCTGAAACAGAGCTGACAGCCAAGTATATCACAGGCAACATCATCAGTCTCTTTCTGTGATGTAGATTAGAGGCTATTAGGGGCAATGGATTAATTTGTAGCCAATTACAAAACGTTGCTGAATATGAATGCATAAATAACATGAAGCCTGGTGAGTGTGAGGGGCAGGAATGTCTGGGGGAGTCCTAGGAGAGACAGTGAGGACCTTTTGAGGATCACTAGCACTTTGTGACTCTACGTTCACATCCTTGATCGAAGCCAGGGGTGGACAGGATCCAAAGATTCGACTGTGTACCATACAGCATTTTTTTAAAAAAAATAATAAAAAAGGACTATTAAACAGTTTTTTGGGAAGTCATGAATGTGAATAGAGAAAAGGTTCCGCCGGCTGATATCTCGTTGCCATCATCGGCAGTGGCAGATCCGATGTCTTGTACCATTCATACTGAAGGCATGGATCTGGCTGGGGAGCAGAGACTGCCAGGCAGTGATCTGGCTGCGTTCTCCTGCCCGGTGAGCCAGGAGAGACAGGGAGATACACAGAGCATCTCTGGCCAAGAGGCAGTGGTCGTGCTCCCTGCTCCAACCAGCAACAACAACAACAACAACAACAGCAGCAGCAGCAGGACCACCTCCTTCTCGGTCTTGGATATTTTGGATCCCAACAAATTTAACAGCAGCAAACGGCGGCAGTGCAGCATTCTGTACAGAGCCGCCGGCGAGTACACAGTGACAGCGGCGGGGGAAAGGGCTGCGGATTCTTTTTGCGAAATTGCGGGTCAGAAAAGCATCGGCGACGGCGCTTTGGACACATGCAAGAAGTCAAGTGACTTAATCAGTAAGTATCCCGATCTTAGCCCAGCTCTGATCTAAGTTTGGCCGCTCTTGTGTGTGTGTGTGTGTGTGTGTGTGTGTGCTTAAAGTAAGACGGAGGAGATACCGGAGTCGCCGGCGATCAGGTAGGTAGATCATCAGGGCCCGTTGTCCCTATTCATAGCCTAAAGCCGCTGCTTGTAATAAATGGTGATGCAGGAGTGTTAGTAAAATTACAAAATTAAAAACAGCCTTGTATTCAGGCAAGGTTTTATCACTGTCAGGCTACGGCTCACACAACTGTGTAGCAAGTCGATTCAGTACTGGAAGTAACAGGCGGGAACAGGTCCCCTTTGAAATTGACCTTAAAATATCTCCCATTTCGTAGTCCCGTGTTAATTTGGAAGGTTTTGAGAGTTTCACGTTTAGGATAGATTTCTTGCAACCCAGTGTGGTTTAGCCACCAAATAAACCAGCGACTGGAACCCACAGTATGATTATGTCTAATTACCTTTGTATAATTTGAAGCCTCTTAAGTTGCATTTGGCGAGTCTCTCTCTCTCTCTTAAAGAGGTCGCCTGCTCGGAATAAATAGGAATCGCTGCGTTTTAAAAGGCGCGTTATCCAATCTTTCAAAGACATCTCTGGAGTTTATCCTTCATGCTTTGGGCGACAGATTCAATTTTCTCTCTCCCCTTCGGTTTTTAGGACGAATCAGACTAATTGTGACAAAACGCTGGTTATCTCTAGAAAAACAATTAAATTTCTTCGATTACATTTAAGGTAAAATGTGCTTAGCAGCGTTAAAGAGCTCTTATAATGGCGGAAATCGCCCCAGAGTGGCATGTTGGGCTGGAGTGATCGATATCCTATTATCGAATTCTGCATATCTCTTTCAAACAGCTTGCAAACACTCCTAAAACGTCTAAATTATAGGGTCAAAATTCGGATAATTACTCGATTAAAACGTATTACAGTTATTAGTGGCTGCTATTGATCGCGTATTGCTTTCGACCCAGGCTCCAGATTGCAACCTGCACACGTTTCTCAAAAAAAATGTACTAACTTTCTTCCCTCAAACCTGCTGACATTCGAGGACAGAACGACACCACAGACATTGAACAGTGTGTTCCGCCAAAACCTGGAAATAAGTAACCAGCAGCATAAACAGATTGCTGCCCACCCACCACCCCCCAGCTTGTTTGCAGAGCCCACTATCTCCAAACCAGTCCTTATCCCCAGTACGATCCAGGTGTATTATTCTGTCAAGAGTTTGAGAATGTACAATTATTGTATAGACCCAGTGAAGCGGGCCCATACACAAAGCAAGCAGGCGAGCCGCAAATTACAATAAGAATGCATTGGAAGGTCAGATAGTTAATTGCGGCCGTTCCCAGGGGGACAGTTTCTGTAATAACACACTGCACGTTGCCCGTGTTTGGATGCTGATTAAATGATGCGAGGGCAAATATAAGCGCTCTGTTGTAAGGCAGGAGTTTCAGGGAAAGAACGGGAGCCTTCCTGTGACCGTATGTAATTCCCATTAAACGTGGTAAATGTTTTAAGTGCTTTATTATTTCACCCCCTAGTCTGTCTAATGAGGCCTTAATATGATCACAATTAATGTAAGTGTCCAGTAATTAGTTTCTGTAATAGACGGAATCCCCTTACAGACACCAATCCAGTTTAATTAGCATAGCTTTATATCTTTTAGGGATTTTATTTTATTAACAGGTCTCTTGTACAGTAACTGTTAAACGCAAGAAGAGATGTTGGAGAAAAAAATTACGAACGCGGTCACTTTTTTTCATCGGAGACTTACAAATAATTACAGTCATTGGCGTTTACACTATTTGGTCGGAAGGGCACAGATAAATACAATGGAGGGTACATTCAGGTTGTACATTTGTCAATAATTCTCAGAAAGTCGATGCGCGCTTTATTCGCACTCCTGGGACACTCAGGGCTGTGGGTGTTTGATGCATCTTCGGAAATGACAGCGAGAAATCGCCAAAAAAAGAGAGAAGTGTCACCCATGCACTCGGATCAGCTGCTAGTTTCTCATCTCATCACGTCCCAGGTTATAATCAAGGCAGGATACAGGCCCTCCACCAACCCCCACCCCCCCCCACCACCACCACCACCACCACCACCAAACCCAACACAAAATCTGTTCAAATCAATCCATCTACATATTTCCTTCAATTCCCCCTTTCCCGTAGTTTAACAGTATCCTCTCCCTTCCCCCAACCCCGCCGGATGACAGAAAGAGAACTTTTAAAAGTTTTATTCCCGACTCCCACCCGCACCACCTCCACAGAGATTGGGAATTCCTCTGTTGAGTAGAGTGGGCAGAATTCCTTCCAATGCAGCAAGTCGCCGAGTTAACATTTGATATCCCAACGCGGCTTCTGATGTGTGGAAGCAAATTGAACTTTTCGACAGGAGTGAGAAGAGAGAGAGAAAAAAAATAAGTAAACTGGGTTGGGATTCTGGGCGTGTTTATATTTTATATATATATAAAAAAAAGTCCAGGTGGGAGAGGGTGAATATTTACAGATGAGTTAGGGAAATCAAACATTACAACACACACACACACACGCAGACACTGGCGCGGTGTCTTATTTCTCTTCCTTTCGCCTCTGAAGTGAGCTGAAATGTTTGGCCTTCACGTTAATTTGAAAATGAGCTTGGGAGGCAATGTTCAGATGTTACAACATGATTCTAACTGTCCTGTTTATTTATTTCTTTGCTCATGCTTTGGAAGTGCGAAATGTTGAAAGCTAATCCTGTGCGTTTTCTGTTTCTCTTGTTTCTCTATTCCCTCCCGTCCCGCTCCCCCCCCCACCACCCCCTCAAAAAAAAAAGATGGAGATTTCCTAGACGGCTACAAAGCCGAGGAGTGCGAGAAGGACTTTTGCCGGAGTTTAGACGTCGAGCGCAGCGAGACTCCCAGGCGAGAAGAAGCCGAGGAATACACTGAAGATAGCGGTGGTGGAAGAGGAGGAGGGGGTATCCTGACTGCTGTAGGGGAGAGGATGTCCGGGCTGGAGGGAGACGAGGAGGAGGAGGATGAGGATGAGGAGGAGGAAGAGGAGGATGGTGGTGGTGGTGGTGGAGGAGGAGGAGGGGAAAGTTTGAGCCCCTCCAGCCCCCAGCAGAGCCAGCAGGATGTCCAGCAGCAGCAGAGTCAGGCTCAGCAGCACCGGAGCAAGAGGAAGCGCAGCGGCTCGGACGCCAAGTCCGGAAAACCCCGGCGCGCCCGCACCGCCTTCACCTACGAGCAGCTGGTGGCGCTGGAGAACAAGTTCAAGTCGACCCGCTACCTGTCGGTTTGCGAGCGCCTCAACCTGGCCCTGTCCCTCAGCCTGACCGAGACCCAGGTCAAGATCTGGTTCCAGAACCGCAGGACCAAGTGGAAGAAGCAGAACCCGGGGGCGGACACCAGCGCTCCCACCGGGGGCGGAGGGGGAGCGGCAGGGGCCGGGGGAGGGGGCGGAGGGGTGGCGGGAGGAGGAGGAGGAGCAGGCAGCGGAGGGGGGATCGGTTCCAGCCTGGGCGGCCCCTCGGCCGCTCACCTAGGGGGGCTGAGCCCCATGAGCTCGTCCTCCCCGGTCGGGGGGCCGCTCTCCGTGCACTCGGCTTACCCCGGCCCGGGCGGCTTGGTGTGCGCCACCCAGTTGCCCTTTCTGCCTTCCCCCGCCGCCGTCCTCTCCCCCTTCATGCTGAGCTCGCAGACTTACGGGGCGCCGGCTTTCTACGCTCCGCACTTACAATAAACACCACCCAAACCATCCCCTCACCCAGCTCCTAAAATCTCCCAAACAACAAAAGTACCCAATCCCAAAACTAGGAGGTCAGAGCAGCGCTAAACCACCAAACAGTGACATCGCCTCCACATTTACAGGACTAAATCCCAATCATCCTCGCTGTTGCCAAGGGGAGATTAGTAACACAGTCAAAACCTGCCTCGCACCTAACACTAGCACAACTCACCCACATCATAACCAATGTTGATATTTATATTTGCTCTGCTGTTTATCTTAAAAGCAGGTGAAACATAAGTGAGCATTGTTTAAATATTTCCTCCACACTGTTTCAACTTTTAGTTCTGCCGGGCATCTTTACACTTAACTCAATTTGATATTTTACACAGAATTAGTTACTGGTTATTTTATCTTCATGGCATGGAAGCAAAGACAACTTAAAAAAAACAGAACTGAGGTATTAACTGTAATGTCCACACCAGGTACTTACCATACACACTAGGTACAGCACTTCCCATTTCAAGAATTCGCTACATTGTCGATCTGCTCCTCAGGTTAATTTATACATTTATAACAATTTTTTTTCCCTAAATCACGTTTGATGCCTGATTACATGTAACGTTGTCGGGAATGCCAGCAGAATTTATCGAAACTTGTAACATTGGGATTCCTTGTTGCAACCATGATAAAATTTGTGAAATTTCGTTTGCAGAGGGGGCGAGAGGGAGGGGAGTGGGGAGTAAACCGCTTATCGAGTCGTAAAATATCACCCCCAACAATTCTGTCTGACAAAAAAATCACGCCTCGGGGTCTTTGAGATATTTAGAACGGTGGAGAGGGAGAAAGCAAAATAAAGGGAATTACCCCTGATAAATCTAAATGTAGCTTTTTCTCGGTGAGAGAATTGGCGTTCTTTTGACGGCCCAAAATATAGCATCAAACCAAAAGAGAAATACTTCTGCAATTCTAAGGCGTTTAAGGATTTTCAAGATGCAGCCGACATGATTTGTTCCAGATATTTGGGATGGGGACGTGGAGAGAGAGAGAGAGAGACTCTCTCTGGAGGTTGATCGTGTGGAATGTTATTCGCCAATCGCCCCGACTGTTCCCGGTACTTTATTGAGGGAACTGTTGAATTAAAATAAGCAGGGTTTATTTTGGATATTTTAACCCCTCCATCCATCCCCCTCCGGCGAAATAAGAACACTGTAACTTAGCCCTGCAGCGAAAAATCCTCGTACAGTATGAAGCCAGTGCAAGTCATTATTCGAATTAAATTAGAAAATTAAACAGTGGCCGTAAAAATAAACTGATAATAGATTCACCAACCCCCTTCTCCTCCCATTTTCTTGCTGTTGTTGAACATTTTAGATCAGCCTTTACAATAATCATAACGTATAAACATTTCACCCGATACCCCAAACCCTTCCTTTCGATTTATTGGATGAAATTTAATTTTTTTTGCAATTTATTTAATTTTAATGAGAAATATTGCAAATGATCCTGGTGCTAAAACAAATGGACTTTGAAGCGTTTGATTTTGTGTTCAGAGTGTTTTACCGCGGTAGATTGGAGATTTCCGAATACGTGGTGGGTAGGCAGTTCCGAGCCAGGCGCTGGAGCCCTGGATTGAAACTCCCTTCAGCCAGCGAGGGGGCAAATCAATAGTCGACAATTACTCCGTGTGTTTTCAGGCAACCGTTCCCCCCTGCCCGTTATTGTGAGGGTCCGTAACATTGTCCTTCTACCTAAAAATCGACAACTTAATAAATCGCGTTCGTTTCGATTCAACAGAGATATCAAGACATTCTGGGGAGCTGTTCTGAGGCTGGAGGTTAAAAAGAAAAGCTATTGAAACGAGGGGACTGGGAGGGGGTAGCCTTTTTAATATTTTAATCTCTCAGAGTAATTTTTGTGATTTGACCGTAAAGGTCATATTTAGCTCCCTCTCCCCACCCATCCGGATTTTAAACCGGGGATTCCCCCCCCCCCCAACAGCCTGCTTTTCAATACAAAAGGGGACTGTTGCCTCATTTGAACTTGGAGTAAGTTTGTTGATTACGGGTATGCTTGTTTTAATTTTACAATCTGCCCGAATTGGTTTCTAATTCTTAACGGAATGATGCGTTCGAAACCCATTGGATAGCCGAACACAAATTTCTATTGAAAATTGTGTTGTTATTGTATTAATATTATTGCAATCTTATTCAATTCTTTGTTTTCTGTCAAATGTCTTAGGAAACACCCCACTCGAGTCTCAGGGTACACAACTTACAAAAAGTGGCAGTTCTGTATATTGTTGACAGAGATGTGTGAAACCATTATTATCCATTACTTGAATGATTATTTACTGGAGGATGTAACAACTTAGTCCATGGACCCAGGAACTTTAAAAAAAGCAAAAAAAACAACCAATCCTAAAACACCGTTCGAAATCATGTTTTTTTAAAAAAGCTGTGATCTGGAGAATAGTAACAAAACACACAAAATATCAGAGACGGGATCTGAAATTTTGTTTCTTTTATTTACCTTGTATATTTATGATGTTCTATAGTTGAATTTGTAATTGATGTAACTTATGAGAGAGTGGTACTCCGAAATTATATGGCTAATTAACAAACGAGCACTTTGGTAGCTAAAATACTTTAAATGAACAATCAATAAATGAGTCTATGCTAATCACCGTTTACGCCTGGTGTATTTTAGTGACAAGTGCACACACACACACTCACCACCCCTTCCCTCTGGATGATAAATATATGTGATACATCCTGCACGTATTTCCTTATTCTATGAACAATTTGCATCCTATTAAAATGCCAGCTTAATTTTATTTTGGAATGATTTAGATTTGGTGTTTGTCTGAACATTGAGGTCTATTCATTTCCGCCCGTTTTCTGGTGAGCGTTCCTTTACCTGATGACAGATTTTCTCCACCTCCAGCTCACCGTAAAACTTTTGTTTTGTGGTTTTCATCATATGGAGAGAGTTAATGGTGCGTCTAGGAATCGTTATATCGCTCCTGCCTCTTCAACCTATTTCCTTGTCGGCCTCAACTCGTCTTGCAACAGATATTTGGGAGAGAGAACCAAGATCAGAATATGTAAAGGGACTTGGGAAGGGCAGTCACAGAACATATTCTACCACCAACATCATTTTGATGTTAAGTGCATCCTCACTTCCATTCCTCGTCTACCGGTTCTACCGTCACTTCTGCCCCTCTTTTCTTCGTTTACTTCCATTGGAATATCTGTCCTTTATCTAAACAACAATTTCTTTTCCCCGCCTCCCCCCCCCCCCCCCCCCCGCGCTTTGCGTTCTCCCCTCTTCCAATTAACCATTCCCCAAACTGTGGGTTTCTTCTTCATAATTTTAACGTGGGTCCCCATGTTCTGACCCAGAGAGAGAGGCAGGTAAGAAAACAAGACAACAAGAAAAGTTTTAATAATGAAAAGAGAGAGAGGGTGAAACATGCCCGGTAAAATTCCTTATCTATCCGATGGGATTTGTGATCCAGACCATCCTGATTAATTTCTGATTGTTGTCACAGATCATTCTGGAGCTCATGAAATTTCTTCTATGTGGGAAGCGTTGTTTTTCCCTCATAGATATGCAAAGCTGAGAGCCGTGTTACCAATACCATTTACTGTGTCCCCAACAATTGGCACATCAGCATGTTGCGTGACGGTATTAAACGATATCCTTCTAATCCTATTAACCGTTTGTCCTTGTTTGCTTTCCTGAGTGAGGCTGTTTTTGACAGCCTTTTCTGCCACTCACTCTTGGCACAAGAAGCGTAAGGAACTTACACTGCGTGACAACAAAAGTTGCAACTCTGCCCAGACACTGATCATCTTGGAATGCAACTTGGAGTGGGGATTAGGAAGGGGGTGACGAGGACGGGGTTCCACCCCCTCCCCGAATACTTTAATGTAGCTGCTGCCACGACCAACAGAGGGCACATACTTCAGGTCAGCCCCTCCCCGATTTTAATCGACACCAAATTCAGACCAAAAGCAAAACGCGGCAGCTGCCGGCAACCTGAGATAAAATCCGGGACTGCTCAGCAGGACTGAGTGGTGGAGGGAGTAGCAGCGTTCACCCTTCACTCTGTGTGGCCACCTTCCGGCAGAACCAAATCTAAATACCGACAACTCAACAAAACATGTTGGAAAAATCTCAGCAGATCTCTCTCAACGTCTGTGGAGAGAGAATAGAGCTAACAAAAACAAAACACTTTTAGAGTCTAGATGATTCTAAATAGCATTTGGCTATCCAGATAAAAGAGAACAGTCACAATATGAACGAGGGGTGCCTTTATTTTGCAGAAACACGTGAATCAAATAAAAACAAACAGAAGAAAAGCGTGAAGTGTTGCATTTTGCAGGAAGGGTGAGGAGATGCAATGTACACTAAGTGGTAGGATCTGGAAGGCAGTGCAGGAACAGAGAGACCTGGCGACGTACTCTACTGATGTGGAGATGCCGGCGTTGGACTGGGATAAAAACAGTAAGAACTCTCACAACACAGAATTAAAGTCCAACAGGTTTATTTGTAGCAAACAAAAAATTGTAGCGAAAAAATATTTGTAGCAAAAAAATTAGTTTCCTGCAAATAAACCTGATGGACTTTAACAGGTGTTGTGAGACTTCTTACTGTACGTACTGTACACCAGTCTTTATAATGGATGGCAGGATAAGTTGAGAAGGCTGTTAGTAAGGCACTGTGCCTTATAAATAGTGGCAAGCACAAATACAAATGAAACAAAGCGCTAGAAACACGCAGTAGGTCAGACAGCATCCGTGGAGAAAGAAGCAGAGTCAACGTTTCAATTCTGTATGACTTCTTCATAATGAGTCATTTTGGCTCGAAACGTTAACAAGGATTTTCTCTCTCCACTGATACTGCCAGACCTGCTGAGTATTTCCAGCACTTTCTGTTTTTACTTCCAGTTTTGCAGCACGACAGCATTCTGCTTTTATTTTGCTATTGTGCTTATCTTTAGGTAACCACTGCTTCAGCCCCACGCTGGGGCACTCTGGGCAATTTTGAGCACTGCGCTTTAGGAAGGATGGCACAGAGGATGCAGGACAGATTTTCCAGCACGGTACAAAAAACTTCAAATATGTGGGGAACCACGGGAATTTGAATTGTGCTCTTTCGGGCGGAGGGAGTTAAGAGGAGATTTGATGGAGCTGTCCAAAGTTCTGTAGAGCTTTGACAAAGAGAAACTGCTGGCAGAACGGCGAGTGCAGTAAGAAGTCTCACAACCCCAGGTTAAAGTCCAAACAGTGTATTTAATAGTAAATCCACAAGCCCTTGTGGGTTTGCTATCAAACCCTTGTGCGTTTGCTATCAAATAAACTGGTTGGACTTTAACCTGGTGTTGTGAGACGTCTTACTATGTTTACCCCAGTCCAACGCCGGCATCTCTACATCAGAACGGCTAATAACCAGAGGACACAGATTGAGATCATTGGCAAAAGAACGAGATGCAGCATGAGGAAGATTATTTTACACAATGAGTTGTTACAATCTGCAATGCTCTGCCTGAAGGCTGGTGGGAGCAAACTCAAAAAGAGACTGGATAAATACTTGAAAAACAATTGTGGAGAAAGTGAAGGAGAGTGGGTCTGCTTGGATTGTTCTTTCAAAGCCCCAGCACAGGATTGATGGACCTCCTGCGCTATATGGACCTATGATTCTATGGACTGGCTAGCAAGCTATTCAACATTATCATCAATAATCAACAATGATATGGCCAGTCACACTTAATGCTTATTTATTAATCACAAGTAGGCTTACGTTAACACTGTAATGAAGTTACTGTGAAAATCCCCTAGTTGTCACATTCTGACATCTGTTCAGGTACACTGAGGGAGAATTTAGCATGGTCAGTACACGTAACCTGCACATCTTTGGAGGAAACCGGCAGCAGTGCTAACCACGGTGCCACTATGTCACATTTTTTTGGGAGCAGCATAGGCATCTTGCAGTGTAACCTGTTAGTTAGACTTATAATTTCACACTTACACATTAACATTTGTTGCAAAAATACTCCTAGATGGCATGGTGGCACAATGATTAACACTGCAGCCTCACAGCACCAGGGACCCAGATTCAATTCCCAATTTGGATCACTGTGTGGAGCCTGCATTTCTGTGTGGGTTTCCTCCAGATGCTCCAGTTTCCTTTCACAGTCTGAAAGGTGTGCTGGTTAGATGCATTGGCCATGCTAAATTCTCTCTCAGTGAGATGTCAGAGTGTGGCAATTGGGGAATGTTCACAGCAACTTCATTGTAGTGTTGATATTAGCCTACTGACACTAGTGACACTAATAAAATAAAATTCATGATTATGTCATAGAACAGCGTATGGCAGTAGGGTGTCTGGGATCCTATTGTCTGAAGGGACCACAAGGATATCTACCCATAAATAATGAAGTTTTAAAATTTAGAAATGATCAGAAGAAGGATTGAGAGTGAGGTTGAATCAGAAGGAACAGATTCAATCTCAAATCAGGAACAGAAAGATGAATAGAAGAATCAGAAGGAAAAAGTAAGAAAAAAGATGTAAAATTTGAGATAAATTCCTCAGGGTGGTTGGTCTGGATAATATGCTCTGTGGAGAGTTGGTGGAAACTCGACAGGCTGAATGGCCTCCTTCTGCACTCTAGGGATTCTATGGATAAGCAGGAAAAGATTGTCTCTGTCTAAACTATCAATTCCTTTCAAATCCCAATACTCCAATCAATTCATCCTTAACTTTCAAAAGGCCTAGCTTGCAAAATTGGTCTTCATAATCTGACATTTGACTGTGCTAACATTCTGATGAATCTCTACTGTGCATCTCCCACGCTCAATTTCACTTATCTCAGGTGTGTTATTAAGAACTGAATACTGCATTCCAGATGTGATCCGCAATGTAAGGTGCACTTTGCACAGCTGTAGCAAAACTTCCTCCCTTTAGTATTCTGGCCTCCTAATTATATAATTAGCATTCTATTAACATTTTTGTGCATGGCTGGTATATTTTGCTTACCTGTGTTTATGGGCCCCAAAATTCCTTGGGAACTGCTACTGTTTTTAGCTTTTCGCCATTTAAATTATATTTGGATCATCCCTGTTTAGTTCAAAATGGACGACCTCACACTAAACAGTGTTGAAATCCATCTGCCACAGTTTCACTCACTCGCTAATCTATCAATGTCTCATTGTAATTTTATGCTCCTGTCTACACTATTTACTACACCACCAATCTTTGTGTCATTGGCAAACTTGAATATATAGCTCTCGATTGTGTTATCTAAGATATTAATAGATACAGTGAGTTGTTGAGGCCCCAGTAAAGATCCTTGTGGGGCGCCACAGGCCATTTCCCTCCAATCTGAACTCATCCCCATTACCCCACTCTCTACTTTGTACACCACCGTAATATATCCCCTACGGCCATCACCCTGCCCCCAACCCCTACAACTAACCAGTCTCTTAATCAGGATGATAATTTGCCTTCTGTTCCACAAACATTAACTTTACTTAACAGTCTCTTGTGTGGACCCTTGCGAAATGTCTTCAGGAAGTCTATATAAATGACATCAATCAACATTCCTCTGTCTACGACTTTAGTTACTTCCTTAAAAATAATTCAATTAGGTTCGTTCGAGATGACCCAACTTTCACAAATCCATGTTGACAGCCTCTGTTCTAATCAAACTCCTGTGAGCGTCCAAGTCACTTTGTCCTTATTTGTACAGTTCAATAAGCTCCCCACCCACCCCCAACAACAGGGGACAGAATAACAAGTCTATAATGCCCTCTTTCGGACAGTTGATAAATAATGGAGTTAGATTTGCAAGTTGCTAATTTAGAGGAATAATTCCTGAATGGGAATGGGTATCCTGGAAGGACTCCACACTTGCATCGAGGAATGGAAAATTTGAAGGGCCTATCTCCTTAACATTTCTGCTCAAGGGGCTGAATCTTGGTCCTATATGTTCCCATCTAGGTATCATTGAACATGGCTCAGCATATGCGTGCAAACATTTATGCATCAAGCTGTTTTTCCAGTCAATTCAAACCAGTCCAGATCTCAGTCAGCTAAATTAATGGCTCACATGGAACTCCTCCCATTCTCTATTGGGTGTGAGTCACAAAAAACATCCTTAGCAACTGTGACCATTTGCACTTTCTGTATTCTTTCACATCAATCCCACCATCTCTTTCCAATGTATCTGAGTAAAATTTAGCAGTCCTTTATTTTAGGTTTGCTTGTTTATTGGTGTCACAAGTAGACTTACATTAACACTGCAATGAAGTTGGTGTGAAAATCCCCTTGTGGCCCCTACACTGAGGGAGAATTTAGCATGGCCAATGCACCTAACCAGCACACCTGGAGGAAACCTATGCAGACACAAGGAGAACATGCAAACTCTACGCAGACAGTGACCCAACCGGGAATTGAACCTGGATCCCTGGCGCTGTAAGGCAGCAGTATTAACTACTATGTCACTGTGCTGCCCTATATTTATTTCAATAGTCTATAATATTGTGAAAATATCTATTCGTTAAAGCTTGTTGAGGCTGTTAAGTGTATGGCAAAATATTATGCACCATATATGTAGAAATACATTGAACTTAGAGCACCAAAATATACCATTGGCCCCAATTGGTCCATGTCAATGATTATGATCCACACCATTCTCCTCCTATCCTCTGTCACTGTACTCTCAACAGTCCATTCTGTTTCATGCACTGAGCTAGCTTCCCGTTAAACACATCGCTGCTATCCACCTGAACTACTCCTTCTGGTAACAGTTCCTGTATTTTAATCACTTTTCTGAGTAAAGAATCTGTCATAAAGATATATAACAGAATAAATAACTGGCTTTAGACTCTGAACTGATGTAAAAAGGACAAAGGAGCAATCACTCTCTTATCCCAGGGTTTCATATATCAGTGCTATCGCAAAGCAAAGGTGGAAACTGTCTTGACACAAGGGGGAGCTTTTTGCTACAATTACACAACATATTCCAAACAAAACCTATTATACAAAGTAAGATGTTCTCAACCAGTATTTTTGGTTTGTAATACAGGTGTTAATGGGTCAGTTCTCTAAAATGGGGGGTGGGACTGCGCATGTATTTAGCATTGCTGAGTTGTTGTGATGGATGCACACTATTATATAAGATGTACAAAAGGAAAGAACAAATAGAAAGAACCTGTAATTATGTAACACTTTTCACTACCTTTTTTAAAATTCATTCATGATGTCGCTGGCTGGTCAGCATTAATTCCCCATCCCTAGTTATCCTTGGAAGACAGTTGAGAGTCAACCACATTGCTGTAGAGTCCCATGTAGGCCAGACCAGGTAAGGATGGCAGATTTCCTCCTCTAAAGGACTTTAGTGAACCATGTGGAGTTTTCTAACAATTGACAGTGGTTTCATGGTCGCTAGTAGCTTCTTAATTCCAATACTTTTTATTGAATTCAGATTCCACTAGTCCCCAGAACATTAGCTGAGTTACTGCATTAATAGTCTAACAATAATACCATTAGGCCATCAGCTCCACTATTTGTGTTCTAAGGTAGGAAATGAAGCAGCTAACATATTCACAACAAGGTCCCACAAACAGCAACGTGACAATGTCTTAGTGATTTTGGTCAGAAGATTGTGGATCACTATTCTGTTCTCCTTTGAAATAGTGCCAATTTGGAACTTTTACATCTTTCAGAGAGGGTAGACAGGACCTAAGCTGAACTTCTCATTTCAGTAGTCCCCATCTCATTTGCTTCTCCCCTACTGCCATCAGACTTTTGTAGGAACGAAAGAACAGAGGAAAAAGAACAGTACAGCATAGGAACAGGCCCTTTGGCTATCCAAGCCTGTGCTGATCACATTTACCAATCTAAATAACCACTTCGATCCCTCTATTCCCCGTTTGTTCATATGCCTATCAAGATAAGTCTTAAATGTGAATGGACCTACTTCACATTAAGTTGATCTTTCTCTACACCTTAGCCATGACTGTAAACTACATTCTGCACTCTCTGGTTTCCATCTCTTTTAATGGTATGCTTTGTCTATATAGTAGGAAAGAAACAATACTTTACACTGTATACTAATGCATGAGACAATAATAAATCAAATCAAAAGAAAGAAGGCATGTCTGACAGTACAGAATTCCCTCAGTACTGTACTGTGATATCAACCTAAGATATCAGTATATCAGTGGTGATTGTGTTGTCACTGGAGCAAAACAAACTGAAGCACTGAAGATGGCATCCCTGGTCAAGTTGTTACAACACAGCTACAACATTAGCTGCTACTCAATAATACTGAAAATGACTTAAGTTCTATCTACATAAAGTGGATTAAATCCAACCTGACTAACTATTATCCCATTTGCCTTCTCCTAATCGCAAGTGATGAAAGGAATTTTCAACAGAGCACTGAAACAAGATTTATTCACTAAAAACCTGCTCAGTAATGTTTTTTGGATCTGTCAGTCCCACTTGGCTCCATCAAAGCTGAAAGAGGAGGCAATGGTGCAGTGGACTAGTAATCCAGAGACTCAGGATAATGCTCTGGGTACATGGGTTCAAATCTGCCATGGCAGATAATGATTTTTGAATTCAATAAAAATCTCAAATTAACAGTTTAATGAAGACCATGAAGCCATTGTCTTCTGCTGTAAAAACCTTTCTGGTTCACTAATATTCTTTAGTCAGTGAAATCTGTCATCCTTAGCTGGTCTATCCTTACACGTGACTCTAGTCCCACAGCATGTGACTGACTCTTAAAATGGCCTAACAAACCATTCAAGTCAATTAGGGATGGGCAATCAATGTTGGCCCAGCTAATAGGGTAGATGGGGGGGCTTCTGGCATCTACAAACTTTTCCTAATTAATAAATAACTTTTGTGTTTTTCACAAAGTCTGTGAACATGAATCAGTACATTGGGGTGGATTATTGATGATACTGCTTGTGACCCGACACCTAGAACATAGAACATAGAACATTACAGCGCAGTACAGGCCCTTCAGCCCTCGATGTTGCGCCGGCCAGTGGACCCTCTAACCTAAACTATTCCAATATCATCCATATGCCTATCCACCGAGCATTTGAATGCCCCCAAAGTAGGCGAGTCCACAACTGCTGCAGGCAGAGCATTCCACACTCTCACCACCCTCTGTGTAAAGAACCTGCCTCTGACATCCGTCCTATAACTACTACCTCTTAATTTAAAGTTATGTCCTCTCGTGTTGGTCATCACCATCCGAGGAAAAAGGCTCTCACTATCCACCCTATCCAATCTCTTGATCATCTTATACGCCTCAATTAGGTCACCGCGAAACCTTCTTCTCTCTAATGAAAATAACCTCAGGTCCCTCAGCCTTTCCTCATAAGGCCTTCCCACCATACCAGGCAACATCCTGGTAAACCTCCTCTGCACCCTTTCCAATGCTTCCACATCTCTCTTATAATGCGGCAACCAGAACTGTACGCAATACTCCAAGTGCGGCCACACCAGAGTTTTGTACAGTTGTAACATAACCTCACAGCTCCTAAATTCAATCCCTCTACCAATAAAAGCTAACACACCGTACGCCTTATTAACAATTTTATCAACTTAGGTGCCAACTTTCAAAGAACTATGTACTTGTACCCCAACATCCCTCTGCTCGACAACACTATTAAGGGTCCTTCCATTAGCCCTATATTTCATATGCCTGTTATTCCTACCAAAGTGAATCACCTCACACTTATCCGTATTGAATTCCATTTGCCACCTCAAGGCCCAGCTCTGCAACCTATCTATGTCCCTCTGCAAACTGTAACATCCATCCTCGCTATCTACAACTCCCCCCACTTTGGTATCGTCAGCAAATTTACTAATCCAACCCTCTATACCCTCATCTAGGTCATTTATAAAAATGACACACAGCAGTAGCCCTAAAACAGATCCTTGAGGTACACCACTTGTAACTGCACTCCAGGTTGAATATTTCCCATCAACCACCACCCTCGGTCTTCTATCAGCTAGCCAATTCCTAATCTAAACTGCTAAATCACCTTCAATCCCATGCATCTGCACTTTCTGCAGTAGCCTACCATGGGGAACCTTATCAAAAGCTTTGCTAAAACCATATACACTACATCAACTGCCTTACCCTTATCTACCTCTTTGGTCACCTCCTCAAAAAACTCAATAAGGTTTGTGAGGCACGACCTACCCTTCACTAAACCGTGCTGACTATCCCTAATCAATTTATTCCTCTCTAGATGCTTATAAATCCTATCCCTTATAATTCTTTCCAAGACCTTGCCCAAACAGAAGTCAGGCTCACCGGTCTATAATTTCCAGGATGGTCCCTACTCCCCTTTTTGAACAAAGGGACAACATTTGCCATCCTCCAGTCTTCCGGCACTATACCTGTAGCCAACGACGACATGAAGATCAAAGCCAAAGGCTTTGCAATCTCCTCTCTAGCCTCCCAGAGAATCCCAGGGTAAATCCCATCTGGCCCAGGGGATTTATCAATTTTCATACCCTCAAGATTCGCTAACACCTCCTCCTTATGAACCTCAATCCTACCCAGTCTACAACCTGGTATCGCAGTATTCTCCCCGACAACACTGTCGTTCTCCTGCGTGAATACTGACGAAAAATACTCATTCAGTGTCTCTCCTATCTCTTCAGGCTCCACGCACAACTTCCCACTGCTATCTCTGACTGGCCCTAATCTTGCCCTAACCAATCTTTTATTATTTATATACCTGTAAAAAGCTTTAGGATTCTCCTTAATCCTATCCGCCAAAGTTTCTCGTGTCCTCTTCTAGCTCTTCTCAACTCCCTCTTTAGCTCCTTCCTGGCTGATTTATAGCTCTCTATTGCCCTAACTGAGCCTTCACGTCTCATCATTATATAAACCTCCTTCTTCCTCTTCACCAGAGATTCAACTTCCCTAGTACACCATGGTTCCCTCACTCGACCACTTCCTCCCTGCCTGGCAGGTACATATTCATTAAGGACATGCAGAAGCTGTTCCTTAAATATGATCCACATTTCAGATGTCCCCAGCCCCTGCAATTTCCTGCTCCACCCTATGCATCCTAAATCTCTCCTAATAGCCTCATAATTACCTTTCCCCCAGCTATAACTACTGTTATTCGGTACGTGCCCATCCCTTTCCATCACTAAGGTAAAAGTAACCGAATTGTGGTCACTATCACCAAAGTGCACACCCACCTCCAAGTCTAACACCTGGTCTGGTTCATTACCCAGTACCAAATCCAATATAGCCTCGCCTCTTGTTGGCCTATCTACATACTGAGTCATGAAACCTTCCTGCAAACATTGAACAAAAACTGACCCCTCTAACGTACTTGAACTATAGCTTTTCCAATCGATATTAGAAAAGTTAAAGTCCCCCATTACAACTACCCTGTTACTTTCACACCTATCCAGGCTCAACTTTGCAATCCCTTCCTCTACTTCTCTGGAACTTTTTGGAGGCCTATAAAAAACTCCCAACAGTGTGACCTCTCCTTTCTTGTTTCTAATCTCAGCCCACTCTATCTCAGCAGACAAGTCCACATCAAACGTCTTTTCTGCCACCGTAATGCTGTCCTTAACTAACAATGCCACTCCTCCCCTTCTTCTACCACCACCTCTACTCTGACTGAAACATCTGAACCCCGGAACCTGCAACAACCATTCCTGCCCCTGCTCTATCCACGTCTCTGAAATGCCCACAACATCGAAGTCCCAAGCACCGATCCAGGCTGCAAGTTCATCCGCCTTATTGCGTATGCTCCTCACATTAAAGTATACACATTTCAAACCACCCTCCCGTTTGCCACTATACTGCTGCGACCTAGAAACCTTATCCGTGACCTCCCTATTCACATCCTCCTGTATACTGGCACAACAATTCAGGTTCCCATCCCCCCCCGCCTCCAGTTTAAACCCCCCCGAATAGCACTGGTAAATTTACCTGTGAGTATCTTGTTTTAATCAAGGTTTGAAGAAAATAATTCCTCATCCAAGTTTTGTCCTTGGACAAAAACACTCATTTAAGATGTAAAATTGCCTGCGGGGTGGACATGGAACAGGATTGAATTGGCCATTGCAGTAGGAGGTTTAAAAATTTACCGATTAAAAAAAAAATAGTCTTCAGAAGTAGGAGTTGTGACTTTGAGTTTCAGGAAAAGTGGAACTTAAATTAAACAAAAGACAAAGAGTTGCTGCAAAGTTGTCTTTTAAAAGAGAGCACAGGGAGAGATGTTTAAAGTAAAAAGGGAAAAATACCCTGAAGAACTGTAGCAAGTTCTTAAAAAGCCTGAGAAAATGAAAAAGGCTGAGATTGCTACACTGTCAATGTCAGCAGAGCCGGTGAGGGTGGGGAGGGTAAGGGGGTGGGGGTAGGAAGTGGAGGTTTGGGCAGCTGTCCTTGCACTGAGGGACTGTAGGCAGGGAAGTTCTTAAATTTTGGGAGGAAATCCCCAATCTGTTTTTTAAAACGAAGAACAAAGAAAATTACAACTCAGGGGACAAGCCCTTCAGCTCTCCAAGCCTGCACGGACCATGTAGCCCGCCTTAATTAAAACCTCGTACTCTTTTGGGAGACTATATCCCTCTATTCCCATCCTATTCATGTTGTGTGTCCATCGTCGATGAGGACGTCAACACCATTAGTCATTTTGAGGTTGGTTGCGGTGTGTCTGAAGATGACTGATCAGGCCAATTCAGACATAGAATGTCCTGGTACATATTGGACAGACTTGTGTAGATACTGTTGTTGTTGTGCTGGTGGCTCTGGACTTGCAAAGCTCGCGCTTAAGTTGGGCTTCAGTAATATACCTTGCTTCGTGAACTTGACAGTCCTCATGGATGAGGCAGTAGGATGGTTTTGTGTCAGCATTTCCCAGGTGGTCCTGTCTATGTCAAGCGACTTCAGGGGGGCCTTGAGTGTCTCTTTGTAATGTTTCTTCTGTCCTCCATGCGAGCTTCATCCAGCAGAGAGTTCCCTAATGCTCATCTGGCATCCGGATGACATGATCTGCCCATCGGGTCTGCGCTCTCATCAGCAGCGTGCGGACTAATGGTAGACTTGCTCTAGAGAGAACTTCAGTATCTGGTACTTTGTCTTACCATTGGATGCGTAATATTCTGCGAAAACAAGTCATGTGGAAATGATTGAGCTGTCTTGCGTGCCTTCAATATACAGTCCACGTTACACAGGCATACAGGAGGGTAGTGAGTACCGCAGCGCTGTAGACCTTCAATTTTGTTACTGGGCTGATTCTTCGATGTTCCCAAACAGTGGAGCGCAGTCTACCAAAAGCAGAACTTGCCTTTGTTATTCTGCAGTTAACTTCTGTATCAATAGTCACTGCTTGGGAGAAAATACAGCCAAGATAAGTGAACTGGTCCATTTATGATTGTGATTATGGGTTCTGTGTACGGCGCATGAGGAGCAGGCTGGTGCATGACTTCAGTCTTTTTAATGTTGATGTGAGTCCAAAGTTATCACAAGCCGTGGAAAATTTGTCCATACTGACTTGCATCTCTGGCTCTGAGCCAGTATACAGGGCACAGTCATCGGCAAAGAGGAAATCTCTCATAACAGTCTCCTCCACTTTGGTAATAGTTTGAAGTCACCTCAGGTTGAAGAGTTTCCCATCCACTCTGTACTTGAGGTTGATTCCAGCAACATTGTTTTGGAAGGCATCACTCAGCATGGCAGTAAACATCATGCTGGACAGTGTGGGTGCAAGTACACAGCCCTGTTTGACGCCATTATTGATTGGGAATGCCTCAGAGGATTCTCCGCCATCCAGTACTCTGGCCATCAAGTCATCATGGGCTGGCGTACCATCTGAATGAGTTTGGAGGGGCAGCCAAACTTTGGTATGATCCTCCACAGGCCTAGTCAGCTGACAGTGTCAAAGGCTTTCACAAGGTCAACAAAGAGCTCACAATTCTGCTCCTGACACTACTGAAGTTGGCACGCAGCAAAAATCATGCCAATAGTCCTGTGACCTTTATGGAAGCCAGACTGTGACTCTGGAAGCAGGCCCAGCTCCAGATGAGTTACCAAACGATTTAGCAGGACTTTTGCGAGAGCTTTTTCTGTGATGGAGAGCAACGAGATTCCTCAGTGGTTGTTGCATACTTGCCAATTGCCCTTCCTTTTGTAGAGGTGTACAATGGAGGCATCTTTAAGTTCCTGAGGAATGGATCCTTGCTTCCAAAAGGACTGGAACAATTTGGTGAGCTTCTCAATGAGTACAGGACCAGCAGCTTTGAGATCTCTGCGGGTATGGCATCTGCCCTTGGGACTTTGCCACTGGATAGCTGGCTGACAGCTTTTATGACTTCAGCTACTACCAGTGGGTCATCCATGGTGCTGTTGATATTGACCTTGGGAATCCTGTCTATTGCCTCATCGTTAATAGATGACAGTCAATTGAGGAAGTGTTCAGCCCATCTCTGCAAGATCTGAGCCTTTTCTGTAACAAGAGTTGTATCATCTGTACTCAGGAGAGGGGAGCCCCAGAGAGATTGAGGTCCATAGAGAGTACTGAGGTCTTCATAGAACCATTTCAAGTCACTTCTGTCAGCATATCCCTGCATTTCATCTGCCTTGGCGCTCAGCCAGGCATTCTGCATTTTACACAGTTTATTCTGACTGTCCTGCCAGCACTGGTAAAAGCATTTTTTTTGGCAGCTGATGATGGGTCATTCTGACAGGCCCGATGAAGACAGTGTTTCTCAACAAGTAGAGTCTGTATCGCCTCATCATTCTCATCAAACCAGTCATGCTGCTTATAGGTAGAGGACCTGTGCATCTTCAATACAGATTATGGACAGCATATCTGAAGCATTCCCAGTCATCTTCAGTGCTGCCTGCGAAGTGTAGGAGAGCAAGCTTGATTTCTAAGTCTTCTGCCAGTGCTGAAGCTATGCTGGGGTTCTTTAACTTGGCCTATTGATTCTTCTCATAACCTTGCTTCCCTGTTGTCACCTCTCGGGTCTGATGCAGAGCCTCATTTTGGAGGCAATGAGCCTGTGATTTGTCCAGCGGTTAGCAACACACATGGCCTTGGTCACTCTGACATCCTGCCTGTCTTTTCTCCTGATAACGACATAGTTCTTAGAAGTGCGGGGTGTATCCAGGAGGTACGCGTTCTATCTCTTTTATTCCCATCCTATTCATGTATTTGTCAAGACACCCCTTAAAAGTCCACTACTGTAACTACTTCCATTACCTACCCCTGCAACAAGTTCCAGACACTCACTACTCTCTGCGTAAAACATTTGCCCCGTATATCTGCTTTAAATCATGCCCCTCACATCTTAAACCTATGCCCCCTAGTAATTGTCTCTTCCATGCTGGGAAAAAGCTTCTAACTATCCACTCTGTCCATGCCTCTCATAATCTTCTAGATAAAGTTTCAAAGTTTTTTTTTGAAATGACCCACAACGGAATGTGCTGGATCTCCCATCGAGCTTTGTCTCTTCTTTGGACACAGGTGAGGTCTCAGAGGACTGGAGAATAACTAATATTGTTCCGTTGTTTAAAAAGGGTAGTAGGGATAACCCTGGAAATTATAGGCTGGTGAGTTTGACGTCAGTGGTAGGGAAGCTGTTGGAGGGGATTCTTAGAGATAGGATGTATAGGCACTTAGAGCGTTGCAATCTGATTAGGGATACGCAGCATGGCTTTGTTAAGGGGAGATCGTGCCTTACGAATCTGGTAGAATTTTTTGAGGAGGTGACGAAAACAGTCAACGAAGGGCGAGCCGTTGATGTCGTCTATATGGATTTCAGTAAGGTGTTTCACAAAGTCCCTCATGGGAGTTTAGTTGAGAAGGTCAAGGCTCATGGGATACAAGGACAGGTATCTAGATGGATAAGTAACTGGCTTAGTAATAGGAGACAGAGAGTAATAGTGGAAGGGTGTTTTTCTAGCTGGAGGTCGGTAACTAATGGTGTGTCGTGGGCTCAGTACTGGGACTTCTTCTATTTGTAATGTATATAAATGACTTGGAAGAGGGAGTAAGTGGAGTGATCAGCAAGTTTGCAGACGATACAAAGACGGCTGGACTTGCGGATAATGAGGAGCATTGTCAGGCGATGCAGCAGGACATAGATAGGCTGGTAGCTTGGGCAGACAGATGGCAGATGGAATTTAATCCTGATAAATGTGAGGTGATGCATTTTGGGAGAAAGAATGTAGGGGGGAGGTATATGATAAAGGGTAGACCTATTAAGAGTATAGAAACGCAGAGGGACCTGGGGACGCAAGTGCACATGTCTCTGAAGGTGGCAGAGTAGGTGGAGAAGGTTGTGAAGAAAGCATATGGTATGCTAGCCTTTATAGGAAGGGGTATAGAGTACAAGAGCAGGCCTTTAATGTTGCAGTTGTATAGAATGTTGGTTAGACCTCATTTGGAATACTGCGTCCCATTCTGGTCGACTTACTACCAGAAGGACGTGGAGACTCTGGAGAGAGTGCAGAGGAGGTTTACCAGGATGCTGCCTGGTATGGAAGGTCTGAGTTATGAGGAGAGATTAGGGAAATTGGGACTGTTTTCCTTAGAAAGCAGTAGACTTAGAGGAGATCTAATAGAGGTGTACAAGATTATGAGGGGTATAGATAGAGTAAACAGGGTTAAGCTTTTTCCTAGGATGGACTCAAATAGCACGAAGGGTCACGGACTTAGGGTGAGGGGGGTAAGGTATAATTTGGATGCTAGAGGGAGTTTTTTCACACAGAGGGTGGTGGGGGTATGGAATGCGCTGCCAAGAAAAGTGGTGGAGATAGGCACTCTGGAATTATTTAAGAAATACTTAGATGGGCACATGAACAGAATGGGAATGGAGGGGTATAGAAAACTGATTTAAAATAGGAATCATGAGCCTTGGAAGTCCCTGGGAAGTGTGTAAATAAATGGTGATATTGATGTACTTGTTTTTATCCCACAGGTGCATTGGTCCACCTTGTTGTCTAACAAGGAGCATACACGTGATGGGTCGGGAGAGGGCTGCTCTTGGATTTTTTCCGAGAGTATCCCAGTGCTTCATGTCATTAGTGTACGCTTGACCTGGACCATTTGACGGGCAACACGACAGCTCAGTGACTATCGCTGTGCTGTGCAGATACATGGATTTGGGCTTGTGTCTGTGTCTGAGTTTGTGCATTCTCCCCGTGCTTGCGTGGGTTTTCTCCAGGTGCTCCGGTTTCCTCCCACATCCCAAAGATGTGCTGTTAGGCTAATTGGCAAAACAAATTCTTCCTAAATTGTCTCGAATTTGGTTTTTAATCCATAGATCTATAAACATAGACAGGGATCACGGGTCGAAGTGGGACATCAGGGTGGTGGCGCGGGCTCGTTGGGCCAAAGGGCCTGTTTTGTTCTTTGTTCTTTGAAATTGTCAAGGGAAACCAACACTCTGGGTAGAGGAAGGAGAACGGATTCTCCACGCAGCCAGAGGGGGAAAGTTGCAAGGATCACTGACAGGGCTTTCTGCCCATAGATGATGTGTTTCAGAAGCTTTAAAAAGGTCTAAAAAAGAGAAGCCAGGATTCTCACCAAAACTTCAAAAGCACAGGAAAAACAGAGAGAACCGGCAGCTGCTGTTAAAAAAAATGACAGTCTTAAAGCAGTAATGTGTAAAAAAATTGCAATACATTGTGGCAATGCATTTCAAGCAGCAACAAGAGGAAGAAACAGAGGGAAATGGACAGGAAAATTGAAAACCCCAGAAAGAACACAGCTTTCAAACAGGTCCATAAGTAATGAAGATCTCAAAGAAGAGACAACAGAAGAGGTCATGGGAGACACTGAAAGACCCCAGAAAGAGGCACTGAAAGACACTAAATTACACAAGAAGTACAACAAGAGAATTGCAGATTGGAAACAAGTCAACACTTCACCAGCCAACAGAGAAACCCAAAAAGTTTAGCTAATGTTAAGACAAGTAGAAATGAAGATTCCATTTGTGAAATGTACATGTCCAGTAAGAACTTGATAGATTCACCTCAGAAATTAAAGACTTGTAAAGAAACTAGGAACCATTGAACACAGAGATGAATCAGCAATTCAGACAGAAAAAGAAATTGAGATTTTGTGACAGAGCAAGATTCCTAAACTGGTCACGCAAATGGAAAAGCAGCAAACCTGTGTGGAAGAGCACCATATAAGACTATATTTGGAAGTGTTTATAGTTAAAGGCTGCCTATTTTTATGTTTGGACACACAATCAATGAGTCACTACCAATAAAAAAATAATTATGTACACAGTACGACGTGATATCAGAGCGTGAAACTTGGGTAATGGATCAAGTTAGATCCTTGGAACTATTGGCCACAATTCTCCCAAAAAAAGTTCTAAGTGTTGAATTCACAGCAAAACTGGTGTAAATCATGTCTTTTTTCAGTGTGCCTTTAGACAAGAATCTCCCACACTCTGTGCAATGCAGAAGTCACAATCAGGAATATCGGGTGACAGGGTAGCACAGTGGTTAGCACTGCTACTTCACTGCTCCAGTGACCTGGGTTTGATTCCCAGCTTAGGTCACTGTCTGTATGGAGTTTTCACATTCTCCCCGTGTCTGCATGTGTTTAGAACTTAGAACACTACAACACAAACAGGCCCTCTGGCCCACAAGTTGCGCTGATCATATCCCTACCTAACGGGCTTATCCATAACTCTCAATTCCATTAAATCCCATGTATTCATCCAGAAGTCTCTTAAAAGACTCCAATGAGTCCGCCTCTACCATTACCAATGGCAGCTGATTCCACTCACTCATCACCCTCTGAGTGAAAAACTTACTCTTTACATCTCCTCTGTACTTGCCCCTCAGCACCTTAAACCTGTGTCCTCTCATAGCGACCATTTCAGCCCTGAGAAATAGCTTTCGAGAATCCACCCTACCTATACCTGTCAACATTTTATAAACCTCTATCAGGTCGTCTCTCAATCTTCGTCTCTCCAGGAAGAAGGGACCTAGCTTCCTTAACTTATCTTCATAAGGCATACCTCCCAATCCAGGCAACATCTTTGTAAATCTCTTCTGCACCCTCTCAATAGCTTCCACATTCTTCTAGAGGCGACTAGAACTGCACACAGTACTCCAAGTGGGGTCTGACAAGGATCTTATAAAGTTGCAGCATTACCTCCCGACTCCTCAACTCAATCCTTTGATTAATGAAGGCTAGCACACCACATGCCTTCTTGACCACATCCTCCACCTGTGAAGCAGATTTAAAAGTCCCATGGACCCGGACCTCAAGGTCCTTCTGCTCTGGTTTCCTCCCACAGTCTAAAGATGCACGGATTAGGTTGATAGGCCAAGCTAAAATTGCCCCTTAGTGTTCTGAGATGCATAGGTTAGAGGGATTAGCGGGTAAATGTATAGGGATATGGGGGTAGGGCTTGTGTGGGATTGTGGTTGGTGCAGATTCGATATGCCAGATGTCTCTTTCTGCACCCTAGGGTTTCTATGATTCTATCATTAAAAGCTTGGAGGGGGTGATGGGCCTATTCACACCAGAGACTCACAGTTTTGAGCCTCTGTGCATGCACAGTGTCCCTTATCTGTCAACCTGCAATTTACTAGCCAGCTCAATCGCTGTCCAGTCTGGGACCCTTCCTGTGCTGATCCTCCATGTCCCCATGGCCCAATCACAAACATACTCGAGGAATGGAGAGATGCTCCAGAAGTCAATGTTGTTGTCAAGAAATATTTTCAAATCTGTAAACTCCAAAATATCTGAATACCTGACTGACCTGTTATAGGCAGAACTGATATCTCTGTAGAAGCAAATAGTAATGAACTGCCTGTGTCAGAAGAGGTACCCACTACTGCAGTTCCTGGTAATGTCAAAGCAGTGGAAGCATCTCAGACTACAGAATTATACATCTCTACAAGAAAAAGAAAAAACCCTCAAAGGCTTGGTTTATAATTTCAACTTGTGTGCAATATTTTTTGTTGGAAAATATTAGAGAAGACTGAGTGGGAGGAGCAACCTAATCAAGGTGTACAAGACTATGAGAGACATGAATGGAGGGGGGCAGCTCTCAGTTGAACCCTCAGTTGAAGGGTCACTCGCGAAGGGACATAGGTTCAAGCTGAGGGGCAAGACATTTCGGGGGGGGAGTTTGACGAAATTTTTTTTTACCCAGAGGGTGATGATGGTTTGGAATGTGCTGCCTGGAAGGGCAGTAGAGGCCCCCCAGCTTTCAAAAAGTATCTGGAAGAACACTTGATTTAGCATAACATTCAGGGCTGTGGGCCAGATGCTGGCAGATGGGGATAGGTAGGAGTTCAAGTGATTCTAATATGTCAGTGTGGACTTGATGGGCCAAAGGGTCTCTTCTGCGCTGTATGGTTCTATGATTCTATGATTTGATAATTTAATTTGATTTTGGGGTTTAATTAATCGGGTATTGAAGATTGTATAAAGGAGTTAAAGAGGGAAGGATGTGGTGATTGTGATGATTAGCCCTACAAGGCAACACAACAGAAAAGAGTCACCCAGCTTAAGTGATCAGTTGGGACTGAGAATGAAGTCCTCTCTTGGGCAGAAGTCATCCCAGAGATGACAGAGATATAGGGACTGGGGTAGCCGAGGGTGGTGCGTTGGGGAATTGGTGGGTGGGGTGGAGGGGACACGGTGGGGGGTGGGGTTGAGGAGTAGGTGGGGTGCAGTGGACTTTGGCCTCTGTGCAGCTTTTTCTAATTAATAAATATCTTTTGTGCTCCTGACAATGTCACAGACTAACAGGTTTTTTTGATCACCTTTTTTTGATCCTCGATTCAATACACTGCTTATACGTAAATAGATTATTGCACACTGCAATATCCAGTCCAGTGGGAAACCAAGGACATGAAAAAAAATTGGAGGAGACAGTGTGGGACACATTGCTGAGTAATTTTCTGCTCCAGCTTAAAAATACTCAACAAAAATGTTGGCAAATGGAAATGGCAATTGTGTCTTAGAAAGTCTGCTCTTATAAGATAGAGTATAAGACTTTAGTCAAAGTCTTTATCAACTCATTTTTAAAGTTGAAAATGACATACATTCATACATAGAAACACATGTTCTGCAAACAAAAGGAATAAGTTCAAAAATTCCCTGGGAAAAGCTATAGTCATGATGTAGAGATGCCGGCATTGGACTGGGGTAAACACAGTAAGAAGTCTGACAACACCACATTTAAGTCCAACCAATTTATTTGATAGTAAACTCACAAGATTTCGAGCTTACCCTTTTCGAGACCCTCTGTCTGAGACCAGAACACCTCATTCACCTGACGAAGAGGGTAACCTTGAAAGCTTGTGAGTTTACTATCAAATAAATCGATTGGATTTAAACCTGGTGTTGTCAGACTTCTTACTCCATAGTAATTCCTCAACCCAGCAGAATTTACTTGCCAATTGATTTTTTACTGTGATATACATTGTTATGATTGTTTGAAATTTCGTATTCTTGTGTTGTCCTAATGTATGAAGGAGGGAAATCTTCAGGAGCATGTCTATCTTTTCACCAATATTGTTTGTTTAAGTCGCACAGGTTCCTCTATAGTTTTAAATTGCAATAATTGTGCAATTCAATGTCTACTGAAAGCCAAAAAGGGACCTTATCCAGTATTCAGAGCATACAGTGCACAGCAATAGTTCAGGTAACACAAAGAATAGAATGGTAGGTTTAGGATTAAGACAGAGGAGAAAACACTGTCTGTAGAATCAGGGTTAATGTTAGGGTGAGAAGTTTAGAGTCTGCACGAGGATTTACATTACGCGTTTGTCAGAGGGATCAAGCATTTAATCCACTTTACCCCATGTTATCCACTTTGATCTTATTACATGCATAAGAATGAGCTATAGATGTTAATCCTTCAGAACAAATGTGTTAAGTACAGTGATTAAAATCAGGTCTGGTCTACAAGGTAAGCATCTTATTCAGTCAATAGTCAACAGAAGCTTTTACTATTCATTCTTGCCCCATTGTCTTAAATTACATTTAGAGACAAGTTAAAATGGCAAGATTTATTAGACATTTGTTCGCATAATTTAGGCGTATGGATTAATCAGTAATAATGGGATTTTTTTTCTCTTTTTAAAATAATTCTGATTTTATTGACAATACTCTCAGTTATCCCATTAAAATATATGATGACATCAAGCTGTGTTAGGTACAAATCAGTAACGGCAAGGTTTAATTTTATAAATATTAAGAACAACAGAATGGCTACTCTAACACAAATTGCTCTACCCCCATCTTTCATCACCAAGCACTTAAATTCCAGCCACATACTATTATCTGTATTTTCATGATTCCAGACAACATGGAAATTAAATATCTAAAGGTAATTGGCATTTCCTTTAAAGGAATTATACAACTTCTCACCTGAGCTCTGTTGCAAACAATTTAAAACTCTGACTGCCATTTCCAAGGGAAATGGGTAGCTCATTACCTCAGCTCACTAAATAAGTCAAGATTGTTTCTGCAGATCCCCAATCCAAAATGAACGCATCTAAACAGAATACCCACATCTCAGATCAGGCTGGTATCTGATGCCGGTGAAAATACAATCATAGGATAATGCAGCATGAAAAGAGGCTGATCAACTCGTCAAGTTTTTTCCCAGTGATTTTATTTGCCCTCACACAAGCCAGCTAGTCCTAATCTTAAAATCCTGCATTATTTCCCCCTTGCAAGAAACTATCTAATTTCCTCTGAAAATAATTTATGGGCCTTGTTTCAATAGGCTTGTGACAGAGAACAGCAGATTTCAACCACTTTCACCCTGAGTAAATGTTTCACCATCACTTTAGTTCTTTCCTGTGATTACTGTATCTTAAATTTATGCCCTCTCAAAGCAGTCATTCCGACCAATGAAAACGGTACATCACTTCTGTATCTTTTGTAATGATCAGCTAAGCTCTAACTTTCTTGGCTGCTGTGAAAATCGCCCCAGCTGCTCAAGCATTATTCACAAGTGTAACTGAGCCTCCACCACACCGCCTCCTTCCCTCCACGCCATCCCTCCGCTACACCATCACCCCCTCCCTGCCACCGCAAACCCTCCACCATGCATCTTACTACATTTTTCTGCTGTATTTGTCTTTTTATTCTCTGGTTCTATCACAGCTTCTCTCCTGCTCTGACCAAGACTGCAAGAAACTACAAAGGATTGTGAATGAAGCCCAGTCTATCACACAAACCAGCCTCCCATCCATTGACTCTATCTACTCTTCCCACTGCCTCCGAAAAGTAGCCAGCATAATCAAAGACCCTACGCAACTCAGACTTTCTCTCTTCCACCTTCTTCTGTTGGCAAAAGATATAAAAGTCTGATATTACATACCAGCCGACTCAAGAACAGAATGTGTAATTAGCTTTTGTGATAAACACCTCCATATGGAGAAATAGCCATGTGATCCACTAGGGAGAGAAATTCTAAAAGCAATCCAGTGAGCAGCACGGTGGCATAGTGGTTAACACTGCTACCTCACAGTACCAGGGTCTGGGTTTGATTCCTGGCTTGAGTCCCTGGCTGTGCAGAGTTTGCGCTGTCCCTGTGTCCGTGTGGGTTTCCTCCCACAACCTGCAAGACATGCTGGTTAGGTGCACTGACCATGCTAAATTCTACCTCAGGTGCTGGAGTGTGGTGATTCAGGGCTTTTCACAGTAACTTCATTGCAGTGTTAGTATAAGCCTACTTGTGACTAATAAATAAACTTTACTTACATGAGGTGATAGATGCATATGTGTATTCATACGCAGAAACCTGTTAGCTGCAAGAAAAGGAACATTTTAATGCTTTGTGTCTTTTGTGAATTATCCATGAGCTTGCATTTCTCCATGGCAACACCTTAACAATCAGTGTTGACTTTCCAACCAATAAGCACCCTCTTCTCCTGTAGTATGAATTGTTATGATCATTTGAAATTTACCATTCTTGTATTTGTCCTGATGTGCACCAGGCAGAAGCTTCAACAGCATGTCTCTCTTTATAGCAATATTAAAGTGGCCAATTAATTAATATTTGATCTATATTGATTTTATTTGTTTGTGTTTGTAAAATTCTTAAGTGAAGCCTTTTTCGGTCAGTTCCTAAAAGCAAAAAACTGCAGATACTGGAAATCTGAAATAGAAAGAGGAAATCCTAGAAAAAAATCAGCAAGTCTGGCAGTACAGTAAGAAACTGCAATGATTCGAGTCCGTATGGAGAAGAATCAGACAAATTCAGAATGTTCTTTCTTTGCAGATTCTACCAGAACTGCTGAGGTTTTCTAAGGTTCTCTATTTTTATTTTATTTCCATTGTTTGTATGAGTAATCCATCTCTTTTAAAAAGTTAGCAGCCCCTTTAGGGATCGTAACACCTGGAACCATTCTTGGAGATCTTTGCTGCATCCACTTTTAAAACTTACATATCCTTTCTAAAGTGCAGTGCCCAGAACTGAACACAATATTTCATTGAGCCTTAAATTGTGTTTTATAAATGTTCATAACTTCCTTGCTTTTGTGCGCCACATCTCTATTGATGAAGCCCAAGAACATGTGCGCTTTATTACCCATTTCGTAGCCTGAAGACATTAGCAAGGTGAGGACTCCAGCAAAGCCTGATGGTTAAAAATAAGGCTAACTCTGTATCAGCAAAGAACAGGATGTGCAGTGAAGAATAGGCCCAGGAGCTAACTGGACAGTGGCTGTTGCTGTATCTTCAACAGACAGTGATTGAACACATATACCTGTGTGTCATTGTCCTGAGAGAAACATGACCCCTGAGAGAGATACGACGAGCATTTGTGACCAAAGGACAGTAATTTATTAGTCCCTGTCCTGTGAATACGTGACTGAAGGCACATCAGTGCCAGCAGAATCTGGATCGGGGAAACAAAGGGATTTCTGGAATTTAACTCAGGATTAACAACTGCAGAAGAACCAACAAAATCCCAAGTCCAGGACTCAGAGACATCAGAGCAAAACTCAGTGGAGTCTGATCACTGCACCTCGCCACAGGTAGTATTTCAATCCAAGTAATGTTTAGATATTTTTGTGAAGCTTTTGAGACCTTATGAAGGCCAAAGGTTAGATTCTTTGAGTATAACAAAGTACTTGAGAGGTTGAATACTTCATGTGTAACAAGGTCAGCATTTGTTACACTAATTGTCCTTGAACTGACTTCAACAAGAGAGAAATTATCTCCCCTTGACATTCAATGGCATTAGCATAACCCTCACAATCAACGTCTTAAGGATTCCCATTGATCAGAAACTGAACTGGATCAGCAATATAACTACTGGGTCTACAAGGCCAAGTCAGAGGCTGGAAATTCTGCAGCAACTAACTTCCTGACTTCCCAAAGCCTGTCCACCATCTACAAGATACAAGTCAGCAACAAACATCAAAGAACAAAGCAAATTATAGCCCAGGAAAGAATCCTTCGGTCCTCCAAGCCTGCACTGACCATGCTGCCCGATTGCACTCAAGCCCCCTATCCTTCTGGGGACCATATCCCTCTATTTCCATCCTATTCATGTATTTGTCAAGATGCCTCTTAAAAGTCATTATCGTATCTACCTCCCCCAGCAATGAGGTCCAAGCACCCACCACCATCTGTGTAAAAAATGTGCCTTGTGCATCTCCTTTAAACCTTGCCCTTCACATCATAAACCTTCGCCCTCAAATAACTGACTCTTTCTGACTATCCACTCTGCCTATGTCCTTATAATCTTGTAAACTTCTATCAGGTTACCCCTCAGCTTCCATCATCCCAGTGAGAACAAAGTTTGATGGAATACTCCCCACTTGCCTAGATGAGTGCAGCTCCACCAACACTTACGAAGTTTGACATCATCCTGGACAAAGCAATGCACTTGATTGGCACCACACCCACTACTTTAAACATTCCTTAATGTGGCAGCAGTATTTACCATCTAGAAGATGCACTGTAGCAACTGACAAAGACTCCTTGAATATCACCTTTCAAAAACATGGGGGCAAAGTTGATGTATTGGTTATATCACTCGACCTATCAGCCAGTGACCCAGGGCTCATGGTGAAGTCTCACCATTGCAACTGGTAAAATTTAAATTCAATTGCTAGATCTGGAAAATAAAGCTGGTGACCATCAAACTATCGTTGATTGTTCCAAAAAGAGCCCACTGGTTCACTAAAATCCTTTAGAAGGAAATCTGCCATTCTTACCTAGTCTAGCCTGGCCTACATGTGACTCACACCCACAACAATGTGATTGACTCTTAACAGTCTTCTGAAGTGGCCTACCCACTCAGTTCAAGGACAATTAGGGAAAGATAACAAATGCTGGCTTTGCCTACGATGGTCACCTTCCATGAAAGAACAAAAAGAACATCTATCACCTAGGACACATAGAAACATTATCTTCACCATCAAGTTCCCTCCGAATCACACACCATCCTGACTTAAAACTACATCACTGGATCAAATTCAGGAACTCCGACCTAACAGCACTGTGCATGTACCTACACCAAAAGCATGGAAATGCAGCAGGTCAAGTAAGTGGCTCACCACCACCGTCCCAAGGCTATTTAGAATGGGCAATAAACACTGGCCTAGACAGTGGCACCCGCACTCCATGGAAGAGTTAAAAAAATAAATCTTCATATCTTTATTTCACTTTCCACCTTCAAGGTGTTTCTACCTCTTTGACAAGCTTTTAATTATCTAATGGGAGGTGAGGCAGTGGCATAATGATGTTGTCACTGAACTGATAACCCAGAAACCCAGAATAATGCTCTGGGAACCTGGGTTCAAATCCCATCAGAGCAGGTGAAATTTGAATTCAATAAAAACATGGAATTTAAAAATCTCCAATGATGACCATGAAACCATTGTTGCTTGTCATAACAACTCATCTAGTTCACTAACTTAGGGAAGGAAATCTGATGTACTCCCCTGATCTGGCCTATATGTGATACCAGATCCGCAGCGACGTGGTTGACTCTCAAATGTCCTCAGGAATGGACAATAAATGCTGCTCTAGCCAGAGATACTCACACAAAAAAAAACTTTAGGTGATTCAAAGTTATATTTTGTTTGATAATATTCATCTTGCACTTTGTAAGTATAAGTTATTGAGGGGTATGGGTCTCCTAACAGGTAGTCCCTTTATCTACATTTCTTTTGACCAGGGTTTCTTTTATCATTCTGCTGCAACTCACTCCCATCAAGTGAACCCCCCACCCCCACCCACTTCTTGCAACCCCCCAGCCCCCACTTTTCTCCACATTCACTCTCTGGATAAAATTTTGCAGCAAAAAAATGCTAGAATACCAAGGCCACTTAAATATCTCAATAGTCTCTCTCTTGAGAAAAGGCCCCATTTAGCTTGGCAACAGTTAAGCAAGCAAAGACCACTTCTGATGTGAATAAAAGATATAAGACAACTGGTAAAGAATCAAACACTAAATCCTTTATTTAAGGAGTAAAGTCTTCAAAGTTATCATACGTATTCAAATACAAAGAAAATCAACAGGGCTTGTAGAAAAGTTTAAAGTGATTTGAATTGCTGACAATAAGTGTGGTTAATCAGTGCATTTCATTCACTCAATTATACCAAAAGATATCAGAAGTAAATCTGAAATCAGAACAGTTTTTTAATATATTATATTATCGGTCACAATTACACCTAATACATACATGAAATACTTAATTCTTTACAAATGTGGCACCGTTGTAGAAAAAAGTTGACATCTTAATATCATTGGTGATAAATTACATACATTGCAGATTAAAAAAGACCACAATCTGTAGGGGATAAAAGCAGATTTTATGGCTTATAATGCACTTTGCAAGAGGTCTGCAAATTACATAACAAAGTGACTCTTTTGGCCATTATTGATGGACCTTAATGCAACGCATAGTTGAACTGGTTTGCAAACTTTTCATGTTTTCTTTTGTCTATACGAGCCATTGCTTCAGAGACACGTTTCACTGAGGTTCTGTATAAAAAAAAGAACAGGTGTAAATTTGAACCTATGCTAGTAGCATGATACTAATTTTGCTCAACACATGCATCAGAGTATATCATAACTTTAACTCATTCTCACAGCTGCTAAGAAGACACTAACAGACCTAACAGTTGCAACACAACAAATTAAACAGCTCCGACAGTATTCCTCTGTGTGGGCTATATTTCATTAAAGGAAACTGCAGGACGCTACACTTGAGTCATCATGCTGCAGGAGACAGTCATTTGGTTCATTAAGTCTACAGAACGATCCTGTCCATCCCATTCCCCCCTACTCTATCCCCATTGCCCTGCAAGTTTATTTCTCTCAAGTCCATCCAATTTCCTTTGAAATCATCAATCATCAACCATTTCAACAATCCTCATAGACAGCGAGTCCCAGGTTGTATAACCGTTGTATGTCTCAATCAAAACCTGAGGGCAGCATGGTGACACTGTGGTTAGCACTGCTACCTCACAGCTCTAGGGACCCAGGTTCATTTCCAATCTTGGGTCACTGTCTGTGTGAAATTTGTGCATTCTCCCTATGTCTGCGTGGCTTTCCTCCGGGTGCTCCAGTTTCCTCCCACAGTCCAAAGATGTGCAGTGCTAAAGTGTTGGGGGATTAGCAGGGTAAATATGTGGGGTTACAGGAGTAAGGTGGGGATTGTGGTCAGTGCAGATTCGATGGGGCGAATGGCCTCTTTGTACACTGTAGGATTCTATGATTCTAAATGTGCCTCTCTTACTTTCCCAGTCCTTGGACCATCAGCTAATGAGAACAGCTTATCTTTGGTGATTTTTATCTAAACCTGTTATATCCTAGCATGCCTCTATCAAAACTTCCCATTAATTCAAGACAAATACAGCAGCTTCTCCAACTACTTTAGTTAATCTGCTTTGCACCCTCTCCAGGACCATCACATCCTTCCTAAAGTAACGTGAACAGAACTAGATGCAATGACCTGGATTTGAATCCCGCCATGGCAGATGGTGGAATTTGAATTCATTAAAAATCTGGAATTAAGAATCTACTGATGATCATAAAAACCATTGTCGATTGTCAGAAAAATCCATCTGGTTTCACTAATGCCCTTCAAGTAAGGGCATTATCCCTGAAAGTAAGCAGTCAAGTCGATAAGGTTGTTAAGAAGGCATACGGAGTCTTAGCTTTTATTGGTAGGGGGATTGAATTTCGGAGCCGCAACGTCATGTTGCAACTGTACAAAACTCTAGTGCGGCCGCACTTGGAGTATTGTGTGCAGTTCTGGTCCCCACATTATAAGAAAGATGTGGAGGCATTGGAGAGGGTACAGAGGAGGTTTACCAGGATGTTGCCTGGTATGGAGGGCAGGTCTTATGAAGAGAGGCTGAGGGATTTGAGGTTGTTTTCGTTAGAGAGGAGGCGGCTAAGAGGAGACCTTATCGAAGCATATAAGATGATTAGAGGTTTAGATAGGGTGGACAGTGATAGCCTTTTTCCTAGGATGGAGAAAGCTAGCACGAGGGGACACAGCTTTAAATTAAGGGGTGATAGTTATAGGACGGATATCAGAGGTAGGTTCTTTACCCAGAGGGTGGTTAGGGAGTGGAATGCCCTGCCTGCGGCAGTTGTAGATGCGCCAAGTTTGGTGGCGTTTAAGAGGTTAGTTGATAAGTTTATGGAAGAGAAGGGAATGGTTTAGTTTGGAGGGTCATTGCTTTTTATAATGGTCGGCGCAACATCGAAGGCCGAAGGGCCTGTTCTGCGCTGTAATGTTCTATGTTCAGGGAAAGAAATCTGCCGTCCTTATCTGATCTCCAGAGCCACAACAACGTAGTTGACTCTCAACTGTTCTTTGAAATGACATAGCAAGTCACTCAGTTCAAGGCAACTAGGAATGGGCATTAAATGCTGGCCAGTCAGTGATGCCCACGTCCCACAAATAAATAAAAAATACTTTACTGGGACCCGTCCAAAGCTTTGTAAGTGTTCAGAACAGTTTCAGACTTTTGTCCTCAATCCCTTGATAATGAATCCCCAAAATCCCATAGCATCAAAGGGTGTAATTTGAATTTAATTAATAAATCTGGAACATAAAGCTAGTCTAGTGATCATGAAATTCTCTTTGGCTGTCGTAAAAATCCACCTGGTTCACTAACGTGCTTTAGGGAAGAAAGTCCTTACCTGGTTTGGTCTACATGTGACTCCAGAGTCATAGCAATGTGGGTTGACTCTTAAATACCCCTGAAAATGGCCTAGCAAATCATTCAGAAGAAGGGCAATTAGAAATGAGCAATGAATGCTGGCCCAGCCAGCGAGGCCCACATCTCCTGACCGAATAAAAAAAAAGTATAGCACTTGGACAAGAGCCACCAGATGATAGGAGCCCAGTCAAGGAAGGCTCGTTATCTTAAATAAAAGCAGAAAATGCCATAAATACTCAGCTGCTCTGGTAGTAACCGTGCAGAGAGAAACAAAAGCTCATTCAGAGGAAGCTTTTCACACAGAGAGTGATGGATGTATGGAACGAGCTGCCAGAGGAGGTGGTGGAAGCAGACACATTAGCAACATTTAAGAGGCATCTAGATGGGTACATAGGGGGGAAATAGAGGGATACGATCCAAATAAAGGCAGAAGGTTTGTTTCTTTAGTTAGGGCATCATGATTGGTATAGACTTATAGGGTCATAGGGCTTGTTTCTGTGCTGTACTTCTTGTTCAGATCTTTAGTGATAAGTGATGAACAGTCGCAATATATTGCAATAAACTGAGCAAAAATGAAGAGTCACGGACCCCAATTTTAAAAGCACCACTCTATTGATGGATTTCAAAAAGGCACTCTAAGAGGAACATAGGAAGAACAGGCCATTTAAAAGGCAAAAAGCTACAGCACGCTACGGTGCAGAGGGACCTGGGGTCCTTGTGCATGAATCGCAAAAATCCAGTCTGCAGGTGCAGCTGGTGATCAAAAAGGTGAATGGGATGTTGGCCTTTATAGCTAGGGGGATAGAATATAAAAGTAGGGAGGTCTTGTTGGAACTGTACAGGGTACTGGTGAGGCCGCAGCTGGAGTACTGTGTGCAGTTTGTCACCGCATTTGCGGAAGGATATATTGGCCTTGGAAGGAGTGCAGAGAAGGTTCACAAGGCTGATACTGGAGATGAGGGGGTTAGCCTATGAAGAGAGATTGAGTAGACTAGGTTTGTACTCATTGGAGTTTAGAAGATTGAGGGGGTACCTTATAGAGACTTATAAGATAATGAAAGGGATGGATAGGGGAAGAGGTAGAGTGATTCTTCCCACTTAGAAAGGATAACTAGAGGGCACAGCCTCAAAATAAGGGGCGGGGGGGTGCAGTTTAGATCGGAGTTGAGGAGGAATTTCTTCACTCAAAGGGTAATGAGTCTGTGGAATTCTCTGCCTGTTGAAGTGGTGGAGGCTACCTCGCTGAATATATTTAAGTCACGGGTGGATAGGTTTCTGATAGATAAGGGAATTAAGAGTTACGGGGAAAGCGGGTGGTGGAACTGATCCACTTCAGATCAGCCATGACCTTATTGAATGGCGGGGCAGGCTCGAGGAGCTAGATGGCCCAGTCCTGCTCCCATTTCTTACGTTCTTATTTGACCCTCCAAGTCTGTGACATCATTTAATAAGATCACGACTGCTCTGGTTTCACAGGTCTCAGGTCTGCTTTCCTGCCTGTCCCCCAGGCTCGACTCTCTGTCCATTTCTGACTTGATTTTTCTAATATTCATTCAAGGGACGTGCATTTACTGCACACCCCTAACTGCCTTTGAGGTGCTGGTGATATATCTGCTTGAACTGCTTCAGTCTATGAGGTGCAGACGCATCTACAATACTGTAAAGGAAAGAATTAAAGCAAGCAACAGTGATATTGTAAAGAGACTTATAAAGAAGGTAAATGCAAATGGTACATATGGTAATTTGATAAAGTGGATTCAAAATTGGTTTAGTTGTTGGAGATAGAGGGTGATGACAGAAGGCATCTTTAGTGACTGGTAGCCAGTATCAGTGTTTTGGGCCCTCTATTATTTGTCATTTATATAAATGACATTGATGGCTATGTGACAGGTAGGATTAGTAAGTTTGTGGATGACACAAAGACTGGCTGGGTGGTTAACAGCGAGACGGTGCATGTTGAGCTACAAGAACAAAGAATGAAGAAAATTACAGCATAGGAACAGGCCCTTCGGCCCTCCAAGCCTGCATTGACCATGCTGCCCGAATTAACTAAAACCCCCTATTCTTCTGGGGACTATATCTCTTTATTCCAATCCTATTCACATATTTGTCAAGATGCCCCTTAAAAGCCACTACCTTATTCACTTCCATTACCTTCCCTGACAGCGAGTTCGAGGCACCCACCACACACTGTAAAAAATCTGCCTTATACAGCTCCGTTAAACCTTGCCCCTCGCACCTTAAACCTGTGCTCCCTAGTAACTGATTCTTCCATCCTGGAAAAAGCTTCTGACTATCCACTCTGTCCATGCCTCTCATAATCTTAGAACATAGAACATTACAGCGCAGAACAGGCCCTTCAGCCCTCGATGTTGCGCCGACCAATTAAGAAAAAGCAATGACCCTCTAACCTAAACCATTCCCTTTTCATCCATAAACCTATCCATGGACCTCTTAAACGCCTCCAAACTTGGCGCATCTACAACTGCAGCAGGCAGGGCATTCCATACCCTTACCACCCTCTGGGTAAAGAACCTACCTCTGACATCTGTCCTATAACTACCACCCCTTAATTTAAAGCTATGTCCCCTCGTGCTAGCTTTCTCCATCCTAGGAAAAAGGCTATCACTGTCCACCCTATCTAAACCTCTAATCATCTTATATGTTTCAATAAGGTCTCCTCTTAGCCGCCTTCTTTCTAACGAAAACAACCTCAAATCCCTCAGCCTCTCTTCATAAGACCTGCCCTCCATACCAGGCAACATCCTGGTAAACCTCCTCTGTACCCTCTCCAATGCCTCCACATCTTTCTTATAATGTGGGGACCAGAACTGCACACAATACTCCAAGTGCAGCCGCACTAGAGTTTTGTACAGTTGCAACATGACGTTGCGGCTCCCAAATTCAATCCCCCTACCAATAAAAGCTAAGACTCCATATGCCTTCTTAACAACCTTATCGACTTGACTGCCTACTTTCAGGGATCTATGCACATACACACCAAGATCACTCTGTTCATCAACACTATTAAGAATCCTACCATTAGCCCTATACTCTACACATTTATTATTCCTGCCAAAGTGCATTACCTCACACTTTTCCACATTAAACTCCATTTGCCACCTCTCGGCCCAGCTCTGCAACTTGTCCAAGTCTCTCTGCAAACTATAACACCCCTCTTCACTATCTACCACTCCTCCGACTTTGGTGTCATCCGCAAATTTACTAATCCATCCTTCTATACCCTCATCCAGATCATTTATAAAAATTACAAAGAGCAAACTACAATAATCTTGTAGACTTCTATCAGGTCACCCCTCAACCTCCATCATTCCAGTGAGAACAAACCAAGTTTCTCCAACGTCTCCTCATAGCTATTGTCCTCCATACCAGGCAACATCCTGGTAAATTTTCTCTGTACCCTCTCGAAAGCCTCCACCTTCCACATCTTTCTGGTAGTGTGGCGACTAGAATTGAAAACTATATTCCAAGTGCAGCTTAACTAAGGTTCTGTAAAGTTGAAGATACAGATGGAAGATATAGATGGGCAGATAAGCGGCAGATGGATTTTAACCCTGAAAAGCGTGAGGTGATACACTTTGGAAGAATTAATTTGACACGAAAGTGTTCAATGAATGGTAGGACACTAGGAAGTTCTGTGGAACAAAAGGACCTTGCTATGATTGTCCAAAGATTCTGAAAGGCATGTTAGTAGGGTGGTGAAAAAGGCATTTGAGACACTTGCCTTTATCAATCAAGGCATAGATTACAAAGTAGGGAACTCATGATGGAGTTGTATGCAATTTTGGTGAGTCACAGCTAGAGCAGTGTGCACAGTTCTAATCGCCACGTCATCAGAAAAATGTGATTGCACTGGAGGGGGTGCAGAGGAGATTCACTAGGATGCTGCCTAGGATGGAACATTTAAGTTATGAAGAGAGTTTGGCTAGGCTCGGATTGTTTCTGGTGGCACAGAGAAGACCGAGGGGCAACCTGATCGAGGTTTAAAGGATTATGAGAGACATGAACAGAGTGAAGAAGAAGCAGCTATTCCCTTAGTCAGTCACGAGGAGACATGGGATCAAGGTCAGGGACAGGAAGCTTAGTGGAAATGGGAGGAAAATTTTTTTACCCAGAGGTTGCTGATGGTCTGGAATATGGTGCCTGGAGAGTGATAGAAATGGGTTGCCTCATATCCTTTAAAAAGTATCCGGATGAGCATTTGGCACATCATAACATTCAGGACTATGGGCCAAGCACTGGCAGATGAGATTAGGTGGGTGTTTCTAATGTGTTGGTGTGGACTCGATGGGCCGAAAGGACTCTTCTGCGCTGTATGATTCTATATATTTACAAGTCAGGATGCTGAGTGGCGTGGAGGGAAATTCCAGGCGGTGTTGTTTCCAAGTATTTACTGTTTTTGCCTACTAGATGGTAGTAGTCATGGATTGAAAGTTTGTTCCTGAGGAGCCTTGATAAAAGTTCCTGCACTGCATCTTGCAGAAGTACACATGGCTGCCCCTGTGTGTCGGTGGCCAAAGATCTAGCCTTTGGTATTTCCAGGGAAAGAGAATTTCATATACCAATGACGCTTTGGGAGAGAAAGTTTCTCCTCATCGCTGGCTTAAATGGACAGCATCTCATTTTTAAACAAAGCCTGAGTTAATTCTCTCCCGCAAGAGGAAATACTCCTGGTTTCCACAGTATCAAGTCCCTTCAACATCTTGTGTGCTTTAATAAGATCACCTCTCATTCTTTTAAACCCAGTGGTGGATCTAACCTCTTAACCTTTTTTCATAAGATAATCTCTTCATCCTAAGAATGAATACGTTTCTAAACTTCTTCTAGGGAACTTGTATCTGCATACTAACTTTATATGATTCATATGCCAGGACACCTAGGCTGGCAGGATGTAAAAAGTAAAAAGCAGTTTGTTACAGGTATCAGTTCTGGGGCCTTAACTTTTTACAATTTATATAAATGACTTTGCATGACAGGACCAAGTGTTTACTTGCTAAATTTCCTCTTGACACAAAGAGTGGGATAGTGAAGAGGACTAAAGGAGGATACAAAAGTTGAGTGAGTGAGCAAAGATCTGGCCAAAAGAGTATAATGTGGGGAAATGTGGAATTGTCTATTTTAGCAGGAAGAATAAAGAAACCTATTATCTAAATGGCAAGAGATTGCTCCGAGATTGAGGAGGATCTGGATGTACTAGTGCATGAATCACAAAAGGCTAGTATGAAGGTACAGCAAGTAATTAAAAAAGCTAATAGAATGTTATTGTTTATTGCAAGGGGAACTGAATATAAAAGTAGGAGGCTATGCTTCAGTTGGAAATGTGAAACCACATTTGAAGTATTGTTTCCAGTATTGGCCAGCTTATTTAAGGAAGGATATAAAAGCTTTGAGCACAGTTCAGGGAAGGTTTACTAGACTAGAAATATTAGGAATGGGTGGATTGTCTTATGAAGTAAGGATGGACAGGCCATGCTTTTATCTACTGGAATTTAGAACTAGAAGTGACTTGATTGAAATCTTTAAGTTCCTGAGAAGTATTGATACAGTGGATGGGGAGAGGATATTTCCTTTTGTGGGAGAATCTGAGCTGGGTGGAAGAGTCGTCCTTTAAAAATAAGGAGTCACCCATTTAAGACAAAGGTCAGAAGAATTGTTTTCTCTCAGTAGGGTAGAGTGTCTTTGGAATTCTCTTCCTCAAAAGACAGCAAAAGCAGAGTCTTCAAGCTTTTTAGGTAAAGTTAGATAGATTTTTGAGGTGATTTATTATTGTCACATATTAGCATACAGTAAAAAATTTGTTTCTTGTGCACTATAGAGACAAGGAGAAGGAAACAAGACAGTGCAGAATGTAGTGTTATAGCTAGGTGTAGAGAAAGATCAACTTACACAATATCCATTTAAATGTGTGACAGTATCATGGAAGAAGTTATTCTTGATTCACTTGTTGATAAGCAAAAAGGTGAAAGTTTATCGGGATTGGTGGGAATGTGGAGTTGAGGTTACACAATGGAGCAGGCTTGAGAGGTTGATTGGCGTACTCCAATACTGTATATTTGTAGATGTCTCTGTACCATGGAGTTCTGCAATCTTCCTTCATTTAAATATTACACGGCTTTTCCATTCTTAGTGCCAGAATGGACAAGTTCATATTTACCCATGTTACATTCCAACTGCCAATTGTTTGCCCACTTGTCTAATCTGTTTATATCTCTTTGCAGATTTTCTACCTCCTTTTGACAACTCATCTTCCAACTTGTCTTGGCATCATCAGTAAATTTAGCTGCCACACATTCTATCCTTTGATATAGATTGTAAGGAGCTGAGGACCCAGCACTAATCCCTGTGGCATTTCACAAGTTACATCAAGTGCCCCACAATAGGTTAATAGGCAAAAAAAGGGATAATGGAGTGGGGGGTAATATATTAGCATCAATGAAAGATTAGTCAAAAGACAGAAAGTAAACAATAGTAATAAAGACGGCATTCTCAAGTTGGCAGGTTGTGATTACTGAAGTATTGTGAGGATAAATGCTGGAGACTCAGCCAATTACAATCTGAGAGTAATGCATCTATGTTTACTGATGATATAAAGCTAGGTGGGAATGTAACTTCAGAGGAGGACACAAGAGATATAGATATAGATGTTTACACCAATGGGAAACAAGGGCCAGAATTTTACTTATGAAGTTCAGGCTTGAACCGACCTAGAAACATGTAAAATTACGTGGCAAGATGTCACGAGTGCATCCTGGTGTTATCGCGTCCTTGCTCAATATTTCGTGGATGGGCGCACATGAGAGTCATTAGAAGCATGTCCATCAACAATCAAGAAGCCAACTTAAATTAATTAAATATGAATTGACCAGACTTTTACATTGCCTATCTGCTTTTGTGGGCAGACAGGGATGGCAGGATGGCACAGTGGTTAGCATTGCTGCCACACAGCTCCTAGGACCCAGGATCGATTCCCGGTTTGGGTCACTGTCTGTGCAGAGTCTGCACATTCTCCCTGCATCTGTGTGGGTTTCCTCCCACAGTCTGAAAGATGTGCTAGTGAGGTGCACTGACCCTGCTAAATTCTCCATTAGTGTATCTGAACAGCCGCCGGAGCGTGGCGACTAAGGAATTTTCCACAGTAACTTCATTGCAGTGTTAATGTAAACCTACTTGTGACTAATAAGTAAACTTTAATTCTCCAGGCGGCCTTTAAGCTTAAGCTGTCACCTTGATCCAGGGCTGGATGAAAGGTCAGAGAGCTTAAATAAAAGTAACAAATGTGTATGATTGTGTTGCCTGGACACTCGTGGCATAGCTTTAACATCAACATATATTTTTTAATAGGTCAGCAGCTCCTGTCCCCTGAGGAAGCATGATGGAGGTGTCAGCCTGCACCCTCCTTTTTCTCAGTACCCACCCTCCTCCTGCCCTCCCCTCCCTGGTCTTTCACAGGGCGTGTTTCACACTGGATGGAGATTAACTGGCCAGCCAACGCGAAACTGCACATTGGCGGACTGCACATCCGGAGGGCACATTTCATACCCGTTACCGGGGCCCATCAAGCTCACCCCAACATTAGAAAATCCAGGTCACAGTGTCAGATGGAGTATAACGTATAGAATTAAACAAAGATCAACCGTTGGGACTCAAAAGTGTTAATTCTGTTTTTTCTCTTCACAGATGCTGCCAGAGCTGCTGAGTTTTTCCAGCACTCTTCCAATTTTATTTCAGATTTCCAGCATCCACAGTATTTTGGCAGGAAATACTTGCCATGGAGATGGTATAGTAGAGGTTTCTGAGGTGAGAAGGTTGTCTTATGATGAGAATAATCAAATACTCTTTCCTAGAGTAGAAAAATCAAGGGGACAGAGGTTTAAAGTGCATGGGGAAAAGTTTAGAGGGATTGTACGAGGCAAGTTTTTTTTTGTAGAGTGGTAAATGCCTAGAATGCACTTCCTGGGGGGGGGCGATGGGAGCAGGTACCATAATGGCATTTACAGGGCAACTAGATGAATACATGAATAGGATGGGAATGGAAGGATACAGACTTCATCAGTGCATCCAGTTTTAGATTAGGCAGGCATCATGATCGCACAAGCTTGGAAGGCTGAAGGGCTGTTCCTCTGCTGTACTTTTCTTTGAGAAGTTAAGCACATTAGGCTCATACTCTCTCAAATTTAGATATATAACAGATGATTATAGAAAGGATATTATTAAACTAGAAAGAGTGCAGAAAAGGTTTACTAGGACTTGATGGTTTGGGTTATAAAGAGAGGCTGGATAGACTGGGACTCTTTTCTCTGAAGTGTAGGAGGCTGAGTGGTGATCTTAGAGGTCTATAAAAAAATGAGGGGCACAGATCAGCTAGATAGTCAATATCTTTTCCCAAAAGTACAGGAGTCTAAAACTAGAAGATTTAAGATGAGAAGGGACAGATAAAAAAGTATGCAATGGAGAAATTATTTCACACAGAAGTGGTGACTGTACGGAACAAGCTGCCAGAGATAGTAGTAGAGGCAGGTACAATTTTGTCTTTTAAAAAGAGTTTAGACAGTTGCATGGATAACATGAGCGTGGAGACTTGTGGGCCAAATGCGGGCAATTGGGACTAGCTTAGGGATTTTTAAAAAAGGCGTGACGTTGACAAGTTGGGCCGAAGGGCCCATTTCCATGCTGCAAACCTCTATGACTCTATCTCAATGAAAGATACAAGAATCTGGAGGGGCTTGACAGAGTAGATTGAAAGGTTGCTGGGGAATCTGGAACATAGAGACACAGTTTCAGGATAAGGTAGCCACAATTATGGAGGACTCAGATGAAGAGAAATTTCTTTACTGAAAATATGGTGAGTTTTTGGATTTCTCTACCCTAGAAGTTGTGGAAGCTCCATAAGTGAATGTGTTTATATTTGAGATAGAGTGCTTTTTCATCACTCGATGAATCAAAGGATATAGGAGACATCAGGAAATTGGAGTTGAGGCAGATCAGCTATGCTAGTATTGACTGGCATAGCAGTTTCTAGGTACACTCTGCTGCTGCTCTTATTTCTTTTGTTCTTGTGCCTCATTTTCACATCTCAGAGACCAATTAGATAAGAGCATCATACTGAAATTTGATATGCCATTGATTCAAAGGAAATCATTTACAAACATATATTTTGTGGGAGTCCAACTGATAAATTGTGGGACTGGGAGAAAGTGCAGGCTAAAGATAAGAAGGACAAAATTCAACCTCAGCCTGAACACAAAGTGGTTGACAGGGACTAGCAGTGCGCATCTTGCCCAGTTTCTCATAGGATCATAGATTCCCCACAATACAGAAGAAGGCCATTTAGCCCATCAAGCCTACACCGACAACAATCCCATCGTATCCCTGTAGCCCCACTAATCCCTCTAACCTGTGCACCCCAGGACACTAAGGAGCAATTTTGCTCGGCCAATGCACCTAACCCGCACATCTTTGGACTGTGGGAGGAAACCAGAGCACCCAGAGGAAATCCACACACACACGAGGAGAATGTGCAGACTCCACACAGACAGTGACCAAGCTAGGAATCGAACCTGGGTCCCTGAGGTGGTGTGGCAACAGTGCTAACCACTACATCAGCCCAAATCATTGACTTCAACAGTGGGAGATAGAGCAGAGCGTATAATGGATTGCCAATCAGCTATGGAAAGTAAATTTGACAGGGAAGACTCACAACTGCCATCTCTGCAGCCACATCGAAGTTGAATTTTTCCTAAACAAAAATTGATGTCTAGGTTCCTAAAGACAAAAGGATGGAAGCAAAATAATGGGCTTGAACATTTTAACAATCACTCCTATGAACTAACTTTATATTCTCCATGATCTGCAGTGCCCCATTTCTTACACATCTTGAAAATGGTCATAAGGCCCTGGGATTACAATAGACAACTGTTAATGTGTTCATCAGATGTAGGATATATCACATGCCTGCACAAGAATTCTCTATCCAAAACACTAACCTCAGACACAGGCAATGGACAAAACGTGGTTTTATTTATGTACGGTCAATAATAAACAATAATCACAAAAAAAGTCCTCTATATTCTCCAAATCTTCTCAATTTATCTGCTTTTGGAAATCCACTGACAATGAGAGAACGCAGCAAGATTATTTACATCAATGCATAAGATCCCAATCAAAATATTGCAAGATGAAGATAGGGGAGACAATTTGGCCTATTTAATTATTAACAAACAATTTAGTAAAACAAAAACTGATTAGTGGGAGATGGAGACACAATGGTAATATCACAGGACTAGTAATCGAGGGGCCCATGCTAATGCTTAAGAGACATAGTTCAAACCCCATCAATGGAGCTGGTAGATTTTGAATTCAATTAATAAATCTGGAATGTAAAGCTAGTCTCAATAAAATTCACTCTGCTTGTTGTAAAAAAAATCCATCTGGATTGAATGCACTTTAAGAATGGAAATCTAAAATCCTTACCCGGTCTGGCCTACATGTGACTCCAGGTCCACAGCAATACAGTTGACTCTTAACTGCCTTCTGAAATGGCCCAGCAAGCTAGTCAGTTCAAGGGCAATTAGGGATGGCCAACAAATGCTGGCATCACCAGCAATGCTCACATCCCATGAAAGAATAAAGAAAAAAAATAGCAAAAGGTACCTTGGCTTGAGTGAGCAGTCACTTGGTTGGAAATAACAAGCAATAGTATAACCAAAGGCAAAATACTGAAGTTGGAAATCTGAAATAGAAACAAAAAGTACTGGAAAGACTCAGCAGGTCAAGTAGCACAGTCCAGCATAGGGCAGCATGGTGGCACAGTGGTTAGCACTGCTGCCTCACAGCGCCACAGACTCAAGTTCAATTTCCAGTTTAAATCTTTGTCTGTGTGGAATCTGCACATTGTCCATGTGTCTGCGTGAGTTTCCTGCGGGTGGTCCAGTTTCCTCCCACAGTCTGAAAGACATGTTGGTTAGGTGGATTGGATATGCTAAATTCTCCTTCAGTGTATCCAAACAGGCAACTAGGAATTTTCACAATAACTTCATTGCAGTGTTAATGTAAGCCTACTTGTGACAATAATAAAAAAAAAACTTTACTTAGATGGGGTGGTGGAAGCATATGTTTACTCATATGCAGGAACCTGTTAGCTGCAAGTAAAGGAACATGTTAGAGTTTCACACCTTCTTTGAATTACCCGTGAGCTTGCAGTGTTAGTGTAAGCCTATTTGTGACAGTAATAAATAAACTTTAAGTTTTGAACTATGCCTCACAAGGTTTATGAAGAGCAGATTTCTTTAAACATTTCCTAGGAAGAACCTTGCATTTAGTAGTCACCTATAGTAGAGCTCGCTCTTCAAGTGTTCAGGATCTTGTTCCTAGAGAAGCCTCACTTCTGTAATTTCAATTCATATTTGCATGGAAAAGGTAAACAAAATAATATTTGCTTAATTTCTATTGGAAATTATGCAGGCCAGTCTTTAAAATTGAAAAGGGACAACCAGTGTCCAAAGGTTTAAGGGTTTCATGACAATGACATCAATGAATTAGCTTTAAGCAACGGCCTTTTTAATGGGATTTTAAAAAACGTTTGCACCCAATCACATGGACTGATCTACAGCAACACAAAACATGCTTCGTATTGTAGCTCTGGTTCATTAGGAATGATTGGTTTCAACAAAACTGTACAATAAATGCCCAAAAGGAAAATCCTGAATTTAATAAAAATTGCAATAACTCAAATACGAGTGTCTGAAGACTGATTTCCCCTGCAGCAGTTACAAAAGAGATCAATACTTTAAGCTATGTAATACCTTGAAAATACATTCTGTTAATAAAAGCACACCAGGCCACTGTGTACATTTAACAGTATCATTTCTATCTCCAAGACCTGTGAAATTAGGAAGCTGCAGAGCTGCAGCCCAAATATCTAATTCTTAAGAGGAGTCTTTAGCACTAATTCAGTGGCCTTGACATGTCCTGGTGTGTAGTGTTAAGTCTGGCATCAGCATCACTGCACTGTGTGGTGCTGTAAATGAAATGATATCCATCTCAGTCCTGTGCAACCACTCACTAAATTCTATTGACAGGAACAGCAGGATTTTATTACTTGAAAAATTCAAGCTTTTTCTTTCCTTGTGGCAAAAAAGGCTTGAAGATTAATTAACTCTCTAAGCACTGCAGAACATAACTTTTGAGCAGGACATGAAAATGATGTGCTTTATACATCACTTATATTGTGTCTATATTGTGTGGGGTTTGGTCTTGGAGTGATGCAAATGTAGTAGGAAGTAGCCAGCAACTGATATAAGTAGCCAGTTGACCTATGTATGGGTAATGTTGGTTGAGTGGCAAATAATCAGAATACCACTGTCCTCTATTTAAATAGGGTCCGTTCTCAAAACCATCTCAACAAGCAAATGGGGCTTTAACCAAGACTGCACCTTCAACAATGCAATTTGCCTCGAAATGTTACTAAAAATTATTTCATAATTTCAAAGCTTGTAGGCAGCACAAAATCTAAAAATTCAGTAAACAGTAAGAAGCATCACAACAGACTTCAGGTGAACGTGGATGTAGACTGGCAAAATGGCCAGACGCAGGGTAGATGAAGTTTGAGAGAGGTGTGAAGCGATTCATTTTGGGTCAGAGAATGTGGAAAGGGTATGGATAACTAAATGGCATACTTTTAAAGGAAGTGCAAGGACAGAGAGGAATGGGCAGAGGCACACAAATCTTTGAAGGTAACAGAATAAGTCAAGGAGAATGTAATCAGATTTTATTTTAAAGTCTATTTATTAGTGTTATAAGTAGGTTTATATTAACATTGCAATGAAGTTACTGTGAAAATCCCCTAGTTGCCACACTCTGGCGCGTGTTCAACTACACTGAGGGAAAATTTTAGCTTGGCAATGCACCTAACCAGCATGTCTTTTGAACGGTAGAAAGAAACCAGAGCATCTAGAGGAAACCTATGCAGACACGAAAGAATGTGCTGAATCCACACAGATAGTGACCCACGTAGGAAATCAAACCAGATCTCTGGTGCTATGAGGCAGCAGTACTAACCGCTGTGCTACCATGCACCCCTCTACATATTCCTGGGTTATGTCAACAGAGACACAGAGGACTGAAGAAATGAATGTTCAGCACAACATCCTAAGTCCCAGCAGGGATACTGTATTAAATTCTGGGGCATCATACTTTAGGAAAGGTGTCAAAACCTTAGGGAGAGTGCATTGCAGATTTATTAGAATGGCACACGATAAAGGACTCCAGACAAGTGGAGAGAGCTGATAAACTAGGCTTGCTCTTGGTAAAGTTGAGATGGTTATGCGGAGATTTGATAGAGGTGGTGAACATTATGAAGAAAGCTGACAAAGCAAGTAAACATTAACTTTCTCTACTGGCAAGGAGATCAGTAACCAGAAGTATGTTTCTTCACTGCAAAAGAACCAGAGCTTTTTTTTAAGGCAGTGTATTGTTATGATCTGGACTGCACTGCCTACAAAGGTGGTGGATGTAGATTCAACAGAAACTTTCAAAAGGAAATTGAATAAATATACAAAGAAGAAAAATTTGCAGGGCTATGAGACTAATTAGATAACTCTTTCAAAGAAAGGCCAAGTGACCTCATTTGATAAAAGCAAAAGGAATCCAAAACAAAAACAGAAAATGCTGGAAAATCTCAGCAGGTCTGACAGCATCTATGGGGAGAAAATAGACCCAACGTTTTGAATGACCCCAATGAAGGGTCATTCTGACTCGAAACGTTGGCTCTATTCTCCCTCCACAGATGCTGTCAGATCTGCTGAGATTTTCCAACATTTTCTGTGTTTGTGTTGACCTCATTTGATTATCAGTGCTGATTTGCCTCAGCACTTAGGAAATAGTAGCAAAAGAAAAATATATTAGGTATACATAACTGTTAGATAATGCATCAAACCAAATATTAAACTCTGAATTTGGTAAAGATATATAAATATATATAATGAAATAAAAATTATGGCCGGACTTTTTCACCCATTGGATGAGAGCACTTGGCAAATCCAGAAGCAGACGCGGAATGTGCTTCTAGCCTCAGGTCCAGCCCCAAAATTCATTTAAGGGAAATGTGCATCGCTGGTTGGGCCAGCATTTATTGCCCATCCTAACTGCTCTCCATTTCAATGGATATTTAAGAGTCAACCATATCACTGTTCCTCTGGAGTCACATGTAGCCAGATCAAGTAAGGACAATAGGTTTCCTTCTCTCAAGGACATTAGTGAATGAGATGGTTTTTACGACAATGGTTTGATGGTCATCATTCAACTTTTAATTCCAGTTTTTTTTTTAAAATTGGATTCCAATTTCACCATCTAACATGGTGGGATTCAAACCTGGGTCCCCAGAGCATAACCCTGGGTCTCTGAATTACTAGTCCAGTGAGTATACCAGTGTACTACTATCTTCTCAAATATTTCACATTGGCTGGTCAATTAATAGTCAGCCAGCACACCAAGCATGCTGTGAAAGGCACAGTGCTGCCAGGAAAGATGGGAAAAGGGCAAGCGCCAAGAAAAAGGAAGTGTTTGGGCTGGCACTTGCATAGTACTGCCTCAGGGGGACAACCGCCGCAGGGCTCACTCAGGGAGTTGCTGACCTGTGAAAAATAAATATCAGTGGAAAAACTATGCTGCAATACCTAGGCAGCACAATCATTCACAGACCTCAGTCCCCAAACACACTTGTTACTTCTATTCGAGCCCTGACCTTTCATCGTGCCCTGGATTGAGGGTTAATGTAAAGGCTGCATTCCCAGTCGGCCCATCTGCCCACCGTAAAGGCGGGCGGCTGATGTAAAATTTCTGTCAATTGCTGTTAAATTGGCTTCTTTATTGGCGGTGGTGTGTTTCCGACTCTCGCGTATATCTCCCAAAGTAGCACTTCAAAAAAGAGAATACAGAAAGAAGCCCTTACTTGTTAAATACTCGTTTCTCCAGCCTTGTTCGAGATGTATTACTCTGCTGTTTCAAATCAGTCAGATTCGGATACTTTCTCTTCTTTCCTTTTCCCTTTTTATTTTTGTGGTCACATTTTGAAGAACCAAGATCTACACCCGTGGCAGCTTCAATTTCACGCATCAATTCGGGATCCCGCCAGTCTGTCAGGAAAGAAGTATCTATCAATTTTCCACTATCTTGTGAACATTAGTGATGTTTTTTCTTACTGTCTTAGTCCCCTTTGTTTTGATCTCCTTTCTTTCAATTTCTTCAAGAGTATCCCATCATAGAATTGTAGAATCCATAGAATCCTACAATGCAGAAGGAGGCCATTTGGCCCATCCTACCTACACTGAATACAATCCTATCCAGGCCCTATCGCAATATCTACACAAGCATTTGTACCCAGGAGATGAGTAGCAAACTTTGGCTGGTAATTACCTTTACAAACAGGAGTCATCGAACTCTCCTCTTCGATTTTACTCGTAAGTGAAAATGGTGGAGCATCATAACAGATACTGTTCCAAATTTATCATAGCAAATACATTTATTTTACAAAAGGTAACCAAGCTCATAAATAACTGATTGTGACTTATCTATGGTAGATGCCTTTTCTCTTAATTCATCAAACAGATAACATAATAGAAAGATCACACATCTAAGATCTAAGCTAATTATCTGTAATTAACATTTTCTTGGAACCGAATTTCCTCTCACTATTGGAAACTGAAAGAAGCATAGAACCATTATCACCTCCAAAACACATCTGGCTTCTAGATACCTTCACTGCAGAATGATATTTCCTTTCAAAGCAGTGGAACTCCTTTCATTACATGGACGCCAGAGGTTCAAGATGGCACAGTGCCATGTTCTCAGAGGCAGTTAGGAATGGGAAATAAATGCTGGCATTGCTGTGACACCCATAACTTGAGGATAATTTTAAAAAATATTCTAATGTGGAAATTCAAATGGATTTTATTTCTCTTTTGGTAGTTGCAAAATGAGCAATTTCTTACCCGAGACTTTCAAGCTTACCCCTGTCTTCCCACCTTCTGATTCAGACAGATTCGAAAAAAGGAGAAAATAGGGAATTTCAGACCAGTTAACCTAACATCAGTACTAGGGAAAATGCTTGAGACCTTTATAAAAGATATCATAACAAGCCACTTAGAAAATACCACAAGATTAGACAAAGTCAATGTGGATTTATGGAAGGGAAATCATGTTTTAGTTTAACAAACCTATTGGAGTTTTTGAGGACGTAATTAGCAGATTAGATAAGTTGATGTGGTGTATTCGGATTTTCAGAAAGTTCTTGATAGAAGACCAATGTAAGAGGTTAGTGTGCAAAATTAAAACGCAAAGCATTGGACTGAGAACTGGTTAGAAGAGAGGAAGCAGAGAGGAGGAATAAACAGGGTGTCTTTCAAAGTGGCAGGCAATGGCTATTGTGGCCCACAGTTAGCACTTGGGCCCCTGTTATTCACAATTTATGGCCATAATTTAGACGAGGAATCAAAAGCTGACAACATGAAATTTGGTGAGAATGAGTAGTGGGGAGCGTGTTAAGAGGATACAAGATGATTTAGACAAGGCGAGTAAGTGGGTAAATACATGGCAGATGCAGGAAGATGTGGATATATGTAAAGTTATCTACTTTGGACAGAGAAACAAAATGACAGTATTATTTAAATGGTGATAGATTGGGAAATACTGACATCAAAAGGACCTTGGTGTCTTGGTACACCGGTCACTGAAAGCGACAATGCAGGTAAAGCAAGCAGTTAGGAAGGCAAATGGTATGTTGGCCTCCATTGTAAGAGGACATGTGTTCAGGAGCAAGGATGCCTTACTGCAGCTGTACGGTGTCTTAGTGAAATCACACCTGGAGTATTGTGTGTCATTTTGATCTCCGTATCCAAGAAGGAATAGACGGTTGCCATAGCAGGGATGCAGCGAAGGTTCACCAGACTGTTTCCTGGGATGACAGGACTGCTGTGTGAAGAGAGATTGGCTTATGGACAGTGATAGCCTTTTTCCTAGGATGGAGAAAGCTAGCACGAGGGGACATAGCTTTAAATTAAGGGGTGGTGGTTTTAGGACAGATGTCAGAGGTAGGTTCTTTACCCAGAGGGTGGTAAGGGTATGGAATGCCTTGCCTGCGTCAGGTGTAGATGCGCCAAGTTTGGTGGCGTTTAAGAGGTTAGTAGATAAGTTTATGGATGAAAAGGGAATGGTTTAGGTTAGAGGGTCACTGCTTGTTCCTAATTGGTCGGCGCAACATTGAAGGCCGAAGGGCCTGTTCTGCGCTGTAACGTTCTATGTTCTTATACACACTGGAATTTAGAAGAATGTAAGAGGAATCTAATTGAAACACACAAAGTTCTGACAGAGCTGGACAGACTGGATGCAGGGATGTTGTTTCCTCTACATGGGGTCTATAGACCAAGGGCCTCATGGCCTTAGGATATGAGTTAGTCAATTGAGATGAGAAAGAATTTCTTCACACAGAGGGTGTTGAAACTGTGGAATTCTCTACCAAAGAAAGCTGTGGAGGCCAAGTCACTGAATATATTTAAGAAGGAAACAGATAAATTTCTAGACTCAAAAGGAATATGGGAAAAGTGCAGGAGTATGATGTTGAATACAGGATCAGCCATGATCATTATGAATGGCGGAACAGGCTCGAAAGCTCTAATTTCTATGTTTACATACAAGCAAGAATTACCTACAAAATGTTATCTGGATTTTGAGTAATATCTTATGTAAATCCAAGACATACAAATGGAAACAGTAATGCAACATAGAAACTAGAAGCAGTAGTAAGCCGTTCAGCCCTGCTCCACTATTCATTTTGATCATAGCAGATCATTGAATTCAATATCTTGATCCCACTTCCTCCCATATCCCTTGATCCTTCTATTCCCAAGAGCTATCTATATCTAATTTATTTTTGAAATCAGACAATGTTTTTGCCTGAACTACTTTCTGTGGCAGCGAATTCCATACGTTTACCACCGAGTGAAGAAATTTCTCTTCACCTCAGTTCTAAAAGATGTCCACACACTCAGCCTCTCCAAATCACACTGAAGCATCTCTGCATTCTTCTCACAGCTTACCTTCCCACCAACTTTGAATGATCTGTAAATTCAGAGATAACGCATTCAGTTCCCTTGTCCAAATCATTTATGTATAATGTGAACAGTTGGGATCTTAGCATGGATCCCTGTGAAACCCCACTAGTCGCTGACTGCCAATCAGAGAGAGATCATAAGAATATAAGAACATAAGAAATAGGAGCAGGAGTGGCCATCCAGCCCCCTTGAGCCTGCCCCACCATTCAATAAGATCATGGCTGATCTGAAGTGGATCAATTCCACTTACTCACTTGCTCCTCATAACCCTTAACTCCTTTATCGATCAGAAATCTATCTATCTGTGACTTAAACATATTCAACGAGGTAGCCTCCACCAATTCAATGGGCAAAGAATTCCAGAGATTCACTACCCTCAGAGAAGAGATTGAATAGGTGAGGACTTTATTCCCTGGAGCGTAGAGGAATGAAGGGAGATTTGATAGAGGTGTATAAGATTTTGATGGGTATAGATAGAGTGAATGCAAGCAGGTTTTTTTCCAATGAAGCTAGGGGAGAAAAAAACTAGGGGGCATGGGTTAAGGGTGAAAGGAGAAAAGTTTAAAGGGAATATTGGGGGGGGGGGTTCTTCACGCAGAGAGTGGTGGGAATGTGGAATAAGCTGCCAGATAAAGTGGTAAATGCGGCGTCACTTTTAACATTCAAGAAAAACTTGGACAGGTACATGGATGAGAGGGGTGTGGAGGGATATGGTCCAAATGCAGGTCAGTGGGATTAGGCAAAAAATGATTTGGTACAGACAAGAAGGGCCAAAACGCCTGTTTCTGAGCTGTAATTTTCTATGGTTCTAAGAAATTCCTCCTCAACTATGTTTGAAACTGACCCCCTCTTATTTTGAGGCTGTGCTCTATAGTTCTGGTTTCCTTTCTAAGTGGAAAGAAATCTCTCCATCTCTATCCTATCTAGCCCATTCATTATCTTATATATTTCTATAAGATCACCCCCCAGCCTTCTGAACTCCAACAAGTACAGGCCCAATCTACTCAATCTCTCCTCATAAGCTAACCCCCTCATCTCACAGGGAAATTTGATGAGGACTTGTCTGTTGAGGTAGTATGGGCTGAGGTTAGAAACAGGAAAGGAGAGGTCACTCTGTTGGGAGTCTTTTATAGACCTCCTAAAAGTTCTAGAGAGGTAGAGGAAAGGATTGCAAAGTCGATCCTGGACAGGAGTGAAAGTAATAGGGTAATTGTTATGGGGGACTTTAACTTTACTAATATTGATTGGAATAGCTATAGCTCTAGCTCGTTAGAAGGGTCTGTTTTTGTACAAAGTGTGCAGGAAGGTTTTTTGACTCAGCATGTAGATAGGCCAACTAGAGGTGAGGCTACATTGGATTTGGTGCTGGGCAATGAGCCAGACCAGGTGTTAGGCTTGGAGATTGGTGAACATTTTGGTGATAGTGACCACAATTTGGTTACGTTCACCTTAGTGATGGATAGGGATAGGCATGTAGCTGGGGGCAGTAGTTATAGCTGGGGGAAGGGTAATTATGAGGCCATAAGGAGAGAATTAGGGTGCATAGGTTGGACTAGGAAACTACAGGGACTGGGAACATCTGAAATGTGGATCTTATTCAAGGAGCAGCTGCTGCGAGTCCTTGATAAGTATGTCCCTGTCAGGCAAGGAGGAAATGGTCGAGTAAGGGAACCTTGGTGTACGAATAAAGTTGATTTGCTGGTTAAAAGGAAAAAAAAGGCTTATGTCAGGATGAGGCTTGAAGGCTCAGTTAGTGCAATGGATAGCTATAGATTAGCCAGGAGTGAGCTAAAGAGTGAGTTGAGGAAAGCTAAAAGGGGACACGAGAAGACTTTGGCTGATAGGATCAAGGAGAATCCTCAAGCTTTCTTTAGATATGTTAAGAATAGAAGATTGGTTAGGGCAAGATTAGGGCCAGTCATAGACAGCAGTGGGAAGTTGTGCGTGGAGCCTGAAGAGATTGGAGAGTCACTGAACAAATATTTCTCTTCAGTATTCACGCAGGGAGATGTAAATGTAGTTGTGGAGAACACTGAGGTACAGGGTTGCAAACTGGAAAGTATTGAAGTAGATAGGGAGGATGTGCTAGATATTCTTGAGGGTTTGAAGTTAGATAAGTCCCTTGGGCCGGACGGGATTTACCCTAGGATTCTCTGGGAGGCGAGAGAGGCGATTGCAGAGCCTCTGGCTCTGATCTTCAGGTCGTCGTTGGTTACTGGTATAGTGCCGGAAGACTGGAGGATAGCGAATGTGGTCCCATTGTTCAAGAAGGGGAAGAGAGACTTTCCGGGGAATTATAGGCCGGTGAGTCTTACTTCTGTTGTGGGCACAGTATTGGAGAGAATTATTAGGGATAGGATTTATAGTTATTTAGAGAGAAATGAATTGATTGGGGATAGTCAGCATGGTTTTGTGAAGGGTAGGTCGTGCCTTACTAACTTTATTGAGTTTTTTGAAAAAGTGACCAAAGAGGTGGATGGGGGTAAGGCGGTTGATGTGATATATATGGACTTTAGTAAGGCGTTTGATAAGGTGGCCCATGGAAGACTTCTGCAGAAAATGCAGATGTATGGGATAGAAGGTGATTTAGCTAATTGGGTTAGGAATTGGCTAGCAGATAGAACACAGAGGGTGGTGTTGATGGGAGATATTCATCGTGGAGTTCGGTGACGAGTGGTGTACCTCAGGGGTCTGTTTTGGGGCCCCTGCTGTTTGTATTTTTTATAAATGATCTGGATGAGGGTATTGAGGGATGGATTAGTAAATTTGCAGATGACACTAAAGTCGGTGGAGTGGTAGATAGTGAAGAGGGGTGTTATAGTTTTCAGAGGGACTTGGACAAGTTGCAGAGCTGGGCCGAGGGGTGGCAAATGGAGTTTAATGTGGAAAAGTGTGAGGTAATGCACTATGGCAGGAATAATAAATGTGTAGAGTATAGGGCTAATGGTAGGATTCTTAATAGTGTTGATGAACCGAGGGATCTTGGTGTATTTGTGCATAGATCCCTGAAAGTAGGCAGTCAAGTCGATAAGGTTGTTAAGAAGGCATATGGAGTCTTAGCTTTTATGGGTAGGGGGATTGAATTTCGGAGCTGCAACGTCATGTTGCAACTGTACAAAACTCTAGTGCGGCCGCACTTGGAGTATTGTGTGCAGTTCTGGTCCCCAATTATAAGAAAGATGTGGAGGCATTGGAGAGGGTACAGAGGAGGTTTACCAGGATGTTGCCTGGTATGGAAGGCAGGTCTTATGAAGAGAGGCTGAGGGATTTGAGGTTGTTTTCGTTAGAAAGAAGGCGGCTAAGAGGAAACCTTATTGAAACATATAAGATGATTAGAGGTTTAGATAGGGTGGACAGTGATAGCCTTTTTCCTAGGATGGAGAAAGCTAGCACGAGGGGACATTGCTTTAAATTAAGGGGTGGTGGTTTTAGGACAGATGTCAGAGGTAGGTTCTTTACCCAGAGGGTGGTAAGGGTATGGAATGCCTTGCCTGCGTCAGTTGTAGATGCGTCAAGTTTGGTGGCGTTTAAGAGGTTAGTAGATAAGTTTATGGATTAAAGGGGAATGGTTTAAGTTAGAGGGTCACTGCTTGTTCCTAATTGGTCAGCACAACATCGAAGGCTGAAGGGCCTGTTCTGCGCTGTAATGTTCTATGTTCTCCAGTATCAGCCTGGTGAACCTTCTCTGTACTCCCTCCAAGGCCGATATATCCTTTCGCAAATAAAGGGACCAAAACTGCTCACAATACTCTAGTTGCAGCCTCACCAGTGCTTGTACAGTTGCAGCAAGTTGCTTTTATATTCTATCCCCCTTGTGACAAAGGCCAACATTCCATTCACCTTCTTGATCACCAGCTGCACTGGCAGACTGAGTTTTTGCAATTCATGCACAAGGATCCCCAGGTCCCTCTGCACAGTAGCATGTTGTAAATTTCCACCATTTAAATAATATTCCACTTTACTATTATTTCTTCCAAAGTAGATAACCTCACATTTGCCAACATTATATTCCATCTGCCAGATCCTCGCCCACTAACTCAGCCTATCCAAATCTCTCCGCAGACTTTCCGCGTCCTCCATGCAACTCGCTTTGCCACTCATCTTCATGTCATCAGCAAACTTTGTTACCCTACAAACTCTGTCCCCTCCTCCAGATCATCTACATATATGGTAAACAGTTGAGGCCCCAACACCAACTGCCAACCAGAAAAGCACCCATTTATTCCAATTCTCTCCTTCCTGTTAGATAACCAATCCTCAATCCACACTAACACTTTACCCCCAACTCCATGTACCCTAATTTTCTGCAGCAACTTTTTGTGAGACACCTTATCAAACGCTTTCTGGAAATCTAAAAAACACACATCCACTGGTTCCCCTCTGTCAACCGCAGTAGTCACATCTTCATAAAAATCCAGTAAATTTGTTAAACACGACTTCCCTTTCATGAATCCATGCTGCGTCTGCTTGATCGAATCATTCCTTTCCAGGTGTCATTCTCCTCCCCAGTCTATAACTGACAAAGCTTGCAACACTGCCTCAAAATTACTTACAACACTAAGTTCAGTCCAACATTATTTAGTACCACAAGCTTTCAGAGCGCTGCTCCTTCATCAGGTGAATAACTCAGGTTGAGGTTCGCCATCAAAGAGAATTCCAGTCAATCATTTAAAAATAAATTTCACAGAAGTCTACAGATCTCCTGCTAGAACCCAAAGGGAATAAAAAGATGTAACCAGCTACATACATTATTTCCCCGAGGGTTATGCCTATCTTACGTCAAAGTGACGGTGGCAGACAAGTAAAAACCTTAAGAATTTCAGGGGTCAGGCTGTTCAATCTAAATCACGACTGGTTCCAACTGTAGATATCAAATAAATCCGAAAATTGAATAGCAGATATGAGTTTGAAAAAAAAGGAGTTTGACTTTGTTCCTTTTAAATATCATTCCTCAGAATGATATTTGGGGTTAAATCAGTGTTAAACGTCACCCACAAATGGAGCTGGAGCAAGATAAGGGAGAAGAGAAAGAGAAGCTCATGAGGAAAGTTGATCCAAAAGATTTATTTAATCTTGAGAGAGATTAAATATAAAGTAACACAAGTCAAAAAATGAAACCATTAATCCATGATTAAGGTCAAAATAAAGCACAGTTAGACACAAGACCTTCCAATAACGGCAAGGCGGTACCAGCTTAGAGCTCCGTGAATGGGACACTTGTATAAATACGGCAAAAAATACTGGGGCCCAGTCAGTATGAAATGAGCATTTCAACAAAATGAAGGACCAATTTAAAAGCCTTTGAAAAGAAATCAATAGAGTGCCAAGGAAGAACAGTCTTTAGAGCCGTGATGGACCCTAAAGCTCTTCATATAGTGTTGCTGACTATACTGATGGTGAAAAAAATTACACAGTTTGGGGAAAAAAAAAATCAATACTGTAGTTAGTAAAGAGATGCTATTTCACATCTGACTGGCCAGCGGTCTGCCTTTCCGTGGTTGTCCTGATACCTGTTTGTTAACAAGTCACTAAAGGCTGAAAGACCAGATATTCTTGAGTACTGACACAAAAAATAGGTACTTAATTTGCTTCTATGTGCGATCCATTGAGAAGGATGAAAGCTACAGATTAGTAGGTCACTGCGCTTGATCATCGATTCATAGCATCAAGACCCTAGTCATCATTATGTGGGGCATCTGCGTTACACTTAAGGTTTTATGTAAACACCGCAAACTAGCAAAGAATCAAGTGATTTAGAAAGGATCAGACTGCAGGAAGCACCACTGTTCTATGCACATTTTCTGCTGTCATTCCCAAATAGATTGTAATACTGTTATGTCTATGTTCATTCACTGTGTCAAACAGTATTTGGGATTCAATCTATTTTAAAATGGAACACTGAACACTTCAAACTGCTGAATTCCAAATGAATTCTAGATTCAAAGCCACCTGGAGGAGACCGAGCAGCACATTTAACATCACAGATTACATACACACGGTCATCAGCTCAGTTTTAAACGCACACTTGCTTCAAGACCCTGGGTACGCATAGCCCAAAACTGAAATGATTTGATTGGTGCAACACAATATCCATTAAAATCAAAGCTAAAATCATCGACTTGGAAAACAACAGCAGAAAAAAAATGCTTCTTGAAATCTTGATCCTCGGAAACATAAAGTATCATTTATGTTTCAGCATTTTTCTTGACTTCCATTTGCACAAGAGATAGACATAAAGGGACAATGTTATCCAGATAAAATATCTTACAAGACACTTGCAAGCAGGCGTGTAATGCGGATGGGTGAGATAACAGGTTCAGTGGCACAATGGTATTATTGTGCCAATAATTTGTTTTATATTTATTGCACAGATTAAAAGACAACTGCAGATAGTTGAAACTTTAAAAACTTCCACTGAAGGGGCCCATTCAAAATGTTATTTTTACTATTTCAAATGAAAGATGTCAATTAATAAATTTGCTGCATAAATCCAGCTTTTTGTGTCCATCTTATTTTTGACTCCAGTTAAAAAAAGGTAAGATTGGACAATCAAAAACACGTGATAAGTTATTTACAAATCCCCTGCATTGGAGATCAATCTCTTTCCAATATTATGCAATGCTTTCTGACTATGCTGTTTCAGGAACTCCATCCCTCCATGATATTCAAAATGTGATTTAATTTTCCCATTACAGAATGTTACAAATATACTATAGGTAATTCAGTAACAGAAATTTCAGCATCCATTGCAATTAACATTGAGATTTACTATTCATTGAACTACCCAACAACATATTCCACAATCTAAATCCTTAAATTTTCCCTTTTACTCTCAGAAACTCTGAATGAACATGAATATGAGATTCCTTAAAAAAGCTAAAGAAACTGTAGTTCTGCAATATAATCAACATTCAACTTTAAATTTGATCAGCCAGCTAACTGGGCCAATGCGTTCAGCCTGACACAGGTTGGAGAGGATGGAGAAGGGCAATTCTTGTGGGAAAAGAATTCTGCCCATTCAGAGATTTCCTCTGATTCCAACTACAATCCTGGTCCTATGCAGGAAATGGGTTCCTGATTTGAACCGGTACATGTGAAGATCTAATGGGACAGACCTTGGGGACTTGCTGCCACAGGACAAAGAGTGGCCCGAAAGGACCGAAAATGTTCAACATTGACTCCTAGATTTGCAGAATACTTCAAGATCTCTTGCATGGGTCCCTCCCCATTAACGCCGGGTGGCACAGTGGTTAGCATTGCTGCTTCACAATGTCAGGGACCTGGGTTCGTTTCCTGACTTGGGTCACTCTCTGTGTGAAGTTTGCACATTCTCTGTGTTTGCGTGGGTTTCCTCCGGGTTCTCTGGTTTCCTCCCACATTCTGAAAGAAGTGCTGGTTAGGTGCATTGGCCGTGCTAAATTCTCCTTCAGTGTACCCATGTTTGATTCCCAACTTGAGTCATTGCCTGTGCAGAGTCTGTATGTTCGTCCTTGTTTGCACGGGTTTCCTCTGGGTGCTCCAGTTTCCTCCCACAATCTGAAAGACTTGCTGGTTAGATAAATTGACCCAAACAGGTGCCGGAGTGTGGCAACTAGGGAATTTTCACAATAACTTCATTGCAACATTAATTGAAGCCTTACTTGTGACTAATAAATAAACTTTTTTTTTTACTTTAATGTCTCCAGACACCCATTGCTGACTTTTAAAAGCTAGGTGTGAAGCCTATTAGGTGGCCCCTACACTTAGAGGGGGATTTTCCGGTCCATGGTAACCCCGGCAGCAGAGAGTGTGAACAATGGGAAACTCACTGACATCAGAGGGATCGAGAGATCCTGTTGCCAGCCAATGCCTCCGCTGCTGCAGAGTTGGGGCGGAACATCCCACCCACTATTTCCTCCTTCTGCATCACATTTACATACTTGCACTGGGGGCATGGAATCCTCAAGAAAATAGTTGGGAAGAAGATAGAATGAGGTGCAGCCCCAGTCAGTTAATGCTTCATTTTGTCCCCAAATCATTGAAAGCAAAAAAAAAACCCATCATGACATCATTCAGGTTTTCTTTCATAAAAAACTAATTTCACATTTGTAAACTTTTGACAGCTTTCAATCTGTGTTTCATTTTCCTATGTTGCACAATAAATAATGTTTTTAGTTGGTTCTCTGGGATGCATCTTCGGCTTAGCAAAGTGAGAAGAAAATAACAGTCCAGTAGCAGAACAAAAGCCACCTCACTGTCTCATACAGACTAGCAGTTTGAATCTTTTCCTGGTTTCTTACCTTTTTGCAGATTTTAATTCAAAAGTGGAGGTGAAACTTAACTGTTTATTGCAACCTTCATCCCCTTGTTTACTATCATGGTTGACCACATAAGTGGCTGAAGAGCTGGGGAGAGCTCCATATCACATCCCTTCGGAAAGGCCTGCCATATTAAATGTCTTTCAGGTATTTCAGTGGCTGACAGAAGGCCCTTCCTGGGATCAGGGACCACGGGAATGTAAATTCTGCACCCATACCTCTCCTCGCTTGTCACTCCCAGATCCCTCAATCAACTCCCCCAAAACCAGAAGCCTTGAAAACAACAGGCTTTGCTTTTGAAGATTCCTGAGTATCCCATCTAGCACTGGTATCAGGACAAAGCCCAAAAGGCATGAAGTAACAGAGGGACAGAAAGGCAGTCCATGAGCCTTCCCACCTCAAACTAAATCAGGGCAGAGGGGAGAAGGTTGCATCTTCCTCCTCAACCACTCTCCCACCCAATAAAATGCTCGCCGCTAATATCACCTTGGGGAAGATGGTATAAATTCTGCCCAACCTTTCAAAAATAAACTTGCTGGCCATTAAACACTTCTGTGCCTCCAGGGTATGCGAAGTATGATATATTACTGCAAGATCTCTTTCTTTCAATCTCACCACTCCACTAGTCCATCTGTTTCTCTTAGTATGCCTCTGTGTTAATTTATGCATCATAGTCATTCTGTGGTTGAACTGGGGAATCATCCTTTGCGATTTATGCACAGTTACCTAATAACACATCAAATCTGATTCTTCTGATCATAGAATCCTACAGTGCAGACAAGGCCAAATGACCCATTGAGCCTACACCGACTCTCTAACAAGGCATCTTACCCAGGCGCTCATCCTATCCCCAAAGCCTGACATATTTCATATTTCCCGATTGCCTATAATCCATTCTAACCTATGCATCTTTGGACACTGAGGGGAGATTTAGCATGGCCAATCCATCTAACCTGCACATCTCTGAAGTGAGGGAGGAAATCTGAGCACTGGGAGAGAACGCACACAGACATGGAAGAATGTGCAAACTCCGCACAGACAGTGACCCAAGGCCAGAATTGAACCCGGGTCTCTGGAGCTGTGAGACAGCAGTACTAATCACTGTGACACCATGTTATCTACTGATAACGTGTCAATCTCACACACAATTATACTTTAATTTTATGAAATTTCCCAAATATATATTGAGCATGTTTCTTGTTACTGCTTCAGGATAAGGTGCTACACAACAGACCTACTGTGAAAGGTGCATGGGGTGACATGCTTGCACAGTGGTTAGTACAGCTGCCTCACAGTGCCAGGGATCCAGGTTCAATTCTACCCTTAATTACCGTCTGTGTGGAGTTTGCACGTTCTCCCCTTATCTACGGGCATTTCAGTTTCGTCCCATGGTCCAAAGATATGCAGGTTAGGTGGATTGGCCATGCTAAATTGCTCCTTAGTGTCAGGGAATTGGCAGGGTAAATACGTGGGGTTGTGAGATAGGGTCTGGGAGGATCAGACCATAAGTTGGAGGAGCAGAATTAGGCAATTCGGTCCATCAAGTCTGCTCCGTCATTCAATCATGGCTGATATGATACTCATTCGCATTCTCCTGCCTTTCCCTGTAACTCTTGACCTCCTTATTCATCAAGAGCCTATCTGTCTTAAAAAGACACTTAAACTGGCCTCCATAGCCTTCTGTGGCAATGAGTTCCACAGATTCACTACCCTCTTCCTCCTCACCTCAGTTTTAAAGGAGGTTCTAGTCTCTCCCATTAGTGGAAACATCCTCTCCACGTCCATTCCATCTAGGATTGTCTATCTAGTGCAGGCTCCATAGGCCTAATGGCCTCCTTCTGTACTGTAGGAATTCTATGGTATTAATGACAATATATTTAGATTTACCATAATGAGGAAGTACTAAAGATGGAGTTTGAAAAAGGCCTGGTCTATCACATTTTGTAAAATCTCTGATTTAAGCTGCAGACACCTTCCCTATTGAGATAATTATTCTCTTTCCTGTACAGAGCAACGATAACTCAAAGTTTATACACAAACATTTAAAACTCAATTCTACATCTCGTATAAATCACACACGGACATTACAAAAAACAATAAAATCACATTTCCGTACCTGCTTCTGCTTCCTGTTTTTTCTGTTCTTCTTGCTTCAGTCTTTGAATATCTTCTGGATTCACAGGATTTCCTTGCTCATCTCTTGGGATAATCTTTCCATGGAAAGGGCACTGTACAGCATACATCCAAAAAAAATGCCATGAGCATTTGTCTTGTACACAGGATAAAATAACAATGAATCTCTTTGAGCATGTGTGCACTCAGAGGGCCAACTGAACTCAGGTGTTGAGTTCAAACAGACCCCATCTGTGCTGCAGCAATAGCCTTATGCCACAGTATGGTGGTTATGAATCTTTAGAGAAACTGTAACTGCTCTTGAAGAGTGGATATGGTCTGTAAAACTGTCAACTGTCAAGTTAGTTAAATTGTCAACACTTTAAAACATGAAGACAAAAATGGCAGTCTATACATGACAGAATTGAAAAACAATCTGTCCTATCAGTTTCAATAGCTGTTTGTTGACATGACCTAAGTGTATTATTACATTTTTTTCATATTTTCCACACCCTATATTTCATCATAATGGAAGTGTCAGAAAGATGAAAGAGGATGGTATTGTAAATTCAGAGCTTGGTTGACAGCTTTCTTTGTTATTTATTCATTCAGGGGATGTGGACTTTGCTGTCTAGGCCAGCATTAGTTGCTCATCCCTAATCGCCCTCGTGCTGGTGGTGGTGGTGAATTGCCTTATTGAACTGCCACAATCCATATGGTATAACTAACACACAGTGCAGTTAGGATATGAATTCCAGGATTTTGACCCAGTGACCATGAAAAAACAGCAATTTATTTCCAAGTCAGGATGGTGAATAATTTGGAGGAGAACGTCCAGCTGGTGGTGTATCTTCTTCTAGATGGTAGTGGTCATGGATTTAGAAGGTGCTATCTAAGGAACCTTAGTGAGTTACTGCAGTGCATTTCACAGATAGTGCACACTGCTATCTGTGAGATGATGGTTTAGGAATGTTTAAGGTGATGGATGAATCAATAGAACCCTAAAGTGCAGAAAGAGGCCCTTCGGCCCATCGAGTCTGCACTGAACACAATCCCAGCCAGGCCCTACCCCATATCCCTACATATTATACCCACTAATCCCTCTAACCTACGCATCCTTGGACACTAAGGGGAAATTTCTTAGCATGGCCAATCAACCTAACCCGCACATTTTTGGACTGTGGGGGGAAACTGGAGCACCTGGAGGAAACCCACACAGATACGAGTAGAATGTGCAAACTCTACACAGATAGTGACCCAAGCCGGAAATCGAACCCATGACCCTGGAGCTGTGAAGCAGCAGTGTTAAACACTGTGCTACCATGCCGCCAATGGGATGCCAATTAAACAAGCTGCTTTTCCTGGATGATTTTGTGTTTCTTGGATGCTGGTGGGAGCTGCATTCATCCAGGACAATGGAGAGTATTTCATCACATTCCCAGCTGGCACCTCGTAGATGTTGTATAACCTTTGAGGAGTCAGGACAAAAGTTATTGATCACAGAAATCCCAGCTTCTGACCTGTCCCTGCAGCGACAGTATTTATATAGCTGATCTAGTTCAGTTTCTAGCCAAAGGTAATCCGCAGAATGTTGGTAGTGGTGGATTCAGCAATAGTAATGTCATTGAATCTCAGGGGAAAATGATCAGATTCTCTCTTGTTCGAGATGGTCATTGTCCGGCACTTATGTGGAAGGAATGTTACTTGTCACTTATTAACAGATGCCTGAACATTAACCAGGTCCTGCTGCACAGGGACACAAATTGCTTCAATACCTGGAAGAGTTGCAAATGGTGCCGAGCAGGGTAGAATCATCAGTGAATATCACCACTCCTGACCTACGATGGAGGCAGGTTGTTGAAGAAGCAACTGAACATGGTTGGACATAGGACAATACTCTGATAAAAAAATTCCTGCAATGATTGGGCCTGATATCCTGGGCCTGAGATGACAGCCTCCAACAACCACAACCATTTTTCTTTATGCTCAGTATGACTCCAAATAGACTATTAAAGAGCTGGTTGTCTTTGATATGGGGTTATGATTGCAAATGTTTATAAGGGATTGAGCATTTGAAGTGTTTTAATTATACTGAATAAGAATTCAGAAACAGGGAGGTATGTTTTATATTATATAGTGAAATTCTGAGATTGAAACTTAGAACTTTATTTCAAGTGGATGCTGAGTGAGTTGGGATTGGGGGCAAAGGTGGTGGGGGCATGACATGGCACTAAGCAGATGTAGGGGCTCAAAGGGGTCTAAGAATTTACAAAGGTTACGAGTTGATATGAAGGGTATGACGGGCAGTTAGAGCTGGATGGAAGCATGGGTTGGCATCTGTGTGCATCGGGAGTAAACGGGGGTGAGGGAGTGTGAGGATGAAAGGCGAGTGGATATTTAAGAAAACTGAACAAAGATCCAGTGATCTAATATGGACCCTTTAATCAGTCTGTCTCTATATTCAGCAGCACTTTTGGCCTTGCCTCCCATCTGCAATCATGTGCAATGGGCCTAGTTTCATCCGTCAAACCATCCCTCGAGACGCATATAGCGAGCTAAGAAACTTTCCAACCATTTGACTTCGGAGCAGCAATCCAGGCCTATAGCTTTAATGTTCCTTTCTATAATGAGGCACACAAAATTCCACATAATACTCGAACTGTAGACTAATGTAAACTGCAAATCAATGCTTGGCATAAATTCAGCATTGTTTCCTGACAATATACTGTAACCCCCCATTTATGAAAGCCCAAAATCTCTTGTCCTTTGTCATGGCTTTATCTCCCAGCACTCAAACATTCTAGGGTAGCATATTTGAACCAATAGTTCCCTCTGTTCATTCACATTCTTCAGTATCTGGCTATGAAATGTATACTCCCAGCACGAGTCACCACAGTTGGAGGATAATATTGAGTAGCTAGAAATAAATACAGGTATGTTTCATTTTGCGAGACGGTGAACAACATTGTGATGTTTCATAAGACCGTGACGCTAAAATGCTGAATTTTGACAAGGTTGTTTAGATAAGGCTGTTCAACACTGGGCCATATGCAATACAAATAGCAATTTCTACACAACTAAAATCCAGTACAAAACAAGGTAGTGGCAGGTGTCAAGAACATATTCAATTTGGACACACCTATTACAAAGCTTTTCAGTACATTACTAAAAATGGCTGTGACAAATTTCAAAAAATTAGCGCATTTTACAGCTGAAGTAGGTAAACAGACCAAGAAAGCATGCAACAATATTCAATGACCAGAACAAGCTCATTAGCAGAAACCCATATTTTACCCAAGCTGAGTAATTCAGAGAGAAAGTGTGAAATTACAACAAAAATGACTGATTCAGATATCTTGAAAAGTTGATCATATGGCAAATGGTTTCAAGGGGACTGAATGGTACAGGTACTCCTGTATTCTTAGTGAGAGTTAATGGTGCATACCAGTGGATCAACTTCCCATTTTTACAGCACTTGTTTTCCTCGTCAGTGGCAGCATTTTCCCTACAACATACACTCAGTCCCTGGCTCCAAACACAGCAAAGATTGCAATCTAAGTTTTCACCACACAACATTCAGAATATTTAGTTAACTTCGTCATAAATTATTTCCGTAAGAACATTTTGAATCTCCATTTTTCCAAAAATCAGAAGAATCCAAAGCTAACATCTGGGAAATTTATGTGAGCATAAAATAAATTAGCTCATAAGCATTGTTTGCATTGCCACTTAGAGACTTTTGCCAATTTTCTAAACTCAGAGAGCTGCCTATATGAGTGTCTTCCCTATGAAATTTTATAGAATCCCTATAGTGCAGAACGAGGCCATTTGGCCCATTGAATCTGCACCAATTCTCAGACAGAGCATCTCACCCAGGACCCTATTCCCGCAACCCCATGTACTTATCCCCTAACTTACACAACTTTGGACACCAGGGGCCCCATTTTACCATTTTGATTCTTAAGTGTTGGACGGGCTTGAAACTGGGAGTGTTTCAGATCTGACTTTTAGACCCATTTTCAGGTGCCCCCATACATTCATTGCCTGCAAAAATATCAACAATTCTGAATCACAGTGCAGAAGCCTGGGGACAGGCTTAACATGCCCCAAACCCCACTGCTCCAGTTGGCACCTCCAACTGAATGTGTACAAAATAAAAGTGATAGAATTGCACTCCCCTACCACTTTGCTCCTGAGCAAGATAATGGCTTCCCCTGGCCCCCAAAGACACTGCCCCACTCCCACAACATTACTGACCCCCTTATTCCACCCCATTACCCAGACCGCTTGCGGGTTCCTCTGCCCCTGCTCCCACCAATCTTAGGTAAAATGGCAGCGTACTCCTCTTTACCCCCACCGATCTCAGACAGAATGGCAACAGAGACCTCCCTCCCCTCTCCACACCGATTTCAAGCAGAGTGGTAACAGAGCCCCGTTTCTCTCTACTGATCTTAGGCAGAGTGAACGCAGACTCACCTTCTCTCCCTCCTCCCACCAATCTCAAGCAGAGAGCTGCTGAATGCTTAGCACTTACTTCCTCACTAATTGGAGAGCCCAAATTGGACTTCCACGGAGCATGTCTGTTTTGCAGCGACTCTGGATGGGTGATCGTAGTAGTAAAGGAAGAAGTGTAGGTAAGGTTGGGCATGCAGCTCATTAAGTCAATTTAAATGCATACAAATGCAGTTAAATGGCCGTCATGCCCATTTCAGACACGGATCCCGATTGCGGCCATTTTCAAGCCTGGGTTAAGAGGGAAATGGCGCAGAGGCAGGCACATATCGCCCTACTCCCCTGGCCCAATTTTACCAAGTTTCTGCACCCAAAAACGGACGCAACCTGATGATAAAATCGGGCGCTAAGAAACAATTTAGCATGACCAATCCACCTAACCTGCATATCTTTAGACTGTGGGCAGAAACCCACGCAGACAGGGGGACAATGTGTAAACTTTGCACAGTTACCCAAGGGTGAAATTGAATTCATGTAAGGCAGCAGTGTTAACCAGTGTTTTGGCCTTGAAGATTTTAAGGCTAGGAACAAAATTCTGCTGAAATTTAGATGTTAGTTAACAATAGGATAAACTGTATTTTTATTTCCATTAAGGCATTTATTATTGTGGAATGTAAAACAACAAACACTCAGCACCTGAGATATAATTATGCACCTTTCGCTGTGGAACACAGAGCAGGTAAAATTTTGTGTGCATTGACTGAATAAACATTAAAAGAACCATTTGCTGAATGGCAGCAATTGCCGGAACAAAAAGAATGACAGATGGCAGATCCTAGGAGCGTCACTCAGCAGAATGAGTGTACTCATCTGAAGGACCTACAACAGAAATGAACTGGTTCCTATTTTAACAGGGAGTGGATGGAAATGGTTCATGGAGGGAAAGGAGATGGAATGGGGCCTATAGGTAAGCAGGCTAATTCAAATGGGCGTACATTTCCTCCGTCTTTCCTCTGGCCACACATAACATCTTTCATGAATATTTTCCAAGCTTGCTGAAGCAAAAACAACTTGAAAAACTGTTTTCTGTGGTGCATGCTTCATCTACTGCTGCGGTATTTCATAAATACTTGATATAAATCATGGAATTCCAACAAACTCATCCAGTCACTATCTAGAAATACAAACTCAACTGTTATTTTCTTGGAAAACGAGTTACACTGCCGAATACAGGAAGTAAAAACTGAATGTGATAGATTACTCTCTATTTGCTTGGATGACTGCAGCAGCATTATACTCAAGAAGCTCGACACCAGCCAGGACAAAGCAACCTGTTTGAATCGCATGTCACTCACCACCGTTGCACAATGGTAGCAGTGTGCACCATCTACAAGATACATTGCAGCAACTCACCAAGGCACTTTTGGCAGCACCTTCCAAATCTATGACCTCTACCACATGAAAGGATAAAGGCAGCAGATGTTTGGGAACCCCATCACCCTTAAGTACCCCTCCAAGCCACTCACTGTTCTGACTTGAACATTTATCGCTGTTCCTTCAATGTCGCTGAACTCCCTCCCTAATAGCACCCTGGGTGTAACTCACCATCTGGACTGCAGCAGTTCAAGGAGGCAGCTCACCACCACCTTCTCAAAGTAATAAAAATGCTGGCCTACCCAGCAACACCTGCATCCTATGAAAGAATATTTTTCAGGAGATCCACAGCTTCTGATGCCTATTTCGATGGCTCTTTTTGGAACAATGCAGTCAGTCAATTTTCCTGCTCTATCTCTATAGCCCTGCAAGTTTACCTCCCTCAATTGCCTATCCAATGCATCTTCAATATCACTCAATGGACGGAACTTTATGTGGGTAGTGGGGGGCCAACATCTGCAGTGAAATAAGATAAAATCATTGCAAATAGAAGTATCATTCAGCGCATCAAACCTGCTCCACCATTCAACAAGATCATGGATAGTCTAACCAGAAAATCCTGCCTGAGGTTTTCCATGGTCCGCTCCTCGCCCACTACGATTCCCATGACGAGGGGAACTGCAAACTTCTGGCCTACATCTACTGGTCCCCTTTATACATCCTGTTTGCTACATGCTCAAAACATTTTACTAAAATTGTCATACACAAATTCCCTTTCACATAATCAATTTACTTCTGGCTCACTGCATGATGATTTTCAAATTGTCCGGTTATGATCCATTTAACAATGGATTCCAGCATTTCCCCCAATGACAGATGTCAGGCTAACAAACCTATAGTTTCCTGCTTTCTGTCTCCCATTCTTCTTGGATAAAGGTATCACATTTGTGGTGTTTCAGTCCATGGGACCTTTCCAGAGTAGAAGGCATTTTGGAAGGTTACAAACAATGTATCCATCATCAAGTCAGCTCCTTGTTTAAGATACTAGAATGCAGGTCATCAGATTGAGGGGACCTTTTCCATGCTAACCATCCAAGGTTCAAAACACTCATTATAGGTTAAGCAATATTTCACTTGGACCTCTTTCAATTTGGTCTATTGCATTCGCTGCTTCAACATGGTCTCCTATATACTGGAGAGATCAAACGTGGACTGGGTGGTTGCTTTGCTGAACCCTCTGGTCTGTGTGCAAGCAGGACCCAGACCTTCTCATTGCTTGCCATTTTAACACACAATTCTGTTCCCATGCCCATGTCTGCCCTTGGCTTGCTGCAATGTTTCAGTGAAGCTCAATGCAAACCGGAGGAACAGCACCTTATCTTCCAGCTGGGCACTTTACAGCCTTCTGTCTCAACATTGAATTCAACAACTTCAGATGTTTAGCTCTACCCCCACCTTGACCCCCTTTGTTTTCAACTCATTCAAGTTTTAACTGTTCTCTATCTTTTACTTCTTTATTGTCTTTATTTATTTTTCTTCCCCACCCCCCCTCTTTCCTCCTATTTTATTCCCTTTTCCTTTCCTTTTTTTCCCCCTTTGCTTCCCCTTTTTCTCAATTTTACCTCTCCGATCCATCTCCCCCCTCCCCCAACATCTTCATCTCTCACAGTTTACCCTCTGATTTCAGCTTGTCTGCCCTTTGGTCATTTACACCTATTATTCTCTCTGTGGATTGTCATTAACAGCCTTTCCACTTGGTTTTGTGGCTGTGGCTCCTCTTTCATTCCCTCACCCTTTTGGCTTTGACAAAGAGTCATCTGGACTCAAAACATCAGCTCCTTTCTCTCCTTACAGATGCTGCCAGGTTTGCTGAGATTTCCCAGCACTTTGTTTTGATATTAGGTCAAGGAGACTTGTCAGAATTCAATCTCATTATTTTTCCCAACACCTTTTCTCTTGTGATTGTTTTAAGTTCCTCCCATCCTTTTGCCTCTTAATTTTCTGCTATTTCTGGAATGGTTTTTGTGTACCTGACTTCACAGTTAAAGAAAAAGGATTGCGGCAGTCATTTCAGCCTTGGGAAAAAGCCTCTGAGAATCCACCCGATCAATACCTCTCAACATCTTATACACCTCTGTTAGGTCACCTCTCATCCTTCGTCTCTCCAAGGAGTAAAGACCGAGCTCTCTCAACCAATCCTCATAAGTCATGCCACCCAATCTAGGCAACATCCTTGTAAATCTCCTCTGCACCCTTTCAATGGTTTCCACATCCTCCCTGTAATGAGGTGACCAGAATTGAGCAATTTCAGTCAATTAATGGTGCATTGAAATTTTTCTGAGACAAACAGAACTTTGGTCTCACTTCCATGCAAACTGAGAGATGATTGCCATTGGCACCCTTAAAGCTATGTTGCTCATATCTCAAGCACAGGCTAATGGTTTTGTCCCAAGTACAGCAAGTTATATATTTTAATTAGCAAGGCTCTGGTGACATCTTCATTGCTGATAGAAAAACACAGAGCCCATAAATAAAAAGATTTCTTCTCACAGAATCCCTACAGTGCAGAAGGAGTCATTTGGCTCATTGAGCCTGTACTGACAACAATCCCACCCAGGCCCTATTCTCGTAACCTCAAGAATATATCCTGCTAAACGCCTGATGCTCATTCTATCCAGATGCTTTAATCTGGATTCTTCCAAATGCCTAGTCTGTGGGTTTATGATGACACATGTCCTTGTGTTTCAATACACTCACCCAAGTCTGGAACAAGCTGCCACAGCTAGCAACAGAGGTGGGTATAATTTTGTTTTTTTAAAAAGCACTTAAGACAGTTACATGGAGAGGATAGATATAGAGGGATATGGGCCAAACGTAGACAATTAAGAGCCACTAGCTTAGTGGTTAACACTGCTACCTCACAGGACCAGGAATCTGGGTTCAATTCCCAGCTTGGATCACTGTCTTGCAGAGTCTGTATGTTTGCCCTGTATCTGCATGAGTTTCCTCTGGGTGCTCCAGTTTCTTTCCACAGTCCAATGATATGCAGGTTAGGTGGATTAGCAGGGTTAATGCATAGGATTACAGGAATACTGCCTGGTGGGATTGTGATCGGTGCAAGCTTGATAGGCCGAATGGCTCCTTCTGCACTTTAGGGATTCTATGATTTGTTTGAAAAGTCTGCTATTTCCTCTTCTCCCCCATTATGAATTTTCCGGTATCACTAGCTAAGATATTAATGCTCACTTTAGCTACTCTTTCTTTTACTGTCTGGTTTTTATATTTATTGCTAATTTTTTCTCTCATATCCTTTTTTGTCTCATTTTATGTCATTCTTCGCTGTTTCCTACAATTTTCCCAACCTTCCCACCTGCCACAATTCATCACAGCATGATACATCTTTTCTTTCAACTTGTTACCATCCTTGGTCGGCACAACATCGAAGGCCGAAGGGCCTGTTCTGTGCTGTAATGTTCTATGTTCTATGTTTAACTTTCTTGGTTCGCCACTAATAGTGCAACCCTCCTGTAGGATCTTTCTTTCTAAATGGAATTTATCTTAGAAAGTTATGAAGTAGCTCCTTATATATCTGCCTTCTCTACTGTCCTGTCTTTTAACTTATTTTCCTATTACACTTTAGCCAACATTGTCTGTATAACCTTGCGATTATATTTATTTATGATTAAGGCACTAGTTTCAGAGCCAAATTTTCACATGCAAACTGAATGTGAAATTCAATCATGGTATGATCACCTCCCAGAATACTAGAGGAGATTATTAATTAACCATGTTACAATATGAGGTCTAAAACAGTCTGATTCCTGGTTGGTTCCAGAACATGTTATTTTAAGAAATTGCATCATGTGCACTTTATGAATTCATCTTCAGGGCTGTCTTTGCCAATTTGATTCATCTAATCTAAATGAAGATATATCCAAATAATCTCATAATGTTTGCAGAATCTTTCTTACAATACTCTCTTCTCCCATTATTGCCTGATTTATACTCTATTCTATGGTTTAGCTACAGTTGGGGTATATAAACCAATCCTACTACTGACTTCTTTCCTTTGCTATTTCTTATCACCATCCTAATTGATTCTAAGTTTTGATTCTCCAAACCAAGATCATTTCTTACCATCTTACTGATCGCATGCTTCATTAACAGAGCTACCCCAATTCCTTTTCCTTTCTTCTAGAGTATCATTTTATAAACATCTCTCTGCAATAGCTATCATATCATAGTCATTCATTTCTATTTGCGCTATCAATTCATCCACCTTAGGAAATTAGGCAGATCACCCACCCGACCCAATCTTCAGGAGTCTGCTAACTGACAAAAGAACTAATAGCAAGATGGGGAAAAAAAATTCTAGCAGCCAATAGTTAAACTCTAGAATGCATTGTTCAAGAGTGTGGTGGAGGCAGGTTCAATCAAAGCATTCACAAGGGAACTAGACTGTTATCTAAAAAAAAGGAATGTGCAGGATTACCCAGAGAAGGCGGGAAAATGGTGCAAATGGAAGTTGTTAATTCAGAAAGCCAGTATAGACAGAAATCAGCAAAATAGTCTCCTCCTGCACAGTAACAATTTTGCAATTGGTAATTAAAATCTAACCCCTGGGCTTCCAATTTCCCCAGGATGATTAGTCACTGCACTTCCTACTTTTGGACACGCACCTGTCCCTATCAGGCCAGTACTGCACTGTGGCCAACCCAGAGGGTCAGCTTATAGATCCTCCTGAGATAGATAAGGGGCTGGAGGGGGATTGGGTTCCCAGTGATGGGGCACCTAGAGGGAGGCTTTGGGAGGAAAGATGGAAGGGATCCAACAGCAAGGGTGTGGGAACTGGATTCCTGCAGGCCCCCAATTTCCAATGTTGGTTCTTTGATCATGTACTGTGTCTTTGAATGGAGGATACCTCCCATTCCTTCATGCCCAGAAGGCCACTCAACAGAAGCTATTTAAGAGCCTCAATTGAGCCGCCTACAAGCCTCTACACTCTAGACTTGGTCAGGGGATACAGGAAGGTGACAGGATCGCCACCCCACACTTTACCTCTCCGTGTCCCTTTGATCAATTTGGTGTAGCCAGCAAAACCAGCATCCTGATGAATGCATAAAAGGAAACAACTTATAATCATATACTACCCCACTTAATGGATTAAAACATTCCAAGGTGCTTCACAGAAGCATTACAAAAGGAAAATTAGACACCCAAGCCACAAAAGACAATATGCAGGCAGTGGCCAAAAGCTTGGTGAAACAGATAGATTTTAAACAGCATCATACAGGAAGAAAAAGAAGTAGAGAATCAGAGAGGTTTAGGGAAGGAATACCAGAGCCTGGAGGTTCTGGTAAGAATATTTAATATTCCCAGTAAGTCAATACTCTCCTCACACCTATAACTTTCCAAGCTTGGGTCCATCCTGATAGATTTATATGTTCTGTAAGATCTTTATAACTTTATCATCTTTTCTATAGTAGAGCACCAAAAAGAGGACACAATAAATGTGACTTCCCCATTGCCTCTCGTGTCTAACATGCTTTGTTCCAGTTAAGTAATATTCAATTTACCAGAGAACAAAGATGACAAGGCAGGTAACCCCACTTTCTAATAGATCATATTTTCTCCACTTACCCCTCGGATTCTGATCTAGTAGTAACCTCAAGAGGATAAAAATGGACTTTTATACTTTTTTCCCTGAAACAAAAAATGGAGAAGTCCCTTCTTGAGGGTTTGTTGCAACAGTCCAAGACTAGATAGATAGAGCTTGCAGCAGAGTTACCCATTTCATTAAGTCCATTTTGGTTAGATACTGGGTTGAGTGTGTGACTAAACCATTAAGACAATACTGATACAAAAGAGAGATACAAAAGGATCCAGGGGGCACTTTTTTCACACAGAGGGTGGTGAGTGTCTGGAATAAGCTGTCAGAGGTAGTAGTAGAGATGGGTACCATTTTATCTTTTAAAAAGCATTTAAACAATTACATAAGTAAGATTAGTATAGAGGGATATGGGCCAAACGCAGACAATTGGGACTAGCCTAATGGTAAAAATTGAGGTGCATGGATTTGTGAATGGCAGGTGTTTGTGGGTGGCACAATGGTTACCACTGCTGCCTCACAGTGCCAGAGACCTACGTTCGATTCCCAGCTATCTTTTCAGAGTCTGCATATTTTTTCCATATCTGCATGGGTTTCCTCCAGGTCCTCTGATATTTTTCCCCCACAGTCCGCAAGACATGGTTAGGTACACGTGCCATGCTAAATTCTCCTTCAGTGTATCCGAACTGGCAGCAGATGTGATGACTAGGGGATTTTCACAGTAACTTCATTGCAGTGTTAATGTAAGCCTGCTTGTGACTAATAAATAAACTTTGCTGAAAGGCCTGTTACCATGCTATAAACGCTATCATGGCTTAACATGGCTTATTGGTAAAAGATCCTCATACATTGACTGCTCATATAAACAGTTCTGTGCTAGGCTTTCAAAGTACTGAAGTTTACATAGAAACATAGAAAAACTACAGTACAAATAGGCCCTTTGGCCCACAAGTTGCATCAATCATATCTCTACCTATTAGGCTTACTTATAAACCTCAATCCTACTAAGTCCCACGTACTCATCCAGAAGTCTCTTAAAAGATCCTATCAAATTTGCCTCCACCATCATCATTGGCAGCCGATTCCACGCACCCACCTCTCTGAGTGAAAAACTTACCCCTGATATCTCTTCTGTACCTACTCCCAGCCCCCTAAACCTGTGTCCTCTTGTGGCAGCCATTTCAGCTCTGGAAAAAAGCCTCTGAGAATCCACCCGATCAATACCTCTCAACATCTTATACACCTCTGTTAGATCACCTCTCATCTTTCGTCTCTCCAAGGAGTAAAGACCGAGCTCTCTCAACCAATCCTCATAAAGCATGCCACCCAATCCAAGCAATATCCTTGTAAATCTCCTCTGCATCCTTTCAATGGTTTCCACATCCTTCTGATAATGAGGTGACCAGAACTGAGCAATTTCAGTCAATTAATGATGCACTGAAATTTCTCTGAGACAAACAGAACTTTGGTCTCACTTCCATGCAAACTGAGAGATGATTGCCATTGGCACCTTTAAAGATAATGTTGTTCATATCTCAAGCACAGGCTAATGGTTTTGTCCCAAGTACAGCAAGTTATATATTTTAATTAGCAAGGCTCTGGTGACATCTTCATTGCTGATGGCAAAACACAGAGCCCATAATAAAAAGATTTCTTCTTGTAGAAGCCCTACAATGCAGAAGGAGTCATTCGGCCCATTGAGCCTGTACTGGCAACAATCCCACCCAGGCCCTATCCTCGTAACCCCAAGTATAAACCCTGCTAAACACCTGATGCTCATTCTATATTCATCAGCTTTAATCTGGATTCTTCAAAATGCCTAGTCTGTGGTTTATAATGACACACGTCCTTGGGCTTCAATGCACTCACCCAAGTATGGAACAAGCTGCCAGAGCTAGTAATAGAGATGGGTATAATTTTGTCTTTTAAAAAGCACTTGGAGAGGATAAATATAGAGGGATATGGGCCAAATGTGGAAATTGGGAGCTATTAGTTTAGTGGTTTAAAAAAAAGGATGCCATGGACAAGTTGGGCCGAAGTGCCTGTTTCCACGCTGTAAACCTCTATGACCCTCGATGAAGTGAAGTCTGCAAAAATAAGCAGTGCAATCCAAATCTGGCATGTGGTCATTTCTGTTTGCTTTGTACACGCTTGACCTTCTGAGCAAGTTTGATCTTACACAGATTTAACCTTGTTCCCCATTAATTAATGACATGGGTGGATTAGCGATGGGTTTTAGTTTTTTTTTCCTTCATTGTTCAATTTAATTTTGAAACAAGTTAATTGATGAGATAGTTTGGAATGCAAGGCTACATTCAAAATGTCAGTGTTGCGGCTTTGCTTGATGATAATAAGGCCCACAGTTAAACTTTCATATGGGCACCATCGATATTCAGTGACCCACTGCTTATCACATTTTCATTCTAATGTGGTAATGAGAAAACAACATTCTTAAATGTGTGGCTTCATTACAGACCTTGAACCGATCTTGGCGTTCACAAAATCCTCCATTGGGCATAGGTGCTCGGCACTTGTGGTTTATGGGTTCAAACTTCCCTGCAAAGGTGATGTATCTGGTTTGCAGTTTGGCTGCCAACTTGTCATTCTCCGGCTCATCGTTCATTTCATTGTTGGATGCCCAGAATCGATGCTGAGTGTCAATTCTAGGACATATTAAAACGATATCTGCATTAAAAATGAAGTCCACCTAGAAGTATGCAATCCTACCTTATATTAATTTGTCAAACATACCACAATATTTTACATTAAATATTAGTGTTGGAAGCAGCAATTCGGTGGCATGGGTGATAGACTAGCACTTTAAAGCATTGTGTCAGAGCAGCCGGCTGTGGACTCCTGCCAGCGAGTTACAGGACTGATAATGTGCCTCCAAACAGTGCCATCAGTGCTCTGCTATTCAGATGCCACAGGCATAGGCAAATGTGTCAGATGAGACTTCAAAAGTACTTCATAGATAACAGAGGGCATTAATAAATAGATTATTTGGTAAAAGCTCTGACGAAATGTCTCACTCAAGATGTTGACCTTTTTTCATTGAACTAACTCACTTATACAGGACTTAGGTAAGTGAGAAAAATTTGAAGTGCTGAATACAATTCGAAATCTAAGCAAATATTTACTCTGTTGTCCACTGATCTGGCACTGGATGATTGTAAATGTTTCAGTGCTTCCAGGGTTTGACAAAACCAAAGGGTAGAATGCCCTCTGGTGTCTATATTTATATATTGCCACTAAAAAGGCTCCGTTTTGGAGTTGTAGAGATATAAATCTCAGGAACAGGTCCTTTGGCCCAACTTGTCCATGCCGACCAGATGATTATCGACATCATTAAAACAATGAAAAGTAAATAATATGCAAATCAGACCACAAAATGAAAATTGACCATTGCTGTATAGTAGCTACATGGGATTCTGCCCACAGTCTCATGCTGCACTAATTCTAATTTTAGTTTTATTTTGCATGGGTTTTAGTAATCAGAGGTCTGGCTAACTGACTTGTAGTCTTCTCTTTCTCTTTTCCTCCTTGCTAGAACATCTAAGTTACATTTGCTACGCTCTCATTCACAGAGATCGGCTCTAGAATCTAGCGAATTCGGGAAGATCAAATCCCAACCACCACCTCCGCAAAACCCAGGCCTATAAGCCATTAAATCCAGACAATATGTTGGCTGCTGGTCTCTTAATTTTTCCAGCAGCTTTTAATATTAATTACTTTAAGTTCCTCACCCTCATTAGACTCTTGGTTGTCCACAATTTACAGTTGGCACAGCACTGCTGCTTCACAATACCAGGGCTCCAGTTTTGATTCCAACTTTGGGTGACTGTCAGTGTGGAGCTTGCACAATCTCCCCATGTCTGCGTGGATTTCCCCGAGGTGCTCTGGTTTCCTCCCACAATTCAAATACGTGCATATTAGGTGGATTGGCAATATTAAATTACCCTTAGTGTCCTAAGAAGTGTGACAAATGTGCAAGGTTACAGCGGTAGGTCCTGGGCGGGATGCTCTTTCAGAGAGACCTCACTCCTACTTCCTTTCTTTTCAATTCCTGAATTACAACTATTTGTGCGATGTTATGGGCTCCTTCAGAGAGTCGATGCAGACTTGATAGGCCAAATGGCCGCCTTCTGCACCATAGGAATTTTAATTTCAAGTCAGTTACTTGTATCTTCTAATGTTAAGGCAGGCAACAATTACCTATCTATCCATTTCCTTATTTCCTATTTCTCCTTGAATCTGTTATTAAAGGTGTGGTAAGTCACAATTTGATTTGGCAGAGTCAGCACAGGTGTTTTGCAAAGGAATGGTGTTTAACACATCTATTAAATGCTTTTTGAGGGTGCAATCAGTAGAATGGATCAGAGGAAACCAGGAGGTGTTGTGTATATCTATTTTTAGGTCACCTACTGCAAGATAAGACATTGAATGCTTGCTTAACAACCCTGTCATTTCTTTATTGCCCATTGTAATTTCTCTGCTCCTACCTCTAAGGGATGGGCATCTACTTTTGCTAATCTCTTCCTCTGTATACATTGGTAAAAAACTCTTACAGTTTGCTTTTAAATTTCTAACTCTGACATTGCATTTCCCCCTTCATCATCTTTGATCATGGCTGATTTTACAATCCTCAGATTTACTCATCTTTTAAGGACATTGTAAAAGTCTTGTTTAACCAAATACAATTCTTAACAATCTTCCCCAAGGTTGAACCAGTTGTCCATGGAGTTTTAAAGGAATATATATTTGTTGACAATTATGAATTGTTTCTTTAAATATTTGCCATTGCATTTCTACTGTTATATATTTTAATCTAATTTCTGAATCTACTTCAATAAACTCACACTTCATACCTCTGTAACTGGCAATGTTTAAATTTAAAACCTGAATTTGGACTTAATCACGAGTTTTCAGATTTTTTTTTAAAAGATGTACTTGACCGGTATCCAGCTAAAGCAGAGAAGCATAAGATTAGGACATGGCTCAGTGTGAATTTTCCTCAGGGGAAAGGACAAGTTAGAGTTGTTAGAATTTGTATCAGGTTACCTTGTGGGCTCACGAAGAGCTATCTCGATGTCACAGGAGCATCAGCTATAAGTGTTTCAGTAGTTTTAAGGGCTAATAACCACAATCAGACACACTTAAGAGAAGATGGTTCGAAAACTTCCGTCTCCCAATTTTCCTCCAGGCAAAGCACAGATCATGTGGCCAGTGGCAGATCCACTACTGCCACAAATCAAATGTTTCCCTCACTTGGCAATGGAAAATGTTACACTCAAAACAGCAAGTAGACAGACTACACAGTGATGCAGCAATTTTCTCTGGCTGCTATCAGTAAGCAACAGCCTGCAGTGTCACAGTGACTAAATCTCCAGCCTTTCTTTTTAAGTTGTTATTTTAATTTTAACATTTTCCTTTCCATTTAAATGTAATGTTTTGCTGAAGATAACACTCCAGCTATAATTACGGCTGTAACAGTTCAGGACGTCGGGTTTCCAACTGGGTAGATAGAAAATGAGAATCTCTCCCACGTTACTTCTCTTACTTTGAAAAAGGGGAAGACTCATACTGATAGCTCTGACTACCTGGTCCTGCATTTTCCTCTGAGCCTCAACACTAGTTCCTTACAATAATTCTGAAAACGAATAAGGACACATGAATAATGCGTAGGCCATTCAGTCCCTCGAGCAGGTGCTCATCAACCCATCCTTTACAAGTATTAATCTAGTAAACTTTCTCTGAACTGCTTCCAATGTATTTACCTCTTTCCTTACATAAAGAGATCAATACTGTGCACAGTACTCAAAATGTGGCTTCACCAATGTCTTGTAAAACATTCCTACTCTTCCACTGGACAATATTGTACCTTATCAAATGTCTTCTGAAAACTTAAGTACAGTACACCTACCATTTCCCTTTATTCACAATATATGTGACTACTTAAAAGATCGCCAATAAAGTTAGTCAAAGATGATTTCTCTTTCAAAAAGCCATGGTGACTCTGCCAGAATGCTTTGAATTGATCTAAATTCCCTGTTTTAATGTCTTCATAATAACTTCTAACATCTTCCCTATGAAAGATGTTAAACTATAGCTTATAGTTTCCTATTGTTTTGTCTCCATCTTTTACTGAATAGCTACATTCACATTCTCTAATTTTCACAGACGTAATGGGCCAAATGACCCTGGGGGGATTCTGTAGTTTCTGAGGGACTTCTTGTCTTTATCATTCTTCATCTCATTCCCAAACCACTTCTGTATCCTGATATCCAAAATTTAGATCATCCTCTTTATTGTGCGAATACTTCCTATGCTTCCTAAGAGTCACATATCTTTTAGAATTCAGACCCCAATCAATGTCATCCTGCAGCCATGCCTCTGTAATGGCTATTAAGTCATGAATCTCTATTTGCAATCAATTCATTCTGTTTTTTTTTTAAATAACATTAAAAACATAAAATAAACGATGCACAACACTTGAATAGACATAGCCTACAAATTCCATGTAAATTGGCATTGATCAGTTTACTATGTTCTCAAAGAGTTCTATTTTTGTAAAGTAAGACTAGGTCACATAATTTATTTTGCTCAGAAACCAGAAGTTTCACTGCCTCAAAGCTTTTTTTTTAAACAATGGTACATTTGATAAATGTAGAAATTTGTCGAATGATGTATCACATCAAATTTCTTACCCTGGACAAATCACATTGCTTCTAATTCCATGCTGCCTGATCATGATGGCTCCATGCTTATAAAGTGCACATCGATAGCACCCTGTGAAACTTTCTAACCTGCCAGTTTTTGATTCTCATTAGATTAATGTCTCCTATTTTTGTTTGCAGAGCCATTCACAATCCTCAGGTACTTAGATATAGCCTCCCACCGATTGACTTTTTTCTCACTTATTTTCTGGAGGATACAAGGGTGTCATTTTTTGAGGTACTCGGTAGCCATTTACCTGCCATGACAAGTGGATATCAAATTCAAAAAAGGTATTTTCTGATGAAAAGAGTCATCTACCTGAAACAATATTAGCTTCTCTTGCCACAGGTGCTGCCTGATCTGCTGAATATTCCCAACATTTTCTGCTTTTTTATACAGGAATCATTATTCTATTTTGTGTGCACTTGATCTAAACGCTTTAGGTTGAGATCAGATAGACAAAATGAAAAACTGTTTCATTTCTCAGCACTGATATCCTCATCTCAATAAATACAAAGGTAAGATGGATGAATCTTTCACTACTCTGTAATACACATAATGTAACAGATTTGAGTGCATTGATGATAGCAAAGACTATAGAAGCTGGCAACATCCCAACTGTGGCAACAAAGGTCTGTTTCAGCAACGGCCACACTTCCAACCAACAGCTAAAACACTGGCATTTACGCAACAATGCAGAAAATTGCCCAGGTATGTTCTGTCCATGAAAAGAAAGACAAATTCAATCTAGCTAATTACTACCCTATCAGCTTATTTCTAATCTTCAGCAAAGTGATGGAAGGAGTTGTCAACTGTGCTATCAAGCAGCACTTACTCACCAATAACCTGCTCAGTGATGCTCAGTTTGAGTTCTGCCACAGCCACTCAGTTACAATCCTCATTACAACCCGAGTCCAAATATAGACTTGAATTCCACAGAAAGCTAATGAGATCCCTTACTTTCTGTGGAATATATTAATGATTTGGATATAAATGTCAGGGGAATTACCGAGATGTTTGCAGACAACACAAAAATTGGCTACATGGTTGAGAGAGGATTCCTGTGGACAACAGGAAAATATCAATGTCTGGACAATTGGGGAGAAAAGTGGCAAATAGGATTCAAACTGGAGAAGTGTGAGGTAATGCATATGAGGAGGTCAAAGAGAAAGGAATACACAATAAAGGGAGGATATGAAGAGGTGTAGAGGAAGTCCAAGACCTCGGAGTGAATGTCCACAGATTCTTCATAGTAGCAGGATAGGTTGATAAGATGATTAAGGCGGCAAATGGAATCCTTTCCTTTATTAGTTGAAGCTTAGAGCAGGATCTTGAACTCACAATCTCCACCTGCGAGATTGCTGGCTCGGGCTAAGATCCGGCAAAACCCGGAAAGCACGAATCTTGCCAGCAAGATCGCTATTTCCGCTGACCCTCACCAGTGACGTGATCAGGTGCATGCCCGGATCCTGATTTCCATACATTTCAAAACATTTAAATATAATTAAAGACCTCCTTCACCAGATTTCCATACCTTGCCAATGTGACATCATGCAGACAAGATTTACCCAGATGTGACACTTACCCGGCCAGGCACTGCCCCCAGTATCTGTCTCCCAACATTGCATACCTACATCACAAATGCCAGCCACTGAACCTTACCATTATATGTGCTATTCAAAACATACTCTATCATTTCAACTTTATATCATCCTGTTGTACCCGAGTAAAACTTTTTTCAAGATGCCAAAAATTTCAATAATTGCCCACCCAAAACAGTATGCAAAATCCAAATTGTATCTCAATTCTTGCTGTTATAATCTATTTTCAGTTTAGGACTCGAAATCCCTTTTTCCTCATTCGACCATGGACTGGCAAGATCAGCATTTATTACACATTCCCAATTTCCTTTGAGGAGGTGAAGGTGGCAGGGAACTATTTTCTTGAACTGCTACAGTCGGTGTCATATAGGTGCACCCTCATCCCACAGTGTTGTTAGGAAGGGAGTTCCAGGATTTAGGAATGAAATGATGAATGTAATGTAATGGAATGACCATTTAGTTCCAAATCAGTATCTCTGAGACTTGACGGCGGCGGGTCAGGAGGGTGTTGTTCCCATGCGTCTGCTGTTCATCTCCTTCAGGTAGTGACACTTGCTCTTTGAGATGTCCGTTCACGGTGTGACCCAACTGCAGCCCTGTACAAATTAAGCTCAGTTTCCTGTTGCCTTAATTTGCGTTGGCGGCTTACTCTGGTGACTTTGGTGATTCCGCATTGGTTGGATATGATGAGAAGCATTCTAGATACCCATCGTGCTGAATTTTAAAACGGCCATTATCCCAATGATTTCATCGTTTCAAAGACAATTCTGATATTACAGAGAAAATGTCAGGGTTAAGTTTTTCCCTCAGAGGGTGGTGAGTGAGTGGAATTGGCTGCCATCGATGGTGGTAGAGGCAAACTCACTGGGGTCTTTTAAGAGATTGTGGGTCTTTTAAGAGTATGTAATGGGATTATGAGTTATAGATAGGCCTGTTAGGTAAGGATATGATCAGCGCAACTTGTGGACCGAAGGGCCTATTTGTGCTGTAGTGTTCTATGATATTTGTGATTCTCACAACATAAGCAATGCTGGGTTGAACATTGAAGCATGACATGGAGCTCCGCCCCACCCACCTTTGTAATAATCCCGCATTCACAATTTAGTCAGTGCTGTTACATTAAAAATTAATCAGAAAATAAATTACTTGAGTATTCTGCCAGTTGTTAACTGCTCTTTTCCCCAGTAGTAAAGGTCGATCCCAAAAGGCATCACAGGAGCTTTTTCTTTCTCTTCTTCCCTTTTCCTTTTCTTGTCATGTTCGTTGGATAATTCAGGTCTTGCTGATGTAGAGGCCTGCACGTCTGTCCCATCTGAGGTTCCAGGCAGGCTGTTGGAAGAACATATATTAAAAAAAAAATCAATTGAAGATAATGTGCTGCACAATCACTGTTCTAGTTTCATTAACCTTTGCACTAACATTCACATTAATGCAGACCCACTTTGACTAACACTGCCATTATACACATTACAACTTGCCAGTGAATTTGATGAAGTTTCCAGCAGGCAACTTACTCCGGGGATTATAGATAATTCTGGAGGTCACCCAGGGGAAAATAAAAGTGGACACAGCTTGGGAAAGCAACAACTGAAAAGATACAATAGCAAATTTTACTGGCCATCATTCTCTTTCCGTCTCTTCTCCAGAATTTTACTTAAATAACTCACATTTAAAATTTTATACGAGGTATTTTTATGAGAAAGAAATCCAGATATACATTTGGACATTACATTTTGAGAACTGCAAACGTATTGCAAACAATAAATCATTTTTAAATGTAGATAAGCACATCATGCCCTCCAAACACCTCAAAATCTCATCATAACCAACAAATTACTTTGAAGTGTAAGCAAATGCGTACAGTAAATTGTGGACAAGTCCCACAAAGAGCAAAACAAAATTAAAAAAGATAGATTAATGGTTATTTAAGTATACTAAACAGAATGTTTGTCAAGAAACTAGGAGAAGTCCCTGCCCTTTGAATAGAATTAGGAGGTATCCACACCCGTCTGAATATAGAGGTGGGACCTTAGTTTAGTGCCTTGCTTACTAAGATGGCACCCCCAACAATGTCGCACTGCCTCAGCACTGCAGTGCTTATACTTTGCCACGGGGCTTGAACCCAGAACTTGTCATTCAGAGCTGAGAAAGCTACTGGCTGAACTAAACTGACACTTAGTAAATAGAAAAGGAAATTGAAAATTCTAAACTAAATGAGCTGCACAAGTGTTCCTTTGATCCTCCGAAGGCTAACAGTACAAAGTAATTCATAAATGTTTAGATGCAATTAGATACTACAGGTCAACAGGTATGAATAGATCACACATTTTCATATCTATTAGTGTACTCTGTTTGATTTTAAAACCGCAGAACCTGTAATTTTATTTTTAGTTACCTCGTTTAAATCAGGCATCATTGAAGTTAACAGCAGAGGAAGTCTGTGTGAGTCTTACATCTTCAACTGGAAGTAGCTACTCGTTTTTATTTCCCCCTTTCCACTGTATGCTTTTCTATTCTTCCTTTTATTTACTCGCCCAATTCCCTTTCAAATCAGGTTATTACATCTGGCCGAAAAGACACTGGTGGTAAAATATTCAATTTCCAAAAACCTTCAAGTTGAAAGAATGCTTTTAGTTTTCCCCTTCAATTTTCTGATGATGTTTCTGAATATTTGCTTACCATTTCATTAACCAGTAGACCCAGTAGTTTGGAACTCTCTAAGAGTAGGGGCTGTTGAAGTGCCGTGGAAACCCCATCTATACACATCAATGGGCTTTCCAGCATATTTCTGGAGCAGCTCCTAGTGAATTCCGACCAATGGTCGGCTGTTTACTCTCGCAAAGCAGTTGCCAATTTTGGGAAAAAACAGATGCTATTGTATCCTTCTCTATTCTAGTGGAGTGGTGGGGGAATTTTCTAAAGCACTTTCTTCGTAACTACAACCTCGGCATGACTACATAGTTCAGTGATTACAGCACGTGTCTTGTAAATCAAGGTTTGTGAGTTCAATTCTCGGTGGAGATTAGGCAAATAAAAAACATTCTTTTATGCTCATACAGTTTTAGTTTAGGCAGGCATCATGATCGGCACAGGCTTGGAGGGCCAAAGGGCCTGTTCCTGTTTTTTTTGGTCTTTTAATTTCAATTCATCTGACTTTTCCAATGATCCCATATCCATCTGGTGTTTAAAAGTCCACACAATATGCCAGTTGCATCCTAACGAAAATGTTATAGAAAATTAGTGTTGCTTTTTTTGGTATATTCATTGCTCTAATCTATAAATCCCAGGATATATTTGCCTTTCTTATTTACATATAATTTGAATCTTTGTTGTATGCTTAAATTGTTCTAGAAATGCTTGTGTGAGCATGCTATACAGACAAAAGATACCATTTATAGAGAAGGAAAGGTTACCAATAAATTTTACAGCAAATCTTTATTCTCCCTTCAACAGAAGGCTCTGACTCTAACTGGAATATAATTCCATGGTGCAACAGTTTTCTACAGTTGGCATTCTGCATGCAAGTTCCCGACCAAGGAGAGTTAGTAAGCTATTCAACCACAGGGGCATTCACTCCAAGCTCAATCACGTATTCCCTTCATGTCCACACACGTGTTTTTCCAGCAAGGGTCACTGAAAAACGATTGAAAGTCTGAACCCTTGCTGTTTTCCTCTTCCTCTCTTGGCCAAATGGGACAAGATGAATTGTAACAACCCTTTCACCATCACAGCTGAGATCAGTTAACTGAGAACAAACTCAAAAATGTCCTATTTCTCTATTCTTCAATTCCAAAATGTAACAACAAGTGATAGCTCACCACACAACATTTCCTCCAGAATTTTATTAGCACGGTTATCGTTAAATTATCAGCGCTGCCATGCAATTTCACTTCAATGCAAGGGAATCTTGCATTACCTGCTGCCTGCCAGCAGAGCCCTGGTTGAAGGAGACAACATGTTAGAGAGGCCCAGATAAATTTTAAAACTTCATCTCTCCCAGTGCTATTTGTGAACCAGGAAGCGAGGAATGATTCACCATCACCCCCTTCTCCCAAAAAGCAGACCATCGGTTTTCCCAACCACTGCACACATCTGCTGACTCCAATCTTTGGGGAACTACCAGTCTGGTTATCCCCTCAAATTGGGCAACATGAAGAAGAATCCCTAGCTGGTTTGCAATGTTATCATTATGAATAAATTCCCAGCCATCCCAATTCTTAGCTTCGGCTAATCTCCAATGCAGTAGCTGCCAAAGACCACGGCCAGAATTTTATGTTGCTTGGGTGGATATACGCCGACCTATCAGCTTGTAAAATCACGTGTTCCAATGTCATCGTGCCCTCGTGTAGTATTCCTTTCAGCGGGCAGGGACGCATGTCAGTAATGTGTCCACTGATAATCAAGAAGCCAATATAAATGCAATTTTATATGACTCATGCCTTTTACAATTGACAGACAGACTGATGGCCAGGCGGACTTTATGTTTTATGAATAGAAAATGAATAGGCAGACAAGAATAAACGTGTCTTTTTCCAACAGGTAGGCAGTAGCTCATGCAGTACCACTAGGATCCTTGCTAAGACCCAGGCGATTCACACTATACATTCACGATTTAGATGAGGAAACTAAATGTAACATCTCCAACAATACAAAGCTGGGTGAGAGGGTGAGCTGGGAGGAGGATGCAGGGATGCTTCAACGTGATTTGGACAGGCCGAACGAGTGGGCATCTGCATGGCAGATGCAGTATAATCTGGATAAATACAAAGTTAACCACGCTGGAAGCAAAAACAGGCAGATTATTATTTGTATGGCTATAAATTAAGAGAGAGGAATGTGCAAAGAGACCTGGCTGTCCTCGTACACCAATCACTGAAGATAAGCCTGCACATGCAGTAAGCAGTAAAGGAGGCAAATGGTATGTTGACCTTCATAGCGAGAGGATTTGAGTACAGGAGCGGGGATGCCTTGCTGCAGTTATACAGAACCTTGGTGAGACCACACCTGGAATAACGTGGGCAGTTTTGGTCTCCTTTTATGAAAAACAATGTTCCTGCTATTGAGGGAGTTCAGCAAAGGCTGACAAGGCTGATTCCTGGGATGTCAGGATTGGCATATGAGGAGAGGTTGAGTAGATTAGGATTATATTCACTGGAGTTATAAAAATAAGGGGGAGGAACTCAGAAAAACCTATAAAATTTTAACAGTACTAGACAGGGTAGATGCAGGAAAGATGCTCCTGATGGTGGGGGAAATCTAGAATCAGGATTCACGTGTGACTTTATGGAATTATTTAGGACTGAGGTGAAGAGAAATTTCTTCATCCAGAGAGCGTTGAGCCTGTGAAATTCTCTATCACAGAAAGCAGCTGAAGCCAAAACATTGTTTATTATCAAGAAGTTAGATTATAACTCCAGGAGCTAAAAGGATGAAAGGGTACGGAGGGAAAATTGGAACTGGTAAATAAATTGGATGATCAGCCATGATCATAATAAATGACAAAGTAGGCTCAAAACGCTGAATGGCCTACTCCTGTTCCTATTTTTCTCTATTTTAGCTCCAACCTTGATGCAGGGTGGGATGAATTGTCAGGGCTGGAATAAAATTGACAAATGCTTCTGGTGACTGAGGTCTGTGTATCATTGTGTTGCCTCGACACTCGTGGCATATTTTATCCACTGATTTTTAAGGTTCAGCAGCTGCCCTTCCTGAGGGAGCACAGTGGAAGCGCCGGCCCACATGTTCCCTTTTCTCAGTACCCACCCTTTTCTATAGAACTTGGTAAGACTGAGAAAATACTGCAAAACTGTACAACTGAAACTAGTAGATATTGTCTGCCCTCTTGTGTAGATTTTCATTTATTACAAGAAAGAATGCACCACTGGTAACTGAACTTGTGTTTCTCATGTTTCTCTGCAACCATTATGATGTATCATCTAGCTGCAGTCATTATGACCATAATCGCTATCAGTGTCATTGCCACCTAACTAATGAAGCTATATGGCTTGATTAGATTCTCTCAAAAGATAGCCAATCATACAAACCTTACTTCAATCATTTGTCTAAGAAAAGATTATTTGCCACTCTCCACTAATCTGGTGAAACCATGAAGAAACTGTCTAGTTGTTCTCCCTCATCCATCTGGTAGGAGGTCAAGTCTTACTAGCAAGGCCATCATGAGTAGTCAGTTTCAGACATTCCCAGATAGATTACTCAACTGGTTGGGGTACATTTCCTTCATCTGTTCCTGCCAAGTGACCTGAAACCCTTCAACTAATTCATAAAGGCCAAATTGTTTCTACTGGATCGATTCAAAGAACTCAGTCACTGAAACCACAGTACAATTACTTGATCAAGATCTATTTCAGCAGTGCTTTCTGCAGTGTGCCACTACATCATGAATTTCAAAAGCTTCTCAGCTTCATTAACAAAGATTCAATTTGCATTGTCTCTGTCTTGTTCAACAGAAAGTACCTTCAGTGACAAGCTACAATCAGCAGCCCCGCTGCTGGTGAATCCAGGTCTCTAAGATCTTCTATGCAGGGGTTACATTCTGCCACTCCAGATCTACTTTGATTCTACCCTTAGGTAATTTCTGGTCAAAAGGGGATAAGCATATTTTATCCTTTTTAATTTACTGGAATGCCTTACAATTATTCTGGAAATGGCATTTTCCAATAACTGCATCCAACAGTTGATCTCAGCTACTGCAAAATATATGTTGTTCACAGTGAGATATTTCTTTAATAGGCCCTAGCTGCACTGGTTCCAATTATATAACTGCTTTAAATAAAAATACAAAAAACAGATGTCGGAAATCAAAAGCAGAACCATGCTGCAAAAAGCCAGCAGATCAGTCAGCATTAGAATCGTAAAATCCCTACAAGTGCAGGGAAGCCATTCAGCCCTTTGAGCTTGCACCGAAAACAATCCCACCCTATCCCAGTAACCCCTCATATTTGCCCTGCTAATCTCCCCGAAATTAAGGTCAATTTATCACGGCCAACCAACTAACCCACACATCTTTAGACTGTGGGAAGAAATTGGAGCACTGAGGAAACCCACACAGACACGGGGAGAATGTGTGAACTGCACACAGACAATGACCTAAAACAGGAATCAAACCTGGATCCCTGGTGCTGTGAGGCAGCAATGCTAACTACTATGCCACTGTGCTGCCCTAGATAGAGTCATATAGTGAAACTTTGAACATTCAAATATGATACTCTAACTTTATTACTGTCACGTGTATTAGTAGTATACAGTGAAAAGTATTGTTTCTAACACGCAATGGAAACAAAACATACCATTAATAGAGGAGGAAAGGAGAGGGTGCAGAATGTAATGTGCCAGTTATCACTAGGGTATTGAGATTGCTAGAGAGTTTATAAGAGTTATAATAGAATTTTAAAAGCATAGAATGAAAGTAAAAGATAGAATTAGAAGGTATGCTGGATACAGTTCGCAAGAAATCACTGCACTCCAGCTTTAAGCCTTCCTGCAGATCCAAGTGCAATTTTCATAATATCTTACATTATACTTTGAGGTTTCTTTGGCTTCGACCTCCTGTTCTTCCTCCATGTCCCTTGTAAAATTATTTTTCAAGTAGTTCCTTTTCACAAGCTATGAATTTCACATTCACACTATTTTGTGGTGGAGCACCATGGGCAGAAATTTACCAAAGGAGGAAAGTAGGACATCAGGTCAGCATGCCACACGGAGCTTGCTGCAGGTAGAATGAAACTGGCAATCGTTATTCATCCAGCAGTGGCTCATCGCCAACCTACACATTTTAAGGGTCCTACTCGTGGGCAGATTGGGGCATGGTACAATCTTCCAATGAAAGACAAGCACCCCACAGCCCTGATATGGCAATCAGGTGCTTTAATTGGTTTGCTTAGCAAGCAATGGGAACTTTATGAGGCCTCTTTAGCTTCACCCAGCCAACGCCATCACAGACATAGGGCTCAGTCACCTCAGCTGCTGTCATAGACCATACGTAAGAGGGACTTACTATCCACAGAGTGGCCTGGCACCGGTGGACATAGTTTGTTTTTAAAATGGTTGAACATCCTGAGGTGTGCTTTGAAGTGCTGAGACGCCTCTTACAGCAGCAGTGCCCACCACTGTCAGTTCACTTGCTGTCCTGGCAAGGCTGCAAGCCTCGAGGACTCCCTTGTCATCCTTAATTGAACAACAAACTCAGAGGCTGCCAATTAGGAGGCCGCCTCCCATAAAATAGTATGGTCAAGTAAATGGCTCTGATTTGCAATTATTTTTAAAGGCATTTAAATCCTGCCCTTTATGTATTAACAACTTAATGTATAAAATATTCTTTGTTCTCAGGGGTTTCAGAATTTGGGTCAAATCATCTGCAGCAATCTATCATCTGACCTTCTTCTGCCACCTTGGAAACAAATGTAAAGGAACAAAGGTTGCTGCTTTGGATGCAATCAGTAATTTGACTGTAAAATGTCCAAAATTAGCGCTATTTTGAGATACATTTCTTTCCCTTAAAGGTCTGCTCAAACTTATCTGCATATCACCAAAAGCAAATCCGCCAAGAACAACCGGTTAGTGTTTTGAAAATGTAATTTAAAACAAAATTCTTCATAGATTTAAAAAAGTGTTAATTTGGTGTTGTTTCATTAATACAATTAAAACTGTAAATTTAAATTGTAAATTTAACACAAATTAAACACTGTAATCTGATTTTAAATTATTACAAATAATTTTTTAAATATGTACATGACATTTTACGAGTTATTTTGAGGTACAATAGTACAATGAATCAAAACCAAATTACATTCAAAAGTTTTTCAAGCATGCCTATTCAGGGTCCTACTGTCCAAAAGCACAGGCTTAATTTTAGGGCCCCCTCAAGATGTACAAATTGTGGCAGCTCCTAATGGTGTTTAAGTCATCCTGGGGATCTAGGCCAATTTTGTGGGCGTGTGTCTAGCTCTATGTTTTATCAACTTGAGCAATAGATTGCAGACGCACTACTTGCATTGAATGGAATTTGAACGTAAAATTCTGCAATTTTGAGTTGGTTACACTGATTTTGGGTAAATTGTTCTCAAAAACCAAAGCGCAGTGGAGGATAGCATTCACTACGAATGAACTCAATAATACATTATATCAGTACAAGTGCTGCTAAGTTGTTTACTCATCGGGTCATCAGTTCAAAGTCTGATCTTCTTCATACCCTCCATCCATACATATGCAGCACAAGCTGGAGTATTTAAAATTGATCACATATAGAAAGCCTAAATTGTTATTCATTTTATTCCTTTTATAATCTAAGGATATCACAAAGGAACTAGTAGATGTGGTAAGGACTCATGGGGTTGGAGGAAACATGCTAATAAGGATAGAGGACTGGTCAATGAAACAGACAGTAGGACTAAATGGGACGTTTTCAAATTGGCTAGCTTTGATCAATGGCATGCCTGATGGATTGACAAGATATTTACGATCCCTAATGACTTAGAAGAAATGGAGAGTAATGTATCTAAGCTTGTTTACGATATAAAGATATGTAGGAATGCAAGCTGTGACGAGGATGCGGAGGGACAGCAAACAGAAACGTACAGGTTACATAAGTGGGCAACAAGGTGGCAGTTGGAGTATAATGACGGAATTAAGAGATTATTCACTTTGGTCATAAGAATAAAAAAAGCAGAATATTTTGAAAAGGTGCAAAACTTGTAAATGTTGATGTTCAGAGCGACTTGAGTGTACTCACCCAAAGAACACCAAACGTTAACATGTAGATATAGCAAACAATTGGGAAAGCAAATGGCACATTGGTTTTATTACAAAGGAATTGGTGTGCATCAATGAAGAAGTCTTACTGCAACTGTACGGGGCTTTGGTGAGACCGTACCTGGGGTACTCTACGTAATTCTGGTCTCCATATTTAAGGAAGGATATACTTACATTGCAGACAGTACAACAAACATTCACTAGATTAGTCCATGGCTCCCTGGGATAAGAAAGCTGAATAACAGCTGAGTAAATTGAGTTTATATTCTCTGGAGTTAGAAGAATGAGTGGCGATTATACTAAAACATAAAAGATTATGAAGAGGCTAACATGTAAATACTAAGAGGCTGTTTCCCCTGAGTGGAGCAAAATAGCTTTAAATTCACCTACCTAATAGTAGGAAATACATTTCAAAGTAACTTCTTCAATGTGAAGTAAGAGATGTGAAAGTGCTACACAGCATGAATAGGAGTCTAATGTTCATTTACTGTTGTTAAAAAAAACATTTCTCTGTTAATCTGCATAACAGTTTCAAGTGTTTCATCCAGGTGAATTCATAGATCAACATAATATAAAACTATAGTATGGCACATCTGGAGATACGGAAGCAAACAGCGTGACATGAGAAACTCTGCATCTTCTGTAAACTTAATCGTTATTAATAGGTGATTAATGGTGCATTGTTAAGGGTAAAGGATACAAGGTCAGTCCCTGGATAACTGATGTCAACTGCAGATGAAAAATAAAAACTTACTTATAACATGAAAGCATTGGCACTGTAGCCCAACAGTGCTTCACTAAAGCAGAACCCAACATCTTAAAGCACTACTTTCTTTTTCTTAAACTATGCTGGCAGGACAATATGAAACCAGGAGTGTCTGATGGAGGTGTTTCCCAATTAGAATTCTGAGAAATGCTGAAGGACGTTTTTTTTTAAATACTACATAAAGATGCAACATAAATACAGATTATCCTTGTTCTTGAAGTAGGGTCTGGTGCATTTATCTGTAAGAACAGGGTCTCAAAAGACAGAATAACAAGCACCTTACCTGTACTTCTCCAGCTTCTTCTTCAAGATCTTTAAAGTTGCGGCTGCACATGTTGGGTCAAGTTCCTCATCATTTCGCTGAGATGATGGGGGTTGAGAAGATGCCGTTAATGTCTTCACTGTTTCCTTGGCCTTTGTTGCCAGTGGCTCCAGTCCTGGATTTACACGCACAATATAAGCTGACAGTACCATCTGTATATATATATATATATATATATATATATAAAAAGAAACACAAAATCTACAACGCAAAGCTTTTAAACAATAGTCACCACTTTATTCAATCATCTTTACGATGGCTGAATAAAGCCCCTTCCAAGGCTCGTAAAATCCCGCCCGAGGCCAATGGAAAATTCTGTTTCGTGAGCCTCGCCCGCCCTGGTTCCAGGTCAGGCGAGGCAGTAAAATTCCAGCCAAGTTGTAAACACAATGGCCCTGATTTGACCTACAAGGCCTTCCCAAAATCGGGGCAGGCGAAGCTTGCAGAACAGCATTCCTCATTAGTCTCGGACATGATCTTACGAGCCTTGGGCAGCCATGCCAGTAAAATCAGGACCAGTGTGTTTAAGTGCATTATCTAAATGACAGTTAATAGAGCATTGTGTATCAAGTATTCTTTCCTCTCACTTCACTCTTAACTGGACCGTAGATTTTGGCAGTTAGCCTTGATAATCAAAAAGGTAGCCTTCTGAAATTCCATATCTATAGCAAGTCAGTAGTGGTGAGGTGCTACAGTTGGCCTTATGCCAAAAACCATGAAAGCAGTTAGGGGAAAAAGCTAGGGTTTCCACTTTATCACTATCAGGTAACCCTTGCTGAAAATGAAAGGTGCACACAAGCTGGGAGAGAAGAACCAGGCTCAGCTGTGCTGGACCTCAAGGTCAAGTAAACAATTAAATCACAAGACGCTCTCTGACCAGGCTAATACATGAACTAGCATTTGGACAAAACATCAGAGGATCTCAATCACCTCTAGGACTATACCCAACAATTTGATGAGGGAAAGATTTTACAGGAAGGGACAAGGAGTAATATTAATTAGTTTAATGCTGGGTTATAGCCAAAATAATTTGGATCAAACAATTTCAAGGCAGCGAAGGCATGCAAGCATAATCAAAATTATGCTTGCATGCCGAGATAAAACAAATCTAGTAGAATAAAGTAACCAAAGGTTGTTGCAGAACAAAATGTTTTTGCCTTTTATTTTTCATACATTGAACCACAGTTATAACTATGACCTTCGTACAAAACTATACAACGCCAAAATCTTTTTTAAATTGTTCAGTGTCACCTATTTGCCTGAAGCAATAACAAAGATAGAGTTAAAAAGATTAATCAATAGCAGGAAATGGCAAGGCTGGGCTTCTAGCTGAAAGCTAGGCCACTGAATGCTGACGTTATTGATTTTAGCAAGTTCACCAGGACTTGTAATTAAAATGTAAATTTGAGAAAGAGATTATGTCCTGACAGAAATCTTAGGATTAGGGAGAAGATAAAGGGCCTCAGTGGTGCAGAGAGAGAGAGAGAGAAGGAAGGTTTCCTCAGCTGTGAGGCTTTACCCTTACTTTAACAACATTGGATCTGCTCTGAAGTTTAATTGGTAAATTGTTGAGACAGATAATAGAAACAGCTGATAGAAGTTGAACCATGGAAAGCTCCAACAGACTCTAATGCTTTTTAAACTTTTAACCCTTTGCTCTCTGAATTTCATTTAACCCAAACAAACGAGCTATTTAGAATAGTTTCTAACTTGTTGAGTAGAAAGGGTGCATAGATTTGTCATTTGGAGGTAGTTGGTCAAATGTCATCAAATGATTTTACAAACTTGTTTTAATTGAAATCACAGTGTCTTAGAATGGTTACAGCACAGAAGGAGGCCATTAGATCCATCGACCAGGATTTTACCACCTTGCCTGCCACAGGAATCGGAACGGGGCAGACAATGGAAAGAAGCATTGATTTCAGGCGGGATTTTACGGAAGAGCGAAACCATAAAATCCCACCTACCATGTCTGTGCCTGCCCTTTGCATGTATGATCTAGCTAGTCCCACACTCCCAACTTTTCACAGCAGTTCTGTAAACTCCCTCAGTTCAGGTGCTTATCTAATTCCTTTTTGAAAGTCACATTTGGACCTGCCACCATCACACCCTAAGGCAGTGCATTTTGGATCAGAAATACTCATTGCACGAAAAATGTTTTTCCTCTTTTTTTTTTAAGAGCAACACAGCACGGGAAACAGGCCCTTCGGCCCAACGAGCCCGCGCTGCCGTCATAACTATATAGTAGCAAATCCATTATCCTATTATATTATTCCTATATAATAATATATACATTATTCCTAATATGGAAAATTCTCACTATAGGGACAATTTGTTTCCCAATCAGCCTAAGAGCGAATTTTTGGGTTGTGGGAGGAAACCAGAGCGCCCGGAGAAAACCCACGCAACCACGGGGAGAACGCGCAAACTCCCGCAGACACCAGCCCAATTCCAAGTGTCTGCACAGCCACATCGCTAGTCTTGCCACCATGGGTTCATTCGCCAATCACCTTAGTACGTGGTCTGGTGCTTGACCCTTCCACCAAAACAAACCACTTCTCTTCCATCTAGATCCCTCATGATTTTGAATACCTTTACCAAATCTCCTCTCAATCTTCCCTTCTCTAAAAAGAGTAAAGAGGTAGAGAGACAGACGGAGACACAGAGAGAATAATTTACCCCTGCAACTTCAAAGATTTGTGGATATATATACCCCCAGGAGACTGTTTCAGACTTCCTCCCTCTCCCAAATATTATTTTACATTGCCTCTCCTACTTCCTATCAAAACCTATTAAATCTAACCTGTCAAGTTGAGAAGGTTGTTAAGAAGGCATATGGAGTCTTAGCTTTTATTGGTAGGGGGATTGAATTTCGGAGCCGCAACGTCATGTTGCAACTGTACAAAACTCTAGTGCGGCCGCACTTGGAGTATTGTGTGCAGTTATGGTCCCCACATTATAAGAAAGATGTGGAGGCATTGGAGAGGGTACAGAGGAGGTTTACCAGGATGTTGCCTGGTATGGAGGGCAGGTCTTATGAGAGAGGCTGAGGGATTTGAGGTTGTTTTCGTTAGAAAGGAGGCGGCTAAGAGGAGACCTTATCGAAACATATAAGATGATTAGAGGTTTAAATAGGGTGGACAGTGATAGCCTTTTTCCTAGGATGGAGAAAGCTAGCACGAGGGGACACAGCCTTAAATTAAGGGGTGATAGTTATAGGACGGATATCAGAGGCAGGTTCTTTACCCAAAGGGTGGTTCGGGAGTGGAATGCCCTGCCTGCAGCGGTTGTAGATGTGCCAAGTGTGGTGGCGTTTAAGAGGTTAGTTGATAAGTATATGGAAGAGAAGGGAATGGTTTAGTTTGGAGGGGCATTGCTTTTTATATTGGTGGGCGCAACATCGAGGGCCGAAGGGCCTGTTCTGTGCTGTAATGTTCTATGTTCTATATGTCCACTCATTGTATGAGCCTTTCTACAGCATCTTGAGATCTATTACCATCCCCTTGTAGTTCACGATATTTCCAAGTTTTGTGTCCTGTGGAAATTTTGACAAAGAGTTTCATACACCCAAATCTAAGTCATGAATATATATCAAGGAAAACTATGTTCCTAGTATTGCCCATTAACTTCCATTGACACCAAATATCAGTATGTCTTGAAAATCAACTGTGGAGTAACAATAAAGCACATGGAGCAAGCCTTTCATATTTCATGCATTTGAAGTGAATCGTTCACACACCCATTTTAATTACAGTGCAGAAGGAAGCCATTCAGCCCATCAAATCTTTACCGACTACAATCCCACCAAGGCCCCGTTGCCGCAACCCTACATATCTACTCTGCCAATCCCCATGACACTTGGGTTAATTTAGCACAGCTAAATAACCGAACCCACATATTTTTGAACTGTGGGAGGAAACTCGAGCACCCGGAGGGAGTACATGCAAAATCCACACATGCAGTGATCCAAGGCCAGAATTGAATCTGGGTCCCTGGCGCTAGGAGGTATCAGTGCTATCCACTGTGCCGTGACTTTGAAAAATATTAATTGCTAACTAACTGCACAATGCATTGGCTAAACTTTACAACAGACTTTGTGCTCCAAAGAAGTCATACTGGACCTGAAACATTTAAGTTTCTTTCTCCATAGATGCTGCCAGTTCCACTGAGTTTTTCCACAGTATTTTGCTTTCAAAACATATTTCATCCACCATTTCTAAATAGCTGATCATCATGCATATTCTGAAAATTATCATCTGTATGACATGGGAAATGATAGTATTAGAAAATGTTCCTACCAAGGACATTCGACTAGATACTACAGCTACAATTACACTTATATTATACATGGGGCAGGATTTTACAGCCCTGTTCGTCCCAAAACCGTAAAATCCTGCCAGAGGTCAACGGATCTTTCCATTATTCGTCCCCCATCCACTCTGATTCCAGCAGTGGAGTGGTAAAATTCCGGCCATGGAACTGCAACTAGTTTGTAGCTTCACTAAATTAACTTAAAGTAAAATTAAAGGTTAATAAATCCTCAGCAAGTTTAAAATGAAAAGTAAATATCTCCTTAAAAGCTGAGGAACGAAGGAATTGTATACAAATGTAGGCATCTAGGCATTTTTGGGGTGATCTTACCAAAAAAACTTTAAGTCCAGGACTGGCAGGAAAATGGGAGAGCTTCTCACTCGTTTTCTGGGACGAATTCAAATGCAGAATTTTATGCACTGACTGCATGAGAAAACATGGGTGAAGGGGGCAGAGCTTAAATCACCAGCATGCTTCCTGTAGCAGCACAGAGTGCTATTGTACATGTGCAGACCTCAGACAGGTGTAAGAAACTTGTCAGCCCTCTGCTATTGCATCTGGGCTCAACCCAGTCTCTTTCTCTTGCCCTGGCCAACTATTGTATACAAAGAAATTGTGTGCATTAAATGGAAGCATGTTCTTTAGTCTCCACCTACAGTTTAGTAACAGTCTTTAACACAGCTTGGCAGACTGGTGTGCCCCACACACACTGTCCGTTCACTAAGTTAGCAAACTTAGTGAACACTGTATTAGATAACTGTATTAGATAAGGAAGATGATCTGATCTGACACCATAGCCTGGTTGTCTTCCTGCATCAATCCACACCAACCACGAACCCCACACTGCCCAAAAACATTGCTCCTTCCCCCTCCGACCTGATGTAGAGTCACAGCAGGCCCCCTACTTCCCTCCTTCAGATCATGATGCATTCGCATTGGCTTCTCCTTACCCCCCTCACCTGTCTATCCCCCTCCACAGCCCCTCCGCTCCCCAGTCTCCTCCATCTCCCAATGATCAGTTCACAAGGGCTGGCCCTATCCCCTTGCACTGCCCAGTGGCAATGTCATATTGCCAGGCTGGCACTGTCCAAGGAGAACCCACACTCTTGCCCTCGACTGCCCGGGTAGGAGGAGGGGGGTCTCAATGGCCTCCGGTTCTATTGGCGAGCCATCACTACTGGTCCCCCTTTATGGGGACTATATGCAATCCTCGCCGGAAAGATCTCAGCCGACAAGGCCCCAAAGGCAAGGCAAATTCAATGTAAAATAGATTTAAATGTGATTTAAATAATTCATTCAGCCTCTCATTGGAAATGGGCAGGAGACTGGATGCATCAGGTATCCGGTGCCAATAAGATCACGAGAAACAAGAAATTTGGCACAAACCTGATTTCTCGGCTCTCATGCGATTTTAATTGGCTCGCCCTGCCTTATCATATCCTGACACAAGGACATATTACAATCTTCCTAATTTGTGTTCTACCAGGTTATTAATACTACAAAAAATTACAAACAGTTGCTTGCCTGTGGCATTACACACCAGAACAGAACTTTATCTTAAACAGGGACCTAAAATTAGCAGCATCGGAACAGATACCCATTACACCACTTGCCCAATTTTCCTGTCCAAGGAAAATAAAACTGGGCAGACATATAAATTCCTGCAATCTCATTTAAAATGGAAGATGTCTACATGAATTTGCTGCAGCACTTCCAATGGGAGAGAATGTATCTACAATATGACAAGTTTATCTAGACAGTTTCTATTACAAATATGAACATAGGAATTTATAATGGATAAAGTTGACAGGAGGTGTATGCAGATATTTTTAATATATTCCTACTTGATAATCAGGGTTGACAGAAAGGGAGACAGCATCAAAATCCGAGACTGTATTAGGTATATACCTGAACAACCTCATCTCACCTTTCAGGACATTTTCTTTTATTATTGCTAATGAAACTTCCCACATTACTTCCATAATTTATCTTTAAATTGTTGCCATTGAAGTAGCGAAATTAAAATTAGCCAATAATTCTTTTTTAAAAATCTAAATTACTGCTGTGCTGCATAACCTCATTGTTTAATTTAGGTTAGTGGATTTTTCTTACAAAAACAATTTGAAATCAACAGCAACTGGAAGTATAATTAGAATATCCTAAAAAGAGTTCTGAATATAGGCTAACAAAAGAAATCATGAGATGTCATCCCAAGTAGTTGTTCTATGTCTGCGTTCAGAGCATTTGTTTAACAATCCAGTGGAGATAAAAACTCAGCATATGAAGACTGACAGCATAAACCAATGTTGTACCATTCCACGTCATCACAGCCAATTTATTTGCAAGACTATCAGCTAATATAAAAATCACATGGCAAACTATTTCAAATCACTTTTGCCTCTAACTTACCTCCACAACTAACAGCCTTCATCTAGCATCACATCTAAATGATTATTGTTCATAAGCATTCTCAGTGAGCTACTGAAGGATAAGGAGTACAGTGGAACTCGATATCTTCGTAAAGCCTGTCAATCATGGGCTGCTCTATAACAAAGAGGAACGGGAAGCTTGCCTGAGTTTTCTACTCCCTAGTCTAGGTATATCGAGTACATTGTAGTGCTATCCATTGGCAATAAATTCAAAACAGCTCAGGCCTCTCACCTCTGAATCAGACCTCTATGAGTTTAAATCCTGTTCCACATATATGGGGGGCATAGTAGCATAGTGGTCAGCCCTACTGCTTCGCAGTGTCATAGATCCGGATCTGATTCCTGGTTTGGATCACCGTCTGTATGGAGTCTGCACATTCTCCCCCATATCTGCATGGATTTCCTCTGGGTGCTTGGTTTCCTCCCATAGTCAAAATATGCATTAGATGCATTGGCCATGTTAGATTCTCCCTCAGTGACACCCAAACAGGCACCAGAGTGTGGCAAGTAGGGGATTTTCACAGCAACTTCACTGCAGTGTTAATGTAAGCCTACTTGTGACACAAATAAACAAATTTCAGAAACCTTAGTTAGACATAAAATCTAGGCTGATGCTGAAGTGCAGTACAGAAGGAGTGACGCACCATCTGAGGTGTCATGTTTCAGATAAGCCATTAACTTTTGATGTGAAACGTCTTGTAGAAGAATTTGAAGAACAGGGCTCTCACCAGTGAGCTGGCTAATATTTCTCTCTCAATAAATATCACAATGAAAGTTAACTGGTCATTAACATCACTGCTTATGAGGTCTTGCTGTGTGCAAATTGGTTGTTGCACTTCCTATATTGCAGACAAAATAGGCTTTGATGGAACTTCAAACTTAAACAATAAAGTAGTTTTTCACGCTGCAATGGAGTGTCAGCCAAGATTTAAACTCAATTTCTAGAGTTGAAGCTCTTGAAACCAAAACCCGCTGAATCCCATCAAGAAGACTGTAAGGAATTAATCCCAAAACATTGGGTTTAAAAACAGCTAAACTTCAGTAAAAAAAATCATAAGATGCAATTTTAGAGAAGGCACAAGAAGTTCTCTCTGAGAAAGCTAGCCTAAAGAATAAAACAAACATTTACATGAATGTGGGAAAGTATATAATGTTCCTTACCATTGGGAGGATTAGTTTAAATAATGTCACTGGATTCAGTATGTTAATTTAGTACTCATAATTGTTCACATTCAGGTAAATCTAATACAAATTCCATTGACTAATTTAATTAAAATTTAACATTCATGAGCAAAAATATCACTGCTGCTAACTTAACAGGCAGATGACAACCCTCCCCCTCCCCCTTATTACTTTGAGACTACATATATCTTAAATAAACTAAACTCCTCTCTTTTATTCATACCCTACGTGAAACATGCCAAAAATGGATTTAGTGTCAGGATTAAAAGAATGGATTGATTCAGCCTGGTTAGGACTATGTATTATCTTTTTCAAACTGCTACATTACTGCCATAAACTGGTATTTATGTCTGCCTGGCATGAAGTTTGTAGTAATCGCAGTGAAATAACACTCTTACCTCATGCCACCATGAAATAAACAACCCTCTGGAATCAACTGACTTCACAATAATAGGAATTCGGTACAGCATTACACAGACACATCAACTGCGACACCATGGCACAGCAGTTAGCACTGCTGTCTCACAGTGTCAGGAACCTGGGTTCAATTCCCAGCTTGGCTCACTGTTTGTATGGAGTCTGCATGTTCTCTCCATGTCTGCATGGGTTTCTTCCCACAGTCTGAAAGTCATGCTGATTGGGTGCATTGGCCATGCTAAATTTTCCCTCAATGTACCTTGAACAGGCACTGGAGTGTGGCGACTAGGAGACTTTCACAGTAACTTCACTGCAGTATTAATGTAAGCTTACATGTGACACTAATAAATAAACTTTAAACAAAGACCAACCTCTCTGCAATGCAAATGCACAATATGCTACAGACTTCAACATCATCGTTCAAACAAGTAGCTCTGCACTGTGAATCACAAAACAAAATCTGAATGACAAGACTGGTTGGTAAGATGACAATTGGATTTGAACAGCTGGGTTGGTACTATGTTAGGATGTGGTGTTCACCATTGGATGAGGTACAATGGAAGAGTTAGTCACGTCGGGAGGAAAATTTAAGCAATATTTTCGAGAAATAGTAAGTTTATTGGGGCAATCATCATAAGATGTTTATTTGTCTATAATAAATGGGTGTTCAAATAACTCTGTGATAACTTCCTCAATCACCAGTGGGCAGATTAAGAACACAGCTGATCACCTTATTGCTTAATAACAGGGCTTTGTTTGCATAGCTGTGGGAGAGCGTGCTGAGAAGTGGCAGCCAGCAGCTGCACAAACTCACCGTACTCTTCCCGAAGGTGCTCCTGAATGTACGGTTCGTAACCTTCCTTCTCTGGAACTTCAACAAAATCATCATCGTCGTCGTCGTCATCCTCCTCATCGGTCGCTTTCATCTGTCGAAGCAAATCAAAAGAAAACCTGTCACTATCGCTGACCTGTGAAACATCCTAATTATACTCTTCGGAAATGACAGGAGCACTTAACTTTCTCAGTGAGTAAATGACAGCAATCAATCAAGTCTGAATAACAATGAGCTGCGGACCTGAAAATTATTTTTGTATAGAATCTACCCAGGAATTTATGAAAGGTGAAACACAACCCAAGGTTTAGGGTATTATGGCTTTCAGCGAGCACACTGCGCATCAAACACTAAACAGAATTTATGAGTTTTAATTTTCTGAAAAGTGCAGCAGGAGGGGGTCTGGTGCTACAATGCATAACATATATTGCTGCTTTTTTTTAAATGCATGAAATTTCACCATTATCATCACCATCTCTCAAAAGTATAATGTAAGAATGGAAAGATTTCAATCATTAGAAAAACAATTTTGTCTTTAACTCTAGGTATGATAAAGCTGAAAAATGCTGATTAAATCCTGGAAAGGGAATCTCTTAAAAAAATTTAAGAGACTTGATTTTGTTATTTTAAATTTGTCTTATATATTCTTACTGAAAGGGTTGCACAAATCTTACAAGCACTCTCTGGCGTACAATACACTAGCAACAATAACTCTGATAAAGGGACCACGTAAGCCAAGATTCTCTATTCAAATACATTATTCAAATACAAGGGCTGGAATTCTCAGGCTGTTCATGCTGGCAGGATCTTCTGGTTGTGCTGATGGCATAGCTGCGGGTTTCCGAGTGGCATGAGATACTGTCAAATGGGAAATCCCATTGATAATGATGGGATCAGGAGATCACCCACCATGAGAAACAAGCTACAGGGAGGCCAGAACAAGGTGTCACAGCACTTGGGAATCAGATGGGATGATGGGGGTAATATTGCCTGTGTTTGGCAATAATACAAATTGGGCAATTGTCAATCTGCACAGAACATAGAACATAGAACATTACAGCGCAGTACAGGCCCTTCGGCCCTCGATGTTGCGCCAGCCAGTGGACCCTCTAACCTAAACTATTCCAATATCATCCATATGCCTATCCACCGAACATTTGAATGCCCCCAAAGTAGGCGAGTCCACAACTGCTGCAGGCAGGGCATTCCACGCCCTCACCACCCTCTGTGTGAAGAACCTGCCTCTGACATCCATCCTATAACTACCATCTCTTAACTTAAACTTATGTCCCCTCATGTTGGTCATCACCATCCGAGGAAAAAAGCTCTCACTATCCACCCTATCTAATCCCTTGATCATCTTATACGCCTCAATTAGGTCACCGTGTAACCTTCTTCTCTCTAATGAAAATAACCTCAGGTCCCTCAGCCTTTCCTCATAAGGCCTTCCCACCATACCAGTTAGTGTTGAACTCCACGAGTTTTGTTTCCATTAAAAAGAGTACGGATTCACTACTGCTGGTGTCAAAGACAATTTTTTAACTCTAGGATGCTGTATCATCCTCAACTTACGTAGCCAAAAAGATTTATGCAAAAAAAAAAGCACCTGTGCCACAGATTAGAGGGGGAACTTCAGGAAAACAAATTTCAGTTATATGGATCGATTGGGGAAAGATGGGGTTGTTCTCCTTGGAGAAAAGGTTGGAAGGAGATTTGATGGAAGCATTCCAAACCTTGAAAGGCTGTGACAGCGTAAGCAGTGAGAACGCAGAAAAACCAAGAAGTAGAGGACACCGATTTAAGGTGACTGGCAAAAGAAGCGAGGACAAAATAAGGAAAAACGTTTTTACGCAGCAAGTGGTTAGGATTTAAATGCATTTCCTGGGAGTGCGATGGGGGAAGATGGAGTTGTGGCTTTCAAAAGAGAAACGGGCAATTATCTAAAAAAGAAATATTTGCAGACAACAGAAAAAAGGCAGCAAGTGGATCTGGCAGAGACTTGACATGGATACAAAGGACCAAATGGCCTCCTCTGTGCTGTAACAATTCTATGATTAATATACAAAAGGGAAACTACAACTATATAATACTGAGTATAAACCCAACTGTGAGTGGAATAATATTGCCCAATACAAGAAAAGTACTGGAAACTTTGCACTATGAGTGCACAAGGATAGATGAAGCAGTAACATATTCCAACTCAATTTAAAAGAAAATGATCAGTCTAATATTGTGTGATCTAATCTCTTTCCAGTTTCTTATAATATACCAAAAATGCATCATTAGCAAAGTGTTTTACTGAATGAGTCATAATTATGGCAAAAAATAAAATCAAATGAATTATTCACCCTTGTATTATCAGAGCAAATTAAGCTAAAGAAAGGGATCATTCTAAATATTTGAATGGTTGAAAAAATCTGCTTCCCTATACATTTTGTTTTGTGTAAAATCTTAATAGAATCATAAAATAAATTCTCCATGGTCTAATTAATTTGGGAGGTAATCTCAATTACTTCCCACCCAGGAAATCAGTTTTGTTCTGTCTTAAATAAGTGTCGGTTACACTCTAAAAAATGATGTTATAAGGCATCCTTAGACAAGTGAACTCTAAACTTCATTTGTCATTCTGCAGGCTTGATGGCTATGCATTTAAAAACCCATTCTATCTTATAAACTAAAAATTAAATGTACTCAGCTGTGATAGTCGTCATTGCATCTGCTATTTATATGCTAATATCCTTTCTCGAAGGTCCTGCAAATTATAGCACTCCAGTAAGTCAGGTGCATTAAGCCTCAGCTTCTAACTGTATAGCATTAAAAAAATGTACTATATTTCGAAAGATTGTGGCAAAGACTTGTAAAATCACACTCAGCTAGCACTGCCGTTCACTGACAATTTCAGCTTGCTTTTAAACTTGATAGAGATGCATCTAACTGACAAATAATGAGCCGATAACAAATGGGAAGGTGTGCGCCATCATAGCACACCAGGGACTGTTCTTGCAATGAGGCACAGCCAAGTTCTTGGACGGATTTCCAGCTCTCAAGTCAAGATAAATGTGTCTTTAAGTTACTATAACATTTCTCAGAATGCTTGAAAATATTTTTAACATAAAATTGTAGTATACCTTTAACTACTTTGGCTGTTTTGTAAAGCACATTTTTATGGATTTGTAATTATTTATTTTAGTTGGCAGCAGTTTCAATAGAGAAGAAATGGTTCAGAATGGAATGGAAATGAACCAGTAACCAGCATTTCAGATCATTCACTGCCAGATTAAACTCTTGATTTTCCACAATTCAAACACGTACGCTGCGTGTTATTCATAGAGGATGGACACAGAAGTTTTAGAGGAATTTCTTGAGAGGATATATTCAGATCTTCTCCTGCACACTTTTCATAAAATGTGACTTTGCAATTGTTATCAATTCATAGAATCATACAATTCCTACAGTGCAGAAACAGGCCATCCAGCCCATCAAGTCTGCACCCACAACATTCCCTCCCAGTCCTTATCCCCATAGCCTCATGCATTTACCCTGCTAATCCCATGACATAAATTGGCAATTTACTATGACCAGTCAACCTAACCTGCACATTCTTTGGACTGTGGGAGGAAACCAGAGCACCCAGAGGAAACCCACGCAGACAAGGGGAGAATGTGCAAACTCCATACAGAAAACAACCCAAGCCAGGAACTGAACTCTGGTCCTCAGGGCTATGAGGCAGCAATGCCAACTGCCTTCTCACCATGCTCACTTTGTGCAGATTTAAACTTTAATCCCGAATGTAACCAAAAGTCTATTATGGGGTTAAACAATTTCCAAAGTTTTAAAAGGCGGGTTTTTATTTTCTCTTTAAATCACTTGATGGAAAATAGATAAACGTTGAAAAGCTGGGACACTGAAGGTCCAATGAGACTTGGGTGAACCAGATACATGGATATTTAAAGTATGAACAGGTAGAAAAAATTCAAAAATGTGAATGGAATACTGGCATTTCTATTTGGATGAATAGAATTTTAAAAAGATAGAAGTTGTGCTACAGCTACACAAAACCCTATTTATGCCATACCTGGAGGACTGTGAGCAGTTTGGACACCACGCGTTATGAAGGATGTACTGGTTCAGAGAGAGTGCAGAGCAACTTACTAGAATTATACCAGGATACCAATGATTAAAATATGAGGTGAGATTACAAGAGTTGTATTCACTGGATTTTAGAAGATTAAGCCGTGATTGTATCAAAGGTTTCAAGCTATTAATAAAAGGACGTATTTTAAAAATTAGGGTCAGACATTTCAAGAGTAAATTTAGGAAACAACTCTAACCAAAAAGTGTGGTAGAAACTTTGAGCTCTCTTTAGAATCAAAAAATCCCTATGGTGCAGAAGAAGGTCATTCGGCCTATCGAGACTGCACCAAGCACAATCCTGCGCATGCTCTGTAACCCCATATATTTAGCCAACTAATCCCCTGACACTAGGGTCAATTTAACCCAACCCGCACATCTTTGGAATGTGGGAGGAAATCCATGCAAACATATGTGCAAACTCCACACAGTGACCCAAGGTTGAAACTGAACCTGGGTCCCTGGCACCGTGAGACAGCAGTGCTAACCACTGTGCCACAGTGCTACCCTCTTTCATGAATGACAATTGATGCCAGATAAATTGTTGATTTCAGATCCGAGAATAATATGAAATTACGTCACAGAGCAGCCATCATCTCTCTGAATAGTGGAACAGGTTCATGAGACTAAATGCATTCTCCTGTTCCTATGGATGATTCTATTCTTGATCACTTGTATCCATCAAACTTCAATTCCCATTTTCCATGAAGGATCACTGTTCTGTACACATTATTTAAAAATATCAAAAGCAAATTTATTGTGAAAGTTAAGGGCTGAAAGCTGTATATCTCTCACATTATTTAATAAATCCACACATTTTTCTATAAAACTATTAGATCTAATTTAAAGTTAGGGATAATAAACAATGAAGCATAAGTTCCTCACTTTTGAATTAATTGAGGTAAGAGACGTTTCACTGGCCTTTTTGGTTACTTCTTTTACCAGCGCACTAGCTTTCAATTATTTGGGCAAACATACATATAGATTTATTTGCATGTCCACAGCTTTTAGTCTCTCTGACTATTCAGAATATAACTCAACTTGTGTTCCACAGACCCAAAGCGAATGACCTCATTTTCCCAGCACGGATGAGGAAACAACATAGCAGGATTTATGGATGAGCACAACGATTTCGAAACTGAATGCATTTGGGGAGCAGGTAACCGATGTAGGTCAGCTACGATGGGATGGTCAACAAATGTGACATATATGGGACAGGTTATTAGCAGCATGTTAGAATAATTAGAGAATAGCAGATGGGAAGTTAACAAGCAATGTGTTAACACTAGCTGATTCTGAACGTACAAGTGTTTGAGCAAATGGTTGGCTTAGGAAGTCAGGCAATGTGACAGAGTGAAAACAATAGCTGTGGAGTTAAAGTTCAACTCAAGGTTGAATAGGACAGCAGTTAACTCTGACTAATTCAGACTAAGATTGTGGCTGGGAGGGTGTGGAACCTGCGGTAAGGAAACTGATGAAATGTGACTTCAGGCTTTGTGATGTTGATCTAGAAGATGTTGTTTCATCCAAGACGATGTCAAAAGAAGTAACTTGCACAGAGGCAATAGAGAGAGAGAGAAAAGCATTGGAGAGAATTGGAACTGGCAACTGGGTACCAACACAGTCAAGTGAAAGCTATCCCCTTGTTTGCAGGTGATCAGACAAATGTCACTAGTGATAGAAGAACTGGTCAGATTTAAAGATCATCATGCTTGATCATGTATGCAGGTCAGGCTCCAATGGAAGGCAGTGCTTCTTTCCCTCGTGGAGGGTCTGGTCAAGCAAGGGTAGCTGGGTCCAACTATATGAATCTTGAGCTAATTCAAAACAGGTGCAATGTCTAAGATGCAAGTGCACTACATATTTTCACTCTAGCTAAATTCTTCATCTCCCAATCCATAGCACCAAATGGAAGGCTCAATGATATCCTCAAGCTGAGCACTCTGGTCACTGCAGAAGTAGCCTGACAGTAGTCTATAAAATTATGAGGAGATGGGTAGTCAGAGGCTTTTTCCCAGAATGGAAGGGTTGGAAATAAGAGGGCACAGGTTTAAGGTGAGAGGTGGTAAGTTTAGGGAAAGATTTTCACACAAACGGTGGTGGGTACCTGGAATGCACTGCCAGTGGAGGTTGTGGAAACAGGAACATTAGTAATGTTCAAGCTGTAATTTGTAGAGACATGAACAGGGGTGATCAGAGGGATAGAAACTGTGTACTGGTGCAGATTTGGTGGGCCTAAAGGTCTGTTCCTGTGCTGTATTGTTCTTTGAAGCCACTGTCATCAACTCAGTGAAACGGTCTCTGCTGATTGAAACTTGTAATGCCTTAAACAACAGCAAACAAAAACATAAACCAACGCATCCAAGATAACACAAAGTGCAAAAATATTAAGGTGTAATTCCAAATTGTCAGTCAAGCTATCAAGATGGAGATGGAAACCCAGAAACAAATAATTAAAAATAGAAAAACCGTAAGGAGGCACAAGCACCTTGGAATTTAAGAGACTAGAGTAAATAAGGTTGATTAAATAGAGAGCTACGTAGAAGCCTGAGGTATAGTGAGGCCTCTGAAAATTTCTTAGCATTTAGTTCAATTTTGAGATGGTTGCATTCAGCTGTCAGTGAAAATGACCAGTTAGACTCATTCACCCAACGATACCAGTTCAGAGGCTTCAACAATCTATTTATTTCTCATTCTATCAGATTCTCCAGACAACTCAGTTTTTCAGGCAAAGAGACTAGTTCCCCTCTTCCCCTGACCACCATTAGGAGCGCAAGTGGCCAAAAATGTTCATGTTTTCCCACTCGGTCACTAATCCACTATGATGATAATGTCACAGTCAAGATCAAAATTACTTCAGGCTGAAATATTAACAGCAGAGCTAGGGAAAGGAATAAAAAGGGCACAATTTTCTCATCCTAACTGCCACAGGAATCATAGCAGGCAGAACCAGATCATGCAACAATCCTTCAACCTCAGGTGGCATTTTCTGGTCTCAAGGCGAATGGGAGGGATTTTCCAGCCGCAATGTCCTTAAAGTAGGTTAACAGTAGGCAGAATGGAAAGGAAGATATGAATAAATGATGATTGACTTCCTTACATTCTTGTGTGACCTTGCATAAACTCACATGCTTAAAGAGTTGTTTTTCATCAGTACTTAGGCAGTGCATCATTTAAATGGTTAACTTCATGTAACAGCGCAATGAATGCAGCTGAAACTCAGTTCAAAAATAATAAATTTTACCTTGCTACCGATGATAGCAAGGTAATAAATGCTGTTTGCCATGTTCTGGAGAGGAAAGATGGGGGAGGAGCATTCAGTTCAGCAGCAGAATATAACAACATTGATTTAAACACTAAACTTTACAGTCAACATTTGTTTTTGCCTCTTCCAGCCATGATGCTGAAGCATCCTGTTCCAGCAAGCTAGCACAGACTCCCTCTGCTGGGCTCATTTCACCTTGAGCCGCAACAGCTAAAATGAGAAGTTCCACAAAAGGTAAAGCGTAAGCTATTAACGATTAGACCTCATTCTCAAATGTAATTGTGACTTGTAGAGTGATGATTACTTGCTTCTTGAACATGACACTGCTTCGGACCTTACTGTTAATTTCTCCTCAGAGCAGCCCTTTTCAATTCTAATGAAATTCTAAGCTTGGGGGTTCTTGTGGTGGTAAATTTCCATTAGCCAGGCCAGGCTGTGTTTTAAGATTATAGTTTGGTCATAAGTCATAAGAATTCTGGTTGACAATGGTCTAGGATTGTCAATGTGTGGTTGACTTATCAAATCCCACATTGTGTTGTTTTTCTTGCCTGTATGCAAAAGAAAAGTGCTGGTATGCACTTTTTTTAAAATCAGGGATTATCTTATTTCTGTGAATGACACAATTCTGTCCTTGCCAAGTTGAGCAGTTTAGGCTTTCTGAATTCTATTTATCCTAAAAAAAAACCCTTTCTAAATTCTTTAAGCTTTTTTTTAATTGGAAAATATCTTTTTATTCTTCTAAGCCTTCACTATGAACACATTTCTGTATGTTAATTCCTTCACAATACCACATTAAAATAAGTAATCTAGTTTTATATAGACTTCTGAAACATGGTATAAGTCTGTCTTTCCAATATACAGTGATGTAGTAGTTATCTTATTAGTCTAGAAACCAAAATGATCCATAGATCACGAGCTTGCATTCCATCCCAGCAGCTTAAGAATTTGAATGCAGTATTAAAAAAAATTTAAAAGCTGGCATCAGTATACATGACCATGAAGATTTCACATTTCACAGAAGGATATCTGCTGTCCTTACCCAATGTAGCCTTTGTGTGATTCCAATCTTACATCAACCTGTTAACTGCAGTGAATAACTTCGTCATTCAGGTATCTTATCAGAGAAACTAAGGATGAGGAATAATTGTCAGCTTTGCAGGCAGCTCCCAGACACTTAGTATTAATTGAAGGAGTTAATGGAATGTACCTGCAAGTTTTCTATGCAGCCATTTTGCTCTAAAATGCAATTACCTGAAATCACTGGCCTAAACCATTACAATACTCACCACTTTTCTCGGTCGCTCCTCGTAATCAATATTCATCTCGTCATGTTTTTTTAGTGCTGTTTCAATCGCATTTTTTAAGTCAATGGCACGTTTTAGACGGGTGTCACTAATACCAGCTTTGGTGAATGCCTAGGACAAATTTTTAAAAAAATCGTTACTCCAAATGTATCACAGGAAGCTTGTTTCAGTAACACACTCTGTAAAAGGGTTAAACCTGGTAAGTAAGAAAGTGCTAGCATGAGCTGAAGTGGATTCAGCCTCAGTCATGCAGATATTCAGCTGGAAGAAGCTTTTGACAGGATACTTAAGAATGTGGCAACAACATCCTGATATGGATAATGCAACTGATACTAAAATATCAAAATTATTGTCTATGTGTCTGCAAGGGCATCACAAATGTCTCTGATCTCAGCTGTCCAGCAACACAAATCATTGGACCCACCTCGTGGTTTTTATAGTCTTGGTTTACACCCCATTGTAATCCTCTGGGACATCCAATATCATGTTTTTATAGGACAGCAAAGTCACGCATCAAAAATTTGCCATCCTGCCTGCCAAGGGAATTCTAGCAGGTGGGGACAGACTATGCAAAGGTCTGTTGACCACTGGTGGGATTTTTCAACTTTGGGGTGAGCACGTTTGGAAAATCAAGTCCATAACGTCCTAGCACAAAGTTTGGACAGTTTCAGGCAAATATTACAAACATCAAAACTTCCAACAAAGCATCCCAATGCCTTGTTTAGCTCAAGTTTTGTTTTGTCAGGTATTTCACTGCAATGCCTCATTGTGAAACCAACAAACTGCCATCATGATTTGTGCGAGTATCAGATTTCCCTAGTCACCCAGCAGCCATCCTGCCCACTGCTACTGGACGCAAGAGATCCTGAGACCATTAAGGTCATTAATAATATGTTCACATTTCTTCAATCTAATTTATATTTATCTACACCTCAGCATTGACTGTAACACTACATTCTGTACTGTCTCCTTTCCCTCTATGAACATTATGCTTTGTCTGTATAGCATGCAAGAAATAATGTTTTTCACTGTATACTAATCCCTGTGACAATAATAAATCAAATCAACTGTTTTGGGCCCTGTCTCCCAAGGGTTCTTTTTAGTTTCTGCTCACAAGCTTCTTTAGCAAAAATACATCAACAACACTAAATTTTTTCATCATACCTGGATCCAGTATTGGACAGTTGGTAAATATTTATTGGTGAGTAGTCTTTGGAGATCATTTACAGTGTTGACCACAGCACTATTGTCTTCATCCTCTTTGATCTTTAAGTCTGTCATCCAAACATGCAGAATATCATAGGATTATAGAATGGTTAAGTGCAGGAGGAGGCCATTTGGCCCATTGAGTTCATGCTGGTTCTCGGCAACAGCACATTAACTAGTCCCGCTCACCCCACCACCTTCTGTTTGCAACACTGCAATTTTTTTGTTGAATCTAGTCCTCTTTTGAAGGATACAGTTGAATCTACCTCCTTTCAGGCAGTTCACTGCAGATCCTAACCACTCACTCCACAAAAGGTTTTCCTCATGTTCTAATTGCTTTTTTTTTATTTTCTTAAGTCTTTTTTTATCACCTCAAATTGGTATCCTCAGGTTCGTAACCCCTTCACCAACACGAACAGTTTAGCAACTCAGCCTTGACCACTAATGGGGGTGGTATAGATGAAGACAAGGATGAGGAGGAAGGATTCTGCGCTGCTGTTTTAGTGCAATAGGCCAGGAGACTCAAATGGAGGTGGTTTCACAGACTCCCTGCTGGGCACCAAGCCTCTGTGAATCTCTCACTGCAGGATCTCTGGCACCTTCAGTTCCACGCCAGAAATTGGCACAAACCTGCATGAATGATGCCAGTTGCAACCAGCATCCCATTAGCAGGCCCAGGATCGAAATCTCCAGGCTCTCTAGCCTCCACCACCATCACCACACCCCTCCCAGCTGCCCCCAGCAGGGTTTTCTATAGCTACCCGCAGAGAGCTGGCGGCCAGATCCCCCTGGAGCAAAGGGGCAGCTGCCGAGAGGGTCAGGCACCGGGGCAGAGGAGGGAAGGCTGCATCCTGGATATTGCCAGTCAGGAGCTGCTGGTACTGAACAAGCAATAAAATGCCAATGCCCAGGGGGCATCTTGGCAGTGCCATCAGAGATGGGACAGTGGCAAGGTGGCAGTGCTTGATGAAGGTGGGACCTCTGAGGGAGGAGAATGATGTAGGTAGAGAGTTCTGCTGCTACTCTACAGTCAGGATCGGTGGGGGAGGGAGGCCAGCGATTGGGGTGGGGATGATTGGGATTGCCAGTGATGAGGGAGGGAACGGGAGTTCGGGGCTACCAAGGGAGATCATGACAAGCTGAGAGGGTTGGATGGGGTCAGGTCTCAGCCCAAGCATGGTCAGGGCCAATGATCGGGCTGTGAAGTAAGGATTGCATAGCTGGCAGTTCGGGGGCCACAGGGCTGGCCAATGATTTGGGGGAGGGGGGGGAAAGAGAGAGAGAGAGAGAGAGAGCGAGCCAGCAATGCAGGGTTACTGTGCGCGCATCAATCTCGGTGCTGACTGATTAGCGCACGCGCAGTGTGGCCCGCTCAGTGCTGTGCTGCCGGCCACTCTAGTGAGAACAGGCCCCACCCACTGGTTTCTGAAGTGATTTGTGCTGAGGCACTCTACGACCCAGTGTGGCGGAGATTGATTTTGAAACTCCCACTGAAAACAAAAAGCGTGGTTTATTCCGATTTTACGCAAATTCAACACTTAGCATTTCTTTGGGAGAATCCCACCCATGGTTTTCAACACCTTCATCAAGTCTCCTCACAACCTTCTTTTTTTTTAGAAGCACAGGCTCAGCTGCTCCAATCGGAAGTCCCTCATCTCTGAAACCATTTTCGTGAATCTTTTCTGCACCTTCTATAAAGCCTTCATACGCTTCTTAAAGTGTAGTGCCCAGAATTGAACACGATGTTCAGTTTGAGGCTGAACTTGTGTTTTATAAAGACTCATCATAATTTCCTTATTTTTGGTTGCTAGGCCTCCACTTATTTATAAAGCCTAGGATCCCATATGCTTTTTAACCCACTTCCAAAGTGCCCTACTATCTTGAATAATTTATACACATGTACCCTAGGTTTCGCAGTTCCTGCGCCCCATTTAGAGTTTGATCCTTTATTTTATATTGCTTCTGCATTAAATTTAATCTGCCATATTCATCAATTCCACGAGCATGTTTCCAGCTTGCTGAGGTTTATTACTACCACTGATAATTCCCAGTGCTTCCAAATTTTGCACCATCCCCAAATTTAGAATTTTTATTCAGTTCACTGAAGTTTAAGCCTTTAATATATATATTAAGAAAAACAGTGCTCCTACTCCCAATATCTTGGGAATCCAACTGTATACCCCCTTCCTGTCTGAAAAACAATCCAACTGTATACCCCCTTCCTGTCTGAAAAACAATCCAACTGTATACTCTGCTTCCTGTCACTCCTGGAGCTCATCCCTTGGGGAGGGGGGGGGTGGTAGTGGTGTCCCCATATTATATTCTCCGGGATACCCGGTCTCAGACCATCCGGAGACTGCAGGATCCAGCCCAAGAGACCAGCAAACTAACGATTTATACAAAAACAAGCCTGTTGCACCAACAGCCTGTCCTGTTCCCCACCCCCCACCCCACTGCCGACACTATGGTTAAGAAAGTCCACCAATGTCTTTACTTTCTCAGAAGACTAAGGAAATATGGCTTGGCTGCCTACAACTCTCACCAACTTTTACAGATGCATCATGGAAAGCATTCTTTCTGATTGCATCACAGCTTGGAATAATCCTCCTCTGCCAAGACTGCAAGAAACTACAAAATGTCATGAATGTAGTACAATCTATCACGCAAATCAGCTCCCATCCAATGACTCTGTCTACATTTCCTGCTGCCTCGGTAGAACAGCCAGCATAACTAAGGTCCCCACAGATCCTGGAGATACTTTCCTCCACTTTCTTCCATTGGGAAAAAAAATACAATAGTCTGAGGTCATGTACCAACCGACCCAAGAACAGCTTCTTTCCTGCTGCCATCAGACTTTTGAATGGACCTACCTTGCATTAAGTTGGTCTTTCTCTACATCCTGGCAATGACTGTAACACTACATTCTGCATTCTTTCATTTTCTACTCTATCAACGGTATGCTTTATCTATATAGTTCGCAAGAAGCAGTACTTTTTATTATATACTAATACATGTGAATAATAATAAATCAAATCAAATTACACTCATCAGAGCAAAGGTGGCACAGAATCGGTCCAAATCAATAAAGCCCCTGGGACCATTTGACGTCCTTCCATATTGGCAATTCTAACATCTGGCTATGAGGGAGACAAGTGTCTTGACCTTAACTCCCCTGTCTGCAAAGCTGTTCCAACTGTTCAATAACCCCTGTGCAAAAAAATATTTTTGTCTATACTCCTAAACTTGCCTTTCACTGCTGAGCCTTTGCCAAATTGCCCAATGCCCAAGGGAAGTAATATTCTCTGTTTATTTTGCTTAGTCCATATTTTAAACGCCTTTACAAGGTCCCTTTGGAATCGCCCTAATTTGTCAATAAAGACCTTTAAGATCATGTTTGATTGCTGATTTACAGCCACTATTTTTGCATTTTTTCAGTTTCAGAAACCTGGAAAAATTCAGAAATAATTAACAGAGCAAAAGCAAAAGCAATAAAAATCAAGTTTTATTCTGAACAGTCACTAACTTGCCAGAAAACAAAATAATTTGCATGAATTACTGGAATATTTTTATGAATGGTATGCATTATAAAATATATTAACATGTAAACTGATAGCTTTTGCTATGATGAGTGCAATTTCAAGCACCAATGCTTGTGGAAAGGATGACTGACGCCAGCTGATCCATTCCTCAACACACGCCAGTTTATTCTCACAAGGAACACCATCTTGCTGATACCTTTCAGACAGTAAGAGCCAAGGAAAATAGGATCTGGACTGGCTTTCACTTCACACTACAGGCTCCCCTTCAAACCTTGCCACTTGTGTCATAGTGGTTAGCACTGATGCCTCATAGCACCAGGGACCCGGGTTCGATTCCTGGCTTGGGTCACTGTCCGTGCGGAGTCTGCACATTCTCCCCCTGTCTGCATGGGTTTCCTCCGGGTGGTCTGATTTTCTCCCACTGTCCTAAAAAAGTGCCAGTTAGGTGCGCTGGCCATGCTAAATTCTCCCTCAGTGTACCCGAACAGATGCTGGAGTGTAGTGACTAGGGGATTTTCACAATAACTTCATTGCAGTGTTAATGTAAGCCTGCTCGTGACACTGATAAATAAACTTAAACCTTACGTTATGCAGAAAATTGTGACAGGATACTTCTTGAATCCATCAACGAAATGCAATCACCTGCAGGCAATTGGATTTTTTTTCTTCGAGCTGGTATATTTGTTAACGATATGTTCCATTGGCTGAAATCTGCATTGCAATGTCTAAAATGTTCACGAAATTATAGAATCCTAAAGTGCAGAAGGAAGCCATACGGTCCATTGAGTCTGCACTGACCACAATTCCACCCAGGCCCTACCCCCCCACAACCCTATGCATTTCCCCTAGTTAGTTCCCCTGACATTAAGGGGAAATTTAGCATGGCCAATCCACCTAACCCACACATCTTTGGACTGTGGAAGGAAACCAGAGCACCCAGAGAAAACCCACGTAGACAAGGGGAGAATGTGCAAACTCCATACAGTCAGCGACCAAAGCCGGGAATCAAACCCAGACCCCTGGAGCTGTGAAGCAGCGGTGCTAACCAACGTGCTACCACGCCACTCATTTAAGAATTTTTAAACACTACTGAAGTGTGGACTCCTGAAACAATGGCAAGTTAATAAACTCAAGGTGAGTAACGAACAGTGATCTCTAAATACCTGTATCAATTTCCAAGTCGAGAGAATATTTGTGCGAAAGGCCATGACTTCGTAAAAACATTTCATTGCTGTGCTCGAGCCCTTCATTATCATTGTCCTCACTTTGATCCAAGCCTTCTGATTTCCATCTTTCAGGAACTGTGTTCACCAAAGACAGTGGCACACAGTCCTTACTGCTACATGGTTGCTCATCATCAAACAAATCCATGGAACATTTGTGGTTATCTTCCTGCCCACTGACTGTACAGCTTGCGCCATTTGTTTGGTCAGCTGCTTGTTGTGTGTACCAAGAGTTGCTGTCGCTGGAGCTGAACTCAGAAAAATCAGGTAGCAGCAGTCTGAAACAAGACTCCAGCTCTATCAAGGAGCTTTGGATTTCCTCTGACATCTCTGTTGTGAAAACAGTTTTAAAAATGGAAGATTAAAAAACAAGTCAGCAAGAGCTCCGAGAAAGACATCAATCAATGAACAAGCTTCAAATGTTATACTGAGGAAAACCCTCCAGTGGTTTGTAATAATTAGCTGACCACCACAACTATATCAATGCTGACATCACCTCTTAGAACTTATTTCTTCTAAAAAAAAACTAATTGTTATTCTGTGGCAAATGGAGGACAATGGGGGATTATTCTGATGTAAGAAGAAATAAAGATTTGTATGTATGGATTACCTTTCAAATCTTTGGTGACCCTCCCATACATGGAAAATAAAAGAAAGAGTAGGCCATGTAGCCTTTCGAGCCTGCTCCACCATTCATGTCGATTATGACTGATTATCAAATTCAATATTCTGATCCCATCTTCCCCCCAAATCCTTTAATTCCTTTAGTCCCAAGAGCTGTATCTAATTTCTTTTGGAAATCACACAATAATTGGTCTCAACTACCTTCTTTATAGTGAATTCCAACATTCACCACTCTTTGGATGAAGAAATTACTCCTCACCTAAGTTCTGAAAGGTTTACCCTTATCCTCAAACTAAGACCTCTAGTTCTGGACTCCCCCATATCGGGACCATTCTTTCTTATTGTGGATTGATATGGTTCTTGTTTAGCAGTAGGCTTGAATTGATATAGACCTTCTACAGGAACTTTCTTGTTACAATTTCCCTCCGTGTGAGAGGGTGGGATGTTGCTCAGGACTTGTAGCTAGGGAAGTTGATTTGATCAAAGGGTATCTGAGATGATGTGCATTATTGTGGTGAGCTGGGTATCTACAAGACTGGTGTGGGATGGGTTGTACCACACAGGTACACGGTACTCTGCAGTTGAGTAGCAACGGCAAGAGCTTTGGTCCTTAAGGTTTGAGCATCTGCACCCCATGAGTTTCTCCAATGATGACAAGCTGAGTAAATTGATCCTTTATACTCTGAAATTTAGAAAATGAGAATTAGAATTATTGAAATAGAGTCATAGGGGTTTACAGCATGGAAACAGGTCTTTCAGCCCAACTTGTCAATGTCATTTTTTTTTACCATTAGGCCAGTCTCAATTGCCCATATTTGGCCCACAGCCCTCTATACCCATCTTATCCATGTAACTGTCTAAATGCTTTTTAAAAGACAAAATTGGACCCGCCTCTACTACTACCTCTGGCAGCTTGCTCCAGGCACTCAAAACCCTCTGTGTGAAAAATTGCCCCTTTGGGCTCATTTGTATTTCTCCCCTCTCACTTTAAGCCTATGCTCCCTATCTTTAGGAAAAGATATTGATGATCTAGCTGATTTATGCCTCTCATTATTTTACAGACGTCTATAATATCACCCCACAGCCTCCTATGCTCCAGGGAAAAAGCCCCAGTCTTTCCAACCTCTCCTTAAAACTCAAACCATCAAATCCCAATAGCATTCTAGTAAATCTTTTCTAGTTTAATATTATCCTTTCTATAATAGGGTGACCAGAACAGTACACAGTGTAGCTTTAACAATATCTTGTACAGCTTCAGAAAGACATCCTAACTCCTGCATTCAACGACCTGACCAACGAAACCAAGAATGCCAAATGCCTTCTTCATCATCCTATTCATCTGTGACTCCACTTTCAAGGAGTTATGAACCAGTACACCTAGATCACTTTGTTTGGTAGCTCTCCTCAATGCCTCATCATTAACTGAGTAAGTCCTGCCATCTACCAAAATGAAAACTCCATCCATCATTCGTCAGCCCATTGCCCCAATTGATCAAGATCCAGTTATAATCCTAAATAACCTTCTTCACTGTCTACTATGCCACCAATCTCGGTGTCATCTGCAAAATTACTAACCATGCCTCCTAAATTCTCATCCAAATCATCAATATAAATGACAATTAACAGTGAACCCAGCACCGATCCCTGAAGCACACCACTGGTCATAGGCCTCCAGTTTGAAAAATAATAATACATCAACCAATTTTGTATCCAACTGGTGACCTCACTCAAGAGATATAACCTCAAGCAACAACCTACCATGCAGTACCTTGTCAAAGACCTTGCTAAAGTCCATGTAGACAATGTTGACTGCATTGTCCTCACCTGGCTTCTTCGATAGCCCTTCAAAAAGACTCAATCAAATTTGAGAGACACAATTTTCCACTCACAAAGCTATGCTGACTGTCCCTAATTAATCCTTGCCTCTCTCAATACTTATAGATCAAGTCTCTCAGAATACCTTCTCACAAATTACCTAATACAAATGTTATGCTCACTGGCCTGTAGTTTCTAGGCTTTACCCTGCAGCTCTTCTTAGACAAAGGCACAACATTTGCCAATTTCCAGTCTTCAGACACCTCACCTGTGGTTGTTGATAATTCAAATATCTCTACTTGTGGGCCCAAAATTTCCTCCCCAGCCTTTCAAAATGTCCTGGAATGCACTTCATCAAATATATATGATTCTGAAGGGCTTGATAGGTAGACACAGAAGTAATTATTCTGGCTGGGGAATTTAGAACACAGGGTCACCATTTCAGAATATAAGACAAGAAATAAGGAGAACCTTCTTCACCCAAAAGATTGTGAATGCTTTATCATTGAACATATTTAAAGCTGAGCTAGACAGATTTATGGTCTTTCAGGGAATCAAAGGCCTGAAATTGGAGAAAACTGGAATTAAGGCCAATGATGATCCATGATCGTATTGAATGGCAGAACAAGCTTGAGGGGTCATAAGGTCTACTCCTTCTCCTGTTTGTTTTGTTCTTCTGTTCAGGTTTTTGCACTAATTCAGACATTCCCAATTGCTAACAAACTCTGCACACGAAATCCAAGTGACTGTTCTAATGACATAGAAATTTGCAGCGTGACTCTTAAATAAGATGGAAAAATAAGATAGCAAAAATTGTGCTACACTATTTGTATTAGAACATAGAACATATAGAACGTAGAACACTATAGCACAAACAGGCCCTTCGGCCCACAAGTTGTGCCGATCATATCAGTACTTACCAGGCCATAGAATTATCTGTAACTCCCAATCCCATTAAATCCCATGTACTCATCCAGAAGTCTCTTAAAAGACCCCAGCGAATTCGCCTCTACCACCACTGACGGCAGCTGATTCCATTCAATCACCACCCTCTGAGTGAAAAACCTACCTCTAACATCTCCTCTTACTTGCCCCCCAGCACCTTAAACCTGTGTCCTCTCATAGCAACCATTTCAGCCCTGGGAAATAGCCTCCAAGAATCCATCGTATCTATTCCTCTCAACATCTTATAAACCTCTATCAGGCTGCCTCTCAACCTCCGTCTCTCCAGGGAGAAGAGACCTAGCTCTCTCAACTTATCTTCATAAGGCATGCCTCCCAATCCAGGCAACATCCTTGTAAATCTCCTCTGCACCGTCTCAATAGCTTGCACATCCTTCCTATAGCGAGGCGATCAGAACTGCACACAGTACTCTAACTGGGGTCTGACAAGGGTCTCAAAGTTGCAGCATTACCTCCTGCCTCCTAAACTCAATCTCTGTATTAATGAATGCCAGTCCACCATATGCCTTCTTGACCATATCCTCCACTTGCGGGACAGATTTAAGAGTCCTTTAGACCCCAAGATGCTTCTGCTCCTCAACACTGCCAAGACTCCTACCCTATTACCAGATATCTTGTGACATTGTTCACATTCATACATTTTTTACAAAAACAGAAATGCAATGCTCAAAGGTGAAGTTCAGTGGCTCTTTAAAGTTCATAAATTCTAATTATTGTGAAATCAACACTGAAGTCAGAGGTCATTTGCTCTTCAGATCTCCAAGTCAGAACCTGGCACTCTTATTTTTTACATATCTAAAACGTGTGTTAGAGGTTAAAAGTACAATGGTCACAATGTCATTAAGGTGTTTCCATTGCTGAAGAATGCGAAGATTGCAATTTTTTTTATAGTTTTATTTTTTGAAATGTGACACACCAAGTATGATTATGGTTAATGCAGAGATGTATTATCAGATAGAATAAATGCATATTATTTTTAACTTTCTATACTTTGAATCAATACAGATGCATTTTCTATTTATGGAAAAGCAGCCTCCTTCTAGGTTTGTGGTAATAGCATGGCTTCAAGAAAATCAACAAAGGGCAAGTCATTCTTGTAGCAATTGAAAGTCCATGAGATATAAACCTTAGGGCCTAGCACAATTAATTTTATATTGCAAGGACATATGGAGCTACTTGCAGTTTTTCCCATAAGCACGTAACAATTTAATCTCTTATCAGTTAACCCTATCTTTTGGTCTGTCAACTCCAGGGCCTTTTTTAAGGAGATCACTGCTCTGCAACCAAAAGTAGAACTATTCCTATCTCAGTCTCAGATTATTTTGCTCACAGCAACACTTGAGGTGTTCAGACAAACTAATAATGGATATTTTTAAATTACATTGAGTTCCAAGAGGCATCTTATATCTGTCATTCTTTCTATAGAACGTCTTTTATAGTAGCTTACCAACCAACTTGCATATAAGACTCCGTCCGGGGTGGTGGGGGGTGTCACTATCACCTGATAAGTGAAACTATTTTCTGGGCTGATATTAAAAAAATCTCTAATTGAACATTCTAAAATGCCAGTTTGGTTTACTACTGTTTCTGTAGTTAAAAGCAATATAATGCTGGCCAGGTTCTATTTAGAAATTGCTAAATTTGTCTCTAAAAACAAGGTAGTCTTAGGGCAATAGCCCATATAAACATTGGTCCTTTAAAGGACAAGAAGGGGGATTTAATAACAGGAAATAAGGAAATGACTGAGGCATTGAATAGACATTTTGTGTCAGTCTTCACAGTGGAAGACACGAATAACATACTTAAAATTGAGGACAGGAAGGCTATGGCAGGTGAGTACCTAAAAACTTTCATGATCAGAGGTAGCATCGGGCAAATTAATGGGGCTAAAGGTAGACAAGTCTCCTGGCCCTGCTGGAATGCATCCCAAGGTAGGAAAAGAGATGGCGGAGGAAATAGCAAATGCACTAGTAGTAATTTATCAAAATTCGCTGGACTCTGGGGTGGTTCCTGCCGATTGGAAAAAGCAAATATGACGCCACTGTTTAAAAAAGGAGGTAGACAAAAGACAGGTAACCATAGGCCGGTTGGTTTAACTTCCGTAGTAGGAAAATTGTTTGAATCTACCAAAGAAGAAATAGCGAGATATCTGAATGTGAATTATCCCATTGATAAGACACAGCATGGGTTCATGAATGGCAGGTCATGTTTGACTAATCTGGTGGAATTCTTTGTGAACATTATGTGTGCAATGGACAATGGGGAACCTGTGGGTGTGTACCTGAATTTCCAGAAAGCAGGTGCCATACCAAAGACTGCTGCATAAGATAAAGGTGCACAGTGTTATGGGTAATGTATTAGCATGGATGGAGGATTGGTTAACTAACAGAAAGCAAAGAGTGGGGATGAATGGGTGTTTTCCTGATTGGCGATCAGTGACTTGTGATGTACTTTAGGGACCACTGTTAGGACCACAATTGTTTATGATTTACATAGATGTTTTGAAGTTGGGGACTAAGTGTAGTGTGTCAAAATTTGCAGATAACACTAAGATGAGTGGTACAGCAAAATGTACAGAGGACACTGGAAGTCTGTAAAGAGATATAGATAGTCTAAGTGAGTGGACAAGAGTCTGGCAGATGGAGTACAATGTTGGTAAATGTGAGATCATCCATTTTGGTAGGAATAACAGCAAAATAGATTATTCTTTAAATGGTAAAAAATTGCAGCATGCTACTGTGCAGAGGGACCTGGGTGTCCTTGTGCAGGAATCATAAAAAGTTGGTTTGTTGGTGCAGCAGGTAATTAAGAAGGCAAATTGAATTTTGTCCTTCATTGCTAGAGGGATGGAGTTTAAAAACAGCTAGGTTTTATTGTAGCTGTATAAGGTGCTGGTGAGACCACACCTGGAGTACTTTGTACAGTTTTGGTCTCCTTACTTGAGAAAGGACACACTGGCACTGGAAAGGGTGCAGAGGATGTTCACTAAGTTGATTCCAGAGTTGGGAGGATTGGCTTATGAGGAGAGACTGAGTAGACTGCAGAAACGCTCAGTGGAATTCAAACGAATAAGGGGCGATTTTATAGAAACATAAGATTATGAAAAGATTAGATAAGATAGAAGCAGGAAAGTTGTTTCCACTGACAGGTTTAGGGGGAGCAGATTTAGGGCTGAGTTGAGGAAGAACTTCTTCATACAAAGGGTTGTGAATCTGTGGAATTCTCTGTCCAGTGAGGTAGTTGAGGATACCTCATTGAATATTTTTAAGGCAAGGATAGATAATTTTTTAAACAGTAATCAAGGTAAGTGGATTCACGAAAAGATCAGCCATAATCCTATAGAATGGTGGAGCAGGCTCGAAGGGTCAGGTGACCTACTCGTGCTCCTGGTTCCTACTTTCATCCTAAGATGCATCTTTATCCATGAATTTTGCAAGTTTTCAAAAATGCCAATGGAAGGTATCACATCTTATGTTGAATGTGTCATTATATAAAATTCAACACAAGCATGCTTCTCATTCCTGCTCCAACTCTTCCTCACGATCTAAAAAACAGAAATTCTTCATTTTCCTAAGGCTTCCTTCTTCCTGCAATATTTGATCAGCAAAGCCCAAGCTTGGTATCATTAACCTCTTTATGTGTCACTACATTTTAATGTCGTCACTCTGTTCTTTTGGGGAGGGAAATTCAGGTGGAGTTGTAACAGAATGTACAGAACAGTGGGACCTAGTTCCACTTGATTCCCATCCTATATTAAGTACTTTCAAATTGTGGCCAGAAGTCGAGGCCTTTATTGCCTACCTCACTTGCACCTCAGCAGCATTATGATGGAATGAATCTCCTAGGAATTCTGTCCAGTGTAGCCCTCCCTTCATCTGGTGGTCCAGTTAAGTATCTACAACAGAGATTGATAACTTCCAAAATATCTGCCAAATTCCCCAATGAAAAATAATTTTACTTACCTTATTATATGGCCTGACAAGAGTTTAGGTCAGCCTCTCTCACAATAGCTGTTATCACAGCGAGGCTTGCATTTCTGTTGCACCTTAAATATTGGGGATCACCTATCTTAATTATTCTAATTTGTTTCCATGATCTGAAATGGGACCATGGAAAAATCAAACCACAGAATCCTCCACTGTAATCCTCACTTATTCTTCCTTCCTGTATCTTTAAACATCAATTGGCCCTTCATTTAAATGCTGCTGCCTCAAGGTATCAGGGACCCAGGTTCGATTCCCAGCTTGAGTCTCACTGTGTGTGGAATTTGCACATTCCCCCTGTGTCTGCCTGGGTTTCCTCCAGGTGCTCTGGGTTTCCTCCTCCAGTCCAAAGGTGTGTGGGTTAGGTGGATTGGCCATGCTAAATTGCCCCTTAGTCAAGGATCTAGCTAGGGTAAATGTAGGGGCTCACAGGACTAGGTGGGATTTGTGGTTGATGTAAACTTGATGGGCTGAATGGCCTTCTTCTGCACTATAGGGATTCTATCCTATGACAAGTTTCTCGTTGAAAAGAGCAAAATGAAGAGGATTACTTAATATTACATTTTCCATACATATACATCAATTAAATCAACAGAATCAAGAATGTCGAATTTGGAGCAGACCTTCTATTTCTTGTTCCACTCGATTTACTCTCACGTTGTTAATGTTTTCCAATCTTTTCAATCTCTCTTCTTCCCGTTTCCTTTCAGCTTGGGTTCTAGCCCTAAGATCTTGGAAATCCACCTAAATGTCAACAAGGAAAAAATAAAGATCAATTTAAGGAATAAAAATTGGTGCACTGAAGCTAAGCATCTCATTAAAAAGGTGAAACCACTCTTAGAACAAATATATTAACTTTTCTTTAAAACAGAAAACCTTTTTACATAAAAAAAATTTATACCTAAGACCACATGCTGCACGCTGGCACAGTGGTTAGCACTGCTGCCTCACAGCGCCAGGGACCTGGGTTCAATTCTGGCTTCAGGTCACTGTCTGTGTGGAGTTTGCACATTCTGCCTGAGTCTTGTTGGGTTTCCTCCAGGTGTTCCAGTTTCCTCCCACAAGCCAAAGATCTGCTGACTAGGTTGATTAGCCATGCTAAAATTGACCTTAGCATCAGGGGGATTAGCAGGGTAAAAATGTGTGGTTACAGGAAGAGGGTTTGGGTGGGATTGTGAATGGTGCACACTCAATGGGCCAAAAGGCCTCCTTCTGCACTATTGGGAGAAGTTTCAGGAAGCTCAAAACACCTTGCTGTTCATCAATAAGTTTTCAATTTTATTCATTAAGAAATACACAACTGTTTACCTCAGATAGCTCTCATATGCACTTTTCCAATGTTCCACCTGCAGCAACTCACCATGAAAAATTCTCTCAGAAATTAAACTGGCAATTAATGGCAGGTTCCAAATTCTGGTCCAGCATAAATGAATCTTGTTCAGATTAAAGAATAGATAAGTGCCAGTGGTGTCTCAGGGATGGATCTAACTTTTGTTATGGATTTATGCAGCTGGTTTTCATTTGGTTTCAGAGAACTCAACCACAAAAATTTGACAATGGAAAAAAGACAAGATTTGGATAATGGCATGAGAATCATAAAAGTCTTGAGAGTGACATAAGCAGATTGGCAAAGTGTGCCAGGAGGTGACAGATGTAACACTGCCTAAAGTAAGAATGTAATTGGAGTGATACGTTTTGGGAGAAAACACAAGGAATATGGTGAATGGAAAAACCCTAAAAAAGTCAACATAGGGCCTGAACTTCTACAAACTGGCAATCAAGAGTGAGACTGCCACTCTACATCTACTTGCTTACCTGAAAGTCATCTCGATCCTGTCTCACCGGACAGGCAGAACAAGACAGCACATTCCTTATCAAACACTGCAGAATTGGACAGAAGGCAGCCATGCCCCATTTTTTTTATTGCACTTGTTACAAATAAGTTTAAAAGACCAACGACTTTCAAGACAGAGAGAGATGGTTGGTTTGTAAAAAGCAGGGGGTGAGGGGGTCAGTGTAAGAGTAGTCCCCTGGGGGTTTAGGCAGAAATCCCATGGGGAAGAATTGGTTTGGATCAATACAAATTAGTTACCAGAAGTTCGAAAGTTTTAATTCCACTTTTTCTGGTAACTATTGATGCAAGGCAGTCAGAATCATCCAAAGTTTACAATTCAAATTGCGTTATTGGATGGTTTACAATGTAAGGCAATTACCCAGCAGATGTTTGAACTTCCTGAGCGTTTGCTTTGGTGGTGGCAGGGAGTGTGGTTTCTCCAGTGCTTCTTTGGGATGCACCCAGATACACTGGCCTGTAGCTTGCAAATTACAGTCCAAAGATATTGCAAGTTGAAAGGCACAATTCCTGGTATGTAGAAAAAAAGCCCTCAAATCATTTTGGATTTTGAAAATATTGGTAAAGATTTACAACACCAATTTTAAATCCAACCAATTTATTTCAAATAAATTGGTTGGATTTAAAATTGGTGTTGTAAATCTTTACTGAGTTTACCCCAGTCCAATGCCGGCATCTCTACATTTTGAAAATATTGACAGAGTAGAAAGACGTAATGACAATTTTGTGCAAAAAAACATTAGTTATTCCATAATTTAGAGTACGATATGCAGTTTTTTGTGTCCCACTAAACAAGTTACATTAAATCCAGAACGTCATTGGAAGTAGGAAATTATTTGGATTGACTAGAGAAACTGGCACTTGGGATTGTTCCAGAAAAGATTAAGGGATTTAATTCAAATAAGTGAATAGAGAGAAGGAAACTGTTTCCTCTGCTTGGAGCCATTATATCATGTAACACAGCATACATCATTCTACTGCTAAAATGCAGCTGCAGTGCCCTGGAGAATCCCTTTAAGACAATAATGTTTCCTTGCTGTGCATTCCATGATCATGAGGAAGCTGACTAGAAATAATAAAAGATTACTTCCCACTTCAAATATTTTCTGTTTTAAAAAGTATGGCTTTTTAAAATTTCAAATGCAGAAAATCTGTAAGGACATATTAATAATGTCACACAGAAACTTGACAAAATTGTTACAAGTCTGGTATTTCACAAACATGCTGTTATACATAATTTTTAATTTGGAACAGCATTGATGCACATTTTTCAATGTCCCATTTCAAATATATCGAGCATTTAATTTTTTAACTAAAGAAAGAAAAACGAAACATTATTAAAAAACACAAAAATATTCACCTTCTTAACATGTTTTAGGAAATGATAACCCAGAGAGAGTTTCTTGTAAGCCTCGCCGTATTTCTCATGCCATTCCTCTACAGATTTGATTGCCATTTCCTTCAATTTCTGAGCTGCTTCTTTTGGTGGAGGTAGAGGCTGCTCATAATCTGATTCCACTGTTAACTCTAAGAATTCCTGAAAGTTGGAAACAAGCAACGTCCGAAATTGATGTGAACGCACAAATAGTTCGTTTGCTATTTGGAACGCAGACAGACGGATCTCTGCATGCTCTTGGTTTAACTGTGTCATGATTAAGTGGTACACTTCCTTGATGTAATCATCAGATGATCTGTAAAAATATATATTTTCATAATTCAGAAACATAGAAATATAGAAACTAGAAACAGGAGTAGGCATTCAGCCCATCAGGCCTGTTCCGTCATTCATTATGATCATCAAATTCAACTTTCAGATTCCCCCTCTTCTTCCCATATCCCCTGATCACTTTAGCCACAGGAGCTTTAACTTCTTCTGGAAATCACACAAAGTTTTGGCCTCAATTACTTTCCATGGTAGTGAATTCCACACATACAGCATTCTCTGGGTGAAGAAATTTCTTTTCATCTCAGTTATAAAACGTTTACCCCCTTATCCTCAAACAATGACCCCTAGTTCTGGATTCCCCCACCATTAGGAACATTGGTCGTGATTCTCCCAAAAGTGCTGACTTGGCGGGAAAACCGTTCTAAATCCCGACTTCTTTGTCAGTTCAGCATCTCACCCGAATCTCCTCACTCTGTGCACTGCAGACATCCCAGTTGTGAATCTCATTAAAAACCCAGGACAGCGGGGCCAGTTCATGTCGGAGTTTGACAGTTCTGGAACTCTACACATGCGCAGTGACCCCAATCTGTCAGACTCCCCATCTGCTACCCAGCTTGATCACTGCAGTCCTGCCCCTCCAGGTCCCCACCCCCCACCCATGGCCTAATGGCGGCTTCCACAACAATTCCTGGGGCAGCCTTGACCCCCTCCCCCCCATTCCCAACCCCGAAGCACCCTGAATGCTCAGTCCCCCATCTCACACCCACCCACTGGTGGCGATCCCCCTATCCTCCTCAGCTCAGCTGGACCTGGCCCAATCACTGTCTTCCCTCTATCCAGGTTGATCCTGCCTGCAGAATGGCAGCAGGACCCCTCCCCCAACCTCACCCAGGCCTCAGACCTGCCACCTTAATGGACAGTGCCAAGGTGCCACCTGGGCAATGGACACTCTGTCCTTCGGGCAGTGCCAAATGGCACAGGTTTGCACTGTCAGGGTACCCATGCCCAGGGGACACCATACCGCCCCTCTCTGCCCCCCAATGCTGTCCAATCCTCTTGGGAGCCCTGATTCAGTCCGGCAGGGTCTCCTGCTAGTTCCTTGAACATGGGGAGCTACTCTAAGTCCCGCCGAATGAAGTACTCCTCGTGGGGTGGGAGAGTCGATCAGGATCTGCTAAACAGATTTAAAATACATTATTAAAAGACTCAAATGATTTTCCGCCAGTTTCCAGCGTGGTCTAACCAGATTCAGGCTTTGACTGACAAGTGGTAACACTCACGCCACACAAGTGGTAGGCAATGTTTACATCCAACAAAGGAGAATCTAACCATCTCCCCACTTTAAACAAAGAGCGAGAGACTGCAGAACAAGGTACAGAGGGATCTGGTACATGAATCAGGAAATGTTAGAACGCAAATAAAGCAAACAATTAGGTGGGCAAATGAAATGCTGTTTCTTATTGCAAAGGGAATTAATATAAAAGCAGAGATATTTTACTAGAGTTATACAGGGTATTGGTGAGACCACATCTAGAATGTTGTGTATAGGGGTCACTTGTTTAAGATGGACTTAGATGGGGATAAGAAGAATTTTTTTCTTTCACTAGATCATGAGTTTTTCAACTCTCCCAGAGAGAAATGGATGCAGGTTCAATTAATATTTTTAAGGCAGAAATAAGTGGAATCTGAACTAACAAGGGAATCAAAGGTTATCAACGCAGAATGTAGAGTTGAGGCCGCATTGAGAACAACCATGATCTTATTAAATGGCACAGCAGACCCAAGGGACCAAACAGCCCACTCCTAACTCATATGTTTGTACTACCATCACCGAGTCACCCACCATCAAAATCTCAAGGCTTATATTAACCAGAAAACTTAACTGGAGCAGTCTTGTAAATACTGTTTAAGTTTATTTGTTAGTGTCACAAGTAGGCTTCCATTAAAACTGCAATGAAGTTACTGTGAAAATCCCCTAGTTTCCACACTCCGGCGCCTGTTTGGGTGCACTGAGGGAAAATTTAGCATAGTCAATGCAACTAACCAGCACATCTTTAAACTATAGGAAGAAACCAGAGCACTCGGAGGAAACCCATGCAGTCACAGGGAGAATGTATGGACTCCGCACAGACAGTGACACAAGGTGGGAATCATCGCAACTCTCTGGTGCTGTGAGGCAGCAATGCTAACAACTGTGCCACTATTCTACAGTGAGTAAATCACCTTCTGACTATTCAAAGACTGCCAAGCTTGCAGTGTGATGGAACACTGTCCAATTGCCTGGATATATGCAGCTCAAACAACACTCAAGGCCCGACATTATCAAGAACAAAGCAACCTGTTTGACTGGTACCCCATGCATCGCCTTAAATATTCAGTCCCTTCCTATGAGTGTACCTATACTAAACAGACAGTAGAGGTTCTAGAAGGTGGTTCAACACCACCATGATGGGTAGGAAAGGATGGGTAATATACACTGCCCTAATCAGCAATGCACACATCCCACAAATGAATAAATTATTAATAAACATCCCCTGCACACCAGGAGCATAACGGCAGCATTGTGGGTCATCCACAAAATGGGCTGCAACCAGTGACCAGGTGCTTTTTTAAAGCACCTTCACAGTCCCAACTTCAACCACCTAGGAAGATAAAAACAAACAAATAGGAACACCACAACTACAAGCTTCTCTCCAAGCTTCACACCACCCTCACTTGGAATCACATTGCCATCCCTTTGCTATTGCTGGGCTAAACTCCCTCCCTAACAGAACTGTGGGTGTACCTATACCATATGGAATGCAGTAGATTAGAAGGTGGTTCCCAAGAAATGTTGGTTGTGACTTAACTACACAGTCATTAGCATTGCTGCCTCACAGCACCACAGACTTGCGTTGATCCCCAGCTTGTGTCACTGCCTGTGCAGAGTCCGCACATTCTCCTCGTGACTGCATGGGTCTCTTTGGGTGCTCTGGTTTCTTTCCACAGTTTGAAAGATGTGCTGGTTAGGTGCATTAGCTATGTTAAATTCTCCCTCAGTGTACCAAATAGGCGGTGGAGTGTGGCGACTAGGGGATTTTCACAGTGACTTCATTGCAGTATTAATGGAAGCCTACTTGTAACACTAATAAATAAACTTAAATAGCATTTACATGATTGCTCCTGTTAAGTTCCAGGAATGAATGAATTCTGCAAAGATTCTACCAATATCCAGTCTTAACTCCATCTGAAACCCAACAGACCTCCCAACGGAAATAATTTCAATGGCTAAGAACAAATTTATAGTTTCTCTGGAATCTTTAGCAGGCAACCAGTCGACTTCTGCGGCTCTGCGTATTGAACTCTTTAAGCACCATCTATCTTGAATCATAGAATCAATCCCTACAGTGCAGGAGGAGGCACTGACCACAATCCCATTCAGGCCCAATTTCCATACACCCTCATATTTACCCTGCTAATCATCCTCACATTAGGGTTAATTTAGCATGGCCAATCAACATAGCTGACACATCTTTGGACTGCCACCTTTTCATGTGGCAGGATCTGCGGAGTGTTCATTAGACTCATCAGCCATAACAGAAATCCTAGAACTGAAGTGGAAGCAAATCATCCACAATCCCAAAAGACTGCCTTCTCAGGGAAGGGCACTCCTCCTTTGCTTGGTCCATCATTCTGACATGATATGCCAATTGTGGGCAGCACGGTGGCACAGTGGCTAGCACTGCTGCCTCACAGCACCAGGGACTCAGGTTTGACTCCCAGTTTGGGTCATTGTCCATGTGGAGTTTGCATGTTCTTGCCATGTCTGCGTGGATTTCCTCCAGGCGGTCCAGTTTTTTTCCTATAGCCTGAAAAACATGCTGGTTAGGTGCATTGACCCAAACAGGCACTGAAGTGTAGCGACTCAGGGAATTTTACTAACTTCATTGCAGTGTTAATGTAAGCCTTACTTGAGACTAATAAATCAATTTTAACTTTAACATTGGCCTCCCTCAGCAAACATTGCAATTTAGCAACTTCATACTTGCAAATTTTCTTTAGCTCCTTCATCTTTTCTGGGTTTAACTCTTGTTGTCCAGAAGTGGTGAGGTCCTCGACCAGCCGAGAAAGCTTTTCATGCTGCTGAGCTTCCATTACTGTAAAGAAGGAATAAAAATATAAACACTATATAACATGAAGCTTCTGAATCCATCCACTCCCAAAGTTGTTTCGGTAATTGATTCATTGTACCTAGATTTTTGGAACATAAACCATATTTAAAAAACCAATGCTAACAGCTTTATCTAAGTTTTACATTATAAAGAAGAGTCAATTACCAGGTGGCACAGATTTAAAGGACAAGAGGCAAGTTTTGAAGGAAATGTACATGGCAAGATTTTTACATAGAGGGTAGTGGGTGCCCGGAACTCACTTCGGGGGATGTAGTGGAAGCAGATACAATATTGACTTTTAAAGGGCATCTTGACAAATACATGAATACAATGGGAGTGGGGGATATGGTCCCTGGAACAGTAGGGGGTCTTAGTTAACTATTAGAACACTGGACAAAAGCAAATTACTGTGGATGCTCGAATCCATTTTCAGAAAGAGAAAATGCTGGAAAATCTCAGCGGGCCTAGCAATGTCTGTCAGGACAGAAAAGAGCTGATGTTTTAAGTTCAGGTCACCTTTTGTCAAAGTTTTGACAAAGAATCTTGTGCTGTAATTTTCTTTGTTCTAAATAGGATACTTATCAGCTGTAGTGAGTTAGGTATGACAGGTATGCATTTTGCAGGATTGACATGAGAAAACCAGGCCATCACAGGGGAAAGGATAGAAGATATCACCAGAGAATGAATCACATTGACCAATGTGTGTGCATTTCTTTAGCACGGTGCTGAAGCAAGTGACCAAGGACCTTTATCAACACTGCCATGTGCAGAGTCAATGCACCATTATAAGTTTTTCTACTAAAGTTCAGACCAGGAGTGTGACAAAATATTCACCAGTCACCTGGATGGACACATTTGTAAATTACTGAAGAAGTCAGTCACAAGATAGTCACTTGATAAGGAGTTCAAGAGAAACATTTCTATTCAGTTACTAGTTGCTACCAGTTCTTGATGGAAATAGCATGGAAGGATAGCATGGGGGAAGCTAGTTTAGTACACGAGGGAGAAAGGAACACAAGGTTATGATTATGGGGAAGATGAAAATGGAAGGAAGCTCATATGAAACACAGATCTGTTGGCCCAAATAGACGATTGCTATGCTGCAAATAGTCTGCTGTATAACAGTTAGTTGTTGGGTTCAACATCCAGTCCCACATCAGCACTGTTGGACTGATGTACATGCATACTACACGATAAGTTGCAGTAGATTATTGAGTTTACTTTGATCGAATCTTCTTTCCCTGTGAAGATATCAAGAAGGTCAAGAAAAACTGTAGCATGGGAACACCAATACTTCCCTCCAAGTTACACACCATCCAGACAAGGACACAAATTACTGTTTCATCATTGTCACTGGAATATCCTGAAATACTAGCTACATCCCCAAAAGAAAAAACATTTGCTACGGCTCCTTAAGGAACACCAGCTCCTACAAACTTCCTCCACGTCACACACCATCCTAACTTCAAGTATATCCCTGTTCCTTCACAGTCCCTGGGTCAAAATCCTGAAACTCCCTCTCTAACAGCATTGTAGGTGTATCTACACCACATAGACTATGGCACTTCAAGGGAAGGTATGGATAGGCAATAAAAATATGAGCCTATAGCCATTAGCATCCACAGATAGAGAATCTGCTGAACTGTTACAACAACAATAATCTCTCTCTCTCAATGTCAGTAAAACAAAGCAGATAGCCATCGACTTCAGAAAGCGTAGTGGAGGACGTGCCCCTGTCTGCATCAACAGGAATGAAGTGGAAACAGTCGAGAACTTCAAGTTTCTAGGTGTACTGATCACCTGGTCCCTCTATGCCAATACTACTGTTAAGAAATCCCACCAACACCTCTACATTTTTAAGAGGCTAAGAAAATTTGGCATATTGCTACAGCTCTCGCCACTGTCTACAAATACCATTGAAAGCGTCCTCTCCAGATGTATCACAGCTTAGTATGGCCCCTGATCTGACTAAGACTGCAAGAAACTACAAAGTGTTGTGTGCTCAGTCCATCAGTCTCAAATCCACAATTCTGTTTATGTTTCTTGCTGCCTCAGAAAAGCATCCAGCATAATCAAAGACCCCACTCTACCACTGTGTGTCAATAAAAAAGATACAAAAGTCTGAGATTACATGCCAACCAACTCAAGAACAGTTTCTTCCCTGCTGCCATCAGACTTTTCAATGGACCTATCATATATGAAGTGGATTTTTCTCTACATCATAGCTAGGTTCCAAGATAATACCAGAGTAAGGCAATTTCTTGCAAGCAATGCCTGGCATGCCCTCTAATTCTACATTTTACTCTCATTCTATCCTTCTAAAACTGTACTATAACTCTTTTAAACTCTGTAACAATGCTTTCTACAATTGTAGGAAGTCTCCACAACACCAGGTTAAAGTTATTTGGAATCACAAGCTTTTGGAGCACTGCTCCTTCATCTGATGAATGGGCACGTAAGAAGTTGAGGCTTCTTAACGTGCCCACCCAAGTCCAGTGCCGGCATCTCCACATCATGGATTTTATGACTGCAACATTACATTCTACATCCTTTGTATGCATGGCCTGTATAGCACACAAGATACTTTTCACAGTATCCTAATAAATGTGACAATGATAAATGAAATCGGAACCATGTAAGAATTTTTAAAGAGATTCTACTTGAAACCTACCAGTTTGACTAAGCTTTTGACTACTTGTCCCAATACCTTCTCCTTTGGCTCTTTCTCAATTTCTGTTTGATGGCGCTGCTGAGAAACACCAGGACCAATATACCCGTTTGAAGTTGATTCATTTAAATCCACAAGCCCCCTGTAACTACTTTGTACATAATGGTTTGAAGAGGCTGGGCGATCAATAAGAAACACCCCCCTTCACCCACCCTCCAGCTGCTGCAACTTAGAGCCCAAACTGATTGGGACATTTCAGGCTGTTGATGGCACTACACGAATACAACCTGTTGTTGAGACGTACGAGGTGAGCGGAGAGTCATTGGCAATACACAGCGGTCCGGACAACCGCTGTCAGCCCAGCCTGAACTGCTCTCTCCGCCGGCTGTAAACACACAGGCTCAGGCTCGGGCCCGGCACCCCTCAACCCCACTTCCGGTCCTACCCCTGACTGACAGCCCTGTTGGCCAATCGGAAACAAGTATTCTACCACAACCGCCAATCAGAGTAGGTCCGGAGCATGCAGGCGGAACATCCGGTCCGGTGTCTCTGACTTGACAGTCCATTAATCCAATCGACATCGGGGATTCCACACCGGCACCAATCAGAGCGGGCCTGGAGTGGAGAGGCGGGATTTCTGGTCCAGGTGTTCTGATTGGCAGCCCAATGGACCAATCAACGTTGGGATGTCACCCCAGCGGCCAATCATAGCGGGATCCACGAGAAGAGGGCGGGACGTCCGGTGGAAGTCGTTCTGGAAGTTTCCAGCTACCGTTTGGAGCCGTTGCTGTTGTCGGTGTGAGTGTGGCGGTCTGCGGTGGGATTGAGTCTCGGTCACTGGTCCCGGAGTGATTCAAAGCGGAATCTGTAGTCAGGTGGAGCAATTGCGCATTATTGATGGGCCGCTATTTTAAATAGAGGAGAGTCCCGGCTGTCTTGAAACCCTAAACCCGGCCCGTCTCCTGGCCCCTAAACAGGGCCCGACCCCGGTCCCCCTACACCCGTCCCGCAACCGGATAAAGGCAGCCTGCCGTAAACCGAGCCTGGCTTGAGCACATGATCCTGGGCTGCCGTATAAACTCTTTCTGTGACCTCTTCCCCTGAAACTGCTATCACTCTTGATTCTGGAACGTTTTTTCAGATGTTCAGTACCTGTTGAAAGTTTCTCACCCAATATCTCCACACGAGTACGAGGCATTTAATTCGAATACATAATACTGTGGATGCTGCACTCTAAATAAAAATAGAAAATGCTGGAAAATCTCAGCAGGTCTGGTGGCATCTATGGAGAAAGAATAGAGCCACCGTTTCGAGTTTGGATAACCCTTTATCAGAGCCCGCTTCAACCACTTCAGTTACAAAGCGACTACTATAATTCAAACTGATATTCTATCCTGTGGTTATGATCAAAGTTAGCGGACCTGAAATGTTTACCTCTTCATCGATGCTCCCAGATCTGTTGACAGTTTCCAGCATTTTCTGTTTATTGCCCTCTTTGGTTCTGCACTTGAAAAGTGGAGTGAAAAGTAAACCTTTATTGTTAGTCTTTTCAGACCTAGAAGGGGACAATGACATTAAGGGTTCTGAAAACATTTAAAAGTATTTGGGTGTAGTCTCACTGCCCACTATCTCAATACCCTGCAGAGTGAGGCAACACTGGCACAGGGGTTAGCATAGGTTTGATTCCTGGTTTAGGTCACTGTCTGTGTGGAGTCTGCACGTTCTCTCTATGTCAGTGTGGGTTTCCTTTGGATATTCAGGTTTCCTCCCACAGTTTGAAGATGTGCTGGTTGGGTGCATTGGCCTTGCTAAATTCTCCTCAGGTGCCGAAGTGTGGCAATTAGGGGACTTTCACAGTACCTTCATTGTAGTGTTAATGTAACCCTACCTAGCTTCTGCATGTCCTTAATGAATATGTACCTGTCAGGCAGGGAGGAAGTGGTCGAGTGAGGGAACCATGGTGTACTAGGGAAGTTGAATCCCTGGTGAAGAGGAAGAAGGAGGCTTATATAATGATGAGACGTGAAGGCTCAGTTAGGGCAATAGAGAGCTATAAATCAGCCAGGAAGGAGCTAAAGGGGGAGTTGAGAAAAGCTAGAAGAGGACACGAGAAGACTTTGGAGATAGGATTAAGGAGAATCCTAAAGCTTTTTACAGGTATATAAATAATAAAAGATTGGTTAGGACAAGATTAGGGCCAGTCAGAGATAGCAGTGGGAAGTTGTGTGTGCCTGAGGAGATAGGAGAGACACTGAATGAGTATTTTTCATCAGTATTCACGCAGGAGAAAGACAGGGTTGTCGGGGAGAATACTGCGATACCAGGTTGTAGACTGGGTAGGATTGAGGTTCATAAGGAGGAGGTGTTAGCGAATCTTGAGGGTATGAAAATTGATAAGTCCCCTGGGCCAGATGGGATTTACCCTAGGATTCTCTGGGAGGCTAGAGAGGAGATTGCAGAGCCTTTGGCTTTGATCTTCATGTCGTCGTTAGCTACAGGTATAGTGCCGGAAGACTGGAGGATGGCAAATGTTGTCCCTTTGTTCAAAAAGGGAGTAGGGACCATCCTGGAAATTATAGACCGGTGAGCCTGACTTCTGTTGTGGGCAAGGTCTTGGAAAGAATTATAAGGGATAGGATTTATAAGCACCTAGAGAGGAATAAATTGATTAGGGATAGTCAGCACGGTTTTGTGAAGGGTAGGTCGTGCCTCACAAACCTTATTGAGTTTTTTGAGGAGGTGACCAAAGAGGTAGATAAGGGTAAGGCAGTTGATGTAGTGTATATGGATTTTAGCAAAGCGTTTGATAAGGTTCCCCATGGTAGGCTACTGCAGAAAGTGCAGATGCATGGGATTGAAGGTGATTTAGCAGTTTGGATTAGGAATTGGCTAGCTGATAGAAGACAGAGGGTGGTGGTTGATGGGAAATATTCAACCTGGAGTGCAGTTACAAGTGGTGTACCTCAAGGATCTGTTTTGGGGCCACTGCTGTTTGTCATTTTTATAAATGACCTAGATGAGGGTGTAGAGGGTTGGATTAGTAAATTTGCTGACGATACCAAAGTGGGGGGAGTTGTAGACAGCGAGGATGGATGTTACAGTTTGCAGAGGGACATAGATAGGTTGCAGAGCTGGGCCGTGAGGTGGCAAATGGAATTCAATACGGATAAGTGTGAGGTGATTCACTTTGGTAGGAATAACAGGCATATGAAATATAGGGCTAATGGAAGGACCCTTAATAGTGTTGTCGAGCAGAGGGATCTTGGGGTACAAGTACATAGCTCTTTGAAAGTTGGCACCCAGGTTGATAAAGTTGTTAAGAAGGCGTACGGTGTGTCAGCTTTTATTGGTAGAGGGATTGAATTTAGGAGCTGTGAGGTTATGTTACAACTGTACAAAACTCTGGTGTGGCCACACTTGGAGTATTGCGTACAGTTCTGGTCGCCGCATTATAAGAAAGATGTGGAAGCATTGGAAAGGGTGCAGAGGAGGTTTACCAGGATGTTGCCTGGTATGGTGGGAAGGCCTTATGAGGAAAGGCTGAGGGACCTGAGGTTATTTTCATTAGAGAGAAGAAGGTTACGCGGTGACCTAATTGAGGCGTATAAGATGATCAAGGGATTGGATAGGGTGGATAGTGAGAGCCTTTTTCCTCGGATGGTGATGACCAACACGAGGGGACATAACTTTAAATTAAGAGGTGGTAGTTATAGGACGGATGTCAGAGACAGGTTCTTTACACAGAGGGTGGTGAGGGCGTGGAATGCCCTGCCTGCAGCAGTTGTGGACTCGCCTACTTTGGGGGCATTCAAATGTTCGGTGGATAGGCATATGGATGATATTGCAATAGTTTAGGTTAGAGGGTCCGCTGGCTGGCGCAACATCGAGGGCCTGTACTGCGCTGTAATGTTCTATGTTCTATGACTAATAACTAAATTTTTAGTTTCAGTTTGCTGACCTGAAAATTACCCATTTATCCCAACTTCCTATTTCCTGTTGGTCAATCCTATATCTGTTAATATAAATTGCCAACATCATTATTTCTGTGCAGTAACCTTTCATGTTGCTCCTTATCAGATACATTTTGGAAATTCAAATACATCAACTGGTTCCTCTTTATCCACACTGCTTGTTACTTCCTCAAAGAACTGATAAATTTGTCAAACACCATTTCCCTTCATTTCCCTTCAACTTATTAGTTGATAAGTATATGGAAGAGAAGGGAATGGTTTAGTATGGAGGGGCATTGCTTTTTATATTGGTCGGCGCAACATCGAAGGCCGAAGGGCCTGTTCTGTGCTGTAATGTTCTATGTTCTAAAATCAATTTGACTCTGCTTCATTGTAATATGATTTTCTGAATGTTCTAGTGCTACTGCCTTAATAATAGCTTTTAACACTTTCCTAACGACAGATGTTAGGCTAAAACCTTTATACTTTCTTGCTTCCTGATTCTTTTTCTTAAATAGCAGTATTACATTTGTGGTTTTCCAATCAGCTGGAACCTTTCCAGGAATTTTGGAAGATCATAATCTGTTTTTGTGTATCAGAGAGACATGATATGTGGGGCAGACTTTGAAAATAAATTGAGCTTTATTAATGGGGTACGTAGGCGGAGAAAGAACAACTTCAACAATGATAATGGTAATATTAGCTTTGAAAAGCAATTGTGACTGAGAGTAAAGCATGCTGTGATTTTCGGTCAGCTAATAATTAAAAACTGATGCAGGTTGTAAAGTTGCTGTGAGTCATGACCTGATCTGGGAACTGATCTGAAGCTTCCAGTGTTGACCAAATATGGGAAGTTCTTTATTTTGAATTAAACACCAAGGTTTATGGGTTCTATGTGAACTACATGCTATCTGAACCAAGCACAATGGAGTCACTTACAAGTAATTCTATTGGCTGTTTGAACAATGTGGTCAGTTTTCAGTTATACCACTGGCTGGGTGTCAGAGAACCTTCTGGAAGAATCTGAAACCATTAGTGAATAAAAGGGATATGCCATCCTTTGTAGCAATAACTCAAAATCAATCATCACAAGAAATGCCCTGAAGAACATCTTTGGGGATCATGAGGATAGATTCTTCATTGGGAACGGAGCTGGCCAGTTCTTTCTAAACCAGGTAGTATCTGTTTTCAGTTGCAGTTAAAGTTCAGTAAAAGAGTTAGTGTTGCAACTGTTTTAAGTTTGAATTGGAACCTAAAGTATTAAATAAAGGAAGATTGTTAAGACAATTAAAGAGTTGATTCCTGTCCTTGTTTGTCACATTAAACTGGAATATTTGAAAGAGTTTGAATTATTAGCCAAATAAAAGGTTGCTCTCTTCCATGGCTTTACTTTTTCCTGTGCTAGGTCTGTAATATCATTTCCAGTGCATACATTAATCCAGCATAATTTGATTTATTATTGTCACGTATTAGTGCACAGTGAAAAGAATTGTTTGTTGCATGATATACAGATGAAGCATATCGTTCATAGAGAAGGAAACGAGAGTTCAGAATGTAGTGTTATAGCATGCATTAATGGAAATTTCTTCCTCAAACATCCCAAACAACCTCAACATAAGTCACTCATTAAGTCAGTCTGGCAATTGTCGCCCTCAGAACGGTTGACAGCGAACATCAGGTATCTTCACTGGTTTGGTCTTCATCTTTACAGGGTAAATGCATGAGGTTATGGGGATATGGCTTGGGTGGGATTGATGTCGGTGCAGGATCAATAGGCCAAATTAGGCACTGTAGGGATTCTGTGATTTTATGGATTCTGATGTCATCGGTGGTTGGTTTAACCAGTGTTGACATAGGAACTGGAAGTTGTCTCTGTGTCCAACTGTCCACTGTATGGAGAATGCACATTCTCACTGTGTCTGCATGGATTTCTCCAAGTGCTTCAATTTCCTCCCACAGACCAAAGATCTGTGGGTTAAGTGGATCGGCTATGCTAAATTGCCCCTTAGTGTCAGGAAGAACTAGCTAGGGGTTGGATTTGGTTGAGATTGTGATCAGTGGAGACTTGGGCCAAATGGCTGCCTTCTGCACTATAGGATTCTATGTGTCTGAACAAGAGATGAGGTGTTGCTTTACTCAACATTGTCTGGTAGTGTAGCAGCTGTGGTTTCTAAGAGGTATAAGAAATTTCAGCAGTGCTCTACAGATTGAGATCAGTAATGTATAAATTAGCTTTGCATTTAAACTCTCTTTATATGTCACCTTGGAATTACTCGTAATTAATGTTAACTACACTGATTCCACTGTGTGCACTAAGTAATCAGAGTGATGTAGAGTTGCCAGCGTCGGACTGGGATAAACACAGTAAGAAGTCTGACAACACCAGGTTTAAATCCAACCGATTTATTTGATAGTAAACTCATAAGCTTTCGACCGTATGGTCTTCGTCAGGTGAATGAGTTGTTCTAGTCTCCAACAGCACACACACAACGGCACAGACTGTTTACAGATTACTGATTAGAATGCGATTCTAATCAGTAATCTGTAAACAGTCTGTGCTGTTATGTGTGCTGTTGGAGACCAGAACACCTCATTCACTGACGAAGACCATAGGGTCGAAAGCTTGAGTTTGCTATCAAATCGGCTGGATCTAAATAGTTAGATACATCTGTGTTGTATTACATTCACGCTTCAACTAACTGACATCAGCACTTGCTCAAGAATAAATTCTGCTAATTGCCCCAACTGGTGTGACTAATTCATTGTTAACAATATTTTCCTTGACTATCAACATTTATCCAAGATAACTGTGTAAACCAATAATTTGAGTTCATAATCTTCCCTCTTTCATCTGAGGATTTCTTAGGTGTATTACTCTTAAACAAGCAAGGGAAGTCTGCACTGCACTGTAAATATCCAGCTAATTAATTATGTTGAAATAATTACATTACAACAATAAATGGTCATATCAGTAGATTTTAGTATATTAGCCATCAACTACAAATTATTTTAATTAGCATCTTTAAAATTAAATTAATTCCAGTTGTCCTATTGTCATCCTTTTCTCCTATCAATCTCTTTTTATTACTGTTCAACTTTACTTATTTTTATCCCAAATTATATTATGTAGGTTTGCTTTAAAAAAAGCACACACATGCTTCTTTGTATAGAAACGCAGATGGACCTGGGGGTACAAGTGCACAAGTCTCTGAAGGTGGCAGAGCAGGTGGAGAAGGTTGTGAAGAAAGCATATGGTATGCTAGCCTTTATAGGAAAGAGTATAGAGTACAAGAGCTGGCCTTTAATGTTGCAGTTGTATAAAACGTTGGTTAGATCTCATTTGGAATACTGCATCCAATTCTGGTCGCCTTACTACCGGAAGGACGTGGAGACTCTGGAGAGAGTGCAGAGGAGGTTTACCAGGATGCTGCCTGGTATGGAAGGTCTGAGTTGCGAGGAGAGGTTAGGCAAATTGGGGCTGTTTTCCTTAGAAAGACGTAGACTTAGAGGAGATGTAATAGAGGTGTACAAGATTATGAGGGGTATAGATAGAGTAAACAGGGTTAAGCTTTTTCCTAGGATGGACTCAAATAGCACGAGGGGTCACGGGCTTACGGTGAGGGGGTTAAGGTATAATTTGGATACTAGAGGGAGTTTTTTCACACAGAGGGTGGTGGGGGTATGGAATGCGCTACCAAGTAAAATGGTGGAGGCAGGTACTCTGGAGATATTTAAGAAATACTTAAATGGGCACATGAACAGAATGGGAATGGAGGGATATAGAAAACTGATTTAAAATAGGGACCATGAGCCTTGGGAGTTCCCTGGGAAGTGTGTAAATAGATGATGATATTGATGTACTTGTTTTTATCCTACAGGTGCTTTGGTCCACCTTATTGTCTAACAAGGGGCATACACGCGATGGGTCATAAGAGGGCTGCTCTTGGATTTTTTTTTTGAGAGTATCCTAGTGCTTCACGTCGTTAGTGTACACTTGACCTGGACCATTTGATGGACAACACGACAGCTCAGTGACTATCGCTGTGCTGTGCAGATACATGGATTTGGGCCTGTGTCTGTGGGAGTTTGCGCGTTCTCCCCGTGCTTGTGTGGGTTTTCTCCGGATGCTCCGGTTTCCTCCCACATCCTAAAGATGTGCTCTTAGGCTGATTGACAGAACAAATTCTCCCTAAATTGTCTCAAATTTGGTTCCAATGCATAGATCTATAAACATAGAAAGGGATCATGGGTAGAAGTGGGAACATTGAGGTGGCGGCGTGGGCTCGTTGGGCCGGCGGGCCTGTTTTCCATGCTGTTTTGTTCTTTGTGTATTTTGAAAGTAGGAATAACTTAAAGAAAATGGGAGCAAGGAACCACTTAAAAAAGCTCTTTCCTGGATCAGTGAGGTTAGTCACCATGATTGCATAATCCATTTTCTGATCTATTTACAACTCTGTGCTGAAGAGACTTGATAAACATCAGAGGTCCACAGTAGAACCAAGTTACATTTGTTGTTTTGTGCAGCTGAAATAGCATAGTATAAGTAAGAGGAAACCTTGCTTAAACTTTGTTCAGAGTAAAAACCAGGGATTTATTATTGTCACAAGTACTGGTATACAATAAAAAGTATTTATAAAAGGTTGAGAGGAATAGATAGGGTGGATTCTCCAGAGGCTATTTCCCCGTGCTGAAATGGTCGCCACGAGAGGACACAGATTTAAGGTGCAGGGAAGCAAATACAGAGGGGATGTTAGGGGTAAGTTTTTCACTGAGGGTGGTGAGTGAATGGAATTGGCTGCCATCGCTGGTGGTAGAGGCAAACTCGCTGGGGTCTTTTAAAAGACTTCTGGATGAGTATATGAGAACTAATGGGAGAGGGGGTTATAGATAGGTCTGTGGCTTGGTAGGTATAGATGTGATTGGTACAACTTGTGGGCCGAAGGGCCTGTTTGTGCTGTAATGTTCTATGTATTGCTTCTTGCGTGCTACACAAAGGATGCCATTCATAGAGAAGGAAGAGCAGAAGAGTGCAGAATGTAGTGTTACTGTCATAGAGTGTAGAGAAAAATCAACTAAGTACAAGGTATATCCATTCAAAAGATTGATGGCAGCAGAGAAGAAGTTTGGTCTTGAGTCATTTGGTGGAGAAAGGTTAAAATATCCTTCCTTGTCTATGATTTATTTATTTCCAGAATGCTCAAAAGAAAGAACAGCAAAAAAAAGCTTTAATTTTCCAACAGTAAGGTGTGTGTTATGTAGACTATTAGGGAGGGTGATTTTGAGCCCATGTTGCCAACACAGGCAGAAAATTCTGCAAACTAAATCTCCTTAGACAAATCACGTTTCCCTATTTTTCCACACACTTCATCGATGCCGTTGTGAGATTCATGCCAACAAAAATAATGCATTTCCATACAATTAGCCAGCCCACCTCCCCAACATGGTTCATCTCCCCAGCTGCCAACTGATTATTCAAAGCATGGTGATGTGACATCACATTGGTGAGGTTTACAACAGGTTTTGAAAGACGAAATAATGTCGAGGGAATCTGTAAAAAGTATAACTTCCAAAGTAGAGGGGCGTGTTCAGGCACTGCCTTGGCACTTCCTCAGGCCAAGGCAATATTTCAGGGCTAGGCCCATGAGGGAACTCCATGGGTTTGGGGAGAGTAGGCAGTGAGGGTGTGATCAGTGCTTCCATAGCAGTAGGGGGTAGGGAGAGAGCACCTGATGATTTGTGCCAGGGCAGTGGCAAGTCCCTAATAAACCTATGGGAGGGAAGGGGGAATTCCACTATAGTTATGATTGGAATACCCATTTAAATGTGATGTCCGATCTCTCTGGGAGCCAGCCTTGCCAGTTCTATCAGGCCCTGCCCCACCAGAGTGATGATATAAATCCTGCCCAGCCTCTTTTTTTGCCCGAGAGCTCAAGATCTGGAATGAGAATTGGTCCCTGCAGCTGGAGAGTTGCACTCTTCTTCAATCTGAGCCAGATCCTCAGAAAACATACAGCCCATAGTATAAACCTCTTAAGGTTAAAATGGATAGACAGGACATTCTGGAGGTTATTTGTTCAGGAATTAGATGAGAATGGGCTCTGAATTGATTAGGTGATCGAATAGCTTGCTAAGACTCTTTTTATATGAGCAATGATCATGAGGCTGCTGGAATCTTTTGGAAAGGATTGGCAGTGGTGACATTTCTTTTTCTTATACTAATTTTCTTTCCTCAATATTGTTTCAAGTGAAAGAGGGGTCTGGAGGTGGGGGAGGGACATCGATCGATGATTACATGTCCATGATTCAGAACAAAGAGCAGGAATTTTTGTTTTTTATATATGGTTCTGCAGCTGTCAAATGCACTGCTGGAGTTAGTAATTGAAGAGGAAACCATACCAACATTTACAATTAGATAGGCAGGCAGTTCAAGGAAAGTGAGATAAAAGGGAATGAAGATAAAGCAGGCAGATTGGATTAGCACAGGGGCCCGTGTGGAGTAAAATGCCTGTCTGGGCCAGCCCAGCCAAGCAATCATTTTCCATGTTGTAATTCGTATATAAAGCTGTGAAATGATTAACCTATTATACAGTTTCCTGGTCACTGGGAATCCTACAACAGTTCGCCTGTTATTTATGCAAGACTTAGCAAGGAGTGCTGGCAGGTTTTCCTAAAAGCAGTACCACTGCCAGTTCCAAAGCTGCCTTTCATGCAGTTTTCACACACATAGTGATGGTTCTTTTGCTGCCCTTACAAAGGTTAACTGCAAACTAATAGCTGCATGTATAAATTGCAATCCTCTTTATTCAACAAGTTGATCTGTATTGTCTAATGTAACCACACATATTCTATTACCACTGTATACTCTTCTGTTTATCATTTTTTTTCAATGAAATTGCTTGAAAGCAACAAAATCCTGGAAGTTCCTCCCTGAGGGTGCACTGTGTATGTACGTACACCACGTGGACTGCAGCGGTTCAAGAAGGCAGTTCACCACCTCAATTGCAATTAGGGAAGGGCAATAAAAATGCTGGACTAGCCAGCAGTGCCCACGCTTTATGAAAGAATGAAATTTTTAAAATTTGATTTATTATGTCACATTAACACAGTGAAGAGTATTGTTTCCTGCTCACTAGAAAGAGAAAGCATACCTTTCATTGAGAATGACAGGAGAGAGTGCGGAATGTAGTGTCACAATCATAGCTAGGGTGTAGAGAAAGATCAACTTAATGCAAAGTAAGTCCATTCAAGAGTCTGACAGAGCAGGGAAGAAAATATTCTTGAGTCAGTTGGTACGTGATCTCAGACTTTTGTTTGTATCTTTTTCCCAACGGAAGAAAGTGGAACAGTGTCCAGGATGCATGTGCTCCTTAATTATTCTGGCTGCTTTGCTGAGGCAGCGGGAAGTGTAGACAGAGTCAATGGGTGGGAGGCTGGTTTGTGTGAATTAGAAACTGGACAAAAAGAAAAAATGGAGTTGGGTTAGAAGCAATGTTTAAATGTGTGAAATGAGTCCAAGTCACAGCTAGTTGTGGAGGAATGAGTTGTGAAAACCAGTTGCATAGGTTTCAATTACAATAGCACAAATATGGAGACACTAACACTGGAAAATAACTGAATCTATTGGCATGAACAGATGACCTAGGCTTACATCCATTCCGTGTAATATGGAATTGATTCTCAGCAATAAATTTCTTAATCATCTTACAGCAGTAAGCTAGTTAGCAGCAGTCAGCATGGGACTGACCAGACCAACCTTCTTGATTTCTTTGAGCAAACAACAGCTCAAATGGACTGTGGCGTGATGTATCCCAACATCCAGAAATCTTCAGATTAAATCTTCAAAAAGATATTGATAAAACTTTGAGCTGTGTGGATTTGGTAAGAAAATGGCTAAAAGGAAACAAAGATAATTTTCAACTTCTATCTTCTGTGTTTATGAGGCATCCAGTGGTTGAAAATTGCAGGGAAATGGTAGTTACTTCTTCAGTACCTCAGGGTGACTGACATACTTAAGTTAAGAAGTTTATTTATATAAGTAAGCTTATATTAACATTGCAATGAAGCTACTGTGAAAATCCCCTTTGTGGCTACTAGGGAATTTTCACAGCAACTTAATTGCACCTGTCCAGGTACACTGAGCGAGAACTTAGCTTGGCCAATGTACCTAACCAGCACATCTTTGGACTGTGGAAGGAAACTGGAGCACCTGGAGGAAACCCACGCAGACATGGGAAGAACATGCATACTCGTGCACAGACAGTGACCCAAGCTGGGAATCAAACCCAGGTCCTTGGCACTGAGAGGCAGCAGTGCTAACCACTGCTTTTCAGCAGTAATAGACTCCGCAGGTGAGAGATAATATATCCCTGACTAATGGGGAGGAGGGTGCTAGTGAGTGAAGTGTGGTAGATATTGGGATGTAAGTTGGAGAGACTCAAGCGCTACAGTCACTTGATATCAAGAGTTGAAGGCACTGCACACAGCAAAAGCTAACAGCCCTGACAACATCCTGGCAATAATACTCAAGACGTGTGCTCCAAAGTGGCTGTGCTATCTAAATACTGTGGCTATAAGAGCAGGTCAGAGGGTAGGAATCCTGTGCCAAGTAGCTCACCTCCTGACACAACACCTGTCCACCATCTACACGGCACAAGACAGCACTGTGATGGAATACTCTTCGCTTACCTGAATGAGTGCAGCTCCAACAACATTGAAGAACCTTGACACCATCTAAGACATAGCCTGCGGGATTGGCATCCCTAACCAAGTGGTTCCAGACATTTAACAAGCAATATGGAAAATTGTCCAAATAAATCCTGTCCATAAAATGTGGAACAAATCCAATTCAACAATACAGAATCAGGAAAGTCCTGCAGAATGGTGCGATCAGGGAGCAGTTCCACAGCAATATCCTGCTAACGTACTCAGTTCAAGTTCTGCCAGGGTCAGATGCCTCCTGAACATCATTACAGCCTTTGTTCAGATATGGACAAAAGAGCTGAACTCGAGATGAGGTAAGAGTAACTGCCCTGGACATCAAGGCAGTACTTGACCGAATAGCAAAGGATTCGCAAATGGTACTGGACATTATAGAACAGTACAGCCTGTATAAAGCCTTTTTCCCGAGCTATGTCCAAACCCAAGATCAAAGTTCCTAAAGTGTCCAACTCCACTACCACTAAAATTATGCATCTCTAGTGAGCATCTCTACCTCTAACATTATGATGGAGAGAAAGTTATTGAATTAGTGTGGCATCAAGGATATCCCAGCAAAATGAAAGTCAATGAGAATAAAAGTGTTTGTTTCTCACTGATTAGTCGTATCAGGCACAAAGGGGAGATGGTTGTGGTTGTTGGAGGTCAATCCCAGGCATCACTGAACATCAGGATAGTGACCTAGACATTACCTTTACTGAATTTCCCACTATCAACATCCCAGTGGTTACCATTGACCAGAAACAGAATTGGACAAGCCATCTAAATGCTGTGGTTACAAGAGCAGCTCAGGCTAGAAATCCTGTGGAGAGCAGCTCACCTCTTGACTCATTACCTGTCCATCATCTTCATGGCACAAGTCAGAAGTGTAATGGAATATTGTGCACTTGACTGGATGCGTGCAGCTCCAACAACACTCAAGAAGTTCAAGGGGAGCATCCGGAGGAAACCCACACACACACAAGGGAAGAATGTACAAATTCCACACAAACAGTCAGCCAGGGCCAGGATCGAGCCCAGTCCCTGACACTGTGAGGCAGCAGTGCAGTGTGCCACCTTGCTGCCACTTATCCAAGTGGCAGTACAATCTACCATCCATATACACTTTGAAATATCCACATTTTATTTACTCCTTTTATTTAATTCATAAATGTATGGTAAATGTCTTGAAATAAGTACAAATAAATTGGTAGTTAATAAATGTATGATCATTACATACTCAGCTCTATTATAAGTAAATACAGCAGCTTTTATTTAATTCCAGTTATTTTCACAATCAATTCCATGAAGGAACCATTCTTTCAATTTAATTAATAGAAACCCACATGTTATACTACCTTTAACAATGGGATGGCACTGTTTAGCACCAGTGCCTCAGTGCTAAGAACCTGGGTTCAATTCCCAGCTTGGGGCAGTCTGTGTGGAGACTGCATGTTCTCCCCGTGTCTGTGTGGGTTCCCTCTGGCTGCTCCAGTTTCCTCTCACTATCCGAAAGACATGCTGGTTAGGTGCATTAGCCATGCTAAATTATCCCTCTGTGTGCCCAAACAGATGCTGCAGTGTAGCAAGTAGGCGATTTTCACAATAACTTCATTTCAGTGTTAATGTAAACCTACTTGTGACACTAACAAAAATCTTAAACTTAATTCACTGCTTCAACCTTTTATCAACATGACAGAAAATCTCTCAGCAATGTAATAATTGCCAAAAACAAGGAATTAGTATGAAATATAAATTTTTAATGACATTATTTTAAATGCACTGTTATAAATCCTGGAATTGTTATCTTTCTGCAGCATTTCACTGCTATATATTAGCCACTAGAGTGTGCTGTTTCCTAGATTTATTTTACCCATCAGGCTCAGAATAAGCACAATTAATGAGCAAGGTGGGAGAGGGTGAGGCGGGAGGCTAAGGTGGGAGAGGGTGAGGCGGGAGGCTAAGGTGGGAGAGGGTGAGGCGGGAGGCTAAGGTGGGAGAGGGTGAGGCGGGAGGCTAAGGTGGGAGAGGGTGAGGCGGGAGGCTAAGGTGTGACTATATCAGGCCATTGCTGGACAATGGTGTATGACAGCTCTGCCAAAATTGACACAAGCCTCCATATGAGTGAGTTTACAAGTCAATTGGGCTGAGTGTCCCAGCGTCATGTTTGGATTTGATGCCTAGTATTCAGTTGAACTTGCTTTGTTCAATGCTTCCTATTCTTTTCAAGAGCTTCAATCAACTGAGTAGCTTACTAGACTAAGAATTAAATGCAGGGGTGGCATAGTACCACAGTGGTTAGCATTTCTGACTCACAACACCAGGGACCTTGTGTTTGATTCCTGCCTTGGGTCACTGTTTGTTTGAAGTCTACACATTCTCCCCGTGACTGCATGGTGATGCTCTGGTTTCCTCCCACAGTCCGAAAGACGTGCTGGGTTAGGTGCATTGGCCATGCTAAATTCTCCTTCAGTGTACCTGAACAGGCGCCAGAGTGTGACAGCTAGTGGATTTTCACAGTAACTTCACTGCACTGTTAATGTTTGCCTACTTGTAACACAATAAAACAAAATATCCTTTCACCTCTATTTAAATAATATTGGTAAGAAGAAAGGTAAACCAAAATGGACGACCTCACATATTCCCATTTCAAACAGCAACTGCCAAATTCTGGTTGAAAGCCCTGAACTTACTTATATCCCTTGACCCTGGGTGCCCCTCGCAACCCGCTCTCCGACCAAGATAGTTATTACATAAAATCCCTACAGTGCAGAAGGAGGTCATTCGGCCCACTGAGTCTGCATTGACTCTTCAACAGAGCATCCTACCAAGTCTACTTCTGTAAACCGTCATATTTACTCTGCTAATCCTCCCTGACACTAATTGGCAATTTATGATGGCAAATCAACCTAACCCACACATTGCACTGTGGGAGGAAACTGCAGCATCTGGGGGAAATGCACAGAGGGGAGAATGTGCAAACTGCACAAAGACAGTTACCCGAGGCCAGAATTGAACCTGGATTCCTGATGCTGTGAGGCAGCATTGCTAACCACTGTGCCACCATGCTGCCCTATATTTGGATCATCAGAATATTTGGCTGTGATATAGTCTGTCCCTTCATCCAAACCGTTAATATAGATTTTAAATAGTTGATGCTACCTCACTGATCCCTGTGGCACTCCACTAGTTACAGTTTATCAGGCTAAAAATGATCCATTTATTACCACTTTGTTTCTTGTTAATTAGCCAATCTTTTATCCATACTAATTAATATATTACCCACAACAGCTTGCGCATGTGCAGAAACCTTTTATGTGACATCTTGTCAAATATTTCTCGGAAATCAAGACTCACTAGATCTATCGGTTCCCCTTTGTGTAATAAATATGTCAAACACAATTTCCCTTCCACATAGTGATGTTGACTCTGCCTGATGGTATTTTGATTTCTAAATGTCCTGCTACTACTTCCTTAGACACGGATTGCTGCGTTTTCCAAATGACAGGTTTCAGGATAACTGCCTCAAAAGCAAAATAGAACCGTAGGATTATAGAATCCCTACCATGTAGAAAGAGACCATTCGGCCCATTGAGTCTGCACCAACCAACTCTCTAAAAGAGCACCAACTTAAGCCCCTTGCCCTAACTCTGTAAACCTGCGTATTGATCACAGCCAATTCACCTAATCCACACATTTTTGGATTGTGGGAGGAAATCCATGCTGACACAGAGACAACATACAAATTTCACACAGTCACCCAAGGCTGGAATCAAACCCAGTTCTCTGGGTCTGTGAGGGTGTGTCAGCATGCTGCCTGAAGTACTTAAATGACTTGACTGCTTTCTGGAAAGAAGTGCTCAGGTAACTTGCCACTGCCCTATTGCATTGCAGTGCTGATAGCTTGTACTCCAGCACATCGATATGAAGCTGAATCTCCTTGGACTGTAGATGTGGAGTCGATCACACTCGGCCCTTCAAGTCTGCTCCACCATTCATCACGTTCATGGCTGATCATACAACTCAATAACCTAATCCTGCTTTCTCCCTGTAACCTTCATCTCATTCACCCCAAATGCTACATCTAGCTGCCTCTTGAATACACTCAATATTTTGGCATCAATTGTTTCCTGTGGTTATGAATTCCACAGGCATTCTCTTCGTCTCCATCCTAAATGATCTATCCCGAATCCTCAGACTGTGACTCTTGGTTCTGTATACACCCACCATTGGGAACATTCTCCCTGCATCCACTTTGTCTAATTCTGTTAGAATTTTGTAAGTCTCTATGAGATTCCCTGCCCCCCACCCCCCAACCATCGTTCATGTCAGCTCCAGTAAGAACGATCTTAACCTAGTCAATCTCTGCTCATATCTCAGTCCCGCCATCCCCAGAATCAGTCTGATGAACCTTCTCTGCACTCCCTTAAGAGCAACAACATCCTTCCTCAGAAAAGGGGACCAACAATAGTCTAGGTGTGGCCTCACCAAGGTCCTATAAATTGCAACAACACATCCCTGCTCCTGTATCGTAATCTGACGGTATTCCATATTTTGTTTGACTGACTAGGATTCAAAATTTAGAAATATCTTTGATTATTTGTAGTTATATTAAATACTATAAGCATTTAGTACAATGTTTAAACTTCCCAAATTTAGTTTAAATTACTTCCCCAGTTTTGAGAGAAAAACTTAAAAGCTACTTGCTCACCTAATTATTTAATCAATTCCTGAGCTCTCGGATTTCTCTGTCTCTTCTTATCTTGTCAATGATTAGAATAGCACTTATCTCTGAACTTGGCTAAATTGTCGCTCACCCAAACTCCTGGGTTCAGCATATGCTGAATCTATACTCTGTGCTACTTACCGCCACTAAATAACTCAAGAAATGTTGCATGAAGGTTAAATGTGATAATAGTAAAAATCTACAGAAGGTTTGTGATTTTGAAAACTCGGCAGACCCATGAATATTTGTATTGTAATTTCTGTCAGTGTTCCAATGGGAATGTTTTGTCTATTCAGAGTGCTGTGTGAGTGGCCCTTGGCTTGAAATCCACCTGAGGCTGCTTATATCAGTGGAAAAATCTGAATGAAGCTGCAGTTCTGCAAACACACAAGCTGCACTGACTTGCTGCTCCACTATCAGATTAAAGGATCACAGAGTAGCCATTATATAGGACATTGAGGTGTCAGTTCAACACTGGCTCTTAAATGAGAACAATTCATCGAATGCTATTGCCCCATTCTTTTTCCCAAAGCCCTGTAATTTTCATCGTACAACCCCTATAATGTACAAAGAGGCCATTCGGCCCATTGAGTCTGCACTGACCACAATCCCACCCAGGCCCTATTCCTATAACCTCACACATTTACCCAACTAATCCCCTGACACTAGGGTCAAGTTAGTATGACCAATCCACGAAACCCCCACATCTTTGGAATGTAGGAGCACTGAGAGGAAACCCACACAGATAGGGAGAACGAGTATACTTCACACAGACAGTGATCTAAGGCTGGAATTGAACCCAGGTCCCTGGCGCTGTGAGGCAGCAGTGCTAACCACTATGCCACCTCTTTTCCTTTTCAGATAAGCATCCAGTTCTCTGCTGAAAGCCTCACTTGAATCTGCTTTCACCATGCTGTCGGGCAGTACATTCCAGATCCTAACCACTCACCACATAAACAAACCCTACCCTCAGGTTTCTGTTCCTTCTTTTATAATCACATTAAATCAGCATGTTTGGTTCTCGACCCTTCTGCAAATAGGGACAGTTTCTCACTATTTACTCTGTCTAGACATCTCATTTTTTTGAACACCTCCATCACAATCTCCTTTTAATCCTCTACCCTGTGAGGAGAATAACTCTATCCACTCAACTGAAGTCTTTCATTCCTGGAATCTTTTCTGCACTCTCTCTAATGATTTAATATCCTGTTGTGTTACAGTGCCATCACCGAGCACCAGGTTGTGTTGTGGATTCATTTGTGGTATCGCAGTGATGAAATCTTGACACTTGTATGTTTAAATGTGAACCATTGATTGTTAATCTTCAACTTTTCAGTACTGCCAGCATGTTGCTGCCACTCGTTGCACCTTGTCTCCAGATTGCTCTATGAACCTATCACCATACGACTCTGGGGAAAATTTTACCATCGTACCTGCCACAGGAATCAGAGCAGGCCAGAGGTGGAGCATAGAAAGATCTGTTGACCTAGAGTGGGATTTTCTGGTTTTGGGACAAGCGAGGCCAGAGAATCCCACCCTATATATCATATCCATATCATATAGTGGATAATGCTAATCTCTAGCCCCATATTAACCCTTTCTTTGCCTATAACTATTTTATTACGATGGCATGCAGGTATATAATTCAGCATATCATTCCTAAAGTGTGATGCTGAGAATTGAACACAATACTCTAGCTGAACCAGTAATTTATCAAGGTTCATGATAACTCATTTGTTTTTGTATCCTATGCCCCTTTTGATAAAGCCCTGAATCCCATATGGCTTTATTAACAACTTTTTCCATCCATCCTGCCACCTTCAGTAAAGTGTTCACATATACTTCCAGGTCTCTTTGCTCCTGCATCTTCTTTAGAATTGTACCCTTTATTTCCTCTTGCTTTCCTCAGCCTTCCTACTGAAATTAACCACTTCACTGGATTAAATTGTCTGCCACCTTATCCCCCATTTCAAAATCATATCCATCTTCTTGAAATCTATCAGTAATCCCCAAACAGTTAACACCATAAGACATAGGAGCAGAATTAAGCCCATTGAGTCTGCTCCACCATTCAATCGTGGCCAATATTTTTCTCATCCCCATTCTCCTGCCTTTTTCCAATAACCCCTGTTCCCCTTATTAATCAAGAACCTATCTATCTCTGTCTTAAAGACAATGATCTGGCCTCCACATCCTTCTGTGGCAAAGAGTTCCACAAATTCACCATTCTCTTGCTGAAGAAATTCCTCCTTATCTCTGTTTCGAAGGTTCTGCCCTCTGGTTCTAGTTTTTGCTACTAGTGGAAACATCCTCTCCAATCCATCCTTTCCAGGCTTCAATAAAATCCCTGCTCTTCCTTCTAAACTCCAATGAATACAGACCTTAATTGTTCCTCAGCCGACAAGCTCTTCATTCCAGGGATCATTCTTGTGAACCTCCTCTGGACACTTTAAACTTGAGTCTATGTGTAAAATCTATGTCATAGGGTCCAATTTTCATTCTAAGTGCTGAATCTAGGCGTAAATGAGGTCCAACTTGGAAATCTGCTTTCAGGCCCCCTCCCCTTTCCCTTCCTTTCCCCCCCCTTCCCTTTCCCCCCCCCTCCCCTTTCCTTTCCCCCCCTTTCCTCCCCCTCCACATGCACTCAGCCTGAAAACAATCGTGTCTCCAAATTGTGCAGTGGGCAGGGGCTAGCATGCCTGAAATGATTGGAGCTCTGAACTGCGCATGCTGTCACATTGCTCATTGGCACAAAAGCAGATAAAGTGGCCTGGGAGTGATGGTCCCCACAGAGATCATACCTAAGACATTACTTTCCCCCTTATCTACTTACCATCCCTCTGCTATCCAGTCTGATCGCAACCCCCTGCCTTCTTTCCCCCCCACTCATCGCCTGCAGAGTGGCATTAGACCTCCCACGCCCCTCTGCCCCCATGCCTCCTGCCCCTTGTGCCCCCGTGCCCTCTCCTTCCCACCAGACATCCATCTATGCTCCCTCCCCCCACCCCCAAGTATATTTTGCATATTCACAGTCGAGTCCTTTGACAGTGTCACTATTATAGCTGTGGAATTCCTTCTCTCTGCTGCCTGTACTTGCAAAATTCACTAGGTACATATCCAGGCCTTTATTGAAGCTGTCTAATAAAATATTAGATGTGTGGACAAATAATCATTGCTCAATTCAATAACTTTTGCAATTGTGTTTAGCAACAGCCAACTTGCAGTAAATTCTAAGAGCTGCATTTCCAACTTTAAAAGATAATTTGGGAAATGGTAATAAGATAATTTCTACTCCTGAAGTTGCTGGTGTAGGGGAGAAAAAACATTCATGGCAAGTGAAATATAATCATTTATAACAGGGATGATCAGAATTAGAAATATGATTGGACATAATTAACTCCCCATCCACCACCCAAGAGAAAGTTCTTCTCCCACCGCCCTCCCCTCCCACCACCACAGAGTGATGTGACTGGCCTCCCTCTTCCTCCTCCACCACCCACCACCATCGATCTGAGTCAGAGCATCTTTAGAAGCTCTAAACTTATCTCTTCAGAAGCTGGAGCACTTGAAACAGACCTTTACCAAGCAGGTCTGTTTTGTGCTGAATCTGGATGTGTGAACGTGGTGGTAAAGGTGGAAATGCTGATGAAGTTGGGTGGGCAGTTCATTAATTCAATTTAAATACATGCAGATACATTTAAATGGCTGTTGCGCCTGTTTTGGGTGCAAATCGGATAGCGACCATTTTCGGATCTTGTAAAGTGGGCATCTGCGCGGACATGGGTGTGGATCGCATTAATGGCCTCACGCCTGATTTTACCACATTTTGCAGCCAAAAATGGGTGCTGCGCAATGGTAAAATCAGGCCCATAGAGTCATAGGAGTTTACAGGATGGAAACAGGCCCTTTGGCCCAACTTGTCCATGCTACCCTTTTTCTTTAAACCCCAAAGCTAATCCCAATTGCCCACATTTGGCCCATCTCCTTCTATACCCATCGTACCCATGTAATTGTTTAAAATAGAGTCATAGAGTGTTAAGCTAAAGGAGGAATAGAGTATTATAATGCTTTTTTAATGTTTAGCAAATATTTTCTTTTGTTGTTAAAAATGAATTAGCAGCCCTGTTACTCTGTTTCCTCCATGTTAGATAAAACAAAAAATAACTTGATTTTTTTTGAGCAAGGGTTCCATTCTGGAATCTTCCCGCGCATTTATAACACTATTTGGGATTGTAACACCTATCACTGCAGTCTTATTGACCTATATTGGCTCAGGGTTAAATTATCATTAATATTCTCATCACTGTTTTCAAATTTCTCCAGGTTCTTGCCTCTCCTTATGGAAACCGTAGAAATGATACAGCATAGAAAGGAGCTAGTGTACCCATCTTGTCCATGTCAACCCAAATATACTCAGGTACCTTTCTAATCCCATCTTCCTGCACACAGTCCATAGCCCTGCAACCTAAGATATAGATCCAGGTATTTTTAAAATGAGTTTAGGGTCTCTACCTCGATCATCAACACAGGCAGTGAATTCCAGATCCTCACCATCCTCTGTGTAAAAAACATTTTCCTCATTTTATCTCTAATCCTGCTGCCAATTAGCTTGAATCTATGATCCTTAGTTTTTGAACTCTCTGCCAAAGGAAACAGGTTCCTCCTATCTCTACTCCTCACAATTTTGTATACCTCAATCATATCTCTCACTTCAGCTACACCTCTCTGTATATTCCCATTTATTTTGTATTCTCTCTTATTGTTTAGCCTTCCTAAATGCATTACCTCACACTCATCAGGGTTGAACTCCATCTGTCATTTTCCTGCCCACTCCACCAACCTATATCATTTGAGCTTACAGCTATCCTCTACAGTATCCACTGCAATGTTAATTTTTGTGTTGTCTGCAAATTTCCCAATCATACCCCCATGTTCAAATTCAAATAGTTAAGATACAAAACAAACAGGGGTCCCAATGGCAAGCTCTGCAAACACCATTTGAAACAGCTTTCCATGTGCAAGGTTGGCTATCGAATATTAACCTTTGTTTCGTGTTACTAAACCAACTTTGGATCCAATTTGCCACATCACCCTGTACCCAATGGGTTTTTACTTCTTTGAACAGTCTGCCATTTGGGACATTGCCAAATGTCTTACTAAAATCCACATAGACAATATCCATTGCATTACCCTCATCAATCCTCCTCGTCACTTGCTCAAATAATTCAATATAGTTTACAATGCATGACCTTCCCTTTCTCTGATTAGCCCCTGCCTTTCTAAGTGACAGTTTATCCAGTCTCTCTAGATTGATTCTAGCAATTTGCTCACCACTTAAGTAAATCCATCTGGCTTATAATTCTTTGGCATTTCCTTCATATCCTTTTTAAACAGCTGAACCACATTTGCATTCCTCCAGTTTCTGGCACCTCACCTGTGTCTAGTGAAGTTTGGAAAATAATCATCCAAGCATCTGCTACTTCTTCCCTGACCTCCTTCCAGGCCTGGCCAAATTTCCAGTTTCAAGTTTTCTAACTCCTCCAACACTTACTCTCTCATTATTAGTTTATCCAATATTTCACACTGATCTTTTGATTACTATCTACATTATCTCTTTCCTTTGTGAATATGGAGACAAAAAAAATCATTACGAGTGGCACAGTGGTTAGCACTGCTGCCTCACAACACCAGGGATCTGGGTTTGATTCCGGTCTTGGGTGTCTGGAGTTTGTACGTGCTCCCCACGTCTTTGTGATTTCCTCTGGGTGCTCCAGTTTCCTCTCACACTCCACAGATGTGCAGGTTAGGTTGATTGACCATGCTAAATTGACCCTTAGTGTTAGGGAAAGTGGAGACGTAAACAGGTGGGGTTATGGGGTTAGAGCCTTGATGGGATTGTTGTTGGTGCAAGCTTGAGGGATCAAATGGTTCTTTCTGCATTGTAGGAATCCTATATTCTATTTAAAACTCTTCTCTGCACCTTCACACAAGTTACCTTATTCATCTCTGCTAGGGGGATGCCTGGTGGTGATCTAACCTGAGCATCACCACACCTCAGCCGGCAAAGGAACTGAACTCATGCTGTTGGCGTCACAACTTATAAAACAGCTGCCCAGCCTCTGTCTTTTTCCATAGTAATACTAAATCTGACTAAATTGTGGTTGCTATCCCCAATGTAGAGCATAGAACACTACAGGACAAACAGGCCCTTCGGCCCACAAGTTGCACCAATCATACCCATACCTACCAGACCCCTCTATAACTCTCAATCCCATTAAATTCCATGTACTCATCCCGAAGTCTCTTAAAAGACCCCAATGAGTTCACCACCACCAACGGCAGCCGATTCCACTCACTCATCATCCTCTGAGTGAAAAACTTACCCCTAATATCTCCATTGTACCTGCTCCCCAGCACCTTAACCTTGTGTCCTCCCATAGCGATCATTTCAGCTCTGGCAAATACCCTCTGAGAATCCACCCTATCTATACCTCTCAACATTTTATAAACCTCTATCAGATTGCCTCTCAATCTTCATCTCTCCAGGGAGAAGCAACCTAGCTCCCTCAACCTTTCTCATGAGGTATGCCTCCCAATCCAGGCAACATCCTTGTAAATCTCCTCTGCCTATGGTTGCTATTGTCACTTCACCCATTTGCCTATCTTTATTTCCCGAGTCTAAATTCAGGATTGCATCTTTCATTGGGCTTGTCACATTGTTTTTTTCCAAAAATTCTTGGACAGTGTATGAATTTTTCACCTTCAATATCCCTTATATTGTTTGAAACTCAGCTGATATTAGAAAAGTCAAAAATCTCCTATTATTGTTCTCCTCTTTCTACAGGCAAAAAATTGTCTACATATATGTTCTGCTCTCATTATTTCAGAGTCTGTATTACACTCCTAGTAGTGTGACTTTTTTCTTAAGCTCAACCCATAAAGCATCATTCATTAGCCCATTTAGCATATACTCCTTATCACAACTGTAATTTATTTTTTAAACCCCCCCCCCCCCCAATCCCATCTGAAAACTCTATACCCAGGAATACTGAGCTGCCAATTTTGCCCCACCTTTAGCCTGATTTCTGTTATAGCAACGACATCTTGTTGCCATGTGTCTATCTGCACCCTTAGTTCATCTGCCTTGTTTGTGATACTCCTCACCCTATCCTTTGGATCCCATCCCCCTGCCATACGAGTTTAAAAACACCCCTCGAGGATATTAGTCCAGTTCCAATATACCTCTGATCTCCTCCAACACCAAGACACCTATGTTCCTCTAATCCTGGCCTTAGCCTTCCCTGATTTTAAGCACTCCATCATTGATGGCTGGACTTTCAGTTGCCTATGTTCCAGGATACTTGCTGCATCTCTCTATTCCTTTCACTTCCACTCAAAAGCTACCTCTTTGACCAAAGTTTCATTCATTAACCTAATATCCCCTGAAGCGACCATCATATTTTGCTTCACAACATTCCTATGGAATGGCTTGGAATTATAGTATTACATTTAAAGCACCATATAAATACAAGTTGCTGCTATTTGCATGTCCTCATTGCAGACTGAGCATTGCATACGGAAATATGAAAGTCAATTTGCAGATCAAGGTTTGATGAACAGCAATGAACTAAATGACTAATCTGTTTTTGATGATGGTTGGAAGATGAGTATTGGGAGAATGTCTTCTTTGAATAATACCTTGGCATCTTGCAACCACCTCTTTCACACCTGTCCAAATGACAGCACCTCCACCAATGTAGCTTTCTTGTAGTATGGCATTCACGTGGTTGCATAGCTGCAGTATGGCTGTAATCAATGACCTACAAAATATGAGCACTACTTTGGGTGGTTAGCACTGCTGCCTCACAGTGCTAAGATCCCAAGCTCAATTCCTCCCCAGGTCAATGTCGGTGTGGATTTTGCATATTCTCCCTGTGCTTGAGTGGGTTTCCTCTGGGTGCTTTGGTTTCTTCCAATCCAGACATGTGCAGGTTAGGTGGATTGGCTTTGCTAAATTGACCCTAATGTCAAGGGAATTGGCAGGGTAAATGCATGAGATATGGGACTAGGGCCTGGCTAGGATTGCAGTTGGTACAGACTTGATGAGCTGAATGGTCTCCTCCTGTACTGTAGGGAGACTAGGAGGATTTACCAGAGGGTTACAATCAATTATGATTTCCTTCCATTTCACCCATATATGCACATACATAGTACAGTAAAGCAAATAAAGTCACCATAGGTCCCTCTCCCCTTTGGGGGGAAAAGTGCCTGGTGGTGATTTAACATGAGCATCACCATACTTACAAAGCAGCTGTCCAGCCAACTGAGCTAAGGTGACTTATATACATCTGATATGCATACTATATAGTTCTAAACAGAGCAATCAAAAAAAAAATTCTAAGTATTGGAGCTACAATGTATGCGCAGTTGGGGAAATACAACATGGTGTTGAATCTACTGCCAAAAACAGAATCAACATGGATCACGTTCAAATCTCCTGACGCTATAGAAGATATAGAAGCAGCATTCATGTCACATCAGGCTTTGGGCTGTCTCTGAACCCTGCTACAATGCTATATTTGTGAAGGCATCCATGTAAAGAAATATGGCCTTAATGAAGGTTTGAATTGGTAAAAGGTTACTTTCTTAAAATAAGATCTTATATAATTTTAAAATGATTCATTTGTTTTAAAATGACAAATGTAGTTCACCAGGCCTTGTTCTCTCATCATAGCCTGTGAGACTTTAATAGGAATAAGAATCCCTGAAAAGAAAGACAGTCCCAAAAAAACTGCACACCACATTTTGTTGAACAGTGACAGAACAAAGTGTGGGATTTGAAGAAAATGAGTTTCTGATAATCCTTTTTAACAGAACCGGAATTTTTACAACCAAGAGTCATCTTATCATTTAAGAAAGTAGACTCATGGTGAATGAAAAAGTTGACAATCTGGCAAATGTGGCTTCCCTAAAAGCAATAATAGTCAGATTTTGTGAGGAATTTAACAACCGTAGAAGTTTCTTTAGAGTCCAAAACAGGGCTGTTCCAGAATAGAAATTAACAGTGATCAAAACCATTTTGAAACTTAAAATAGGAGGAAAGTAATTATAACAAAGAGATCACTCTTGTACACAAGTTAGCCAAGCAGCCTCAAAGAACAATATAAATATTGAGGAACATGCAAGATGACAGATTTATTCCACAATCTTACAAGTCATTTATTCACACAGGATGAAGGTAAAAGTTACTTTAATATTTAACAGATATCCCATTTAAAATTTAGCATTTATTACATGTATGAGTTTAAGAGCCATGGGGTTATGCTGCAACAATACAGGATCTTGGTGAGACCACATTTGGAATATTGTGTGCCAATCTTGTCACCTCATTATAAAAGAGGATGTGGAAGCATTGGAGAGAGTGCAGAGGAGATTTACCAGGATGCTGTCTAGAGTAGCTTCTTTACTCAGAGTGGTTGGGGTGTGGAATGCACTGCCTACTGAGATAGTGGATTCGAACACTTTAGCAACTTAAGCGTTGTATAGGCACATGGAGCACACCAGAATGATAGGGAGTGGGATAGCTTTACCTTGGGTTTGGACATAGCTCAGCACAATATCGAGGGCCAAAGGGCCTGTAGTGTGCTGCAATGTTCTACGTTCTATTAAAATAACTTGGTTGTAAGTGAAATTTAAAAACCGAATTCACTATTGGAAACCAAATTGTACCTTTTCTTTTTCATTGAACCTATTTAGTGTTGCAATTTATTGTTTCCAGCATAACTCTGAATTGTATATTTGGTTCTTTAATAAACTATACGTTTTAGAACTTGTATTATCTGTTTCATGTCTCACTGACTCCATACTCCCTTTGGTGGTGGAATACATTATTCATAAATGAGGAGATTTTACCCTGGAGCTGGATAATATCTGGGTAATTATAACCTGGCTTTCAATTTATTAACAAGTCTATCCAGAGGATGATAACCTTGACTGGTTCCTTTCCTTTGGGGAGATGAATCAGCCCTTCAGTCCAATCTAAATTTTTTTTTAAGATGTTTTTCTCAACTTAAAGTTGAGAGAAATCATTTCTGAATAGAATTGTTCCAAAAAGAGGTAGGGTTAAAACACACCATAAACCCAATTTTTTCCCACCCAGATTTCCAAAATCCAAAAAGATTAGCAGCAAGTGTAGCAACTGACACGAGCCTTTGGGTCTATTCAAATCAAATCAAACTGCTGGCTTCAGTATGCTACCTTTCTCTCAACTGTGACTAATACATTGGCAATCATGTGAACTGGAGAGATCTCATTCAAAAGAAAATGAACAAGTCCATTTATTTTGGAGTCTAAGGATAAAGCATTCAGTTAGTCTATCCAACTCTATTGTTCTTGCATCAAATTGGGGAAGGAACTAAAAAATAAAAACAGTCAAGGTCTCAGCTTTTGACTACTGACAAGTAAATAAGTTCACAAAAGCTCTCCCTCTAAGCCAGGGGTCAGCAACCTATGGCAAACATGCAAATGATTTTGAATGGCATTCACACAGTCCAATTAATGGCAGAAAGTTCTAAATTTAATATTTTGTCATTTACTTTAGATTTGCTATATTGATAAAAGATGCAGAGAATTTAAACAGTAAATACCTGTGTTTTATTCAATATTGGGTTAGTTCAGTCCCAACCTGATGCTTACATCAGTATCCTGTAATGCTGTACAGCACACTGCATTTTGACAGTGTGTGAATACTGTCTGTTGTTTTTCCCTAAATTGAGGGGAATATTTGACAAAATTTCAGCTACTAAGAATGCAAAGTTAGATGTTTGTTCATTTCAGCCTTCTTGGACAGACTGATTTAGATTTATTCGAAAGACCATGCCATCTGTGCTTTGTTGTTTGAAGAAAATTACATTTACAATGCTTTCAGTATTTGGACCCACGTGTCTGTGTGAACAGATATTTTTCACACATGAAATCTATCTTATGTCTGTCTCGGAGCCAGTTAACAACTCACTGAAAATCCTGTGTGCAGCTTAAAGTATCCAAATACGTGCCAGACATTAGAAAACTCAACAAGCAAAAGCAAGGATTGCATTAAACTTGTACAACCTGCATTTTAATTTAATTTTAGATGAAGCTTTCTTAGCATTTTAAAAACCCTATCCACATTACATACAACAAAGAACAGTTTATTATAGAGACCTAAACATTTTAATGGCATGCAAAAACTTAAGAGTGAATAAACAAAGACTTAGCACAGCACTATGAAAAGCTGCTGACCCCTTCTCCAGGCTCTAACAAATGGCCATTTACAAACATTCAAAACTATATTCAAATTCAAGTCATTGTCTTCAGAAGGGATTTGCAGGGGGAAAAAAAGTCTAAAGAAATTTAAGTTAATTGGAATATAGATGCGAGATGAAATAAAAAACAAAACAAGGTTTTATTTGATTTTTTTTAATTAACAACTGCTTCCAACCTTTTTGAAGTTATAATTTTTGGTCTACAATCTAACAGTATCTGCATGCATAAATAGTGCTAAAATGTTTCCTGGAATTTCCAACCTCTAGTACGTGGAACATTATCACAATTGCTGAAAATATGGTAGGTTTTTGTTCTACAGCTGATCCGGTTAAACTGAAGAATATTAGTGCAAACTACTCTAAAACAATACGACCTGAAAACACTTTAGTTGCAGTTGTGCAAGTTATAAGTTTTGAAGGCTTGAAATAAGGCAGCCGAACAAGTTCAATATTGTACCCCCAAGCACAACACTAATGCGAGTTACTAAAAGTTAAATTTACGAATGAAGTACATTTGAAAACTGTCAAAATTCTTCAGATAATGTAAACCACTACAAAACTCACGTCAAAGCCTCATTTGTTTTATTTCACCTTTTCAGTACAAACTCTGCTCAAGTTTATCATAAGCTCCTTTTTGTCATCATACAATAGTAAGTGTATTTCTTGTTCCTTTTGGATCTTTGGTCGCAAGAGACACACACATCCCCCAATAAAAAGGTGCATTGCCACAGGTAATCTGCAACCCCCAGTATCAACTGGTAAGCTTGGCTAACATCACCCTGTGGTTCAGACTCTAGCCTTGCCCCTTTCCACATTTCTACATGATGTATACTTTTTCAGCTTGGGAGAAATTGTAGACCTCTTTGGTTCTTGGACAGATGATTTTGTCATCTTGACGAATAGAAAGTAGTGACTGAAAGAGAACAATATGTAAATCATCAACTGACTGATTACTTACAAGCAAACAAAAAAGAATTAACTACAATATTAGCTCTCAATTAATCTAGCAGGAGAAAAATCCTCAACAGGTAATTTATACTGAATTATTCAACTAATAAGTTGTAGCATTGATAAATTCTCCCTCAGTATATCCGAACAAGTGCGAAGTACGGTGACTGAGGGATTTTCCACAAAAGCGTTATTGCAAGCCTACTTATGACTAATAAATTTTAAAGCCAACAGATGCATGGGAAGGCTACCATCTATAAATTTCCCCTCCATATCACACATCATCCCCACCTAGAACCATAATCTCAATTCCTTCACTATCACTAAATCAAAAGCCTCAACACCCTAACAGTGCTGTACATGAGCCTTTATGTACAGAAGTTGCAAAATAAAATGGGAAAACTAAAAGAAAAAAGACTGATAGATTACAAAGTAAAGTTAGAAACCTACATTGTATCCATACACGTAACCATTAGGTAGCATCATGGGTGGATTATTTTCATTCATAACTTCGCCAGAGATCTTGCAGACCAGTCGGGAATTGGCACAATGCGCCATAGGAAGAGGTTGTGCAAGTTTGTTCAGAGATTTGCTACAGACAGGGCAGTCTGGGTTTTTAGAGGTGCCATCTTCTTTGTAACACTGTCTGTGACATTGTTCAGGCATATAATAAGGAAGGAAATCTGAAATTGCTATTGTCATGCACACTCCATCCTTGCCCATATTTTACTTTACCTGCTCTTCTGCTTTCCTCTTGCACACACACTCCTTCCCCACCACACCCAGACTCAACCCCACAAATCAGTCTCCTATACAGAGGCAGAATAACTGAAGATAATCTCATTCAACCTAAGTACATGATTATATTCCAAATGAATGTTCTGATAAAGGGATCTGACAACAGATCATCCAGATTCAAAATATTGGTTCTATTCTCTCTCTCCACAGATGCTATAGGACCTGTTGAGTTTTTTTTTTAAGCATTTTCTGTTTTTATTACAAATGAATATGCTTTCCAATTTTTCATTCTTCCTGACTGGGAGGAATGATACAAAATGGAGGAAAAACAACTGGAATTTATTCCCATCACACAAAAGCAGCATTTCCAGTAGTGATTTGTAGATATCTGATTATAATAGTCCTCATGGAATATGCAACTAGTGTATTTTTAAAAATCTTATATTGAGTCAATCTATACCCATATGATCTATTATTATGTCCATCTTTCTTGCACATGGGTAGAGGTTGGAAGCCTGACTTGACATCATTCACACACTTTACATTTTTTTTTGATTCCCTTTATAAGAACAAACAACAAAAATTACAGTACAAGAACAGGCTCATCGGCCCTCCAAGACTGCACCGACCATGCTGCCCGACTTAACTTAAAACCACCCACCCCCCCATCCTTCTCGGGATGATATCCCTCTATTCCCATCCTGTTCATGTATTTGTTAAGATGCTCCTTAAAAATCACTATTGTACCTGCTTCCACTACCTCCCCTGGCAGCAAGTTCTGGGCGTTCACCTCTATGTAAACAAACTTGCCTCATACATCTCCTTTAAACTTTGTCCCTCGCACCTTAAACCTATGCTCCCTAGTAATCGACTCATCCACCCTGGGAATGAGCTTCTGTCGTTCCAGTAGAACAAACCAAGTTTCTTCAACCTCTCCTCATAGTTAATGCCCTCCATGCCAGGCAACATCTTGGTAAATATTTTCTGTATCATCTCCAAAACCTCCACATCCTTCTGGTAGCGTGGTGACCAGAATTGAACACTATATTCCAAGTGTAGTCTAAGATTCTATAAAGCTGCAACATGATTTGCTAAGTTTTGAACTCAATGCCTTGGCCAATAAAGGCAAGCATACCATATGCCTTTTTGACTACCTTCTCCATCTGCGTTGCCACTTTCAATGACCTGTGTACCTGTATACCCAGATCCCTTTGCCTATCAATACTCTAAGGGTTCTGCCATTTACTATATATTTCCTATCTGTATTAGGCCTTGCAAATGCATTATCTCATATTTATCCAGATTAAACTCCATCTGCCATCTCTCCACCCAAGTCTCCAACCCATCTATATACAGAGGATATATCCTGCTGTATCCTCGGATGGTCATTATCTGCAAACTTAATCAAACCAGTTACATTTTTCTCCGAATCATTTATATAACAAACAGCAACGGTCACAGCACTGATCCCTGAGGAATGCCACTTGTCACAGTCCTCCATTCAAAAACACATGCTTCCACTGCTACCCTCTGTCTTCTATGACCAAGCCAGTTCTGCCAGCCATCTCTAATCCCGTACGATTTCACCTTCTGCACCAGATTGCCTTGAGGGATCTTGTCAAACTCTTACTGAAGTCCATTTAGACAACATCTACTGCTCTAGCCTCAATCGTTTTCATCACTTCCTCGAAATAATCAAGTGTGTGTTACAGGACTGCCTCAATTTTAAAAGGTTATTGTAACATGTTACAGTTTCTGATGTTATGGAACATGTACAATTGCTTGAAAGTCACAAATGCAGATTTCACTTCTACTCCACCAATTCTGGGCATGGTAACTACAATTGCAGCCTCAAGAAATACCTGGGAATATTATTAATGCTATTCCATTATATACTGCATTGTCACCAGAGATAGGACTGTTACAAACAGCAGCATCAATTAATTAAAGAAGCATTGTTTCCATAGAGGGCTTTCTAGTATGATTCATCAATAGCAGTGCAAGATGACTTCCTTGCTTGTTTATTCAACCCAATAGTCAATTACCAGTGTATTGATTTAATGTCACTGAGGGACCATGAGGGAAAAACTGTTCCATGCAGAAGATATGGAACATACAGCTGGAATTTTCCTATTCCTCTGTGTAGAGAGGCCATCTATTCTATTTCAGGACTAGCAAAGTATGATGCGTGGCCTCACTAGTGATTAATATTTGGCCTTAAGCCTACCACCTTGGTCTTTACACTACTCAAATTATGGCCAGCAACTTTTAATGCCATGGCCTCCTTGAGCCCCAACATAACACTCTGGAAAACAACCTCTGTCCCCCATACCTCATTCCATATGTACACTGCTCCGATTAATTAATTGCTGGCCAGCTTGCTGGTCTGTAAATTTAATACATTATTTACAACTAACTGGCTCTCCTGAAACCCATTTTCATCTGCTAAACCTAAATTTATTTGATTAATTCGTAGCTGGTCTGTAGCAACAGAAGAGCTGGTTGTATACCTGGTTGGATAATGGGAGTTTAAAATGTGCACCAAAGCCATTGTGGGACAAATGACACATGGGGTTACAGGGATAGGGAAGATCCTTGCTAGTGCAGGTCAGTGGGCCAAATGGCCTCTTCCTGCACTGTAGGGATTCTATGAAATTCCAACATGGTAAAATATGGATTAAACAAATACTGTCTCAAAAATCAATCCTTGTAATGATTATTCTACTGCCATTTGTGGGCCCATCCTTTGTTTCTTTTGTGCCCCATAAACACCCACTTTTGCCTGGTACCTTTTGTCACTAAATCTCTCCCACCACACTGCTTTCTTCCCTAGTTTTCCGGCAGTTTAAAATTTGCTAACTCAGTTCTAAAGAGAGGTCATAAATCTGAGACATTAACTGTTCTCTTTCTTTCTTCCTCCATTGGTGCAGGTTGACCTACAGAGGCTTCCAGTATTCTGTTTTTATTTTAATAAATCTAATAGTCTTCTAGCGTCAAAAAAATTACGTAAACCACTAGTTAAAAAAATCTAAGTGGTTCAAGGAAACATCTAATTGCAAATCTACAGTCGCAGTATTTCTGGTAATTTTAAGCGGCAAAGACTATATGCACAAAGATTTTACAAGTTGGGTGTTCAAACACGAGCTGAAACATACAAGCTTCAATATTTTCAAAAGTAACAACTTTTTTTGTAATTTAGCATTTTTAGACATTGATACTGCGACACAACAGGATCATGCTTCGACTTGTAAAAGGATACGGTGTTTTTATGGCTGACAGGCCTGCTTGAAGCGTTATAGTGAAAACAGAACTATTTCCAAGTTGGTGAAGTCTATAGTTATCATATCTGAACTGCTGAATAAGCATCTTCCATCGGGCTGGATCCAAAAGGTCCTGCAACATAAAAAGAAGCAGCTGACATTAAAGCAAATATCAACTCCTGAACATCAGAGCTTTGAACTTGAATAACAACAACAACTTCCATGTCCACAGCTCCACAATGCACAATACAACAGAAAAACTCTGGATAAGCAGTGGGGATAAAAGGGAAAACAAAGTAGGAGATGCTGAAAATATGGTCAGAATTTTATTTTGAGTACCTTTTGAAAGTGAGGTTGGGGTGGAAAGGTTGAAATGAAAATGCTGGAAATACAGAGCAGATCAAGTAGGATTTTTGGAGAGAGAAATAGAGTTAACAGTTTCAAATAGATAACCCCTGAAGTAGGAGAAGTTAAAGGTGTAATAGGTTGTGAACAAGTGAGAGTGAACAAAAAGGGAAGATTTGTGATAGGAAAAAAGACGTAAGAAATTAAATGACAGAGTTGGTGGTGCAAGATCAAGGGAGTGGTAACTGAGCAAGGAACAGACGATTTGCCTAGAGGTGGTGTGAATGGCAGAATAATGAACATCCAAAAGCAAGAAAGAAAATCAAGTAGAGTGAAAACCAATAAAGAAAAGAGCACAAAATGGGGGAAAGAGGCAAAACTGTTGAACTCAATATTGAGTCTGGAAATCAGTAAAGTGTCTCAAAAGATGAGGTGCTGTTTTCAAGCTTACTCTGGGCCTATATTCATTGGAGTTTAGAAGAACAAGAGGTGACTTTAACAAGACAGATTTGAGTGGGTTTCACAGGATACACGCTGAGGGGTTGTTGTGGGAGAATCTAGGACCAAGAGCCATTATCACAGAGTAAAGGATTGCCAATTTAAGGTGGAAATGAGGAGGAACAACTTCTCTCACAGGATAGTGAATCTGTGGAATTCTTAACCCAGGAGTGTAGAGATTGGGTTAAGTATGTTCAAGGCTAAAATAAAGACAGATCAGTAAGGAAGTTGACGATTATGAGGTGGACGATGACACGCTGATTAGTACTGCTCGCTCACAGCGCCAGGAACCTGGGTTCGATTCCCGGCTCGGATCAGTGTGCGTGGAGTTTGCATGTTTTCCCTGCGTCTGCGTGGGTTTCCTTTGGGTGCTCTGGTTTCCTCCCAGAGTCTGAAGGACTAGGTGGTTAGGTGCATTTACCCCAACAGGCATTGGGATGTGGCAACTAGAAGGAATTTCATAGCAATTTCAGTGCAGCATTAATGTAAGCCTTATTTGTGACTAATAAATAAAAAGCAGGAGAGTGGACTTGAGGATCATATCACACCAGTCATGAGCTTATTGAATGGCAGAGCGGAGTCAACGGGTTGAATGGCCTACTTCTGCTCCTTATGGTCTTCCGTCAAGTTAATTGGAGCAGTGCTAAATGCTGAAGACTGAGAAATCAGTGCAAGAGAAAGGTAAAGGATTAAAATTGCTGGCCTCCAGAAGCTTAAGATCACGGTGACAGACTGAATGAAGTTGTTCTGCAAAATAGTCATGCAATCTGCATTAGACTTCCCAGGTACATGCACAGTCACAGTAAGGTAAATACCATTTGAGCCACCTAGAAAGGTCGGCAATATGCTAAGATCACCAGCTGATCTTTTACCATACTTCAGGAAGGATATGAAAACTTGAAGGGGTTCAGAATAAATTTATTGGAATGGTTCTAATAATGAGGGATGACAGTTACTTGGACAGACTGGAGAAGCAGAGGTTGCTCGCTTGACAGCAGGGAAGGTTAAGGGGAAGACTAAAACTTGAGAAACTATTTCTAATAGCTGGAGGTTAAAAGGGCAGAGATTGAAGATGGTTTTCAAAAGTACCAAAGGCAACAAGAAAAAACTTCTGCTGCAAAGAATAATATTCAGTTCGAAACATTAACTTGTTTCTCTCCATAATTGCTGCCAGACCTGATGAGTATTTCCAGCACTTTGCTTTTATTTGCGATTACCAGCAGCTTCAGCATTTTGCTTTTATTCTGTGAGCTAAAACTTCTTTGATATAACCCATGGTTGGGATTTAGACTGCACTGCCTAATAGGATGGTGTTTACAGGTTCCATACCAGCCTTCAAAAGGGAACTGAATAAAATATGCAAAAAAAACATGGGAAGAGATATGCAGAAAAACCCTTAATAGCATTAACTTGGCTGCTCTTTAAAACAGCCAGCACAGATACAATGGGTTGAAAGGCCTTCTTCTCTTTATTATTCAATGATTCCATAAAACAACTGCCCACAGTAACATGAGCAGATATTCCTTCCCAAGTTGGTGTTTTTCCTAATAGTTGAGCTATTTCCTACCACAACATGGACAAAGCAAATGGAGTTCAGAGCAAACAGTGTTTTCTTGCAATGTTTCATGAATTGTAAATCTGACAGGGATAGATTAATTTCTATCACACAAATATATGAAGGATGCATACTTCTGATAAGATATCATTTTGAAACAATATTTCAGGCTCTTTGATCTGTAATTTATGTCATGTACTACACAAAGATGAAAAAGAGAATGAACAAATCAACTTCCTTACCTTATAAGGTGAAATATGAGTATCTGAGGGAAAAGCTAGCATACCCATAACTTGCCGCACCTCATCCAGCTGTCCTCCCTCAGCTTGACTGAAATGTCTCCGTGCATGTCTGAACAGAAAACAAACAGATAAACTATTCAAAATTTCAAATACATTCTTTCAAATAAATATTTTCCCCATTCTACTCAGATAGTGCCAAATTATCAATTACATATTATAATAAATTGTCAAAGCATCAAAAATGCAGCCATCAATTTCACTCAGCAGCAAAAGCCTGGCTTAGTATTCTGCACAATTCCCTTCTATTTTGTAAGCAATGACTTATTCTAAGGTTTGGCTTTGAGTGGATTCTGATGATCTCAGAGCAGCAACTCATCACTTGGGGAGAAATATAGATGCATCTTAAAATACTGTATTCTAATACAAACCATAATAGAACTGTGTCAAATAGAAACCTTTTTACAGTCTGTTGCAGCAATTGCTTAGTTATATATCAAATGGAAAGAACTTTAAGCCTATCAAGAATTGCTAATTCAAGATTAAATTGCTAAGTGGTAAAATATCTTGCCACTAAGAAAAGTCTCAAAAAATTCTCAAAAACCTCATGCAGCAGGAATATAATTATGATTTAATACCAAAACTCTAAATATCACCAACTTCCATTATATTAGTAGCAAAATTATAGAATCCCTACAGTGTAGGAGGCGGCTATCTGGCCTATCGAATCTTTATCAACTCTGCAAAAGGGCTTCCCACCCAGGCCCTCCCCTCCACCCTTTCTCCACATCCCCACACATTTACCAGGACCAATCCACCTAATTGACATATCTTTGGACTGGGAGGAAACCTATGCAGAAAGGGGAAGAACATACAAATTCCACACTGACAGTCCCAAGACAAAATCGAACCCAAGTCCCTGGTACTGAGGGACAGCAATGCTAACCACTGTGCCACTGTACCATGCAATAATGCTGTCCAACATTAACAATGAGATTAAAATGCATAAAATAGATACCAGAAATAAAATGCATTTCATATTACGATTACACTATCAGGAGTAAGGAAGTGGTTTTAAATATGAATTACCTAGAGTAACTTAAAACTAAAATACTGCACACAAAGCAAGCTAATTTCTGGTCTTCCAACACACGTCTAGAAGCTGCAACTAAACACCAAGCACCAAATGTTAGAAAAATTATTAGAGAAACTTATGGGACTTAAAGTCAACAATTCCCCAGGACTGTACCAGACTACTAGTCTTTATGATATTTATTTATAACTTGGATTTGGGGATATTTGGCACAATTTCGAAATATAAAAATGACAAAACCTTGAAATGCACTGAACTTTGGGAAGGATGATGAGGGACTTGCAAAGGAAATGGACAGGTTAACAGAAGGAGCAAACACATAGTAGATGAAATCATGAAAAAAGTGTTCCATTTTGGTAGGAAAAAAAGACAACAGGTAACTTACACTAAAGGTGAAAAGGTTAATGATCACTCAAGTTTAAAAATTACATAAGCTGCAAGCTGTACTCAGTGACACGAGGAAAGCTATATAAAAACCACAGTTCTTGAATAATGCAGAACCAGATAAGAGTTAAGGATTATTTATTTGAATGACATGCATGCAGCTACAGCTCATATTTGCCCATTAGGAAAAGGAACAATGAAAAGGAGGTTGATAAATCATCGGTTAAAGATACAGGTATCATTACTTGATGAAATAACATTCACAAGTTATAATTGGACACTATCCCCTTGTGTGTTGGAATGTCTTATTGAAGTTGTACAAAACACTGTTTTGGAATACTGTGTGCAATTCTGGTCACCTTATTAGAGAAAGGCTACTATTAAACTAGAAAGAGTGCAGAAAAGATTTACTAAGATGCTACCAGGACTTGATCGATGGAGTTATAAGGAGAGGCTGAATAGACTGGAATATTTTCCTTTGGAGTGTAGGAGGCTGAGGGGTGACTTTATAGAGTCTATAAAATAACGAGGGACATAGACAAGGTAGATAATTAATATCTTTTCCCCAAAGGTAGGGGAGTCTAAAACTAGAGGGCATAAGTTTAAAGTAAGAGATACGAAAGTATCCAGAGAAGAAATTTTTTCACACAGATGGTAGTGTGTGTCTGGAACAACTGCCAGAGGTAGTAGTAGTAACAGTTACAATTTTGTCTTTTAAAAAGCATTTAGATAGTTACATGGATACAATGAATATAGAAAGATAAGGGCCAAATGCAGGCAATGGGATTAGTTTAGGGGTTTAAGAAAAGGGTGGCATGGACAAATTGGGTCGGAAGGCTTGTTTCCATGCTGTAAACCTCTATGACCTACTTCTCTGGATTCAAAAAGAGATAGCTGCAGAGAAAGTGGACACACTAGCTAAGATTTTTCAAAATTCCCTAGATCGTAGAACAGTTCCAGCAGATTAGAAGTTAGCAAATGCATCACTGCTAGTCAAGAAAGAAAAAAAAAACATGGAAAACTTAGCCAGGTATCAAGGTTAATATGCAAGCTAAGGGCTCATGGACTTAGAGGTAATAAATTAGCATGTATAGATATTGTGAATGCAGCAGGTAAGAGCAAAAAGACATTTCCAAATTGAAAGTCTGATAGAGTCATCCAGATTTGAAATACTGGTTCTATTCTCTCTCCACAGATGCTGTCAGACCTGCTGAGATGTTCCAGCATTTTCTGTCTTTTACTTTCAAATTGACAAGTTTAACTGGCAAGTGCTGCAAATATTAGTGCCAAAGACTCAATTACTTACGCTTTATATTAATGACTAAGATGAAGAGGCAGAGAATAAAGTAACTAAGTCTGCTGACAATACAAATTTAGGTGGGAGTGTAAGCTGAGAGGAGGACACAAACAGACAGCAAAGAAATAGAGACAGTTTAAGTAAATGAGTGAGAAAAAAGGTGTACACAGTATAATGTGGAATTGTCAGGTTAAAAAACAGAAAACGCTGGAAAATCTCAGCAGGTTTGACAGCATCAGCGGGGAGAGAATAGAGCCAATGTTGTGAATCTAGCTGACCCTTCATCAGGTTATTCACTTTGGTAGTAAGAATAAAAAAAAAATCTTTAAAAAAGGCTTGATTCTTTTAAATTTTGATGTTCAGAAACAGTTGGGGCAAGAAACAAAGTGTTCCTGCAAACAATGCATAATGAAAATAATATCTTGGTTTTTTACTGCAAAGGTATTTGTACGACCAAGGAAATCTATTGCAGAGGATTTTAATCAAACCACATCTGGAACACTGCAGTTTTTGGTTTTCATATCCAAGGAAGGATGTACTTGTAATGGAATCAGCATAACAAGATCCTCTAGATTAGTTCCTGATATGAGAGCAGAGCAAACCAGGCCTAAATTCTCTTAAGTGCAGAAGACTGGGAGGCAATTTTTTTGAAGCACACAATATTCTGAAGGGACTTAAATGTGGTTGACAGAGATGGTTGCTTCTGGCTGGAGAATCTAGAACATGGAGACCCAGTCTCAGGAGAGGGATTTATCATTTAGCACTGAGATAAGGAGAACTTTTTGCACAAGTATTGTGAATCTTTGAAATTCTCTATCACAGATGGTTATGGATTCTCCATGGAGTACATTTAAAACTGGGATAGATAATTTTTTGATCTCTCAAGGAATCAGTGAATTAAGCTTTGGAGAGAGTACAGAAAAGGTTTGCCAGGATGATGCTTGGTATGTAGTATTAGCCAAGAGAGATTGAATGTTTATTCAATGAGATTGTTCTCCATGGAAAGATGGAGGCTGAGGAGGCAACTTGATAGAAGTTTATAAAACGAGGGGCATAGAAAAGGTGAACTTTTTCTAAAAGTTCACCTTATCTATGGTGAACAGTTGGGAACTTTTTCCTAAGGCAGAAATGATAATTACAAGGAGGCAGAAGTTCAAGGTAATGGGGGAGGGGGAGGACTCAGGTGTATGCAGCAGCAGAGATGTCTGGGGTAAGGTTTTTTTTTCCTTTTATACAGAGGGTGGTGGGGTCCTGGACTGCACCGCCAATTGAGGTGGTTGAGGCAGACATAGTAACATTTAACATTTATATGGATTAACACAAACAGGCAGGGAATAGAGAGATAAAAACCTAGATAGAACAACGTGATCGGTGCAGGCTTGGTGGGCCGAACGGCTGTTCCTGTTTTATTCTTTGTTCTATTTTGGTTGTAATGAATCAGAAAATTAAATTTCAAATATGGCATGGTACTTACACCATGTACTAAAATATCTAAAATGGCAAAATTGAAAGGATGATGCAATAAGATTCATCAGTGGCCCCACAGTGTAATCATACCAAGAGGAGTAACTCATCTATGGTGACATTTGGCTACGCAAATAAAAAACCTCCTTAAAATGTTAGTCTCATTTGCAAGTTTATGAGGCAGTCATCGTTAAAGTTTAAAAAGTTTATTTTTTAACGTCACAAGTAGGCTTACATTAACACTGCAATGAAGCTACTGTGAAAATCCACTAGTTGATACATTCCAGCGCCCATTCATGTACGCTGCAAGAAAGTTTAGCATGGCCAATGCACTTGACCAGAAACATCTCTTAGACTGTGGAAGAAACCCATGCAGACACAGGAGAACGTGCAGACTCCACACAGACAGTGAAGCAAGCCGGGAATCAAACCCAGATTCCTGGCACTGTGAAGCATGCCGCCCAATAATGTAGAAGAGTAGAAAGCAGAGTGCTTTCATAGCTTAATAAAATTAACCCATCTCCACAAAAAAATGCAACTGAACTATTAATCTTTAGCACTGAAGTGCAAGGAAATTGGTCCCCTATTGTCAATACATTTATGCTTCAGTTCACACACGTGACACTATTACAGTAATAAAGAAACAAGGATGACATTGTTTGTTTTTACAGCTGTAATATCAACCCCATAAGACTTAAATTTATATTTTATAAATAAAATTGCAAAATATTTTAGATCCACTTGCTCTCTTCGTTACTCAGCCCTTTGAATATTCTCTACACGATTCTTCTGCTTTTGCCTGACGTCCTGTTGTGAATCTCAGTAGTTTCCAACAAATGGATACGGTTATATCCATCTTTGATGTGTAAAAAAACCCAGCAAAACTGAAAGGATGATGTAGTAAGATTCATCATTGGCCCTACAGCATAATCATACCAAGAGGAGTAACTCATCTGTGGTGCCATTCAGTTACGCAAATAGAAAGTCTCTGTGTAAAAATTGAAACAATCTGCTGTGAAAATTACAGTTGTTCACTGAACCTGCACCAAAGAATAGAAGAGGAACAAAGTGCATTAGTACCAGATAATGGCTGGTTTTAGAACTCTAATCTGAATGGCACTGCAGAGAATTGTGCCACTTCACCTGAAAGACAAACAAAGGTGACAGGGACACTGCTTGTGTGCTGACCTCCAACTACAAGGCGGGGGGGGGGGGGGGAGGCTGGGCAGGGCATACTCCAGAGGTAGGTTTAAAAAAAAGGCAAGTTTCTTGACAGAAACACTTAAGTAATTGAAGTGTAAGCATCTACATAATTAAGGAAATGTTATTGGGATATTGCCCCATGTTCAGTATCACTGATCACTTTGGTAAGAAAATTTGTTGGATCTATAATGGAGTGTATACATGTGATAGTCATTCCTTTAAGGGCAACACAGCAGAGTAAGGACTACATGATCTGGTTGGCCAAGCAGGACAATGTCGAATCATCCCACAGTGAGAAAGACTCCAAGGCAGAGACATTTTGGGAACAAGCTACAGCCATGCAACTGCACCCATTAATAAACAGCCTTGTGTATTAATGAACGAAGTCTATGAAACTATTTTTATACTAATCTTACCTGTTCAATAAATAGGTAATTGACGGCAAGGCATAGGAAGTGAAACATTACACAGTAAACCTCCATGTGATTCTCCTCTTTTTGAAAAGCAGACTGTTAGACCTTGCTCAAGGTCAAACTGTAGATTAACAGATTGTTTATTTATTTGTACTGGATTCCCCCAGGGTCAGTACTGGGACCTCTGCTTTATACACTAATCATCGGCATTTTGGCGGGCAGGGTACAATTTCAAAGCTGGCGGATGATACAAAAGCATCATAAACCATGTGGAGAATCAACTCTTATGATGGAGGAAGAAAAGTGCTGGAATTAGACACAAAGCATTCAGCTTTAAAAAAGACCCGAGTTCCTGAGTTTTGTATTTTAAAAATAGGCATAGACCCCAAAGAACATACAGCTAGCCACCAACAGGAATGGCTGTAAGGGGATTTCTCTTGAGCAACGGAACCTCTCTGTGATTCTCTGACAAGCTAATTCTAAAAGAATCCAAAGAGTGATTATCATCTCTGGCAAAAACAAAAGTACGTGACGATCATCTCATCCAAATAGCTTGGGTGTAATCACCTACACCGACTAGTGGACTCTAGTTCTAACACACAACGATGGGAGTTAAATTGCATGTGTGCATGCAGACTAAGTAGCTGGAATATTATCAAACTGAAGGTGATAGAGTAACCAAGGCAGGACCCCTGTAAAAACAACCAGCTTTTGCAGGAACACAAAAACAAACACGCTGACTGCAAAGTCAATTAGCAAACAGAAAATTGCAGCTGGAAAAAGAACTAAAATCTCGTTGTTAAACTACAGAACACCTGAACCAAAGAATCAATTACTAGAATCAACCTACAGAATGGGAATGGAGGGGTATAGAAAACTGATTTAAAATAGGGATCACGAGCCTTGGGAGTCCCTGGGAAGTGTGTAAATAGATGATGATATTGATGTACTTGTTTTTATCCTACAGGTGCTTCAGTCCTTGTTGTCTAACAAGGGGCATACACATGATGGATCGTGAGAGGACTGCTCTCGGATTTTAAGAGTATCCTAGTGCTTCACGTTGTTAGTATATGCTTGACCTGGACCATTTGATGGGCAACACGACAGCTCAGTAACTAGTGCTCTTCTGTGCAGATACGTGGATTTGGGCCTTTGTCTGTGGGAGTTTGCGCATTCTCCCCGTGCTTGCGTGGGTTTTCTCTGGGTGCTCCGGTTTCCTCCCACATCCCAAAGATGTGCTCTTAGGCTAATTGACAAAACAAATTCTCCCAAAATTGTCTCAAATTTGATTTTTAATCCATAGATCTATAAACATAGACAGGGAAGAAGGATAGAGGTGAGAACATTGGGGTGGCGGCGCGGACTCGTTGGGCCGAAGGGCCTGTAACGCATGCTGTTTTGTTCTTTGTTCTACATAGGCTGAAAAACAGCATCATCCACTCCTCACAAATCAAGGACTATTTCGCTTAACTTTTATTTATATTTACTTACTATTAAATTCAATTCTAATTCCTAATCCTTGTGAGTGTAGATGCAAGTACCATTTCTCCTTACCTTTTTATAGTTACCCGATTGGATGCATCATGTGTAATGGTATACAGTGAAAAGTATTGTTTCCTATTCACTATACAAAAGGCATACTGTTCATAGAGGAGAAGGAAAGGAGAGGGTGCAGAACGTAGCACTATTAGAGAGTCTAAAAGAATTAAGGGTGCAGTTTTAAAAGCATGGAACGAAAGTAAAAGATGGAATTAGAAGGTAAGCTGGGGACAGCTTACAAGAAGTTACCACACTCCAGCATTATCTTGAATTTTGCTACCTGTTGAGAGAAAGATCAGCTTAATATTTGAAAGGACCATTCAAAAAGTGATGACAGCAGGAAAGCAATTCTTGAATCGGTTAGTACGTGACTCCAAGCTTTTGTATCTTTTCCCAGTGGGAAAAAAGGTGGAAGAGAGTACATCTATGGCACGTGAGGTCCTTGATTATACTGGCTGCTTTTCGAGGCAACAGGAAGTGTAGATGGAATCAATGGATAGGAGGCTGGTTTGTTTGATGGATAGGATACAATACTTTTTACATCCAGATAGGATGCTTACTATGATGTGTCTGTAAAAATTGGAGTCGTAGCGGACATGCTGAATTTCCTTAGCCTTCTGAGAAAGTAGAGATGTTGGTGGCTTTCTTAACTATAGCGCGAAGTGACAACTCCAGAACAGACTATTGGTAATCTGAACACCTAGCAACTTGAAGCTCTCATCCATCTCCATTTCATTACCATTGATGTAGACAGGGGTACACGCTCCATGTTTCCTGATGCTGATGACTAGTTCCTTTCTAGCAAGGAGGGACAGTTTATTGTCGTCACACCCAGTTCACCAGATAGACTACCTCGATGATGTTTGAGATCTGATCCATTAGTGGTGCCATCAGCAAATTTAAAAATGGAGTTGGAGCGGAATTTGGCCATACAGTCAAAGATGTACAAGGAGTTCAGTAGGGGAGAAGACACAGGCTTGTCGGGCACCAGTGTTGAGGATATTCGTGGGGAAGGTGTCATCATTTATCCTTACTGATTGCAGTACAAAGAACAACACAGCACGGGAAACAGGCCCTTCGGCCCAACGAGCCCGCGCCGCCATCTTAACATCTTAATGACATACAGAGACCAATATAGGGACAATTTGTTACCCAATCAGCCTAAGAGCACATTTTTGGGATGTGGGAGGAAACCAGAGCACCCGGAGAAAACCCACGCAACCACGGGCCCAAATCCATGTGTCTGCACAGCAACAGCGATAGTCTCTGAGCTGTCATGTTGCCCATCTGATGGTCCAGTTTAAGCATACACTAACGATGTGAAGCACTAGGCCACTCCTGAAGTAACCTCCAGGAGCAGCCCTCGCACGATCTGCCGAATGCTGGTTTGGAAGGCTAGGATCCAATCGCAGAGGGAGGAGCCAAGCCTCAAACCATGGAGTTTGGAGATGGATTTTGTAAGAATAATGGTGTTGACGGCTGAACTGTAATCAATAAATAAGAGTCTGACATAAGTGTCTTTGTTATCCATGATTAAGTGTAGGGCCAGAGAGATAGCATCTGCTGTGGCGATAAGTGAACTGAAGTGGGTCCAGGCAATCCGAAAGACTGGAGTTGATGTATGTTATGACTAATCTTACAAAGCACTTCATAATGATGGAAGTTAAAGCAACTGGATGGTAGTTATTCAGATACACTGCCTGCTTTTCTTTAGTACAGGGATGATGGTTAATAATACATTATTCTATCTTAACTCAAGAAAACCCGGTTAAATTGGCTCCTTTTTAAATATTGGAGCTGGAAAAGGGTATCCAAGGGAAAAAGAGCTCTGTTAGATTAAATTTTTGTTGTTGTCAGAAGAGGTGAATTGAATAAAGACATGGAACCAGTCATCCCTCCCCACCCAGGTTTATACAATTTGGAGCATCCCAACCAGATGGTGACAAATCAAGGGGTCTCATCTGGATCTTGGGGGAATCTCACCCGGGACTAGTTGTAACACAACGTAGAACTTCAAAAAGACAAAGGTTGGTGGAATAGGCAAATCGGTGGCAGATGGCATTCAATGCAGAGAAATGTGAAGTGATTCATTTTGGCAGGAAAAAAATGGAGAGACAATATAAAACAAAGGGTACTACTCCAAAGGTTGTGCAGGAGCACAGGAATCTGGGTATACAAATATGAATCACTAATCAGGTTTCCTCCATTGTTCCTGATAGTCCAATACTTAACAGTTTGCACTTCCTCCCAGACCTGCCTGTGGATTCTAACCAGTGACCATGTGGTCGAAGTATCATCCATGCAGAGTTGCATATTTATATTTTGATTTTGGGGGTTGATACTTCTCCATATGGATTAGTTTGCCCTTTCTAACAGACTAGTAGATTTCCATGTGTCCAATTACCCCTTTTAATTAAGATGAAACTAGAGCAATTCCCAGGCCATGTCTAAGAGACTGATTGAGAATCTTGGCCACTCGAATTTACTCAGTCATTCAATAAAATCACGGCTGACTGGATTGTAATCTCAGTCCTACATTCCTGGCTACTCCCAATAACGATTCATCCTTACCAATAATAAGCTAGCTCTGTTCTTATCAGCTGCCTCTTACTGTAAGCTCCAGTAGATACAAACCTAACCTCTCCAACCTTCCTTCATAAGAAATCCACTCATTCCTAAAGTAAACACTTTACTAAAACGCCATAAAAATTAAATCCAAAGCCCTTCCCTTAATTTTAAGTAGGGAATTTGCACAAGGTTTCATGAACAATAGGCAAATAATCCATTTTAGTAAAGTGAGTTCAAGAATAAACACTTGCATAAAATAAATACCAGGAAGAATTTCCCTGTACTTCTTTGAACAGTGCGGTGAGATCTTCCACATCGACCTGAGAAATGAGTTTAACTTCTCATCTGAAAAACAGCAACCCTATCACTACAGCACTTCCTCAGCACAGCAGTGGAGTGACAACCTAGATCTTGTGCTCAATATTTAGACAGAGCTTGAATTCACAGATGAGAATCTTAATCAAAGCCACTGCTATTGTACAGCACCCAAATAGTATCAATTTGGAAATATAACCAGCAATTAGTAAACTAAAGATTCAAATGCATGATCATTTCCTATCCTGCATATTTTGCTTAGTTGTTGACATCACCATATTTCAGCAGAATTAATGCAGCTTCTCACAGCAAAATATTACTGCCATTTCATAACTGGTGTTGCGTTTTATTTTTTAAGGGACATACAGAGCAGGTGGTGAATGTAAAGCTGCAACTTGAATAACTGCAGCCAGTGAAATGAGACTGGACTCTTGAAGCACTTGAAGTCTATATTATACCGAGCAGCACAGTATAATCAACATTATGAGCAAAACCTCTACATAAACTATCAGTATAATTTAGAACTTCAGGTGCTCCCAGAAGCCATCCAGGTCCATTATTGGCTCCAGTAATTATAATTACAGCCCTGCTCAGTTAGCAAACTGTAATATCCTTGGTATCACCAGAATATGGATGAAAAGTCAAGTGAAATTGTCAAATGGGAGACCATGGTCCAACTGGGCACAGAAACTTCAGGAGACATTTTGGATAGGAGCAGAAAGAATAGAGTTGTTATAGTGGGAGATTTTAATCTCCCTGGGGTGGATTGGAAGGTACCTGGAGCTGGGGGTTCGGACAGGAGGAATTTGTAAAATGTGTACTGGAAGGATCATTGGAGCAGTATGGAGCTAGTCCGACTAGAGGGGGAGCTATATTGGATTTAGTTCTGAATAATGATCCAAGTCAGGTAGTTGAGGTTGTAGTAGGGGAACATGTGGCTAACAGTGACCACAATTCTGTCTACTTTAGGATACAGGTGGAAAAGGATGCTTGTTGCCCTAGGGAGAGGGTGTTGAATTGGGGGAAGGCTAACTACAGTCGGATCAGGCAGGAACTTATGGAAACTGATTGGGAAAGGTTGTTCAAGGTTAAGTCCACGCTAGACATGTGAGATTCTTTCAAAGGGAATAATGAAAAAGTTATAGGAAAGATATGTGCCGGCTAAGTGGAAGGATGGGAAAGGTAGGATTAGAGAGCTGTGGATTACTAGGGATATTGAGGACTTGGTTAGGAAGAAAAGAGAGGCATATGTTAGGTCAAAGCAACTGGGAACAGAGAGAGCGTTGGAGGAACATAGAGAGTAGGAGGGAGCTCAAACGTGGAGTTAGAAGGGTAAAAAGGAGGCATGAAATTGTTTTGGCGAATAGGATTAAGGAAAATCGAAAGGCTTTTTACTCAGATGTTCGGAATAAAAGGGTGGTTAGAGGAAAAATTGAATCTCTTAGGGACAGAGGAGGGGAACTGTGTTTACAGCCTGAGGGAATGCGAGAGATCCTGAATGAATACTTTGCGTCAGTATTCATGAAGGAGAGGGGCTTGTTGACCAATCCTGTCTCTGAGGGAGCTGTAGACCAGTTGAGGGAAATATCCATACCGAGGGAGGAAGTGTTAGAGCTTCTAGGTAGCATTAAAACTCATGAATCTCTTGGGCCTGGTGGCATTCATCCCAGACTGCTTAGGGAGGCGTGAGGTGAAATTGCTGGGCCTCTGACGCAAATCTTTGTCTCTTCTTTGGACACAGGCGAGGTCCCAGAGGACTGGAGAGTAGCTAATGTTGTTTAAAAAGGGTAATAGGGATAACCCTGGAAATTATAGGCCAGTGAGTTTGACATCAGTGGTAGGGAAGCTGTTGGAGAGGATTCTTAGAGATAGGATGTATAGGCACTTAGAGCATTGCAATCTGATTAGGGATACGCAGCATGGCTTTGTTGAGGGGAGGTCGTGCTTTACGAATCTGGTAGAATATTTTGAGGAGCTGACAAAAAATGGTCGACGAAGGGCGTTTGACAAAGTCCCTCATGGGAGGTTAGTTGAAAAGATCAAGTCTAATGGAATACAAGGACAGGTATCTAGATGGATAAGTAACTGGCTTGGTAATAGGAGACAGAGAGTAATAGTGGAAGGGTGTTTCTCTAGCTGGAGGTCGGTCGCTAGTGGTGTGCCGCACAGCTCGGTACTGGGACCTCTTCTATTTGTAATATATATAAATGACTTGGAAGAGGGAGTAAGTGGTGTGATCAGCAAGTTTGCAGACAATACAAAGATGGCTGGACTTGCTGATAGTGAGGAGCATTGTCAGGCAATGCAGCAGGACATATAGGCTGGTAGATGGCTGATGGAATTCAATCCTGATAAATGCAAGGTGATGCATTTCCAGAGAAAGATCATAGGGGGGAGGTATATGATAAAAGGTAGACTTATTAAGAGTATAGAAACGCAGAGGAACCTGGGGGTGCAGGTGCACAAGTCTCTGAAGGTGGCAGAGTAGGTGGAGAAGGTTGTGAAGAAAGCATATAGAATGCTAGCCTTTATAAGAAGGGGTATAGAGTACAAGAGCTGGCCTTTAATGTTGCAGTTGTACAGGACATTGGTTAGACTTCATTTGAAATACTACATCCAGTTCTGGTTGCCTGACGACCGGAAGGATGTGGAGACTCTTGAGCGAATGCAGAGGAGGTTTACCAGGATGCTGCCTGGTATGGAAGGTCTGAGTTTCGAGGAGAGTTTAGGCAAATTGGGGCTGTTTTCTTCAGAAAGACTTAGACTGCGAGAAGATCTAATAGAGGTGTACAAGATTATGAGGGGTATAGATAGAGTAAACAAGGTTAAGCTTTTTCCTAAGATGGATTCAAATAGCATGAGGGGTCACAGGCTTAGGGTGAGAGGGGTAAAGTGTAATTTGGATGCTAAAGAGAATTCTTTCACACAGAGGGTTGTGTGCCAAGTAAAGTGGTGGAGGCAGGCACTCTGGCGTTATTTAAGAGATACTTCGATGGCCACATGAACAGAATGGGGATGGAAGGATATAGAAGACTGATTTAAAATAGGGGTCATGAGCCTTGGGAGTTCCCTGGGAAGTGTGTAAATTGTGAATGATATTGATGTATTTTTGTTTTATCCTACAGGTACTTCAGTCCGCCTTGTTGTCAAACAAGGGGCATACATGCAATGGGTTGTGAGAGGGCTGCTCTTGGATTTTTTTTTGAGAGTAGCCTATTGCTTCACGTTGTAAGTGTACACTTGAACTGGACCAGTTGACGGGCAACACGACAGCTCACTGTGCTGCGCAGATGCATGGATTTGGGTCTTTGTCTGTGGGAGTTTGCGCATTTTCCCCACGCTTGCGTGGGTTTTCTCCGGGTGCTCCGGTTTCCTCCCACACCCCAAAGATATGCTTTTATCCTAAAGGTACTTCAGTCCGCCCTGTTGTCTGACAAGGGACATACACGCGATGGGTTGTGAGAGGGCTGCTCTTGGATTTTGAGAGTATCTTAGTGCTTCACGTCGTTAATGTATGCTTGAACTGGACCAGTTGATGGGCAACACGACAGCTCAGTGACAATTGCTGTGCTGTGCAGATACATGGATTTGGGCCTGTGTCTGTGGGAGCTTGTACATTCTCTCCGTGCTTGCACAGGTTTCCTCCCACACCATAAAGATGTGCTCTTAGGCTGATTGACAAAACAAATTCTCCCTAAATTGTCTCGCAAATTTGGTTCCAATGCAGAGAACTATAAACATAGACAGGAATCATGGGTAGAAGTGGGAACATTGAGGTGGCTGTGTGGGCTCATTGGGCCGAAGGGCCTGTTTCCTGTGCTGTTTTGTTCTGTGAAATGAACCTACCTTGCATTAAGTTGATCTTTCTCTACACCCTAGCTTTGACTGTAACACTACATTCTGCACTCTCTTGCTTCCTTCTCTATGAAGGGTATGCTTGGTTTGTATTGTGTGCAAGAAACAATACTTTTCACTGTATGTTAATATCTCTGACAATAAATCAAATAAAATGCTAATCGTAAAAAGTAAAGCTGCCATAGGTAGCTCTCCACTGACGAGTGGAGATTTAACCTAAGAATCACCACACCTTAGGTGAGGGGTATGGTTGAGAACGTGGGCCTTCATGAATAACTTTAGCCGGCATGGGAACTGAACTCACGCTATTAGCATTGCTCTGCATCATGAACCAGTTGTCCAGCCAACTAAGCTAACCAGCTGCTAATTGTACACGTGTGCAAAATAAGTACATAGATTACATAGTGACAAATTAAAATTAGAAAATTCACCACAGTTGGAAGCACAGTAGCATTCCCCATTTTGTTTCTCAAAGGCAGTGAAAATATAATTTCATTTTCTTCATAAATATCCTTATTATTTCTGTTTTAGGATAAGGAACTAGAAAGTTATTATTGTTTGCAATTGGAATATATTACTATTTCAGTCAAATGTGGATGAACATCAGTCACCAGGACAGGATGGGATGTACCCCAGATTACTGTGGGAGGTGAGGTAAGAGATTGCAGAGCCTCTGGTAACGATCTTTGCATCATCGACGGAGACAGAACAGGTTCCAGAGAATTGGAGGACTGCGGATGTGGTTCCTATTTTCAAGAAAGGGAACAGGGATAGCCTGGGAAATTACCAAGTGGTGAGTCTGACCTCAGTGGTTGGTAAGTTGATGGAGAGGATACTGAGGGACAGGATTTATGAACATTGAGAAGTTTAGTATGATCAGAAATAGTCAGCATGGCTTTGTCAAAGGCAGGTCATGCCTTACGAGCCTAGTTGGATTCTTTGAAGATGTGACTGAACACGTTGACAAGGGAAGAGCAGTGGATGTGGTTTACATGGGCTTTAGCTAGGCGTTTGATAAAGTCCCCCATGCAAGACTTCTTAAGAAGGTGAGAGAGCATGGGATCCAAGGGGCTGTCGCGTTGTGGATCCAGAACTGGCTTGCCTGCAGAAGGCAGAGAGTGGTTACGGATGGGTCTTTTTCTGCATAGAGATCGGTCCAGTGGAGTGCCCCAGGGATCTATTCTAGGACCCTTGCAGTTAGTCATTTTCATAAATGACCTGGATGAGGAAGCGGAGGGATGGGTTAGTAAGTTCGCTGATGACACGAATGTGGTGGTGTTTTGGATAGTCTGGAGGAAGTCAGAAGTTGCAGCAAGGCATAGATAGGATGCAAGAATGAGCGGAGAAGTGGCAGATGGACTTCAATGCAAATAAATGTGTAGTGGTCCATTTTGGCAGGTCCAATGGGATGAAGGAGTACAATATCAAGGGTGGATCTCTTAGCAGTGTTGAGGGGCAAAAGGACCTTGGGGTCCAGGTCCGCAGGACTCAAACTGGCCTCGCAGGTGGAAGATGCGGTCATGAAGGTGTATGATATACTAGCCTTCATTAATTGAGGGATTGAGATTAGGAATCGGGAGGTAATGCTGTAACTTTGTAAGACCCTTGTCAGACCCCACTTGGAGTACTGTGCGCAGTTCTGGTCGCCTCACTACAGGAAGGATGTGGAAGCTACTGAGAGGGTGCAGAGGAGATTTACAAAGATGTTGGCTGGATTGGTGGCAATGCAATATGAGGATAGGTTGAGGGAACTAGGTCTTTTCTCCCTGGAGAGACGAAGATTGAGAAGTGACCTGATAGAGGTTTATAAAACATTAAGAGATATAGATTGGGTGGATTCCCAGAAGCTATTTCCCAGGGCTGAAATGGTTGCTATGAGGACACAGGTTTAAGGTATTGGAGAGCAGGTACACAGGAGATTCAGGCATAAGTTTTTCACTCAGAAGATGGTAAGCGAGTGGAATCGGCTGCCGTCGGTGGTGGTAGAGGCGAACTCGTTGGGGTCTTTTTTTAAAAGACTTCTGGATGAGTACATGGTATTTAATGGGATTGAGTACGTAGGGGTATGATCGGTGCAATTTGTGGGCTGAAGGGCCTGTTTGTGCTGTAGTGTTTTATGTTCTATAAAACAAGCATACATACTTCATAATATGACAGATTCTGATCAGAATAAGGGATCTTCGTGACAATTTTAATTCACAAAATGAATGGCTATTTTCTCACCCAAATTAGGATTGGTTTCACTCAGTTGATTGATAGAGGAACTCGCAAGTTCTATTCCCATACTAGCTGAGGTTATCATGAAGGCCCACTCTCTTAACCTTACCCCTCAATTGAGTTGTGATGATCCTCAGGTTAAATCACCACCAGTTAGCTCTGTCCTTATAGTTATCTGGGACTATGGTGTTATTTTAAAAAATCTTTAACGTACATTATTGAATTAAAATTAATGCAGTTTTCCAATTTCGTTATCTCTCAAAATGTTTCCCCATCATGCACAAGTCAAATAATGAGGCGCTGGCCAACAGTAACTAATCTTCTAACATTGAGAAAAATGACAGACATCTGGTTTTTGTTTTCATAAAACCTGAAAGTCATGTTAATAACTGATATCGGGTCCTTTTTCAAGTAATGGAGACAGACCTTGGCACAAAAGCAGTGAATCTGTGAGGGGAAATGGATAGAAAGCTGTCAATTAGGCTTTTGCATTGATACAATGACAATGCAGTCATGCCAAATGTTGAAAGAAGAATAAATATCATTTTTCCGTTCACATGTCATGTTACACATTGAAAACTTATCTGTTGCTGGTGATTAACAACTTAGCAATAATAGAGCAAAACTTGCGTTTCAAGGCAACTAAAAGAACACATTAACTATTCTATTGACTTGTGTACTCATTATGCTAGATAAATAACCCAGTAACTGCAACTTCCAGCACTAAAACTTGTCAAGATCTATTTCACTCTGAGGTAAATAGTACATTGTTTCCTCTGATCTCAAGTGTCATTGACACCTCTCAACTGATTCAGTTTATCATTGAGAATTAGCAGTATACTGGTACTTAACTGTACCATTTGTGATAAAGGTGATATTTAAAAGAAAAACTCTGAGGCAGCAGATCCTCATTTCAGTGAAGAGTGGTATGTTGATGCAGCAAATTGGCAATAGAACCACGGGATACAAGCTTCATAACAGTCGAGAGATGGGGGAATACAAAGCAGAAAATCCAAAGATGAAGCCAAGTATTGGAGAGAATTATTAGGGATAGGATCTATAGTTATTTAGAGAGAAATGAATTGATTGGGGATAGTCAGCATGGTTTAGTGAAGGGTAGGTCGTGCCTTACTAACCTTATTGAGTTTTTTGAAAAAGTGACCAAAGAGGTGGATGGGGGTAAGGCGGTTGATGTGGTATATATGGACTTTAGTAAGGCGTTTGATAAGGTGGCCCATGGAAGACTTCTGCAGAAAATGCAGATGTATGGGATAGAGGGTGATTTAGCTAATTGGGTTAGGAATTGGCTAGCAGATAGAAGACAGAGGGTGGTGGTTGATGGGAGATATTTATCGTGGAGTTCGGTGACAAGTGGTGTACCTCAGGGGTCTGTTTTGGGGCCCCTGCTGTTTGTAATTTTTATAAATGATCTGGATGAGGGTATTGAAGGATGGATTAGTAAATTTGCAGATGACACTAAAGTCGGTGGAGTGGTAGATAGTGAAGAGGGGTGTTATAGTTTGCAGAGAGACTTGGACAAGTTGCAGAGCTGGGCCGAGAGGTGGCAAATGGAGTTTAATGTGGAAAAGTGTGAGGTAATGCACTTTGGCAGGAATAATAAATGTGTAGAGTATAGGGCTAATGGTAGGATTCTTAATAGTGTTGATGAACAGAGGGATCTTGGTGTATATGTGCATAGATCCCTGAAAGTAGGCAGTCAAGTCGATAAGGTTGTTAAGAAGGCATACGGAGTCTTAGCTTTTATTGGTAGGGGGATTGAATTTCGGAGCCGCAACGTCATGTTGCAACTGTACAAAACTCTAGTGCGGCCGCACTTGGAGTATTGTGTGCAGTTCTGGTCCCCGCATTATAAGAAAGATGTGGAGGCATTGGAGAGGGTACAGAGGAGGTTTACCAGGATGTTGCCTGGTATGGAGGGCAGGTCTTATGAAGAGAGGCTGAGGGATTTGAGGTTGTTTTCGTTAGAAAGGAGGCGGCTAAGAGGGGACCTTATCGAAACATATAAGATGATTAGAGGTTTAGATAGGGTGGACAGTGATAGCCTTTTTCCTAGGATGGAGAAAGCTAGCACGAGGGGACACAGCTTTAAATTAAGGGGTGATAGTTATAGGACGGATATCAGAGGTAGGTTCTTTACCCAAAGGGTGGTTAGGGAGTGGAATGCCCTGCCTGCGGCAGTTGTAGATGCGCCAAGTTTGGTGGCGTTTAAGAGGTTAGTTGATAAGTTTATGGAAGAGAAGGGAATGGTTTAGTTTGGAGGGTCATTGCTTTTTTATAATGGTTGGTGCAACATCGAAGGCCGAAGGGCCTGTTCTGCGCTGTAATGTTCTATGTTCTATTAGCCGCACAACCTCAAACAGATCATTGTTCGCAGCAAACTACCCAACCTTCAGGAGAACAGTGACCACAATATCACACAACCCTGCCACAGCAACCTCTGCAAGACATGCCGGATCATAGATATGGACGACATCATCAAACGTGAGGATACCATTCACCAGGTACAGTACATACTCTTGCAACTCGGCCAACGTTGTCTACCTAATACGTTGCAAGAAAGGATGTCCCGAAGCACGGTACATTGGGGAGACCATGCTGACACTATGACAGCGGATGAATGAGCATCGCTCAACAATCACCAGTTTGTGGTGATTGTTCCCTTCCTGTGGGCGAACACTTCAGCAGTCACGGGCATTCGGCCTCCGACCTGCGGGTAAATGTTCTTCAAGGGGGCCTTTGTGACACACGACAGCGCAGAGTCGCTGAGCAGAGACTGATAGCCAAGTTCCGCACGAGGACGGTCTTAATAGGGATCTTGGCTTCATGACACACTATCTGTAACCCCCGTAACTTGCCTGGGTTAGCAAAAAACCTCACTTACTGTGCTATCTGGAGAAAATACACAATTCACTAACCAATGCTCAGGATTCCCTTCACACACATTGTTAGCCACTTTAACACTTGAATAGCAGGTTAGATGTAAGGATTCGCATTCTAATCAGCAATCTCTGACTGTCTGTGCTGATGTGTGCTATTGCAGACCAGAACACTGCATTTGCCTGACGAAGACACAAGAGTGTTGAAAGCTCGCAATCTTACTATCAAATAAATCAGTTGGATTTAAAATTGGCATTGTTAAATTCTTACTGAGTTCTTACCACCCCAGTTCAACGCCGGCATCTTTACATTATCTACATGCAGCCAGCCTCAGAAAATACTCTGAAGGGGTCTGAAAAAAATCACCTGAATACATTTGTGGCCAGCAAGCAATAGAAGAGAAAAATTTAACATTCCAGTAGATTGACTTTTCTTTGCTGAACTTGGGAGACCAGATGGTTTCTCAGCTTTACTTTTAGTTTAATTGGCAGACTGCAGAATTCCCACTCCCACAACATTCCAAACATCTTAAAAAAAAATCAAAAGGCATGTTTTGGGGAACATTTTTAAATATAAAAATATAATTAGTAACATGTGGTAACAATCACATTTTAATTGGAACAACTGACTAAAGAACTTTTAATTCAAGATGGTATTTACAAAACAACTTATCCACGGGGTGTTAACTAAAATAGATAAGGAAAGTGTGCTACTTATCAACAGAATGACAAAAGTTGTCAGATATTTTTGAACCAACAGACTATCAGTTTAAAACATTATAACATGGTCTTGGTAAAAAATTCTGATTAAAAGTTATCATTTAAAGAAAGGTGATCCAAAAGAATGTCTTCAAGTTATAATAAATAAGTATTTTATGTTGCATGCAAAGAATTTTGTTAAACTGCCAGAAATAAACATCCTCTGTTCAATAGCTTCCATTAAAATGTACTTCATTTTCTTAAGAACTCTATTGAATTCTAACAGTTGAACCGACACTCAGCTTCTCAGCAGGCAGAGAGTCCATTTGTTAAAAAAAACTTATCTCCACACCAGCTGTGTCTCAACAAAATACCAGGAAGTAGCTCAATAAACAGCACTTCTTTATACTTTTTAATGGATCTCTGACCTATTTTGGGAACCAAGCTTGCAAAGCAGAAGTGCCCTGCTGTTGGCCCTCAGCAGACAGCTACTTAACTATGCACAACAAGAATAATAAAAATGAACAGTTCATTGTCTCGGCATATATTTGTTTTCCCCACTGTTTTAATTAAATACATTACATTCATCGAGCCTAAATAAATTCTTCCAAAAATTCAGAACAAACTAAACAAGTTTGACCAAACAGTTCATTATTATCTTATGCAATCAACGAACCACAGAATGATTACAGCAGAGAAGGTAATTCAGCCCATCAAGTAAAGCATGGGCACCACACAAGGGTAGTTTAGCCAACTCCATTCCAATATCCCACCCCAAAGCCCTGCATACATTCTCTCTTCAGGCCAAGTTTTCTTTCAAAAACCACATCGAATCGCCCTCTCCCATCCTCTCAGGCAGTGCAACTCCCAACTACCCGCTGCTTAGAATTATTTTCTTCATATTGCCTTTTGTTCTTTATCCAGTCACCAAAATCTGTGTTCTCTGCTGCTTGATTCTTCTGTTAATGGAGGTAGTTTTTCCCCATCTAATCTGTCCAGGCCCCTCATGATTTTGAGCAAATTTCCTCTCAAACTTCTCATAACAGAATAACCCCAGCTTCAACCTACTCAGGTAACTGAAACCCTTCACTTTTGAAACTAATCTTACTTCCTTTTAAAGTATTCAATGTCTCCGATGCTCAGATTTAGACACACATCCCAGTTGGGGTGGAACCAGTGTTTTGCAAAAGGTTCATCGTGGCTTCCTTCTTTTTGCGCTCTGTGCATCTATTGTAACACTTGAGATCCAATAAGCCTTTTTCAACCATCTCTCAACCTGCTTTGCCACCTTCAATGATTTACGCATGCCTGTGCCCTGCCTGAGGTATGTCTCAACTATTCCAACACGTTCTCAACTAGCCTTTGGCTCTGTAAATTGCAAGTCATCCCAACTCTGTCATGCCCTTACTCACATCAAGTTCCCTTCACCCACCATCCCTGTTCTCATTGACCAAGTGCTAATGTTGGTCAATCAAGCAGCATCATAATTTTAAAATTCTCTTCCTTGTTTTCAAACCTCTTCATAGTCTTAAACTTCCCATCTTTATGAATGAGTGCAGCCCTACAATTTTGATCAAGTTCCTCTAATTCTGGTCCCTTGAGCATTCATTTAATCATGTGTAAGTCAGACCTGGGAAGGACAGCAGATTTCCCTCACTAACGGACATAAACGAACCAGATAGGTTTTTCTGACCATCAGCAGAGTCATCAGTAGATTCTTAATTCCAGATAATTTTTATTAAATTCAAATTAAACCATTTGCTGTGGTAGGATTTGAACCCAGGACCCCAGAACATTAAACTATTAATCCAGCAAATCAGCTAATGATAATACCACTGTGCCACCATCTCATTAAAAACCTGTGGTGAGCAACTTACTTTCGGACTCCCCAAAACCTGTTCATCATCTACAAGGCACAAGTCAGGAACATAACGGAATACTCTCCACTTGCTTGGATGAATGCAGCTCCAGAAATACTCAAAAAGCCTGACACCATCCAGGTCAAAGCTATCTCCGCTTGATTGCTACCCCTTTCACAAACATCCAATCCCTCTACCACTGACAAAATGCAGCCATGTGTACTATCTACAAAACATACTGCAGGAGCGCACCAAAGTTCCTTAGACAGCACCTTCCAAATCCATAATCATTACCATCTAGAAGGGTAAGAGCAGCAGATAACTGGGAATACTGAGACAGGACGTTGCCCTCCAAGTCAGTCACAACCCATTAAAAAATAAGCTGATGGGAGGAATTTTGGCTTATGTGGTTGTTGCTTGTGAGCAAGTGGCAGCATATGCTTTTGATATCCCTTACAGGTAATGCAGGCAGATACAACAGGTAGCTCTGGGCTTATTGCAAAGTGCAATTATTCCGATACTTTCTGGGCCAGCCTCCCTTCTTTGAACTCCTGCTGCCAGTATTGTAACTCATCTGATCCATTCAATAATGGCCTGCTATGCAAATAATAGTGATCAAATTCTCAAGCTTCTCCACCTCTGCAATCTTCTCCAGTCCTCAATCCACCAAATATTCAGCAATCTTCCAATTCTGACCTCTTGTGCATTAAAGATTGAGATTGCTCCATTAGCAGCTATGCGTTTTGCTGCTTTGGCCCCAAGTACTTGCATTCCTCCCCCAACTATTTCAGCCATCCTATCACATTTGTTAAAATCTAGCTGTTTAATCATGATTTTTGTCACCTACCCTCATAACTCCACGTAAAATTTTAGTTCATAATACTATAAACATCTTGGGATGTTTTAAACATCAATTCTGCTGGATAATTGCAGGTTTCTAAAGAATCCAAGAGCAATTCAAATGTGGAACACAGTATCAAAGGGCAAACAAGAGTAATTGAATTGAATTGAATAGGACATTGAATGAGAAATAAGGAGTTGGGGGTAGGGACTGTGGATGGGAGACAAGTGCCCAAGGAAGAAAGGAACGAACACTGGTATGCAGTGTGATAGGAACAGAAGGACAGAGGGAGAAGGGCCTAATGTTGAAAAAATAATTACAGGTGGCAGGGGTGGAGATAGAATTAACAGAGAGGGCGACATGGCAGCACAGTGGTTAGCATGGGACCTGTGTTCAATTCCCAGCATGGGTCACTGCCTGTGTGGAGTTTGCACATTTTCCCTGTGTTTGCGTGGGTTTCCTCCAGGTGCTCCAGTTTCCTCCTACAGTCCAAAGATATGTGGGTTCACCTAACCATGATAAATTGCCCCTTAGTGTCAGGGGGACTAGCTAGGGTAAATACATGGGATTATGGTCGGTGAAGATGCGATAGGCCAAATATCTTTCTTCTATAATGTAAAGATTCAATGATTGTAAGACAGCAGCAGAAACTTAAAAAAAAACACACACAATGTCATTTCTTAAATAGAATTTGTTCCCTTGTGAAATGAAGTGCATTTGAAGCTGATAATATCATAGTTTATCAGTTCAATCCCAAGTTTTTTTTGCTTATTTTCATCTGAAAATTTACATATTTGCCATTCTACACTATTCAAAGTATTTCAAGCAAAAGCCCTTCAAAGTTTGAAATGGCATGTCTCTTTCAACTGCATGGAAATAGCATCTGGTACCATCTGCAACATTTTCTCCAGCATCAAAAGCCAAGTCACATAGGTGGTAATTATATTTTTATTTGTAACTCACTGCAATGTGTAAACAGCCAGCTGCAATATTGCTTGTCCCTCACTAGAACTCGATTGCATAACACAGCTATGCAAGAATTCCAACGTTTGAACAGCGCTCTACATGATTGCAACCTGACTTCAAGTTAAAGTTTTCAAGTCTTTTGTGGTTCAATCTATCAAGACAATTTTCTTTCAAGCAAACTATTCACTATACACAAGACGGAGAGCTGTAACATTGGAGATCACGGGTAAAAATGTATTTCTCAGCAGTAGAAATTTCATGAAAGAATGGTGCTGTTGACTTAACATTGTAGTGGCAACAGCAGTATTTCTTGTAGATTACACATACTGAAGCCACAGTGCACCAGTGGATTGGGAGATATTTAAAAAATTAATGCTCTTATCCAAAGGGGAAATGGAAGAATGAATCTTTGATCTGCTGTATCTGATCTGAGCTGAAACAACTGCTCTCAAACACGTGGATGCCATTTTGAAAGCCTCCATGAATCACTGACACCGCATCCCAACAAGGTTCATTAAAAGCTTGCAACAACTGAACATAGAACATTACAGCACAGAACAGGCCCTTCGGCCTTCGATGTTGCACCAACCAATATAAAAAGCAATGACCCTCCAAACTAAACCATTCCCTTCTCTTCCATATACTTATCAACTAACCTCTTAAACGCCACCAAACTTGGCGCATCTACAACTGCCGCAGGCAGGGCATTCCACTCCCGAACCACCCTTTGGGTAAAGAACCTACCTCTGATATCCGTCCTATAACTTTCACCCCTTAATTTAAAGCTGTGTCCCCTCGTGCTAGCTTTCTCCATCCTAGGAAAAAGGCTATCACTGTCCACCCTATCTAAACCTCTAATCATCTTATATGTTTCGATTAGGTCCCCTCTTAGCCGCCTCCTTTCTAACGAAAACAACCTCAAATCCCTCAGCCTCTCTTCATAAGACCTGCCCTCCATACCAGGCAACATCCTGGTAAACCTCCTCTGTACCCTCTCCAATGCCTCCACATCTTTCTTATAATGCGGGGGACCAGAACTGCACACAATACTCCAAGTGCGGCCGCACTAGAGTTTTGTACAGTTGCAACATGACGTTGCGGCTCCGAAATTCAATCCCCCTACCAATAAAAGCCAAGACTCCATATGCCTTCTTAACAACCTTCTCAACTTGACTGCCTACTTTCAGGGATCTATGCACAAATACACCAAGATCCCTCTGTTCATCAACACTATTAAGAATCCTAAATAGTGTTGATGATCAACTAACATTGATGTTAGTTGATAGCAAAATCAACGTTTTGGACACAGGTGACGTCCCAGAGGACTGGAGAATAGCTAATGTTGTACCATTGTTTAAAAAGGGTAGTAGGGATAACCCTGGGAATTAAAGGCCGGTGAGTTTGACGTCAGTGGTAGGGAAGCTGTTGGAGGGGATTTTAGAGATAGCATGTATAGGCACTTAGAGCATTGCGATCTGATTAGGGATATGCAGCATGGATTTGTTAAGGGGAGGTCGTGCCTTACAAATCTGGCAGAATTTTTTGAGAAGGTGACGAAAACGGTGGACGAAGGGCGAGCCGTTGATGTTGTCTATATGGATTTTAGTGGCGGCGCGGGCTTGTTGGGCCGAAGAGCCTGTTTCCCGTGCTGTTTTGTTCTTTGTTCTTTGTTAAAAGTGTGATCATTGACCATCTAGTCCTCAGAGATTTGGACTTGGTGGTGAAATGTAGAGGATAGGAACTAGTGGACAAGGCTAGTTACTCCAAATGCCTTAAGAACAAAGAACAAAACAGCACAACAAACAGGCCCAACAAGCCCGCACTGCCACCCCGATGTTCCCATCTCTACCCGTGATCCCTGTCTATGTTTATAGATCTATGGATTAAAAACCAAATTTGAGACAATTTAGGGAGAATTTGTTTTGCCAATTAGCCTAAGAGCACATCTTTGGGATGTGGGAGGAAACCGGAGCACCCGGAGAAAACCCACACAAGCACGGGGAGAATGCGCAAACTTCCACAGACACAGGCCCAAATCCATGTATCTGCACAGCACAGCGATAGTCACTGAGCTGTCGTGTTGCCCATCAAATGGTCCAGGGCAAGCGTACACTAACGATGTGAAGCACTAGGATACTCTTGAAAAAAAAAATCCAAGCGCAGCCCTCTCACGACCCATCTCGTGTATGCCCCTTGTTAGACAACAAGGTGGACCAAAGCACTTGTAGGATAAAAACAAGTACATCATCATTTTACATATTTCCCAGGGACTCCCAAGGCTCACGATCCCTATTTTAAATGAGTTTTCTATACCCCTCCATTCCCATTCTGTTCATGTGCCCATCTAAGTATTTCTTAAATAACTTCAGAGTACTTGCCTCCACCACTTCACTTGGCAGCGCATTCCACAACCCCACCACCCTCTGTGTGAAAAAACTTATTCTAAAAGTCTTAAAGTTGTTGTGATTAGAGAAGATGACAGCCCAAAAAGGCAGGCGGGGCAGATTTTCATACAAAGATTTATCTTGAGATGATGCCAGAATCTCCCAAGTATGATGACGACAGAGGAAACTGGAAATGAAGGAATAGTAGGAATACACATTACTACAGGTTCATCAGCCTCTGAAATGATATGATTTATTATTGTCACGTGTATTGGCATACAGTGAAAAGTATTGTTTCTTGTGACTATACAGACAAAAATACCATTCATGGAGTACATAGGGGAGAAGGAAAGAAGGTGCAGAATGTACTGTTACAATCACAGCTAGGTCCAGGGCAAGCGTACACTAACGATGTGAAGCACTAGGATACTCTTGGAAAAAAATCCAAGAGCAGCCCTCTCATGACCCATCTCGTGTATGCCCCTTGTTAGACAACAAGGTGGACCAAAGCACCTGTAGGATAAAAACAAGTACATCAATATCATCATCTATTTACATATTTCCCAGGGACTCCCAAGGCTCATGATCCCTATTTTAAATCAGTTTTCTATACCCCTCCATTCCCATTCTGATGGCAGCAGGGAAGAAGCTGTTCATGAGTAAGTTGGTATGTGACCTCAGATTTTTGTATCTTTTTCCCCAATGGAAGGAGGTGGAAGTGAGCATGTCCACTATTTGTGCAGTCCTTGATTAAGCTGGCTGGTTTTCCGAGGCAGTGGGAAGTATAATTCCTTCGCCCCTCTGAGAAAGTAGAGGCATTGGTGGGCTGTCTTAACTGTGTATTGGCACAGAAAGATCAGGACAGGTTGTTGGTTATCTGGACACCGAGAAGCTCTCGACACATTTCCATTTCATCCCTCTTTATTTAGACATGGCATGTTCTCCACTATGCTTTCTGAAATTGGTGACTAATGTAGCTAAATCTTTCACCTTACAAACCTTCTACCACCTAGAAGAATAAGGGCCAGAGATGCATGGGAGCACCACCATTTGCATGTTTCCCTCTTAAGTATTTGTATTGAGTCTTAATAGGTGCAGAAAGCACTGCATATCCACTACGTGCATGTCATGACCAGAAATGACGTCACACATCATCAGCACGGGAAACTCAGTGCAAAGCAGCAGCCCCTAGTGAACAGAACTTGTAAACATCTTTTTTCACCCTCATGCTTCCTAGTATCAATATCACAACTCAAAAACTGGCAAAAGAACTTTGAATGGTGCTTGCTAGCCACTGAGGAAGGGAATAAAAAAATACTGGGAAGAAAAGCTCTTGCATCTGAGAACATACAGGGCAGCACGATGGCACAATGGTTGGCACTGCTGCCTCACAGCACAAGGAATCTGGGTCTAATTCCAGTCTCGGATGAATGTGCGCGAAGCTTGCACGCTCTCCCAGTGTCTGTGTGGGTTTCCTCCAAATGCTCCAGTTTCTTCCCACGGTCTAAAAATTTGCAGATTAGGTTAATTGGCCATACTAAATGCCCCTTACTATCAGGGGGATTGGGAGGATAAATACTTAAGACTATGGGCTCAGGATCTCAATGGGATTATGGTTGGTGCCGACCACAATCTGATGGACTGAACATGCAGCATAGGAATTCTACGATTATGTGCTCCAGATGTCACAGCTGAGGTGGACATGAGAAACAATCCTCTGTAGAGTAATTACAGAACTGGGGCCATTTAAAAATGAAAGAGGCTGAAGTTCAGGTTGTTGACTTCAAAAGACAACAGCAAGGTAGCTGTTCAAAACGTATTGCAAAGTGTGCATTTTCAAAATCTCCATTAGGAAGAAAATTGTAGGAGTTTAGTGCTGTGGAACCATAGGATAAAAGAATACAGAGCAATGGGGCTATGCTGAGTATTTTGACTGCTTTCTGCAAGGAAACTAAATAGCAGAAGATATCAGGATGTCTACATTACTGAGCATTACAGGGGAAAAACATTCAATCTTCTCAGATGTTTAGTGCAACCAGAAAAGCCAGGCACTAAAACACATGAACAAATTACAGAGATTCTGCAAGCACACTGTTTAAGACTTTTGGTGATTGCAGAGTGTTTCAGAAAAAGACCTACACAGCAAAAGACATCAAAAAGGGGAATCAATTGTGCAATTCAAGACTACATTAAAAAGACTTGGAGTATTGCAACGTGCTGAATGACGCTATTCAGGACAGATTGGTTTGTGGCCTGCAAAGTCAGTCAATATTGTCCCTTTGCTGTCACTGAGTCAAAATCTTGGAATTCCCTCCCTGACGGCATTGAGAGAGCATCTACAGTACATTGAATGCAGTGGTACAAGGTGGCAGCTCACCACCTCCTTTCCAATAACAATAAATAGTGATTTTGCAAGCAAAGCCAAATCAATCTACATTTAAAAAATGGCAACTGTCAAAACCAGAAAGTAAATTGGTCTTACACTAATACACAAGTCCACAAAGGCATTTCACTAGCATTCTTGTGATGTCATCTTTTTTGTGTTTGGTAGATCTGATGATGTAGCCCAAGCACACCAAGTTATCACATCCTTCTAGGCTACTGAATACCATTTACCTCAAGAGTTGCAAAAGTCAAGAGACACAAAGGGCGGACTTCTGACACAGATGTGGAGGAAGTGTAGTAGATAAAAAAGAGATGGTTACTCTCGAGTGGAGGTATCACTCCGCCCAAATAGCAAAGTTTCCTTAGTTGTTAACTGTAAACCGAGCAATGCCATTCAAAGTTCTCTTGCCAGGCTAGTGGTTGTTGCATGTGATCTAATTTGCACCAAAGTCAATTTTCCGCCCCTCAAATATCAACTGCAGCTGAGCTCGAAAACAAGGTCAAATTGTCCCATCTGGTAATTGCCACCTACAATGAGGGGGAATATGGAAATTACCCTCTACTGTAGTTTCAGATCATCACTTTAATATTTTTCTGACTACATGTCCAGAAAACTTCAGTTTGTAGATGCCTTCCTTGTTCCTCAGATGGGTGCGTTGGTCCTCTGGGGCCTTTGAAAGCAACACTGGAAAATGTGAACAAATACAAACCTCTCACGATATTCAATACAATTTTTCATTGGGCATTATTCTCATTTACCAGGTGCGATACAAATGGGGACTTCAAGATAGGCCTCCACTTGGTTCAGGATGCTGGCTGGAGTCAAGTATCAAATATCTCCTTAAAGCATTGAAAAATATGCATTGCATCTCCTCTTCAACTTAATAAGAAAATCTGCAACACATTATTTGCATGGCTTTGACTTCTGATGGCATGCAGAAGAGCAGCACTAAGAACACTAATGCTAAGAGCATTAGGAACCCCAAGATATCTCATAGTTGATCAGCAAGTTGAAAAAATCTACATTAGAACAGTTGACAATTAAATATTGTAGCCAAGACATGATAGTTCAACTAGATAGTGAAGAGGTAGATTCAACATTCATATTTATTGCAGCATTAATCAAAAGGTGCCAAGATGAATTGCAGTAGGTGGGTCTTCTGGGTTGGAAGGCGAGAGACAATGGACATGACGACACAGGGGGAAAAAATGAAATTATGCAGGGCTCATTTTGCTTATCCATATTCATGGTGCAGATGATTGGGTCTGCTTTTAAGTTCTATAATTACTTTCTAGCCTAATTTGTGTCCACTGATGTTCAGGAATACTTCTGCAGATGCAACATGCAAGACTATGATATTGCACCTTGTTGATTTCTGACAGGGAGCCTTTAGCCAGTAGGCTTGCATAGGCCTTTGATTTGGGGTCACTGGCAGGAAAGAAATGTGGTTAGCGCTCAGTGAGGGGGATTGACTCCTGTGGGGATCTTTTTGCACAATTGGTTTAATTTACATTATGCTGAGTTTTCAATAGTTTGTTTCCAGATGGTCTGATATTAAGGCTTCAGTACTTTATGAATAAATTAATTGCTCCAACATATGTTTTTTGGCTTTTCACTTGACATTTTGAGATCTACCGCTTATTTTTGCCTCAATCTTTCTTCCTATCACCCAGCTTTCAAGCCATGTTCAAAAAGAGGGCCATCTTTTCATAAAATAAAGTTCACTGACAGACTTTACTAGACAGCCTTTTCCCTTCACCCTCTTGATTTTGTCTGGATATTTGCTTCTGCATTTGGTTCAATTTGTTTCAAGTTACATTAATCTTATTATCGTCAGTTCCTGGATGGCAGTCGATTTCAAATTTCTTTTCAAGAAAGAAGCACCAGTTGATTATTCCAATAGTCACTGATCATCAAGAGTTCAGCTGGAGCATGTTGTATAATATTAGATGCTAGTGTGTTTTACTCTGAGTCAGATGCAATTACATTCACATCACTGCCCATCATTCAGCATCTTTGGAATCATGACATCACTCATCATTTATCATACATTATAGATAGAACAGTTTTAGAAAAACATACAATTAATTAAGCTAAAAAGGGCATTAATCAATCAGATGTGTTTTTATGACAATTGACAATGGTTTTATGGTCATCATTAGACTTTTAATTGTACATTTTTTTTAAAACTGATTTCAAATTTGGTGATTGAACCTTGATCTCCAGACTATTGCCCTGGGTCTCTGGATCTGGAGTTTGTCTCATGGGAAGGTTGGACTCACTGGAGCAAAACAGAACATAAGTTGATCTTATTAAAATATATAAGGTTTGAGGGGACTTAACAGCTAAGAGATATTTTCCTCTCATGGGGGAAATCTAGAATTGGGATAGTTTAAAAATAGGATGGATTTAAGGTGGAGATTAAGGGATTTTTTTTTCTAATCGCATAACTAAGTATTTGGAGTTCTCTTGCCCAGTGAGCAATAGAAACTGGGTCATTGAATATATTCAAGACCCTGCCCTTGTTGCTATGCAGAAAAAGCATTAGAACATCCTACACCTTTAATCTTGACAGGCTGCTAATTTAATTCCCATGGATCCCTGTGTCCTAGGTTGATACCAAGCATGGATTCCCTATTCCTGTTTCACATCACAAATTCACTTTCCAAACATTGGATAGAAATGTCATTAGATTAAGATAATAATGATCATAACAGACAAATGTAAAGAACTATAGAATATGAATTCTGAAGAGTATGCCGTTTTATCACAACAGTTTGGGAAATTCATTGCTTTTTGTGACATCTGTTCAATACATATTTTACATTAAGTAAATTAGTTGCTTTGTTAACTGCACATAGAATATTTTTCATTGTGCCTTCAGTAGAGAGAATTCCAGCAGCCTGTGTATAGAACAAGTGATCTCTGTTCTAAAAACATAAGTAAGAGTACAATAAGTCAGAAAATTCCTTGAGCCATCTCAGCTATTCAAGATGACTGCAGCTCATCTTCAACCTCCGCTTCTCCACACTTCCCCATATCAAAAATCTATCAACATTAGCCTTGAATACACTCACTGACTGAGCATCCATAGCTCTGGGTCAAAAAATGTCAACGACTGACAAACCTGAATGAAGAAATTTTCCTCATCTCATCCTAAATGGCTACCCGAGATCATGCACCTTAAATCTAGACTCCATAGCTGTCTATGGATACTAAGAGGTAAATAGCGTCTTAGTATCAATCCTGTCACTGTCAAGATCTTTAGATGGTTCAATGAATCATAAGATTCAGGGTGCTTGTGTCCATGATAGCCAATCAACTCAGCTGTGTGGAGTAATGAGTTAATGATTATGTTGGGGGTCGGATCTTATTGAAACTTACAGGATACTGCAGGGCCTGGATAGTGTGGATGTGAAGAGGATGATGTTTCCACTAGTAGGAAAAACTACAATTAGAGAGCACAACCTCAGGCTAAAAGAGATGATCTTTTAAAACAGAGGTGAGGAGGAATTTCTTCAGCCAGAGAGTGGTGAATCTATGGAATTCTGCCACAGAAGGCTAGGTCACAGTGTCTTTAAGATGGAGATAGATACGTTCTTCATTAATAGGAGGATCAGGGGTTATGGGAAAAAGGCAGGACAATGGGGATGAGAAAAATATCAGCCATGATGGAATGGTGGAGCAAAATCAATGGGCCAAGTGGTCTAATTCTGCTCCTATGCCTTATGGTCTTATGTTGAGATTGTGATGTTATTAGTGTTTTAAGAACGAGATGACCAAGAGCCTTCAAGAGGCAGAAACAGTCTGTATCCTAGAAACCATGTAGTTACAGGGAAGTCTTGTAAATAAATAGTTTTTAGAAAAGCTTCATACTGACTATCTCCAGTCACTCAGACTAATTTGAACCTCCACAAAACACAGTGGCAGACCTGGAGGTCACATATCTGAAAGCCACAAGTACAAATCTGAAACTAATCAGCTTTGAGACATTGAAGATCCAACCCAAAAAGTACTGCTGAGGTGAAGCAGGAAGATGTGCACAATGTTGACAGTGACTGAAAAGCCATGACCCTTTCCAACAGAGAGAGTCTGGACTGCATTAAAGGCAATGATGGGAAATCTGGAATAAGATACCAATAGCTTCATGTTTACAAGGGAAAACTCAGAAGCATGCAGATCTGTTGTTCTATCTCCAGTGGGGCTATGAGCTCAAGGTCACGAGCTTGTGCACCAAGGTGTTGACGAAACCTCAGCAACATACGTCAAGGTGTGGGGGCCTTCAAGAATATCTTTGAGAAGCCTCAAGAAGAATAAATGGAAAGAGGAGCCAAAAATTGGTGAACCAATTGATCCTTCTATTAATGATTTACAGTGATCAACTAGGACTTGCAAGTACTGTGCCTTAAAACCAGAGTCCCATTCATGACCTCATGGCTCCAAAATTCAATCCCTCTACCAATAAAAGCTAACACACCATATGCCTTCTTAACAACCTTATCAACCTGGGTGCCAACTTTCAGGAAGCTATGCACATGTACACCGAGATCTCTCCACTTGTTGACACTAACAAGAGTCCTCCCATTAGTCCTATATTCTGTACTCCTGTTACTCTTTCCAAACTGAATCACCTCACACTTTTCTGCATTAAACTCCATTTGCCACCTCTTGACCCAGCTCTGTAGCTTATCTGTGTCCCTCTGCAAACTGTAACATCCATCCTCACTGTCTACCACTCCTCCAAATTTGGTGTTGTCAGCAAATTTACTAACCCATTCTTCTACACCCTTGTCTAGGTCAATTATAAAAATGACAGACAGCAGTGGCCCCAAAACAGATCCCTGTGGTACACCACTAGTAACTGAACTCCAGGTTGAATATTTCCCATCAACTACCACCCTCTGTCTTCTATCAGCTAGCCAATTCCTGATACAAATTGCTAAATTACCCTCAATCCTATGCATCTGTATTTTTTGCAGTAGCCCATCATGGGGCACCTTATCAAACGCTTTGCTAAAATCCATAGCACCACATCAACTGCTTTATCCTTATCCACCACTTTGGTCACCTTCTCAAAGAACTCAATAAAGGTTTGTCAGGCATGATCTACCCTTCACAAAACTGTGTTGACTATCCCTAATCAATTTATTTCTCTCTAGATGATTATAAAGCCGAAATCTTATAATTCTTCCCAAAACTTTGCCCACAACAGAAGTAAGGTTCACTGGTCTATAATTCCCAGGATGGTCTCTACTCCCCTTCTTGAACAAAGGGACAACATTTGCTATCCTCCAGTTTTCAGGCACAAAGCCAAACATTAAAGCCAAAGGCTCTGCAATCTCCTCCCAAGCCTCCCAGAGAATCCTAGGATAAATCCCATCCAGCCTATGGGACTTATCTATTTTCATACACTCAAGAATTGCTACCTCAATCCCGTCTAGTCTAAAAGCCTGTATCTCAGTATTCTCCTCAACTACATTGACTTTTTCCTGCATAAATACTGACAAAAAATATTCATTTAGTGCCTCTCCTATCTCTTCAGGCTCCACACATAACTTCCCACTACTGTCCCTAATCTTGCCCTAACCAATCTCTTATTCTTGACATACCTATAGAAAGCTTTAGGGTTCTCCTTGATCCTACCTGCCAAAATCTTCTCATGTCCTCTTCTAGCTCTTCTTAACTCTCTCTTTAGCTCCTTCCTGGCTAATTTGGAACTCTCCAGTGCCCTGAGCCTTTACACCTCATCTTTACATAAGCCTCCTTCTTCCTTTTCACCAGAAATTCAACTTCTTTAGTACACCACGGTTCCCTCGCTCGACCACTTCCTTCCTGCCTGACAGGTACATATTTATCAAGGACTTGCAGTAGCTGCTCCTTGAACAAGGTCCACATTTCAGATGTTCCCAGCCCCTGAAGTTTCCTATTCCAATCTAAATCTCACCTAATCGCCTCAATGACTTTTCAGAAGCCATAGCTTCTGCCGTTCAGTATATGCCTATCCCTTTCCATCATTAATATAAACATAACTAAATTGTGGTCACTATCACCAAAGTGCTCACCTACTTCCAAGTCTAACACCTGGTCTGGTTCATTACCTAATACCAAATCCAAAGTGGCCTCACCTCTTGTTGGCCTATCTACGTATTGTGTCAGGAAACCTTCTGCACACGTTGGACAAAAACTGACCCCTCTAACATACTTGAACTGCAGCTTTTCCAATCAATATTTGTAAAGTTAAAGTCCCCCATAACAACTACCCTGTTACTTTCGCTCCCATCCAGGATCATCTTTGCAATCCTTTCTTCTACATCTCTGGGACATTTTGGAGGCCTATAAAAAACTCCCAGCAGGGTAACCTCTCTTTTCTTGTTTCTAATTTCAGCCCATACTACCTCAATAGACAAGATACCTCAAATGTCTTTTCTGTCACCATAATACTGTCCTTGACTAATAATGCCACACCTCCCCCTCTTCTACCACCTTCTCTGCTCTAACTAAAACATCTGAACCCCGGAACTTGCAATAACCATTCCTGTCCCTGCTCTGTGTCTCTGAAATGGCCACAACATCAAAAGGCCCAAGTTACAAGTTCATCCACCTAATTGCGTATGCTACTAGTATTAAAGTATACACACTTTAAACCAGCCTCCCACCTGCCAAGACACTGCTGTGACCTAGAAACTTTATCCATGACCTCCCTATTCTCCACCTCCTGTACGTTGGAACTACAATTCAAGTTCCCATTCCCCTCAATCAGTTTAAACTCTCCAAATAGCATTGGCAAACTTTTCCCCCCAAGATACTGGTACCCCTCCAGTTCAGGTGTAGACCATCCCTTTTGTAGAGGTTCCACCTACCCCAGAATGAGACCCAATTGTCCAAGTATCTGAAATCCTCTCTCCTGCATCATCTCTTTAGCCACATGTTTAAATGTTCTCTTTCTCTCTATTCTTCTCCATGCTATCCCATGGCACAGGTAAGAAACCAGAGATAACAATTCTGTTTTAGCCCTAAGCTTTCACTCTAAATTGCCTAAATTTGTCTTACGTCTCCATCCCTTTTCCTACCTATGTCATGGGTACCTACATGAACCATGACTTGTTTGTCATTTTACTTTAAAAAGTTCAAAGTATTAAACAGTTTGCGGCTTCCGCCTTTGTCTCGTGTAGGACAATGAACAGAAAAGAGGATTGGGGGTCCCATCAACTGTAAATCTGCCTCTGTGGTAAATACATGCTTCCTTGAGCACAAAGGTAAAACTGCATACAATACTTCAGGTGAGATTTCAATTGCAGCAAGGCATCTTTGTTCTTGTATGCCATCTTTCTTGCAATAAAAATGCACAAGCCATTTGCCTTCCTAATAGCTTGCTACATCTGTAACATAATTTTCTGCATCTCAACTGGAAGGACAACATGATTGACAGTGTTCCAGTGCTACCTCAGCAATTTCACCGATTACTATTTGGCAAAATCTTGCTGGATTGCTCCTTAAACATGTACTATCCAGTAAAGATTCAACTTGCAGAGTAAAGCACATTCACTGCTGGACCTCAGACTTTGCCACTCTTTTGCTTTGCTGTTGCCAAACTTGTCTACATTTTATCTGCAATGTAACTGTGTTGTGGTGCAAAGAGTTTACACTTGCAAGAGCTGAGCTGTTTCAGCACCACTCTGATGTGATTGATGAACCAAATGTAATTGTTGTGGCTAACTAAACTTCTATTGTAGTTGATCTGTTGGCTGCAAAAATTGTGCTGAAACAGCTCAGCTATTGAAAAACTAATTACCAAGCATTTTAGTTTAGCCAGATTGTAGCTGATACAGGTTAAGTAGTTGGTGAACATTTTATAGGCTAGCAAAAACTAGAATATAATGGTTATTAGCTTTGACTCTCAAAACATATACACAAAATATTTACAACAGAATGCCCATATTTCTTGAAAACTAACATGAGTCACTGAAGATAAACACACCATTCCTCAGCACCTGAATCAACTTGGATATTATGGGTGTTTAATGACGATTTAAAATAATACCCCACTCACAGTTGACCAATAGCTATTACGTGTAACATCCTTACGTTGAATCATTAGCTCTGACGGTGGAAATCACAAGGCAGCCAAAACCAAGGTCATAGAATATTATAAAAATAACACTAGCATGTACATAATGAGTCACAAGAATGGACTGGTCGTCCAAGCTCATTTCAGAATAGTGACAGGAAAAGAATTCTCAGGATATCAAGCAATCTATGACAGCATAAAAAGCACATCATCAGAAAGTTAAATCAGAGCGTATATTGAATTTTGGACAAGCTGAAAATCTATCTGCAAAGGCACAATGTTTTCATGCAGTCAAAACACCTAAAATTATGAACAAAACAGGCAATAATCTTGCAGCACATTACAGCTGCTTATGCAGTGAGGGGAACCACGGAAATAATACTGCCATTGATCCTGATTTGAGCTTGTGAAAAAGGGGAAAAAAGGCACAAATACTCTTACAGTGGACAATATTACACCAGAGACTTTCAGAATGGAAACTAAAACTAATAAAATGCATTAAAACAAAACATGTAAAGTTTGGATGGTCATTCAGAATAGCCCTCTGTTTAGAAATGAGGCATGAATGTAATCATAAAATCAATGAGCCTAAAAAATGCACATTTTTTAAAAAAAATCATTTGAGTGTAATACCACAGGTCATTTGCACTATAAACAAATGCACCAGGGGCATAAATCAACTAAGTAGTCAATATATTTTCCCAAAGGTAGGAGAGTCTGGAGAGCATAAGTTGAGAGGGAAGAGACATGAAAGGGTCCAAAGGAGCAATTTTTTCCCACACGGAGGGTGGTGAGTATCTGGAACACACTAGTAGAGGTGGGTATAATTTTGTCTTTTAAAAAACATTTAACAGTTACATGGGTAAGATGGATATAGAGGGGATATAGGCTTAATGTAGGCAATTGGGACTAGCTTAGGGGTTCAAAAAAAGGGGCAACATGGACAAGTTGGGCCAAAGGGCCTGTTTCCATCATATAAACCTCTATGACTTTAGAACAAAGTTTAAATAGGCTAACTAGTTTTTTCTGACGAAAGGTTATTGATTTGAAACGTTATCTGTTTCTCACTCCATAGGTACTGCCAGAGCTGATGGGCATCTCCAGCATTTTCTATTTTTCATTTTAGATTTCCAGAATCTGCAATTTTTTTTAATATAGATTTGCTATCTTCTCAGCAAACTTGGTGCTGCAGAAGCATTAATCTGATGTGAAGGAGAATGAAATAATGGCTTCAACATAGTGGTTCAGTTTCTGCAGAATGTGAAAAGGAAGCAATGCTAAACTGGTCAGCATAACAATTTATGCAACAGAAATACATGCGCTCAAGCTGCCACCATGACACCACATTCAAAACATGAAAATTATGAATAAGCATACATATATCTTGAGGATAAATCATGCAATTATAATGGTTTACAGGAGTTAGGAGGAAGCAAGTGTCTGCTCACTGCAGACATCAAAAAGGTGCAAAAAAATCAAAATAGGTAAATGATCAATGTTTTTTAAATTTAATTTATAACACTTGTGTTAATGAGTATCAGGTTGACAATTCTAAAAACATTATCCATGTTTGAAACATATACAGCCAATAACAGCAAAGGATCATTATTCATTTTATAATTCCAAATTAACACCTATATAATGTCAGTGATAGGACTACACCAATGAATTAAATCAATAGAAAATTTTATTTTCAGATAACACACCATATATAGTTTGCACTTTACATTTCAAACAATAATTTTTTAATGTACCTGACAGCTTCCAGCCTCTTGTTTTGTCGAATGAGTTCAATGAACTCCTGGATTCTCAGACTGAACTCCAGGCAGCTCTGTTAATGCAAAAGAACAGATTTAACTGCAAGTCACGATGAAAAAAAAAAATCAGCAAAAACAAACCTCAGTAGAATGAAAGTTGAAATTTAGTTACTAGTTCACAAGTAGGCTTACGTTTACGCTGCAATGAAGCTACTGTAAACATCTCCTAGTCGCCAACTCCAGTACTTGTTTGGGAACCTTGAGGGAGAATTTAGCGTGGCCGATACGCTTAACCTACACATCTTTTCAAACCGGAAACCCACGCAGGCAATGGGGAGAATGAGTAGACTCCGCACAGATAGTGACCCAAGCCAGGAATCAAATCTGTGAGGCAGCAGTGTTAACCACTGTTACCATGCCAGCCCAAAGGAACCCAGTAAAATAAAGGCCATAGCTTGCCTCAAACCAGCAATGAAGCTAACAGCCTTTGCTATTACTTGTGTATAATTGGAGCTAAACACACAAGTCTAGAAAGTTGCTACCCCTATGTGCCATTCCTCCATAAGTTGTGTTGCAAATATTATCTCAACATCAGATTACCTGTTCAAATGTAGCCCCATTATTTAATAAAAGGGGAGAGAAAACAGAATTATAAACCTGTTAGCCTGACATCAGTAAGAGGGAAAATGCTTGAAACTTAAAATGTGACAACTGGACACTTAATAAAATGGTAGGATTGTGTAAAGTCAACATGGATTTATAAAAGGGAAATTATGCTCGTGTATCTCAGTGGTGAACAACCTGGAGCCCAGGAACCACATGCAGCCCACAAAACAGAATTTGTTCATTGTCACTCATGCACAAATTCATTGGTTTGTCCAGTTTTCTTTCCGACCATATGATTAAAGTAATATGCACATAAAACAAGGTCACATGAAGCGAGGTGCGTGTTGATTGCACACAACATTGACTGAGATTTGTGAACTCCCTCTGCATTCAATGTGTAAATTTTTTGTTTTTAACATTTGAATTTGAGTATTTTCTAAACACAAAGAAATATTTGGTATGTATTAAAATGTATTCAATCTCATTCACGAGGTCATGGCTCATGAACAAGCCTGATTTAAATCCTATAGTTCAGGGACGAAGGAGGGTTATTCATGTGGCCTAAACAACTGCCTCAGCTATCTACTGCTGGTATAAGGATGCAACTCGAAGAGAGGATGTGTTTTGTGCATTTTCAGAAGGCTTTTGATAAAGTTCCACACAGATCAGTAAAGCAAAATTAGTACAAATGGAATGGCTGCAATATACTGATATGGATGGAGAACTGGTTAATGGGCAGTAAACAGGAGGAACAAGTAGGTCATGTGCGGGTTAACAGAGCACCACAAGGATAAATGCTTGGGCCCCAACTATTTACAATCTACATTAACACTTTGATGTAACAACCAAATTGCTGACAAAACCAGGTGGAAATGAATTCAGGGGAGGATGCAAAGAAGCTTAGGGATTTAGATAGTCTATGTGGGTAGGGCAAGAACAGAGCATATGGAAAGATATGGATTTATTCAATTTGGTAGAAAAAAGAGTAATGGAGAATACTTATTAAATGATGAAACATTGAGAAGTGATGATATTCAAAAGGGACCCACTGTCCTTGCTCATGAGTCACTGAAAGCCAACTTATAGGTGAAGCAAGCAATTGGAAAAGCAAATGGTACACTGAGTTTTGAAATACGAGAAGCGATCTTGAGCCATACAAAACCTCTTCCAGATCTTGACAAGAGTAGATGGAGGAAGATGCTTCCCCTGGCTTGAAGGTCTAGAGCCAGGAGAGACTCTGAATGAAGGGTTTAGGGTATAGATCAAAAGGAATTTTTTCACTTGGAGGCTGGTGAACCTTACAAATTCTCTAACTCAGAGGGATTGGAAACTGAATCATTAAGCGCACTCATGGTGTCAAAAAGTTTCTAGATTTTATAGATATCAAGGGATAGGGGCAAGGGGGGGAGAAAAACAGTGTGGCAAAGTGGCATTATGGTAGAAAATTAACCATGATCTTGCTGAAACGCATGGCGAACATGAAGGGCAGAATGACCGACTCTTGCTTCTATTTCCAATGGTTCCAATACTGACATTGGATATGGACCAACTACACCCGCTTAATTCTAAGTATTCTTCCAACAGATGCAAATCTTAATTACAAACAATCACTCTGGAAAGTAACTTCTACAAGTTTGGGGTTTCTTTTCCTTCCCATTTAATCATAGTTGGGAATTTGTTTTGCATCACCCCCCACCTGCCACCGCCACAATCTTCAATTTTGTTTCTCTCTCCACGACACAGCAGTGGGCAGAACAGTGCCACAGTGGTTAGCACTGCTACCTCATAGCAGCAGGGATCCAGGTTCGATTCCTGGCTTGGTTCAAGTCTGTGCAGAGTCTGCACATTCTCCCTGTGTTTGAATAGTTTTCCTCCTGGTGTTCCATCTCCACCCACAGTCTGAAAGACGTGCTGGTTAGGTGCATTAGTGATGCTAAATTCTCCCTCAGTATACCAGAATAGGTGTCAGTGTGGTGACTCAGGAATTTTCACAGTAACTTTATTGCACTACCAAAGTAAGTCTATTGTGACACTAATGAATAAATAAACCTCATGTGACATTAACAATTCTGACAAACAATTTTAATTGTTAGTTCCTGGTTCAACTCATTGACAAACGAATGCTCAGTTATTACAGGACTCCTGAAGACAATACCATGTCATTTGGATACCTTGCTTTCCATAGGATTTTATGTTGTATGCAAATTAGAGTCCAACAAATGGTAGGTGCCATTCACTCACCACTGAATAATTTGGCCCGCAGCATACTTATCATTTGTTGAAGTGGATGACATTTCAGGTTAATTGTATGGAGCTCAAATCTACTGCCAACTTACACAGCTAGATCCACTCATACGAAAACTATATTTTTTTCAAAACAGTTTGTGCTCTTTCAAATGACGCATTGTTTCAGCAATGATATGGAAACAACTGCACTGTTTGAAGTGTGGATTATTGCTCCGTGGGTTTTTATTTAAATGTCAGTAATTCAAAGTGCTCACCATGTTTATGATAACATCGCTTTTTAAACAATCCATTACATCCATGAGATTAAATAGAGTGACATTTTGATTGCTATAGAAACCATACCTAGGAAGACATTTATGTTAATTTTAAAAAGTCCACCTTGGAACAGTGATAATTTAATTGACTTTTCAACACGTTTGGACTCAATATTTCCCAGACTTGGTCAAAGGAGCTGTATTTCGATATGGTGATAGGGAAAAGCCCTGCTTTGCCTATACATTATGATAGCACTGAGCACACATTGAAAGCTAAAATTATTTTTCAAATATAGGCGACTTTTAAAATTTAGAAAACTGAAACGTACCAGAAATTGTGTCTTAAGTGAAGGTCACAACCAATATCACATCCAGTGCTGAGCTTGTGACCAAAGCTAGATGATAGGATGCCCCTAGAGGATGGGGCAAAAGCTTTTTTCAAAAAAAATCATTCATGGAACGTAGGTGTCACTGGCTGCGCCAACATTTATTCCCATTCCTGGAAGCAGAAGGACGCAGAGGGACCTGGGGGTGCAGGTGCACACGCACAAGTCTCTGAAGTTGGCAGAGCAAGTGGAGAAGGTTGTGAAGAAAGCATATGGTATGCTAGCCTTTATAGGAAGGAGTATAGAGTACAAGAGCTGGCCTTTAATGTTGCAGCCGTATAAAATGTTGGTTAGACCTTATTTGGAATACTGCGAGCAGTTCTGGTCGCCTTACTACCGGAAGGACGTGGAGACCCTGGAGACAGTGCAGAGGAGGTTTACCAGGATGCTGCCTGGTATGGAAGGTCTGAGTTACGAGGAGAGGTTAGGCAAATTGGGACTGTTTTCCTTAGAAAGACGTAGACTAAGAGGAGATCTAATAGAGGTGTACAAGATTATGAAGGGTATAGATAGAGTAAACAGGGTTAAGCTTTTTCCTAGGATGGACTCAAATAGCACGAGGGGTCACGGGCTTAGGGTGAGGGGGGTAAGGTATAATTTGGATGCTAGAGGGAGTTTTTTCACACAGAGGGTGGTGGGGGTATGGAATGCACTGCCAAGTAAAGTGGTGGAGGCAGGTACTCTGCAGTTATTTAAGGAATACTTAGATGGGCACATGAACAGAATGGGAATGGAGGGGTATAGAAAACTGATTTTAAAATAGGGATCATGAGCCTTGGGAGTCCCTGGGAAGTGTGTAAATAGATGATGATATTGATGTACTTGTTTTTATCCTACAGAGTGCTTTGGTCCACCTTGTTGTCTAACAAGGGGCATACACACGATGGGTCGTGAGAGGGCTGCTCTTGGATTTTTTTCAAGAGTAGCCTAGTGCTTCATGTCGTTAGTATACGCTTGACCTGGACCGTTTGATGGGCAATACAACAGCTCAGTGACTATCGCTGTGCTGTGCGGATACATGGATTTGAGCCTGTGTCTGTGGAAGTTGGCGCATTCTCCCCATGCTTGCGTGGGTTTTCTCCAGGTGCTCCGGTTTCCTCCCACATCCCAAAGTTGTGCTCTTAGGCTAATTGGCAAACAAATTCTCCCTAAATTGTCTCAAATTTGATTTTTAATCCATAGATCTATAAACATAGACAGGGATCACGGGTAGAGGTGGGAGCATCGGAGTGGCGGCACAGGCCTGTTTCCCGTGCTGTTTTGTTCTTTGTTCTTTATAGGAGTCAACCACATTTGGCTGTGTAAGTTGGCAGTAGATTTGGTACATGTCAGCCAAACCAGGTAAGCATAACAGATTTCCTTCCTGAAAGAACATTATTCAACCAGTTGAATGATTACCACAAATTGATAATAGTTTCACGGTCATTATTAGGCTTTTGATTCCAGATTTTTATTTAAATCAAATTTCACTATCTGTGATTCGAGCCCAGGAACGCAGATTACCCTGGGCTTCTGGATTACTAGTCCAACCAATGGTGATGGTTAGTAATCCAAGAACATAGGTTGAAGGTAAAAGAAGAAATGTGTTTGTGTTGCATGTTGTGATCTGAAGTGCACTACCTGAAAAAAAAACCGATGAATCTAACTTCAATTTCAAAAGAATCTATCAAAAGGGAATTGGATATATATTGTACTTGAAAAGAACAACTTTGTAGGCTCTGGGGAAAAAGTCAGGGGTGAGGTAGTAATTGAATAACTATTTAATTATATTAGCTGTTCGCAACACAATGGTCAAATTACCCCCTCCTGCGCTGTCTGATTTTATGATGACATTGTCGATTTCTTGTGGCAGATGACAACAACACTGGTTCGTTAGTGTCCATTATTCAACAGTATTTCACTTTTAAGGGATGTGAACTGTAGGTTTTTTGTTTAAAAAAAGGGCAGAACGAGATCCTGGGTTTACTGTACTATGCCACTGTATCCCCAATACTTGCTCACTCGTCATGACAAATTCAGAGTGTAAATCATTTCCATTTTTTAAACATGTTCATTTTTTTTTTAATTCCATTACTAACCTGGGATGGTAAAATGCTATATTGCTCCTGTATTTCAGATGGGGAGAATAGTTTTCTTTTATCAAAACAACCCTCAAAATAAATATCAGTTCTTCTTCAATGTATTCACTTGACTTTCATCATACATGGAAAAGGCATTGAAGTCAAACGTCAGCTACAATCCTTCTGAATGGTGGAGCAGGGCAGATGAGTTGAATGTTCTCTTCCCGTTCCTATCCACTTTTTCCTACTTCTTCCATCCAATTAATATCAAGATAGCTTTAAGTTTATTTATTTGTGTCACAAGTAGACTTATGTTAACACAGCAATGAAATTACTCTGAAAAATCCACTAGTCGTCACACTGAAACGCCTATTTGTGTACACTGAGGGAGAATTTAGCACATCAATGCACCTAGCCAGCATGTCTTTGGTACTATGGGAGGAAACTGAGTGTGCAGAGGAAACCCATATAGACATGGGGAGAACATGCAGACTCTGCAGACAGTGAACCAAACCAGGAATTAAACTCGGGTCCTTGGTGCTGAGGGGCAGCAGTTCTAACCACAGTACCACCATGCCAGCATTGGTGAAAGAGAGGCAAAACCCCCATGATTACTGCATAAATTTTGCTCGATTCCCTAAAGAGTTTGCATTTTTTTCCCTCTACTCCCTTCAACTGTTAGGTAGTCTAGGTTGCATGTTTATTGAGAGTGGTTCCTTATCACTTTCTATCACTATACCTATGGATTCTATTTTCGTCTTGCTGATTGCTGCGCCTTTTTTAAGCTTCCATAATATTATTCCACATAAGTACAATTAACACCACTGCCCCGTGTCTACACTATTATTTCTAAACATATTTTACAATGCATTAATTCCCCATCCTGATTTTTTTCTATAGTCAAAGCTCAGTAATTCCGACCAAGTCTGGTTCTTCCCAACACGTTTGCCTTCAACTTCCCTACTTATTGTACAGTACTTTTATTAACTATCTTGGTAAATTCCCATTCTAATTAATTCCCTTGTCAGCATTGTTCCTTACTTTACTCTTTCCCATCTTCTCCTGCTCTTTTTAAAGATTTGGATTGCTTACATCTGTCAGTCCCTTCTCTCCCTTATTAGTTTAAGCCTTCTTCACTTCTAAATTTTCCATTGCACTCAGATATTAGCCCCATCTCAGCTTAGATCCCATACATCAATACAGCTCCTTTTTGGCCCAGAATTGGTCTGAGGGTCAAAAACCGTTTTCCTCACACCAGCCCTTTACCCATGAGTTAAATCATCTGATCTGTCTGTTCCTATGTCAATTCACATGCAGTTAGGGCAATACATTTTTCAAAAACATCCAATTTTATGATTCACGTTACAGGAACAATTTATGATTCAAAAAAAATTTGGGTTGCTATTTGAAATGTTCAATAGAAGATAAACCTGGGAGAAAATCTGGTTTGAAACACAAGTTAACAAACCCAAAGTAATATCAATTCAATGGAAAGCCTGTGTTTATTCAATAAGACCAGAGTTAAAAGTGTGAAAGCATTCAAGTTCTTTTATCTCCATTAGGATTTACAATATTCATGTTGGCCCCAGATCAAAGATGAATTTAGAAGCTCTGAGGAAAAATCATAAGAGTCAAATAGAAACTTTGTTTCTTTCTCCTTTGATGCTGCCAGACTTGAGTTTTTCCAGCATTTTCTATGTTATTTCAGATTTCCAGCATGCGCTGTATTTTGCTTTTACTTAAAGGGTTTGGAAACAATAGGTAAACAAGGAAAAGTCTTAAAGGATCCAAATACTCTTCAGATCAAAAAACAAATTTGGCAATTGAATTATTAGTTGGAACCTGGCATATCCCAGGTTCGTCATGAGCCATGGGGATAGATTGCAGAAGGGATTTTTTTTTGTGTGGATTTCGCTGTGATTTCAGATAGATTAGGATGGGAAGCAGCCCGTTGAAATTTTGGTTTAAAATCTAAGACCAGAATGTTAAGGCCATATACCCCAGTGCAATTTTTTTCATCCTGCTGTAGCAAATAGATTTGGCTGGACACCAAATTTTCCAATTTTGCTGTAGTAGGAGCATGATGTGAATGGCCAATAAGATTGCCTTAAGTATTTATTAACTATAGTATTAAGTTAGTAGCACTTTCTTTGTCTAAAGTTTATTCAGTAAAGTTTTTGTTTAAATGTGAAATCCTGTGGCATCCAGATTCTTTCAGTTAATAACAGTTCACATTTCCTTTCTAATGATTACCACCATTGAGATCCTGTTTTTCAATTTGCAGCCTTACAACAAAGTGTATAGGCTTATTGAAGAGTAATTTTCCAAACTGTTTGCCCACTAATCCCTTTTCTTAAGGATGATACCTTGTTTTTTAATATGGGAATATAAATGTGGGAAAGGTTTTATTACATGCTTTTTGGAAAGCTTATTATTGAAAGTGTAAGCTTCCCAGTTACCTAAACTACAAATGCTATTTCAAAATTTTCAAATTCTTCCTTCAATAATTAAAGAAACTTTCAACACTGTTTCCATTTGTAGAAGACAATCTTTTGCTTCCCAAGGTAAACGTTTAAAGTATAATTTGAAAATTTGAGCTGTGGCAATAGTGCTGGTCTTCAGCTGCAGCAATCATAATGCACGTACAAACTGGTTAATTAGTAAGAGCCACTCAAAGCTAACTTGACTAATAGCCAAGAGCTACAATTTATTTTGACATACCTTCATCTTCCTCAGTCTTGATTTGTTGTCATGACACCAGGCCAAACAAGTAGCTGTCTCTTGTCTTTCAAGTGACTCTTCGACCTCTTTTGCTGTAAGAAACATGTCAATATTCACCAAATCCTAGAAGAGGAAAGCAGAGGAGTACCATGAAAGGCATGCTTGGATAGAAAAAAAAAGTGACATCTGCAATATAACCTCACCAATTATGGACTTAGTGTATTTCATCTCATCCAATGAAAAACAGATCAGTACATATCAAATATTCTTATACATGCATTTTACTATACTGTACTTCAAGGTTATGATCCAAGTTGTGAATATTACACTGTCAAAGAAAAACTGTATTCAACACACATCTATTTCAAAGCAATGTAATCAAAGATTATATTTCTGACCAAATACAACCTTCTTGAACAATTAAAGGAACAAGCCTATAATGAAGAAAGGATACAACTGGATAGTTAACACTGCTAACTGAGCTAACACATGTCAAATTAATATTAAAAATTAATAAACCACAATCAAATCAAAGAACCTGACTAAATTTGTATTTTGTCATCAGTTCTATCACTAAAATTATATTGTATTCATAGACACAAAGATCATTACTGACCAAGCTGATCAAGTCTCAAGAGGACATAGCAGCTGGTCTGCAGTAAACGGTGAGGGAACCAACAAGAGAGAAAACATACTTGACCTCATCCATACTGACCAGCTTGGCTCAGATGCATCTGTCCATGACAAGATTGGAAAGAGTGACCACAGCGCATTTCTTGGAGAAAAACAACCATCTCTACATCGAGAACATCCTTAATCATGTTATGTGGCACTATCACGGGGTTAAATTTCCAAAACAAATCCAGCAACTCAACACTGGGCATCCATGAAGCACTGTGGGACATCAGAATTATACTCTACCACAATCAGTAACATCAAAGTCTGACATATGTATGCTCAGCTCTTTATTCCTTGTGCAATTATGACTGCGTGGCTAAATTCTGCTCCAACTCATTTTCAAGTTTGCTAATGACACCTACTAGCTACTGTAGCAGGTTGGATCACAAATAACAAGATGGAGTACAGGAAAAAGAGATAGAGAATTTGCTGAAATGGTGCAATGACAATAACCTCTCAATCAATGTCAGTAAATGAAGAAGCTAGTTGTGGACATCAGAAAACATAGCGGAGGACATGTGCATCTACAACAGTGCTGAAGTAGAGATGGTGGAGTATTTCAAGTTTCTAGGTGGTCAGATTATCAATAATGTGTCCTGAACCCTCCATGCCAATGCTAAGAAAGTTAAGAAAGTCCACCAACACTTCTAATTTCTCAAATAGCTCAGGAAGTTTGGCATGTCCACTATGATTCTCACCAACTTTTACAGGTGCACCACAGAAAGCATCCTTTCTGGTTGTAGCACAACTTGGCATAGCTGCTGCTTTGACTAAGACTGCAAGAAACTGCAAATGTTTGTGAACACAGTCCAGTCCATCAGGCAAACTAAACTCACGTCCATTGATTCAGATTACATTTCCCGCTGCCTCAGTAAAGCAGCCTGCAGAATCAAGGAGCCCACTCACCCGGGATATACTTTTCCATCTTCTGTCGGGAGAATGACATGTGTTTTCAGAATTTTGTACTAACAGATTTAAGAACTGCACCTTCCCTATTGTCAGATTTTGAATGGTACAAACATTTTAAGCTGATCTTTCTCTCCCCCCGACCCATCTATAACAGCAACACTACATTCTGTATCCTATCCACTTCGTCCTCCTCTACATTCTTTATGAACAGTATGTTCTACCTGTATAGAGTCCATAGAACACTACAGCACAGCACAGGCCCTTCGGCCCTCAATGTTGCGCCGACCAGTGGAACCGTCTAATGACCCTCTAACCTAAACTATACCAATGTTATCCATATGCTTATTTACTGACCATTTGAACGCCCTTAAAGTTGGTGAGTCCACAATTGCTACAGGCAGGGCATTCCACTATCCTCTGAATAAAGAGCCTCTGACATCCATCCTATAACTACCATCCCTTAATTTAAAGCTACATCCCCTCATGTTAGCCATCACCATTTGAGGAAAAAGACTCTCACTGAAACAATACTTCCCATTGTATCCCATTAAATGTGACAACAGTACACTAAATCAAAATTTGCATGATAGGAATCAATGAAAAAATGTACGAGAGCACATCAACAGTGCAATCAAGCAGCACTTTCTTAGCCAAAACCTACCTCAGTAATGCTCAGTTTGGGTTTGCTTGAGTCAGTCACTCAGCTCCTGACTGCATTATAGTTTTGGTTCAAGAACAAAACTCCAAAGATGAGGCAAGAATGACAGCCCAAGACATTAAGACCATATTTGAATGAGTGCTGCATCAAGGAGCCCTAGCAAAACTGGAATCAATGAAATCAGGGAAAACTCACTTGGTTGGAGTCAGACGTGGATAAAAGAGCAAAATCCCTGAGGCGAAGAGAGAATTACTGCTCTATTGAGGCAGCGTTTCACTGAATAAGGCACCAAGGAACCTAAGCAAAACTGGAATCAATGGGAATCAGGGGTTGACTCCTGCCAGGTATAACTCCAATCAACTCTGCTGGATGGTTGGAATCATACCTGGCAAAAAATGAAATTAGTTCTTGTGATGGAAGATAAATAATTTCAACTTCAGGACATCACTGCAGGATGGTGACCTCGGCCAAACCATCTTCAGCTGTTTCATCAATTACCTTCCTTCCATCATAAAATCAGAAGTGGAGATCTCTGACGATTGCAGAATGTTCAGTATCATTTGCGACAACTCAAATACTGAAGCAGTCAATACCAAATGCAGCAAGACCTGGCTTGGGCTGACAAGTGCCAAGTAACACTCACACCACACAAATACCAGGCAATAACCACCTCCAAAAAGATAGAGACCAGAGGCAGGTCCACCTCTTCCTTAAATTTACTCGAAGTCCTAGCATTTACCACATTCTGGGGCAATGAATTTCATTGACTGACAATCCTTTGAGAAGTAATTTCTCCTCATTTGTTTTAATTCTGTTACCCTTTTTATTCTGAAGCCACAACCTCTTGTTTTAGATTTGCCAAACAAGGAAAAGACACCCTCTGCATATCCACTTTGTCAATCCCTCATCATCGAGAGCACCTCAATTACATCTCCTCTCACGCTTCTAAACTCAAGTATAGGCTCAATCTTGCTTCATAAGTCAAACCCCTCATCTCTGAAATCAATCAAGTGAACACCCTCTGAACTGCCTCCAGTACAAGTACCTCCTTCCTCAAATAAGAGGATCAAAACCGTGCACAATCTAAGCGTGGTCTCACAAATGGTTTGTCCAGTAGCTGTAATAATTCACTAGTTGTATATTCTATTCCTTTAGCAAAAAAATGCTAAGATTCCATTTGTCTTATTTTCAGATAAGATGTATTGTTGTCACATGTATTAACATAGTGAAAAGTATTGTTTCTTGCATGCTATACAGACAAAGCATACCATTCAGAGAAGAAAATAAGAGAGTACAGAATGTAGCATTACAGTCATAGCTAGGGTGTAGAGAAAAATCATTGCAATGAAACATAAGCCCATTTAGAAGTCTGAAAGCAGCAGGGAAAAAGCTGTTCTTGAGTCGGTTGATACACATGACCTCAGACGTTTGTATCTTTTTCCCGCAGGAAGAAGGTGGAAGAGAGAATGTCTGGGTTCTGTGAGGTTCTTAATTATACTGGTTGCTTTGCCGAAGCAGCGGGAAGTATAGACAGTCAGTGATGAGAGGCTGGTTTGCATGATAGTGCTGCACCTGCATACTAGTTTTCTGTAACTCATGCACAAGAACCCCCAGATTCATCTGCACCAAAGCATTCCAAGGTTCCCCATTCATGAAGGAGAGGGGCTTGTTGACAACTCCTGTCTCTAAGGGAGCTGTGGGCCAGTTGAGGGAAATATCCATACCAAGGGAGGAAGTGTTAGAGCTTCTAGGTAGCATTAAAACTGATAAATCTCCAGGGCCTGATGGCATTTATCCCAGACTGCTTACAGAGGTGTGAGGCAAAATTGCTGGGCATCTGACGCAAATCTTTGTCTCTTCTTTGGACACAGGTGAGGTCCCAGAGGACTGGAGAATAGCTAATGTTGTACCTTTGTTTAAAAAGGGTAGTAGGGATAACCCTGGGAATTATAGGCCAGTGAGTTTGACGTCAATGGTAGGGAAGCTGTTGGAGGGGATTCTTAGAGATAGGATGTTCAGGCACTTAGAGCATTGCAATCTGATTAGGGATACGCAGCATGGATTTGTTAAGGGGAGGTCGTGCCTTACAAATCTGATAGACTTTTTTGAGGAAGTGATGAAAACGGAGGACGAAAGGCGAGCCGTTGATGTCGTCTATATGGATTTTAGTAAGGCGTTTGACAAACTCCCTCATGGGAGATTAGCTGAGAAAGTCAATGCTCATGGGATACAAGGACAGGTAGCCAGATGGATAAGTAACTGGCTTAGTAACAGGAGACAGAGAGTAATAGTGGAAGGGTGTTTTTCTAGCTGGAGGTCAGTCACTAGTGGTATGCCGCACGGCTCGGTACTGGGACCTCTTCTATTTGTAATGTATATAAATGACTTGGAAGAGGGAGTAAGTGGAGTGATCAGCAAGTTTGCAGATGATACAAAGATGGCTGGACTTGCGGATAGTGAGGAGTATTGTCAGGCGATGCAGCAGGACATAGATAGGCTGGTAGCTTGGGCAGACAGATGGCAGATGGAATTCAATCCTGATAAATGTGAGGTGATGCATTTCGGGAGAAAGAATGTAGGGGGTAGGTATATGATAAAGGGTAGACCTATTAAGAGTATAGAAACGCAGAGGAACCTGGGGGTGCAGGTGAACAAGTCTCTGAAGGTGGCAGAGCAGGTGGAGAAGGTTGTGAAAAAAGCATATAGTATGCTAGCCTTTATAGGAAGGGGTATAGAGTACAAGAGCCAGCCTTTAATGTTGCAGTTGTACAAAACGTTGATTAGACCTCATTTGGAATACTGAGTCCAGTTCTGGTCGCCTTCTACTAGAAGTTGGTGGAGGCTCTGGAGAGAGTGCAGAGGAGGTTTACCAGGATGCTGCCTGGTAGGGAAGGTGAGTTACGAGGAGAGGTTAGGCAAATTGGGACTGTTTTCCTTAGAAAGACGTAGACTAAGAGGAGATCTAATAGAAGTGTACAAGATTATGAGGGGTATAGATAGAGTAAACAGGGTTAAGCTTTTTCCTGGGATGGACTCGAATAGCACGAGGGGTCACAGGCTTAGGGTGAGGGGAGTAAGGTATAATTTGGATGGCAGAAGGAATTTTTTTCCACACAGAGGGTGGTAGGGGTATGGAATGCGCTGCCAAGTAAAGTAGTGGAGGCAGGTACTCTGGAGTTATTTAAGAAATACTTAGATGGGCACATGAACAGAATGGGAATGGACTGATATAGAAAACTGATTTGAAATAGGCATCGTGAGCCTTGGGAATCCCTGGGAAGTGTGTAAATAGATGACGATATTGATGTACTTGTTTTTATCCTACAGATGCTTTGGTCCACCTTGTTGTCTAACAAGGGGCATACACACGATGGGTCGTGAGAGGACTGCTCTTGGATTCTTTTGTGTGAGTATCCTAGTGCTTCACATCGTTAGTGTACGCTTGACCTGGACCATTTGATGGGCAACACAACAGCTCAGTGACTATCGTTGTGAATTTGGGCCTGTGTCTGTGGGAGTTTGTGCATTCTCCCCGTGCTTGCGTGGGTTTTCTCTGGGTGGTCCGGTTTCCTCCCACATCCCAAAGTTGTGCTCTTAGGCTAATTGGCAAAACAAATTCTCCCTAAATTGTCTCAAATTTGGTTTTTAATCCATAGATCTATAAACATAGACAGGGATCACGGGTAGAGGTGGGAACATCGGGGTGGCAGCGTGGGCTCGTTGAGCCGAAGGGCCTGTTTCCCGTGCTGTTTTGTTCTTTGATAACAATATGCTTTTACATTTTTTCTACCAAAATGGGTAAGCTCAAACTTATTCATATTTAGTGCCATGTGCCAAATTTTGCCCCATTCACTTAACCTACCCACATACAGTTGTAAATTTATTATCCCAACTTAGTATTCAACTGATCTTTGTGTCATCTGCAAATTTGGCTATGGCACCTACTATCCCTGTATCCAAAGAGACAAAGACAGGGGACAGAAACAGCTCCCAGTTAAGTTCAATTAGCAAGTAGAAAAACAGGTTCCAATTAGACAAAGGACTGCAAGGGGCAGACTTTAAGCAAAGTGGGATCAGAAGTTGAAAAGAGTTTAAGAGGACTTCTGCAGATCCAGGCAAGCAGCTGAAGGTCGCTGACTTCTTACTGCAAGTCACTGGTGTACAAGGTGCCTCTGTGGAGCCAGAGTGTTTTGTTTAGTGTGGCTGAAGAGGTAAGTTATGCTTGTAAACTGATACTTGAGTGTACGCTGGAATCCAGGGGAATAGAACCTTGGAAAGTGAGATTGAAACAAAACTTGGCAGTTAATCGTGAATTAACTGGTGCATGCTACCAGGCTCCACTTGCCAATCAACCACTGTCTTCTCGTGTAGTATAAGTTCTTATTCCCTTAACAATTTGCTAATCTCGCAAATTATCCTGATGAATAAGAGAAAAAAAGGCTTCAACAGCATAGGATTTTTTTCAGCAGTACTCTATTTGCTGAAGTCTCAGTCTGGTTCAAGTCAGACAACCCATCCAATACAAGAAAGCCAGAAACAATCTGGTGAACTTAACTAACGTAGTTCTAGTTTGCCCTCATCCATTCCTTTGTTGCACAGTTTTGAAGGAACTTGCAAGACGTATTGGTTAGGCACATTGACCTACACAGGTGCCAGAGAATAGCAACTAGGGAAATTTCACAGTAACTTTGTGGCAAGGACCAATTAGAAAAGGGTTGAGAGCTTCAAAGTTTTAGATGTCCAGATCATTAATAACCTGTCCTGGCTCCTCCCACACTGACACTATAGTTAAGAAAACCCACCAATGTCTCTACTTTCTCAGAAAACTAAGGAAGTTTGGCATGTCAGCTATCACTAACTTTTACAGGCACCATAGAAAGCATTCTTTTTGGTTGTATCACAGTTTAGTATGGCTTCTACTCTGCCCAAGACTGCAATGAACTACAAAAGGTCGTGAATGTAGCTCAATCCACCACACAAACTAGCTTCTCATCCATTGACTCTGTCCACACTTCCTGCTGCCCCAGGAAAGCAGCCAGCATAACTAAGAACCCCAAGCATCCCAGACATTCTCTCTTCCATCGTCTTCCTTCAGGAAAAAGTTATAAAAGTCAGAGGTCACATACCAACCGACTCAAGAACATCTTCCTTGCTGCTATCAGACTTTTGAATGGATTTACCTTGCATTAAGTTGATCTTTCTCTACATCCTAACTATGACTAATGTGCACTCTCTTGTTTCCTTCTCTATGAGCGGTATGTTTCATCCGTATGGTGCGCAAGAAACAATACTTTTCACTTTATGTTAATAAATGTGACAATAATAAATAAAATCAAAACATAAGCTTTACTTGCGACTAATAAATAAAGTTCGTTTGTACAAGGAGATCCAAAACAGCAGTTAGGTTTCTCCTTTATAGGTCTGCTTTCAGTAGCTGCTGGGAGCACCCAAAAAAAAAATCAGCCAGCTCAATTTGGATTGGATATCTTCAGCCAATCATGCTGCACAGGACATTGCACTTGAAATTTTGCTTCCATTAAAAGCAAAAGTGTCCAATTTCTACCTCGATAACTTTCATTATTTGTGTCAACCTAACACAGAACACGAACACAGTCTCAGGAATTCTGGAATTTGTACCCCAACCTCACTTTATACTAAGGCTTTTGGGCGAAATGGTGATCATCCTCTGCTAAAAATGAAACAACCAAACAAGCAGCAAGGTATTTTACTGATACGTTGCAATATCTAATTTGCATCAAAGGGTCATTCAAGTCAATATATACAGGTCACTCCAAGTCCATGCTGACTCTGTAAAGCAATCCAATCTGTCCCATTCCTCTGCTTTATCTTTATAGAGCTGCAAGTTTTATTCCCTCGAGTGTCCATGTGATTTCCTTTCAAGATCATTCATCATCTCCACTTTCACCACCATCATCACTGCGCAAAAATGTTTTTCCTTACAAATCCCCATGCCCAAAATTCATCTGAGTGTAACTGGCTAATGTCTCAAAAAAAATCATAACATTCGTTTGCTCAGAAGTACTTTTACTCATTCCTCAATGAGTAAGGTTGAGGTTACTCATTTGCATCAAATTAGCTTTGCATATGATTAAGACAACAATGGCTTCAATTTATCATTTTAACTCTATTTAGAGTCAGCCACCAAGTTAAATCTCGATCAAAAGTAACTCGTCACCACCACTGACCTCCGTTCTGAATTGCCCATCCAATATCAATCATTCAGTATAATATTGCAAACAGTTAGTCCAAAATGATGAATTCTTCCTTCCAATTCAACATCAGCAAGGAGACAAAATAAGCAAGCTTATGTCCCATGACACAAAGTTGCACTGATATAGCAAGTCACATGGCAAATTCATAGGTATCCAAAGGAAACTTAATATTTGGCCAGATTAGTCAAAGATTTAGGTTTAAAAGGAGTATCTCAATGCAGAGTGTTTACAGTAACAACCGCAATGAAGTTAATGTGAAATTCACTGTGAAATAATGAGATAATATGGGTGGATAATATATGGATAGATAATATATGGATAATATTCCGCATATTATTAATATGGTTTACACGTTCTCCCTGTATCTGCGTGGGTTTCCTCCGAGTGCTCTGTTTCGTCCCACAGTTCGAAAGATATGCTGGTTAGTTGCATTGAGCCGAACAGGCGCCAGACTGTGACGGCTAGGTGAATTTCACAAGAACTTCACTGCAGTATTAATACAAGTCTTACTTGTGACAATAAATAAACTTTTAAGTTAATTAACACCCCATTTTCATTCTCTGGAGGACCGACATTCACTTTACTTTTTCTTCCTTTCTCAATACCTGTATAAACTCTTGCTATTCCTTTTTACATTGAGCTAGCTTCCTTTCATATTACTGATTAACTTTTTAGTCATTCTGCTCTTAATATTCTGACCAATCTGTCCTGCCACTCATCTTTGCATATAGTTTTCCTCAAGTTCAGTGCTTTCCTTAAACTTCTTCATTTAATCACAAATGGTGGATCTTTCATTTTTTTTAAAAAATTCTTTATAAACTTATTCCAAGTATTCAGGAACCAATCTTGGCCATCCTGCAGCTACTGCTCTGTCATGACAATCAGATCATATCTATTTACTCGAATGTATTATCAATTTATTTATTTTATGAATAGTGTGCGCATTCAGATAGAGCCTTCAATTTTGTCTTTTTTTGTCACAAGTAGGCTTACACTGCAATGAAGTTACTATGAAAATCCCCTAGTCACCTCACTCGGGCGCCTGTTCAGGTACACTGAGGGAGAATTTAGCCAATGCACCCTAACCAGTATGTCTTTCAGACCATGGAAGGAAACCAGAGCAGCCGGAGAAAACCCATGCCACAGACAGTGACTCAAGCCAGGAATTGAACCTTGGTCTCTGGCGCTGAAGCAACAGTGCCAACCATTGTACCACCCTACTACCCTTATGACATCATCTAGTCTTGACTATTGGGGATTTTTTGGGGGGTTTTTTCTCACTGCCTTCTTGCCATTCTCTGACCTTCATTCCCCATATTACTCTTTTGCTCTCCTGTTCTGAAATGGCATTCGAGGGAATAACTTAGCAAATTCCAAACTCTGCCGCTGAGGTGAAAAGTTTTCATTTTTGTTTAGCAACAAACAAGTTTGGAATTGGCTTACTGTGCACTATATGCCTTTGATTAGGGTTGGCTTTGTCCCAACTGAACTGGAGCAATTGATGGATTTGCAGCCAGGAGCCAATTCTGTTGCTTTATGATATTTTAAGTAGATGACAAAATTTAACTTATTAACCACAGCAAATCTAAGAATGTGTTGCAAAAACAAAACTTCTACATTAATTCTTAATGCTTTTCATACAAGGATCACAAGACATCAAAAGTGCCTCTTACTCCTTTTCCCACAGATGCTTCCTGACTCAAGTGTTTCCAGCATTTTCTGTTCAGGTTTTCAGTATTCTGCCTGAGTTCCAGACTCCCACAACCCTGCAAGTCGAACATTTTTCCCTCAGCTCCCTTCTTAGATTTGAAGTAGAAAGCTATGACCCCTGGTTATTAACCTCTCTACTAATGGAAGAAGTGCCTTCCCAACTATCCTATCTATACCTTTCAATGTTACATGCCTTTATCATATCCGCGCTCTAAGAAACAGCTTCAATCTGTACAGTTTTGCCCGCAGACAACATGCTAATAAATCTGTACCACCTCCAGTGCAATCATATCTTTCCTGAGCTGAACTGCACTCAGTACTCCAGTCATGTTTAAACCACATTTTATACAATTCCACCACGATCTCTCTGCTCTTATATTCTATGTCTTTATATTCAATGCCTGGCTAATAAAAACTATTCCATACGCCTTGTTAACCACCTGATCTAACTGTTTCAGGGATCCAAGGTTCAATTCCTGGCTTAAGTTAAAGATTTGACTGCACATCTCAATTTCCAGCATTTGGCTTGTAGCCCTGAAGGTTAAGCAGTGCAAGTGAATATCTAAATACTTGTTAAATGTTACTAGTGTTTCTAACTCAACCACCATATCAGGCAATGAGTTCAAGACTCCCATCATCTCAGAGAAAAGATTCCCCCTCAACTTTGCTGACGACACCAAGATTGGTGGAGTAGTTGATGAGGTGGGGGGCTCTTGTTGGCTGCAGAGACATTTGATAGGATGTAGAGCTGGGCCCAAAAATGGCAGATAGAGTTTAACCCTGATGAGTGCAAGGTGATTCATTCTGGTAGGACAAATTTGAATGCAGATTACAGGGTCAATGGCAGGGTTCTAAGGAAAGTGGAGGAACAGAGACATCTGGGGTTTGTATCCACAGATCTCTGAAGGTTGCCACTCAAGTGAAGGCTTACAGTGTGTTAACAATTATTAACAAGGGGTTTGAGTTTGAGCCATGGGGTTATGCTGCAACTATACTGGACCTTGGTGACACCACATTTGGAATGTTGTGTGCAGTTCTGGTCACCTCACTAGGAGGAGGATGTGGAAGCATTAGAGAGAGTGCAGAGGAGATTTACCAGGATGCTGCCTGATTTAGACGGTAGGCCTTATGAAGAAAGGTTGAGGGAGCTGGGGCTTTTCTGTTTAGAGCAGAGGAGGATGAGAAGCGATTTAATAGAGTTTATAAGGTGATGAGGGAGATTGATAGAGTGGACGTTCAGAGACTATTTCCTCGGGTCAACAGAGCTATTATTAGGGAGGCATAGCTATAAGGATCATGGTGGAAGATATGGGAGGGTATGGAATAGAATGCACTGCCCGCTACAATAGTGGAGTCGGATACTTTAGGAACTTTCAAGCAGTTATTGGATAGGCACATGGAGCACACCAGAATGAGAGAGTGTGGGATAACTTGATCTTGGGTTTGGACATAGCTTGGCACAACATCAAGGGCCAAGGGGTCTCTACTGTGCTGTACTGTTCTATGTTTCTAGGATGAATTCAAATGGAATTTGCCACTGACCTATCCAACTGAACACTCCATTGATATTTTCCTGCAGTTTATGGCTATCCTTTTCACTATTTATCACCCTACTTATTTTTGAATCATTCACAAATTTCTTGATCATGAAGATGTTGGAATTTTTTTTTTAAATGGTACTTTAGCTTTTAGTATACTGCCTATTATTCATTGCAAATATTAATTGATTCAATCAAACTGAAATGGAAGATGACAGCAAGAAAGTTACAACATATGCTGCACTGGCTCCTGGTGTAGCAATGTCTCTATATTAAAATTGTCACCTTGATCTTCATATCACACCATGATTTTGCCCCTCTCAATCACTAACTTCTCCAGTCCTGCAACATCTGTGTGCTCCTCAATTCTGGCCTTTTGCACATTACCAATTTTCACTGCTCCACAATTGATGGCCTTGCCTTTAGTTGTTTAGGTACAAAGCTATGGAATTACTCCCTAAACTTCTCTACTTTGCCACCTCCTTCAAGATGCTTGTGAAAATCTATCACTTTTGCTCATCTGTCTGAATGTTTCCTTAAGCAGTGTAGTGAAGCAACATTAATCTCTTCACTAAAAACATACTTGTGATTGAAGTATCAAGCCTAACTTTCCACAATGTTGGTAACTGGCAGTTAGCGCACATTAATTGGGGAAGTTTCATGATGTTGAAGCAGAGTGAGGTGAACCTCATACAATTTGCAGTCATTTCCAGAATTTCCTTCTTTGTCACCAATTATTGAAAACCACACATTAATAATTGTGAGAATTAAACTCGCCTTTGCTTTGCCTGCAAATTGTGGCTCACAGTCTTAAGTTCTTACTATCTGCAAGTTTGATATCTGATCAAAAGAAAATTGAAAAATAACGAAATGCAAGTTAATATAAAAGATAAAAAAAACACTGCACCAAATACAAACAAATTTATTAGGATCTATTACACTCATTATACTGGACCGGAAATGAAGTCTAAAAGCATTTGCTACCCCAATTGGGCAACAAAAGAGAAGATTGTAGGAGTGTGGCATGGGATTTCATTTGCCTCAGGCCAATAGTTTACAGCTGATGTACAACCTTGCAGTTCAAAGAGGACTTCACGTATTTACTCAGTCACGGCAATGACTCAATTCTGAACACATTTATATTTTACCATGTCAAGCTGAATACCATTACCTGCCATGCAAGTAGTAATGCAGCCTGCAAGTTTAAAATACCACTTAAAAAATCCTGAAGTGGATTTCCATTAACTCAGGATCTCTTATGTAGCATTCAGCAACATACCATATACCGTGGAGGCTTATAGTGGTACACAGAACTCTGCAGGGAAATCTACTGTTCACACTGCTGTAAACAGATAATTGTTTAGATTCCAGAATAGCTAGATTAACATAAAAATGACTTTGCAAACATCATTTAGTACAAATCCCACTGCAGAACTAATACTTTCCATAATTTTTGAAAGGCTAAGACATGAACATTCTCGGTTCAAATCAATTACTAGAACCTGATTAAACCTGAAAAATGCTGGGGAAAGATGCTTTTTCCCAAAATTATTTCCATCTAATTTCCTATTTTAATTTTTTTTTCCACTCTTCAGCACCTTGATTTATTTTCCAGACTCCTCTTTCTTTCTAAAGAGGCATACTTCATTGTGCACCTCTCTAATGAGCTCTTCCCTCATTTTCTGAGAACGTCTCCTGTCTTCCATCATGCACTCACTTCTCCATACATTATTTTTTGTTGATTGTCAATTCCATCTATTTAGGATATAAATAGCCCTTGCATTTAAAGTGTGCCGTACCCAGTAAAAGGGAAACCATACTTATAGCTTTCAAGATATTAATGTTATTCAATGTGGAATCTTTTGATAGACTCCATTTTAAAATGGACAATCTAAGCTAAAGATGGCCTCCAAACATCAAATTAGTTCGTGTACTTAACAACTAACTTACTGTATCAGGGTAGAAATGCACAAAATACATTAACTATATATATCCTAAAGACCACGAGAAGAGATTCCCACATGTCCCAATGTCACAGAATCCATCTTCACCCAACTTGGTTCAGTATCAAGTACATTATATAATACACTCCAAATATGCATAAATTAAGCTGAGAGGTCATGCAAAATTGACTCAAGTGTCATGGGAACAAGCAGGTTAAATACATTGGATGATGGTGAGAACGTGGGATTGTCATCAGTGCAAGTTCAATAGGCTTACTGGTCTCCTTCAACACTCAGGGATTTGATGATCTTATGATTCAAATCAAGAAATTGCCAAAAATATTGGACACTGCAAAGGCTATTGGCCCTGACAATATTCTGGCAATAATAATGAAGACTTGTGCTCCAGAACATATTGCACCCTGAGCCTAGCTGTTCTAGTACAACTACAACACTGGTATCTCCCCCACAATGCACAAAACTGCCCAGCCATGTACTGTCGACAAAAGGGACAAATAGAGCCTGGCCTATTATTGCCCTGTCAGTCTAATGGTTGACTAATGGTCATCAACGTCAAAATTCACTTACATCATCATGTAAGTGAATTTTGATAGCGAAAGCAAGTGGCATTCAGCAACAACTTGCTCAATGTTGATTATGGGTTTCACCAAGGCTGCTCAGCACTTGATCTCATTAGATGTCTCAGTCCAAACCTACACAAAAGAGCTGAATTTAAGAGATGAGATGAGATCATCTTCCCTGGACATGAAAACCACGCTGCACTGGATGTAGCACCAAGGAGTAAAAGTGAAGGCAATGGCAATCAAACTCTATATGCTTGCAGTCATAACTAGAACAAAGGAAAATTTTTATAGTTGCAGTAGATCAATCATCTCAGTCCCAGGACATTGCTTCAGGGGTTTCTCAGGTTGGTGTGTGAAGACCAAACATGATCAGCTGATTTATCAATGACCTCCCTTTCATCATAAGGTGACAAATGGGAACATTTGTTGATGACTGCACAACCTTCAGTATGATAAATGGTGCGTAACATTCACACTGCTCAAGTGTCAAGCAGGAGAGAGAGAAGGTTCATTCCTTGACATACAATGGTACATATACCTTTGCTGAATCCCCCAAAATCAACAACCGAAGATTATTATTGACCAGAAACTGAAGCGGACTAGCCATATAGATACTGTGGCTACGAACAGTTGAGAATTTGACAGCAAGTACCTCACCTCTCAACAAATCAGAGTTCATTCTCCATCTACAGTGCATGAGTCAGGAGTGTGTTGGAATATGTTCTACTTGCATAGATGAGTGCAACTGCAAAAACATTCAAGAAGTTCAGGACTATACAAGACAAAACAATCTGTTTGACTGGCACCCATCTACCACCTTCAACATTCACTCCCTCCATCACAATGCATAGTGGCAACAGTGTGTACCAACTACAGGATTCATTACATCTCACTCTGATCCTCTGACAACACCTTCAAAGTCTGCAACCTCTTACTACGCAGAAGGGCAGCAAATGCATGGAAACACCATCTCCTTCAAGTTCTCCAAGCCTCGCATCCTCTTGCCTGGAATTATTACAGCTTTGTTTCACCATTGCTGGGTCAAAATCCTGAAACAATCTTTCTATAATACGAGTACCTACACTACGTGCTCCACTGTTCAGTGAAATCATGACCAGTTTGACATGATAATCTTGAAGTCCACTCTTCTGCCTTAACCCTATATTCCCTTACTGATTAAAACTCATCTATTATAGTCTTGAGCATCCTTAACAACACAGTCTCTGCAGTATTGTGAAGAATTCCAGATTCACTGTCTTACAATTTATTGGCTACTGAATTCATGATCGCAGTTTATGATGGCAAAAGGTGAAACCAACTTCCAATACCATTAGCATGACACTACCATTAGAGGGCTGAAGTGGTTTAGAATTCAAAGGCCGCATTCAAACTGAATGAAATACACCATTTATTCAGCTACTGGTTCGAATTAACAGTTTTAATTTTTTCATCAAAATACAAGAATAGTCTTTGATATATTTTGAATTTTGTTGCCAATTTTTTTTTTTAAAACAGATGCCTAACACAAAGAACGTCCACTTTGGAACATTTCTGCAGCAGATATTCTGGTGCTATGCACACAGAACAATAATCAATTTTCATTATGCAGTTAATGAAATCCTTTTGTGATCAGCTCCATTTTGCCACTTATTGGGGCTAGTACTAGATAACACAAACTGTTTATCCTCAGCAAGAATAGACTGCTTGAACTACGTTCTAAATCAGAATGTCAAAAATTGAAAAAAAAACTCAAACCAAGGTCAAACAGAAAGTGAGATCATAACTTAATAGCTAAAGTGATGAGTTTAATTTACAAGCTATTATGTACAAAAATTATTTCCAAGCGCCTGCCTTCCCTCTGACAAAACAAATTTTCATCACCTCATTAGAGTACCAAATGTGATTAACAAATTATCCAAATGAAAAGCATGATCACTCTGAGGCTTTCAGTCAGCATTACTTGGTCACACGTTAACAAAATATATTCCCAGAGTCCTTAGTTGTTGCCTTGCACAATTCTGAATGTCATCTGTAATCACTTCACTTAGGATCTGTGCTGCCAGACAAGTCATTATGTCTGCACTGAATTGATTGTGTTTTCTGTGCAGTGATAGGTACCAATAAAATATTTTACATATAAAAGCTTGAAAATGCAATTTAGGAAACTAACCAAGTCTTATAACTGTCACACTTTAAGAATGGAAAGAAAATAGCAAGAAAGGATTGAGTTTGACCTCTAAAATTTACTGAGACAAACTTCCTCATTAGCAAAATGTGGAATTACAGCTGTTATCAATCTTGACTACAGGCAGATACACGACAGCATGGAAATTAGTAAAAGCTAGCTGTTAACAGCATGTTATGTTGCATTTAGTAATATTCTTCCACTGGCCTTTCCAGAAAAGCAGAAGAGAAATTGAGGCAGCTGCTTTTGGTTTTTGTCCATGTTTGGTCTACATCGACTTTAGCAAGACCTTGGACAAAAGTACGTGACAGGTTGTTGCCGAAGGTTAAATCTCACTGCATCCAGGGTGAGGTAGCTAAATGGATACAAAACTGGCTTGATGACCAAACACTAATAAGTCTCATAATATCAGGTTAAAATCCACCAGGTTTATTTGGTAGCAAAATCCACTAGCTTTCGGAGCACCACTCCTTCGCCAGGTGATTGGGAGTTCTGTTCATAAACAGAATAATGATTGAAATGCGTATCTTTACAGATAATCAAGAATTAAAAGTACAGATGATGTGAGTGAAGAGATTGTTAAACACAGGTTAAAGAGACATGTATTGTCTCCAGACAGGACAATTAGTTTGATTTTGCTGTACTAGGCAAGTCGTGGGGATTAGATAACGTGACATGAACACAAGATCCCGATCAAGGCCATCTTCCAGTGTGCAGAACTTGGCTATCAGTCTCTGTTCAGCAACTCTGCATTGTTGTGAAGGCCACCTTGGAAAATGCTTATCCGAAGATCAGAGGCTGAATGCCCGTGACTATTGAATTGTTTCCCAACATCCGTGTCGACAATCTGGCACTACTTATTTTCAAGAAACCACACAACTTCAAACAGAACATCATCCACAACAAACTACCAGCCTTCACGAGAACAGTGACCACGACACCACACAATCCTGCCATAGCAACCTCTGCAAGATGTGCTGGATCATTGACACGGATGCCATCATCTCACGTGAGAACACCATCCACCAGGAACAAGGTACATACTCTTGCAACACAGCCAATGGTGTTTACCTGATACACTGCAGGAAAGGATGTTCTGAGGCATGGCACATTGGGAAGACTATGCAGAAGCTACAACAACAGGTGAATAAACACTGCTTGATAATCACCAGCAAGACTGCTCTCTTTCTGTTGGGGAACACTTCAGCAGTTGTGGGCATTCGGCCTCTGATCTTCGAGTAAGCGTTCTCCAAAGCAGCCTTCAAGATATAACAGTACAGAATCGCTGAGCAGAGACTGATAGTCAAGTTCAGTATGCATGAGGATGGTCTCAACTGGGATCTTGGGTTCACATCATACCATCTGTAACACCCATGACTTGCCTGGACTTGTAAAATCTCACTAACTGTCCTATCTGGAGGCAATACACATCTCTAACCTGTGCTTAATGCTTTCTCCATCCTCATTGTCTGTGCCTTTAAGACTTGATTACCTGTAAAAACTCACATTCCAATCATTATTCTATAAATTGAATTTGTGCTTTATATGCCCCGTTTGTGAACGGAAATCTCACTCAGTGCTCCGAAAGCAAGTGGTGTTTGCTACCAAATAAACATGTTGGACTTTAACCTGGTGTTGAGAGGCTTCTCATTGTGTTTACCCCAGTCCAACATCAGCATTTCCACATTGTGATGATCAAAGACAGAGGGTGGTGGTAGTGGGTTGTTTTTCCAAACTGAATTCCTTGGCCAGTGGTGTGCCTCAGGGATCAGTGCACTGGGTCCATTGTTATTTATCACTTTTATTCATCATTTGGATGAGAATATAGGAGGCATGATTAATAAGTTTGCAGATGACACCAAGATTGGTAGCATAATGGACATAGAAGGTTATCTCAAATTGCAACATGATCTTGGTCAACTGGGCCAAGGGGCTGACGAATGAGTGACTGGAACAAGTTGCCATAAGCAGTAGTAGAGGCAGGTACAATTTTGTCTTTTAAAAAGCATTTACAGTTACACAGATTAGATGGGTGTAGAGAGATGTGGGCCAAATGCGGGCAATTGGGATTAGCTTAGGGATTTTTAAAAAAAACAGCATGGACAAGTTGGGTCGAAGGGCTATTTCCATGCCATAAACCTCTGACTCTAAGACTCTATCAACAAGAGCTGTAACAGTAATTTCCCTCTTCATGGAATTGAATCTTAAGCATCTTTATCACAATAAATGTCAGGAGCAATGCTAGTTGTGTTTCATCTAAGATGATTGTTACTGATTGCCTTTCACCTGGTTAGATCTTGAGGAAAAATATGAGCAAAGTGGTAAAATCGTAAACAGGGTGTAAGATTAGACAGATCTTGGGATTTGTACGCATGCAGCTTTGAAGATAACAGGATAAACTCAGCAGTTTTGAGTGGTATACCCAGGTAGCATTTCTGCCTTCCAGATCCCAGTATCTGCTCCTAAACATGTGTGATTGGGATCCGTGTACAGTCCTCGAAAAGGACCAAGATACAAAGGGAGTAAACTAAAAGAAACACTTTACAAGCAATGTGTTCATAACTACAATTGAGGAGTCATGTTGTCACAGCACAAAGAAGCTCTTCAGCCCACTGTGTGATAAAAACTGACAAAAATAATTTGTGTATGTATAAAGGAAAAGTTACATAATAGACAAGAAAAAATACAAAAACATAAGGACCAAGCTAGAGTGCCAGGCTAGCCATACAGACTCCACTGACTATGGCAAGGGCTGCAAGACATAACATTTAAAAAAAAAATCCCCGTCACCAATGCATCCCTCTCCGATGGAGCTCAATGCAACCTATACCTGTTTTGAGCAAAAGGTCAGCTGGAGAACACCTTCCACCCAAGAAACCTCAGCCAAACCCAAATCAGAGGCTACCATTGGAGACATCAAATCAGCCTTTTCCAAATCAACCCAAGAAAGCAACTGATCTGGATGGAATACCCAGATGAGCACTCAGATCCTGCATCCACCAGCTGGTGGGACATCTTTAGCCTCTCTCTATACCAATCTACGGTCCCTATCTGGTTCAGGAACCATCATCCTGGTACCAAAGCAAAAACCAGATGGCATATCGTAATGGCTATCACTTGGTGGCTCTGACATTCATCATTACAAGTACTTTGAAAGGTTAGCCATGGCACAAATCCACTCCAGCCTCCCAGATAGACCTACTGTAGTGGATGTAGGCAATCACTGCAACAGGCCCACAGCAGGCACTTCCCGGCTCTATACAAACCCTGGAATATCACGACAACAAAGACACCCATGTCAGACTCCTATTTACAGCTCAGCCTTCAGAGAAACATAGGAATGAGAAATAAGCGAGATGAGGGAATTCAGACCTTTGAGCTTGCTCTGCCATTCTACATGTTTATAGCTCATCTCTATCTCATCCTAACTCCACTTCCCTGCCTTTTCGCCACAGCCCTTAATCCCACTTGATCAAATATTTATCTATCTCTTGCTTGAAACCATTGATTCTGCATCCACTGCACTCTGGGGCAGTGAGTTCAATAGATTGACAACTGTAACAAGTAGCTTCTCCTTCTCAGTCTTGAACCTCCCTTCTTACTTTACAACTATGACCTCTTGTCCTAGACTGTTCTAGAAGGGGAAACATTTTGTTAAAATTTACTTCAATTAACTTTTACTTCAATCCTATTGAATATTTTATATATCTCAATCAAATCTCCCCTCATTCTTCTGTACTTCAGCAAATACTTGAACACCATTATTCCTACAAAATGCATTTCCAAACTCGGTGGCCTGGCATTCAGTTCCTCCCTCTAACTTAGACTTCCTAACCCACAGATCACAATCAGTAAGAATAGGCAACAACACTTCCTCTATGATCATCCTCAACACTAGTGTCCCTCAAGGCTGAGTCCTCAACATACACCTTATACACTTATGACTGTGTGGCCAAGTACCCCTCCAACTTCATTTTCAATTTTGCTGATGACACCACCATAGTGGGTCAGATCTCAAACAATGTCAAGACAGAGTACAGGAATGAGATAGAGAATCTGGTGAACTGCTGTGACAACAATAACCACTCCCTCAATGTCAACAAATGAAGGAGATAGTCATCGACTTCAGGAAGCATAATGGAGAACATGCCCTTGTCTACACCAATGGAGATGAAATAGAAATAGTCAAATGCTTCAGGTTTTTAGATGTTCAGATCATCAACCTGTCCTGGACCTTCAATGCCAATGCTATAGTTAAGAAAGCCCACCAAAGCCTCTACTTTCTCTGAAGACTAAAAAAATTTGGCTCGTCAGCTACAATTCTCACCAACTTTTACAAATGCATCATAGAAAGCATTCTTTCTGGTTGTATCACGGCTTGGCATGGTCCTGCTCTGCTCAAGACTGCAAGGAACTACAAAAGGTTGTAAAAGTAGCCCAATCCATCACACAAACCAGCTTCCCATCCATTAACTCACTCTCTACATTTCCCACTGCCTTAAAGCAGCCAGCATAATTAAGATTCTATGTACCCTAGACATTCTGTCACCTTCCCCTCAAAAACCTGAGATCACGTAGCAACCAACTCAAGAAAATAGCTTCTCCTCTGCTGCTGTCAGACTTTTGAATAGACATATCTTGCATTAAGTTAATCTTTCTCTACACCTAGCTACGATTCTAATACTTCACTCTGCACCCTCTCCTTTCCATTTCTATGGACAGTATGCTTTGTCTGTGTAGCACGCAAGAAACAATACTTTTTACTGTATGATAATACATGTGACAATAAATCAAAATCAAAAGGCAGAAGTGAGACACAAATTAATGGGATGGGGGCGGGGCAGGGGCAGAAAAACAAACTGGAAAAAACAAAAGCAAACATCAGATAAAAAGGATCTTTTAAAACTTTTGATGCGTGAACAATGCCAAATAGATGAAAGACGTCCTTTTAGTATTATGGGAACTTTATTCATCAGTTAGCTGGCTGAAACAGGTGCTATAGAGGATAATTGTAGGATCACAATTCCAGTTCAGTCTTGACTAGGGGCAGAAAACATATCTACATCTTTAATGACCCTAAAAGGTTTTTGATATAATCACACTGGCCTACATTAACCAGATTTATGAGATGGTGGTGATTTTAAAAGAGATGTTATAAAACATACCAAATTTCAGTGACATGCAGCATCTCAAGACAACCTCATCATCAAGGAATACTGCTTTTATACTTCACGGTAGTCAGTGATCTCTTTTCATAAAGAAATGCAATGCGGGCACTTGGCCACAAATACAAAATTTCAGTGGAGGCAAAATGGCTCATGTTATTAATTAGATATGCAGAGTTTTTGAAGCTGCTTCACTAGAGTAAAGGGAATGTTAATGAGCAATAGATTTCTGCTATGAAAGTCTGCTGTAAATTATTCCAGATATCACTTTAAAATGCATAAACTTAATTTATTAATTTTAAATTTATGTCACATCACTGCCTGTATAATTGACATTAAATTGCTAGACTAAAAACAGCATTAGTGTCCACAAGGATGGTTATTCTGGGAACTGGGAAATTTAAATGACTACAATAGGGAATATTCTTCCACAATTGATGTCAAGATTCATTGTTATCGAAGAGAAAGGAAGCTTTTCTTCCTGCATCTGAAACATCTCAGCTTGCTTAACTACACCACATTTTGAACGTGTTTATTTGACATCCAATCGTTGCTTTTAACACAAGCCACCCATTATTAATGGGCAATCGAGATAGTGATATCGATCTAAAATTGGGAAATAAATCTCTTATCAAAAGCCACACAAATTTTCAAGTTAGCTTTTGGTGTATATGACATTTAATGGAGTACACATCTCTTGTAAATGTGGTTGTATTGTATAAACTGTACACATACAAAACAATTATGGAACTGGAGCTACAATTCAAAAGTGGAAGAACCACATTATTATTTCAGTTTGAATTCATTTGTTTAAACCTACGTAGAGGCCTCTTCACACTCTATTTAAATGTCAGCAACTCAAACAGCGCTATTGATAGTTTATCAATATGGGAAATGTTATTGAATTAGTTATTCCAAGCGCACCAACAGATCTCAAAATCATATTTTGACCTTGTATTGTTGTTTGGAAGCCCCTTACTGATTCCTAGAAGCCCACAAATTCCAATCTGAGAATTACTGTAGTAGGTTAAAATTTTACTCATGACGGATAAGATAATTTGTTCCAAAGAAAAGCTAATCTGAAATTTAGTTTCTATCTGCACAGATTCTGCCAGGTCTGCTGAGTATTTCCCAGCACTGTTTTTATTTCAGATCTCCTGCTTGCATAGCATTTTGTTTTAATTAAAATAATGTCATTTCAGACCCAAATAGAACCAGAAAAAATAAACAGGGAGCAGAAGTGTGTAGAAACAACACTGGTCATAATGGGTTAGAAAGAGGAAAGGGATAAATTGCTTTTTCACACAAGATTCTACGCAAAAACACCTCTTCTAGGAAAATTGTAGCCAATATTTACTAATATTGATTGGAATAGCTATAGCTCTAGCTCGTTAGAGGGGTCTGTTTTTGTACAAAGTGTGCAGGAAGGTTTTTTGACTCAGTATATAGATAGGCCAACCAGAGGTGAGGCTACATTGGATTTGGTGCTGGGCAATGAGCCAGACCAGGTGTTAGACTTGGAAGCTGGTGAACATTTTGGTGATCGTGACCACAATTCGGTTATGTTCACCTTAGTGATGGATAGGGACAGGCATGAAGCTGGGGGCAGTAGTTATAGCTGGGGGAATAGTAATTATGAGGCCATAAGGAGGGAATTAGGGTGCATAGGTTAGACTAGGAAACTATAGGGACTGGGAATATCTGAAATGTGGAGCTTATTCAAGGAGCAGCTACAGCGAGTACTTGATAAGTATGTCCCTGTCAGGCAAGGAGGAAATGGTCGAGTAAGGGAACCATGGTGTACTAAAAAAGTTAATTCGCTGGTTAAAAGGAAAAAGGAGGCTTATGACAGGATGAGGCTTGAAGGCTCAGTTAGTGCAATGGATAGCTACAGATTAGCCAGGAGGGAGCTAAAGAGTGAATTGAGGAGAGCTAAAAGGGGACACGAGAAGACTTTGGCTGATAGGATCAAGGAGAATCCTAAAGCTTTCTTTAGATATGTTAAGAATAGAAGATTGGTTAGGCAAGATTAGGGCCAGTCATAGACAGCAGTGGGAAGTTGTGCGTGGAGCCTGAAGAGATTGGAGAGGCACTGAATAAATATTTCTCTTCGATATTCACGCAGGGAGATGTAAATGTAGTTGTGGAGAACACTGGGATACAGGGTTGCAAACTGGAAAGTATTGAAGTAGATAGGGAGGATGTGCTAGATATTCTCGAGGGTTTGAAGTTAGATAAGTCCCCTGGGCCGGAAGGGATTTACCCTAGGATTCTCTGGGAGGCAAGAGAGGAGATTGCAGAGCCTCTGGCTCTGATCTTCAGGTCGTCGTTGGTTACGGGTATAGTTCCGGAAGACTGGAGGATAGCGAATGTGGTCCCATTGTTCAAGAAGGGGAAGAGAGACTTTCCAGGGAATTATAGGCCAGTGAGTCTTACTTCTGTTGTGGGCAAAGTATTGGAGAGAATTATTAGGGATAGGATTTATAGTTATTTAGAGAGAAATGAATTGATTGGGGATAGTCAGCATGGTTTTGTGAAGGGTAGGTCGTGCCTTACTAACCTTATTGAGTTTTTTGAAAAAGTGACCAAAGAGGTGGAGGGGGGTAAGGCGGTTGATGTGGTATATATGGACTTTAGTAAGGCGTTTGATAAGGTGGCCCATGGAAGGCTTCTGCAGAAAATGCAGATGTATGGGATAGAGGGTGATTTAGCTAATTGGATTAGGAATTGGCTAGCAGATAGAAGACAGAGGGTGGTGGTTGATGGGAGATATTCATCTTGGAGTTCGGTGACAAGTGGTGTACCTCAGGGGTCTGTTTTGGGGCCCCTGCTGTTTGTAATTTTTATAAATGATCTGGATGAGGGTATGGAAGGATGGATTAGTAAATTTGCAGATGACACCAAAGTTGGAGGAGTGGTAGGTAGTGAAGAGGGATGTTCTAGTTTACAGAGAGAGTTGGACAAGTTGCAGAGCTGGGCCGAGAAGTGGCAAATGAAGTTTAATGCGGAAAAGTGTGAGGTAATTCACTTTGGCAGGAATAACAAATGTGTAGAGTATAGGGCTAATGGTAGGACTCTTAATAGTGTTGATGAACAGAGGGATCTTGGTGTATGTGTGCATATGTTTTTTTTAAGCAACACAGCACGGGAAACAGGCCCTTCGGCCCAACGAGCCCGCGCTGCCGTCATACTATATAGTAGCAAATACATTATCCTATTTTAATATTCCTATATAGGAATATATATATTATTCCTAATATGGAAAATTTTCACCATAGGGACAATTTGTTTCCCAATCAGCCTAAGAGCGAATTTTTGGGTTGTGGGAGGAAACCGGAGTGCCCGGAGAAAACCCACGCAACCACGGGGAGAACGCGCAAACTCCCGCAGACACCGGCCCAATTCCAAGTGTCTGCACAGCCACATCGATAGTCTCTGAGCTGTCATGGTGCCCTTCAGATGGTCCACATAAAGCACTCATTTACGACATGAGGTACCAGGCAACCCATGAATCAACATCCAAGAGCTGTACCCGCACCACCTGCCGAATGCATGCTCAAAGTATGGACCGAATTACCTGTGGAAAAAAGCCGTAGTTAAACAGTCCTAATATATCCCTCTATCTGCATACCGCTCATGTGGCTGTCCAAGAGACCCTTAAACAGCCCCAGCGTGCCTGCTCCCACCACCTTACTCGGCAGTGCATTCCACACCCCCACTACCCTTTGTGTGAAAAACTGCCCTCTAATATTCGTCCTATACATAGCCCCCCTCACCCTATGGCCATGACCCCTCGTCCTATCCATTTCTAAAGGTGGAAAAAGTTTACCTCCATTTACTCTATCTATACCCCTTATAATCTTATACACCTCTATGAGATCCCCTCTAAGCCGACGTCTTTCAAGGGAAAACAACCCCAGTCTATCTAATCGTTCCTCATAAGACAGTCCTTCCATACCAGGCAGCATCCTGGTAAACCTCCTCTGCACTCTCTCCAAGGACTCCACATCCTTCCGATAGTACGGAGACCAGAACTGGGCGCAGTATTCCAAGTGAGGCCTAACCAAAGTTCTATACAACTGCAACATCAAACTCCTACTCTTGTATTCTATACCCTTTTCTATGAAAGCTAACATACTATACGCCTTCTTTATCACCTTCTCCACCTGTGAGGACACCTTCAGAGACTTGTGAACCTGCACCCCCAAGTCTCTCTGCGTCTCTATGCTCCGTATAGTTTTACCTTTTATCCTATAACTCTCTTCTACATTTTTCCAGCCAAAATGCATCACCTCGCATTTATCCGGATTAAATTCCATTTGCCATCTATCTGCCCAGTCTACCAACCTGTCTATGTCCTGTTGTATTGCCT